>JASUTR010000217.1:0-600000 GCA_035048495.1 Euptelea pleiosperma | reverse complement strand
TTGTTAGTTTACTTTTGTGTTTTTGATTATTTGTGGTAATTTCTCTCTCTAAAAATCACTAAGAATGTTTTAAATCCATCACCATTCTCACCTCTCCATGTTTTCTTGATAAAAATCCGTCATTTCATGTCGTTGAATTACGCAAACTAACCCCGAGTGCGGATCGACATCCGACACGAGCCACTGTACAACCCTGTGATTTTTGCAGGATTTGAGTGAAAAAGAATCGGATAATTACAAATATTGTTGAGATCTAGGATTTCCGAAACCAACGACGCGGAAAAAAACCTACTTTCACTACGGAATGTAACCCACAAACTGAGTCCAATTAAAGACATTGACGCACGGATGGAGCTAACTTGTTTCGACTGTTCTGAATCTTGTTCGAAGACTTCAAATGTGTTGAAACAATAGAAATGGAAGAGTTTGAGTCCAATTACGAGGTCCGGTTGCGAAAAAGTCACAAGTTATAGGCTTCGAAATGTAACACACGAACTAAGTCCAATTAAAGACATTGAGGCACGGATGGAGCTAATTTGCTTCGACTGTCACGAATCTTATTCACACACTTCAAATGTGTTAAAACAATAGTAATGGAAGAGTTTGAGTCCAATTACGAGGTCCGGTTGCGAAAAAGTCACAAGTTATAGGCTTCGGAATGTAAGACACAAACCGAGTCTAATTTGAGACGTTGACGCACTGATGGAGCTAACTTGTTTCGACTATTTCGAATCTTGTTCCAACACTTCAAATGTGTTGAAACAATAGTAATGGAAGTGTTTGAGTCCAATTACGAGGTCCGGTTGCGAAAAAGTCACAAGTTATTGGCTTCGGAATGTAACACACAAACTGAGTCCAATTAAAGACATTGACGCACGGATGGAGCTAACTTGTTTCGACTGTCACGAATCTTATTCCAACACTTCAAATGTGTTGAAACAATAGTAGTGGGAGAGTTTGAGTCCAATTACGAGGTCCGGTTGCGATAAAGTCACAAGTTATAGGCTTCGGAATATAAAACACAAACTAAGTCCAATTAAAGACATTGACGCACGGATGGAGCTAACTTGTTTCGACTGGCACGAATCTTATTCCAACACTTCAAATGTGTTAAAACAATAGTAATGGAAGAGTTTGAGTCCAATTACGAGGTCCGGTTGCGAAAAAGTCACAAGTTATAGGCTTCAAAATGTAACACACAAACTAAGTCCAATTAAAGACATTGACGCACGGATGGAGCTAACTTGCTTCGACTGTCACGAATCTTATTCCCACACTTCAAATGTGTTAAAACAATAGTAATGGAAGAGTTTGAGTCCAATTACGAGGTCCGGTTGCGAAAAAGTCACAAGTTATAGGCTTCGGAATGTAAGACACAAACCGAGTCCAATTTGAGACGTTGACGCACTGATGGAGCTAACTTGTTTCGACTATTTCGAATCTTGTTCCAACACTTCAAATGTGTTGAAACAATAGTAATGGAAGTGTTTGAGTCCAATTACGAGGTCCGGTTGCGAAAAAGTCACAAGTTATTGGCTTCGGAATGTAACACACAAACTGAGTCCAATTAAAGACATTGACGCACGGATGGAGCTAGCTTGTTTCGACTGTCACGAATCTTATTCCAACACTTCAAATGTGTTGAAACAATAGTAGTGGGAGAGTTTGAGTCCAATTACGAGGTCCGGTTGCGATAAAGTCACAAGTTATAGGCTTCGGAATGTAACACACAAACTGAGTCCAATTTGAGACGTTGAAGCACGGCTGGAGCTAACATGTTTCGACTGTGCTGAATCTTGTTCCAAAACTTCAAATGTGTTAAAACAATAGTAATGGAAGAGTTTGAGTCCAATTACGAGGTCCGGTTGCGAAAAAGTCACAAGTTATAGGCTTCGGAATATAAAACACCAACTGAGTCCAATTAAAGACATTGACGCACGGATGGAGCTAACTTGTTTCGACTGGCACGAATCTTATTCCAACACTTCAAATGTGTTCAAACAATAGTAATGGAAGAGTTTGAGTCCAATTACGAGGTCCGGTTGCAAAAATGTCACAAGTTATAGGCTACGGAATGTAACCCACAAACTGAGTCCAATTAAAGACATTGACGCACGGATGGAGATAACTTGTTTCGACTGTTCCGAATCTTGTTCCAATACTTAAAATGTGTTGAAACAATAGAAATGGAAGAGTTTGAGTCCAATTACGAGGTCCGGTTGCGAAAAAGTCACAAGTTATAGGCTTCGAAATGTAACACACAAACTAAGTCCAATTAAAGACATTGACGCACGGATGGAGCTAATTTGCTTCGACTGTCACGAATCTTATTCACACACTTCAAATGTATTAAAACAATAGTAATGGAAGAGTTTGAGTCCAATTACGAGGTCCGGTTGCGAAAAAGTCACAAGTTATAGGCTTCGGAATGTAAGACACAAACCGAGTCCAATTTGAGACGTTGACGCACTGATGGAGCTAACTTGTTTCGAATATTTCGAATCTTGTTCCAACACTTCAAATGTGTTGAAACAATAGTAATGGAAGTGTTGGAGTCCAATTACGAGGTCCGGTTGCGAAAAAGTCACAAGTTATTGGCTTCGGAATGTAACACACAAACTGAGTCCAATTAAAGACATTGACGCACGGATGGAGCTAACTTGTGTCGACTGTCACGAATCTTATTCCAACACTTCAAATGTGTTGAAACAATAGTAGTGGAAGAGTTTGAGTCCAATTACGAGGTCCGGTTGCGATAAAGTCACAAGTTATAGGCTTCGGAATATAAAACACAAACTAAGTCCAATTAAAGACATTGACGCACGGATGGAGCTAACTTGTTTCGACTGGCACGAATCTTATTCCAACACTTCAAATGTGTTAAAACAATAGTAATGGAAGAGTTTGAGTCCAATTACGAGGTCCGGTTGCGAAAAAGTCACAAGTTATAGGCTTCGGAATGTAACACACAAACTGAGTCCAATTTGAGACGTTGACGCACGGATGGAGCTAACAAGTTTCGACTGTGCTGAATCTTGGTCCAACACTTCAAATGTGTTGAAACAATAGTAATGGAAGAGTTTGAGTCCAATTACAAGGTCCGGTTGCAAAAAAGTAACAAGTTTGAGGCTTCGGAATATAAAACACAAACTGAGTCCAATTAAAGACATTGACGCACGGATGGAGCTAACTTGTTTCGACTGGCACGAATCTTATTCCAACACTTCAAATGTGTTCAAACAATAGTAATGGAAGAGTTTGAGTCCAATTACGAGGTCCGGTTGCGAAAAAGTCACAAGTAATAGGCTTCGGAATGTAAGACACAAACCGAGTCCAATTTGAGACATTGACGCACTGATGGAGCTAACTTGTTTCAACTATTTCGAATCTTGTTCCAACACTTCAAATGTGTTGAAACAATAGTAATGGAAGAGTTTGAGTCCAATTACGAGGTCCGGTTGCGAAAAAGTCACAAGTTATTGGCTTCGGAATGTAACACACAAACTGAGTCCAATTAAAGACATTGACGCACGGATGGAGCTAACTTGTATCGACTGTCACGAATCTAATTCCAACACTTCAAATGTGTTGAAACAATAGTAATAGAAGAGTTTGAGTCCAATTACGAGGTCCGGTTGCGAAAAAGTCACAAGTTATAGGCTTCGGACTGTAAGACACAAACTGAGTCTAATTTGAGACGTTGACGCACGGATGGAGCTAACTTGTTTCGACTGTCACCAATCTTTTTCGAACGCTTCAAATGTTTTGAAACAATAGTATTGCAAGAGTTTGAGTCCAATTACGAGGTCCGGTTGCAAAAATGTCACAAGTTATAGGCTACGGAATGTAACCCACAAACTGAGTCCAATTAAAGACATTGACGCACGGATGGAGCTAACTTGTTTCGACTGTTCTGAATCTTGTTCCAAGACTTCAAATGTGTTGAAACAATAGAAATGGAAGAGTTGGAGTCCAATTACGAGGTCCGGTTGCGAAAAAGTCACAAGTTATAGGCTTCGAAATGTAACACACAAACTAAGTCCAATTAAAGACATTGAGGCACGGATGGAGCTAATTTGGTTCGACTGTCACGAATCTTATTCACACACTTCAAATGTGTTAAAACAATAGTAATGGAAGAGTTTGAGTCCAATTACGAGGTCCGGTTGCGAAAAAGTCACAAGTAATAGGCTTCGGAATGTAAGACACAAACCGAGTCCAATTTGAGACATTGACGCACTGATGGAGCTAACTTGTTTCAACTATTTCGAATCTTGTTCCAACACTTCAAATGTGTTGAAACAATAGTAATGGAAGAGTTTGAGTCCAATTACGAGGTCCGGTTGCGAAAAAGTCACAAGTTATTGGCTTCGGAATGTAACACACAAACTGAGTCCAATTAAAGACATTGACGCACGGATGGAGCTAACTTGTATCGACTGTCACGAATCTAATTCCAACACTTCAAATGTGTTGAAACAATAGTAATAGAAGAGTTTGAGTCCAATTACGAGGTCCGGTTGCGAAAAAGTCACAAGTTATAGGCTTCGGACTGTAAGACACAAACTGAGTCTAATTTGAGACGTTGACGCACGGATGGAGCTAACTTGTTTCGACTGTCACCAATCTTTTTCGAACACTTCAAATGTTTTGAAACAATAGTATTGCAAGAGTTTGAGTCCAATTACGAGGTCCGGTTGCAAAAATGTCACAAGTTATAGGCTACGGAATGTAACCCACAAACTGAGTCCAATTAAAGACATTGACGCACGGATGGAGCTAACTTGTTTCGACTGTTCTGAATCTTGTTCCAAGACTTCAAATGTGTTGAAACAATAGAAATGGAAGAGTTTGAGTCCAATTACGAGGTCCGGTTGCGAAAAAGTCACAAGTTATAGGCTTCGAAATGTAACACACAAACTAAGTCCAATTAAAGACATTGAGGCACGGATGGAGCTAATTTGCTTCGACTGTCACGAATCTTATTCACACACTTCAAATGTGTTAAAACAATAGTAATGGAAGAGTTTGAGTCCAATTACGAGGTCCGGTTGCGAAAAAGTCACAAGTTATAGGCTTCGGAATGTAAGACACAAACCGAGTCCAATTTGAGACGTTGACGCACTGATGGAGCTAACTTGTTTCGACTATTTCGAATCTTGTTCCAACACTTCAAATGTGTTGAAACAATAGTAATGGAAGTGTTTGAGTCCAATTACGAGGTCCGGTTGCGAAAAAGTCACAAGTTATTGGCTTCGGAATGTAACACACAAACTGAGTCCAATTAAAGACATTGACGCACGGATGGAGCTAACTTGTTTCGACTGTCACGAATCTTATTCCAACACTTCAAATGTGTTGAAACAATAGTAGTGGGAGAGTTTGAGTCCAATTACGAGGTCCGGTTGCGATAAAGTCACAAGTTATAGGCTTCGGAATATAAAACACAAACTAAGTCCAATTAAAGACATTGACGCACGGATGGAGCTAACTTGTTTCGACTGGCACGAATCTTATTCCAACACTTCAAATGTGTTAAAACAATAGTAATGGAAGAGTTTGAGTCCAATTACGAGGTCCGGTTGCGAAAAAGTCACAAGTTATAGGCTTCAAAATGTAACACACAAACTAAGTCCAATTAAAGACATTGACGCACGGATGGAGCTAACTTGCTTCGACTGTCACGAATCTTATTCCCACACTTCAAATGTGTTAAAACAATAGTAATGGAAGAGTTTGAGTCCAATTACGAGGTCCGGTTGCGAAAAAGTCACAAGTTATAGGCTTCGGAATGTAAGACACAAACCGAGTCCAATTTGAGACGTTGACGCACTGATGGAGCTAACTTGTTTCGACTATTTCGAATCTTGTTCCAACACTTCAAATGTGTTGAAACAATAGTAATGGAAGTGTTTGAGTCCAATTACGAGGTCCGGTTGCGAAAAAGTCACAAGTTATTGGCTTCGGAATGTAACACACAAACTGAGTCCAATTAAAGACATTGACGCACGGATGGAGCTAGCTTGTTTCGACTGTCACGAATCTTATTCCAACACTTCAAATGTGTTGAAACAATAGTAGTGGGAGAGTTTGAGTCCAATTACGAGGTCCGGTTGCGATAAAGTCACAAGTTATAGGCTTCGGAATGTAACACACAAACTGAGTTCAATTTGAGACGTTGAAGCACGGCTGGAGCTAACATGTTTCGACTGTGCTGAATCTTGTTCCAACACTTCAAATGTGTTAAAACAATAGTAATGGAAGAGTTTGAGTCCAATTACGAGGTCCGGTTGCGAAAAAGTCACAAGTTATAGGCTTCGGAATATAAAACACCAACTGAGTCCAATTAAAGACATTGACGCACGGATGGAGCTAACTTGTTTCGACTGGCACGAATCTTATTCCAACACTTCAAATGTGTTCAAACAATAGTAATGGAAGAGTTTGAGTCCAATTACGAGGTCCGGTTGCGAAAAAGTCACAAGTTATAGGCTTCAAAATGTAACACACAAACTAAGTCCAATTAAAGACATTGACGCACGGATGGAGCTAACTTGCTTCGACTGTCACGAATCTTATTCCCACACTTCAAATGTGTTAAAACAATAGTAATGGAAGAGTTTGAGTCCAATTACGAGGTCCGGTTGCGAAAAAGTCACAAGTTATAGGCTTCGGAATGTAAGACACAAACCGAGTCCAATTTGAGATGTTGACGCACTGATGGAGCTAACTTGTTTCGACTATTTCGAATCTTGTTCCAACACTTCAAATGTGTTGAAACAATAGTAATGGAAGTGTTTGAGTCCAATTACGAGGTCCGGTTGCGAAAAAGTCACAAGTTATTGGTTTCGGAATGTAACACACAAACTGAGTCCAATTAAAGACATTGACGCACGGATGGAGCTAGCTTGTTTCGACTGTCACGAATCTTATTCCAACACTTCAAATGTGTTGAAACAATAGTAGTGGGAGAGTTTGAGTCCAATTACGAGGTCCGGTTGCGATAAAGTCACAAGTTATAGGCTTCGGAATGTAACACACAAACTGAGTCCAATTTGAGACGTTGAAGCACGGCTGGAGCTAACATGTTTCGACTGTGCTGAATCTTGTTCCAACACTTCAAATGTGTTAAAACAATAGTAATGGAAGAGTTTGAGTCCAATTACGAGGTCCGGTTGCGAAAAAGTCACAAGTTATAGGCTTCGGAATATAAAACACCAACTGAGTCCAATTAAAGACATTGACGCACGGATGGAGCTAACTTGTTTCGACTGGCACGAATCTTATTCCAACACTTCAAATGTGTTCAAACAATAGTAATGGAAGAGTTTGAGTCCAATTACGAGGTCCGGTTGCAAAAATGTCACAAGTTATAGGCTACGGAATGTAACCCACAAACTGAGTCCAATTAAAGACATTGACGCACGGATGGAGCTAACTTGTTTCGACTGTTCCGAATCTTGTTCCAATACTTAAAATGTGTTGAAACAATAGAAATGGAAGAGTTTGAGTCCAATTACGAGGTCCGGTTGCGAAAAAGTCACAAGTTATAGGCTTCGAAATGTAACACACAAACTAAGTCCAATTAAAGACATTGAGGCACGGATGGAGCTAATTTGCTTCGACTGTCACGAATCTTATTCACACACTTCAAATGTGTTAAAACAATAGTAATGGAAGAGTTTGAGTCCAATTACGAGGTCCGGTTGCGAAAAAGTCACAAGTTATAGGCTTCGGAATGTAAGACACAAACCGAGTCCAATTTGAGACGTTGACGCACTGATGGAGCTAACTTGTTTCGACTATTTCGAATCTTGTTCCAACACTTCAAATGTGTTGAAACAATAGTAATGGAAGTGTTTGAGTCCAATTACGAGGTCCGGTTGCGAAAAAGTCACAAGTTATTGGCTTCGGAATGTAACACACAAACTGAGTCCAATTAAAGACATTGACGCACGGATGGAGCTAACTTGTTTCGACTGTCACGAATCTTATTCCAACACTTCAAATGTGTTGAAACAATAGTAGTGGGAGAGTTTGAGTCCAATTACGAGGTCCGGTTGCGATAAAGTCACAAGTTATAGGCTTCGGAATATAAAACACAAACTAAGTCCAATTAAAGACATTGACGCACGGATGGAGCTAACTTGTTTCGACTGGCACGAATCTTATTCCAACACTTCAAATGTGTTAAAACAATAGTAATGGAAGAGTTTGAGTCCAATTACGAGGTCCGGTTGCGAAAAAGTCACAAGTTATAGGCTTCAAAATGTAACACACAAACTAAGTCCAATTAAAGACATTGACGCACGGATGGAGCTAACTTGCTTCGACTGTCACGAATCTTATTCCCACACTTCAAATGTGTTAAAACAATAGTAATGGAAGAGTTTGAGTCCAATTACGAGGTCCGGTTGCGAAAAAGTCACAAGTTATAGGCTTCGGAATGTAAGACACAAACCGAGTCCAATTTGAGACGTTGACGCACTGATGGAGCTAACTTGTTTCGACTATTTCGAATCTTGTTCCAACACTTCAAATGTGTTGAAACAATAGTAATGGAAGTGTTTGAGTCCAATTACGAGGTCCGGTTGCGAAAAAGTCACAAGTTATTGGCTTCGGAATGTAACACACAAACTGAGTCCAATTAAAGACATTGACGCACGGATGGAGCTAGCTTGTTTCGACTGTCACGAATCTTATTCCAACACTTCAAATGTGTTGAAACAATAGTAGTGGGAGAGTTTGAGTCCAATTACGAGGTCCGGTTGCGATAAAGTCACAAGTTATAGGCTTCGGAATGTAACACACAAACTGAGTTCAATTTGAGACGTTGAAGCACGGCTGGAGCTAACATGTTTCGACTGTGCTGAATCTTGTTCCAACACTTCAAATGTGTTAAAACAATAGTAATGGAAGAGTTTGAGTCCAATTACGAGGTCCGGTTGCGAAAAAGTCACAAGTTATAGGCTTCGGAATATAAAACACCAACTGAGTCCAATTAAAGACATTGACGCACGGATGGAGCTAACTTGTTTCGACTGGCACGAATCTTATTCCAACACTTCAAATGTGTTCAAACAATAGTAATGGAAGAGTTTGAGTCCAATTACGAGGTCCGGTTGCGAAAAAGTCACAAGTTATAGGCTTCAAAATGTAACACACAAACTAAGTCCAATTAAAGACATTGACGCACGGATGGAGCTAACTTGCTTCGACTGTCACGAATCTTATTCCCACACTTCAAATGTGTTAAAACAATAGTAATGGAAGAGTTTGAGTCCAATTACGAGGTCCGGTTGCGAAAAAGTCACAAGTTATAGGCTTCGGAATGTAAGACACAAACCGAGTCCAATTTGAGACGTTGACGCACTGATGGAGCTAACTTGTTTCGACTATTTCGAATCTTGTTCCAACACTTCAAATGTGTTGAAACAATAGTAATGGAAGTGTTTGAGTCCAATTACGAGGTCCGGTTGCGAAAAAGTCACAAGTTATTGGTTTCGGAATGTAACACACAAACTGAGTCCAATTAAAGACATTGACGCACGGATGGAGCTAGCTTGTTTCGACTGTCACGAATCTTATTCCAACACTTCAAATGTGTTGAAACAATAGTAGTGGGAGAGTTTGAGTCCAATTACGAGGTCCGGTTGCGATAAAGTCACAAGTTATAGGCTTCGGAATGTAACACACAAACTGAGTCCAATTTGAGACGTTGAAGCACGGCTGGAGCTAACATGTTTCGACTGTGCTGAATCTTGTTCCAACACTTCAAATGTGTTAAAACAATAGTAATGGAAGAGTTTGAGTCCAATTACGAGGTCCGGTTGCGAAAAAGTCACAAGTTATAGGCTTCGGAATATAAAACACCAACTGAGTCCAATTAAAGACATTGACGCACGGATGGAGCTAACTTGTTTCGACTGGCACGAATCTTATTCCAACACTTCAAATGTGTTCAAACAATAGTAATGGAAGAGTTTGAGTCCAATTACGAGGTCCGGTTGCAAAAATGTCACAAGTTATAGGCTACGGAATGTAACCCACAAACTGAGTCCAATTAAAGACATTGACGCACGGATGGAGCTAACTTGTTTCGACTGTTCCGAATCTTGTTCCAATACTTAAAATGTGTTGAAACAATAGAAATGGAAGAGTTTGAGTCCAATTACGAGGTCCGGTTGCGAAAAAGTCACAAGTTATAGGCTTCGAAATGTAACACACAAACTAAGTCCAATTAAAGACATTGACGCACGGATGGAGCTAATTTGCTTCGACTGTCACGAATCTTATTCACACACTTCAAATGTATTAAAACAATAGTAATGGAAGAGTTTGAGTCCAATTACGAGGTCTGGTTGCGAAAAAGTCACAAGTTATAGGCTTCGGAATGTAAGACACAAACCGAGTCCAATTTGAGACGTTGACGCACTGATGGAGCTAACTTGTTTCGACTATTTCGAATCTTGTTCCAACACTTCAAATGTGTTGAAACAATAGTAATGGAAGTGTTTGAGTCCAATTACGAGGTCCGGTTGCGAAAAAGTCACAAGTTATTGGCTTCGGAATGTAACACACAAACTGAGTCCAATTAAAGACATTGACGCACGGATGGAGCTAACTTGTGTCGACTGTCACGAATCTTATTCCAACACTTCAAATGTGTTGAAACAATAGTAGTGGAAGAGTTTGAGTCCAATTACGAGGTCCGGTTGCGATAAAGTCACAAGTTATAGGCTTCGGAATATAAAACACAAACTAAGTCCAATTAAAGACATTGACGCACGGATGGAGCTAACTTGTTTCGACTGGCACGAATCTTATTCCAACACTTCAAATGTGTTAAAACAATAGTAATGGAAGAGTTTGAGTCCAATTACGAGGTCCGGTTGCGAAAAAGTCACAAGTTATAGGCTTCGGAATGTAACACACAAACTGTGTCCAATTTGAGACGTTGACGCACGGATGGAGCTAACAAGTTTCGACTGTGCTGAATCTTGGTCCAACACTTCAAATGTGTTGAAACAATAGTAATGGAAGAGTTTGAGTCCAATTACAAGGTCCGGTTGCAAAAAAGTAACAAGTTATAGGCTTCGGAATATAAAACACAAACTGAGTCCAATTAAAGACATTGACGCACGGATGGAGCTAACTTGTTTCGACTGGCACGAATCTTATTCCAACACTTCAAATGTGTTCAAACAATAGTAATGGAAGAGTTTGAGTCCAATTACGAGGTCCGGTTGCGAAAAAGTCACAAGTAATAGGCTTCGGAATGTAAGACACAAACCGAGTCCAATTTGAGACATTGACGCACTGATGGAGCTAACTTGTTTCAACTATTTCGAATCTTGTTCCAACACTTCAAATGTGTTGAAACAATAGTAATGGAAGAGTTTGAGTCCAATTACGAGGTCCGGTTGCGAAAAAGTCACAAGTTATTGGCTTCGGAATGTAACACACAAACTGAGTCCAATTAAAGACATTGACGCACGGATGGAGCTAACTTGTATCGACTGTCACGAATCTAATTCCAACACTTCAAATGTGTTGAAACAATAGTAATAGAAGAGTTTGAGTCCAATTACGAGGTCCGGTTGCGAAAAAGTCACAAGTTATAGGCTTCGGACTGTAAGACACAAACTGAGTCTAATTTGAGACGTTGACGCACGGATGGAGATAACTTGTTTCGACTGTCACCAATCTTTTTCGAACACTTCAAATGTTTTGAAACAATAGTATTGCAAGAGTTTGAGTCCAATTACGAGGTCCGGTTGCAAAAATGTCACAAGTTATAGGCTACGGAATGTAACCCACAAACTGAGTCCAATTAAAGACATTGACGCACGGATGGAGCTAACTTGTTTCGACTGTTCTGAATCTTGTTCCAAGACTTCAAATGTGTTGAAACAATAGAAATGGAAGAGTTTGAGTCCAATTACGAGGTCCGGTTGCGAAAAAGTCACAAGTTATAGGCTTCGAAATGTAACACACAAACTAAGTCCAATTAAAGACATTGAGGCACGGATGGAGCTAATTTGCTTCGACTGTCACGAATCTTATTCACACACTTCAAATGTGTTAAAACAATAGTAATGGAAGAGTTTGAGTCCAATTACGAGGTCCGGTTGCGAAAAAGTCACAAGTTATAGGCTTCGGAATGTAAGACACAAACCGAGTCCAATTTGAGACGTTGACGCACTGATGGAGCTAACTTGTTTCGACTATTTCGAATCTTGTTCCAACACTTCAAATGTGTTGAAACAATAGTAATGGAAGTGTTTGAGTCCAATTACGAGGTCCGGTTGCGAAAAAGTCACAAGTTATTGGCTTCGGAGTGTAACACACAAACTGAGTCCAATTAAAGACATTGACGCACGGATGGAGCTAACTTGTTTCGACTGTCACGAATCTTATTCCAACACTTCAAATGTGTTGAAACAATAGTAGTGGGAGAGTTTGAGTCCAATTACGAGGTCCGGTTGCGATAAAGTCACAAGTTATAGGCTTCGGAATATAAAACACAAACTAAGTCCAATTAAAGACATTGACGCACGGATGGAGCTAGCTTGTTTCGACTGTCACGAATCTTATTCCAACACTTCAAATGTGTTGAAACAATAGTTGTGGGAGAGTTTGAGTCCAATTACGAGGTCCGGTTGCGATAAAGTCACAAGTTATAGGCTTCGGAATGTAACACACAAACTGAGTCCAATTTGAGACGTTGAAGCACGGCTGGAGCTAACATGTTTCGACTGTGCTGAATCTTGTTCCAACACTTCAAATGTGTTAAAACAATAGTAATGGAAGAGTTTGAGTCCAATTACGAGGTCCGGTTGCGAAAAAGTCACAAGTTATAGGCTTCGGAATATAAAACACCAACTGAGTCCAATTAAAGACATTGACGCACGGATGGAGCTAACTTGTTTCGACTGGCACGAATCTTATTCCAACACTTCAAATGTGTTCAAACAATAGTAATGGAAGAGTTTGAGTCCAATTAAGAGGTCCGGTTGCAAAAATGTCACAAGTTATAGGCTACGGAATGTAACCCACAAACTGAGTCCAATTAAAGACATTGACGCACGGATGGAGCTAACTTGTTTCGACTGTTCCGAATCTTGTTCCAATACTTAAAATGTGTTGAAACAATAGAAATGGAAGAGTTTGAGTCCAATTACGAGGTCCGGTTGCGAAAAAGTCACAAGTTATAGGCTTCGAAATGTAACACACAAACTAAGTCCAATTAAAGACATTGACGCACGGATGGAGCTAATTTGCTTCGACTGTCACGAATCTTATTCACACACTTCAAATGTATTAAAACAATAGTAATGGAAGAGTTTGAGTCCAATTACGAGGTCCGGTTGCGAAAAAGTCACAAGTTATAGGCTTCGGAATGTAAGACACAAACCGAGTCCAATTTGAGACGTTGACGCACTGATGGAGCTAACTTGTTTCGACTATTTTGAATCTTGTTCCAACACTTCAAATGTGTTGAAACAATAGTAATGGAAGAGTTTGAGTCCAATTACAAGGTCCGGTTGCAAAAAAGTAACAAGTTATAGGCTTCGGAAAATAAAACACAAACTGAGTCCAATTAAAGACATTGACGCACGGATGGAGCTAACTTGTTTCGACTGGCACGAATCTTATTCCAACACTTCAAATGTGTTCAAACAATAGTAATGGAAGAGTTTGAGTCCAATTACGAGGTCCGGTTGCGAAAAAGTCACAAGTAATAGGCTTCGGAATGTAAGACACAAACCGAGTCCAATTTGAGACATTGACGCACTGATGGAGCTAACTTGTTTCAACTATTTCGAATCTTGTTCCAACACTTCAAATGTGTTGAAACAATAGTAATGGAAGAGTTTGAGTCCAATTACGAGGTCCGGTTGCGAAAAAGTCACAAGTTATTGGCTTCGGAATGTAACACACAAACTGAGTCCAATTAAAGACATTGACGCACGGATGGAGCTAACTTGTATCGACTGTCACGAATCTAATTCCAACACTTCAAATGTGTTGAAACAATAGTAATAGAAGAGTTTGAGTCCAATTACGAGGTCCGGTTGCGAAAAAGTCACAAGTTATAGGCTTCGGACTGTAAGACACAAACTGAGTCTAATTTGAGACGTTGACGCACGGATGGAGCTAACTTGTTTCGACTGTCACCAATCTTTTTCGAACACTTCAAATGTTTTGAAACAATAGTATTGCAAGAGTTTGAGTTCCATTACGAGGTCCGGTTGCAAAAATGTCACAAGTTATAGGCTACGGAATGTAACCCACAAACTGAGTCCAATTAAAGACATTGACGCACGGATGGAGCTAACTTGTTTCGACTGTTCTGAATCTTGTTCCAAGACCTCAAATGTGTTGAAACAATAGAAATGGAAGAGTTTGAGTCCAATTACGAGGTCCGGTTGCGAAAAAGTCACAAGTTATAGGCTTCGGAATGTAACACACAAACTGAGTCCAATTTGAGACGTTGAAGCACGGCTGGAGCTAACATGTTTCGACTGTGCTGAATCTTGTTCCAACACTTCAAATGTGTTAAAACAATAGTAATGGAAGAGTTTGAGTCCAATTACGAGGTCCGGTTGCGAAAAAGTCACAAGTTATAGGCTTCGGAATATAAAACACCAACTGAGTCCAATTAAAGACATTGACGCACGGATGGAGCTAACTTGTTTCGACTGGCACGAATCTTATTCCAACACTTCAAATGTGTTCAAACAATAGTAATGGAAGAGTTTGAGTCCAATTACGAGGTCCGGTTGCAAAAATGTCACAAGTTATAGGCTACGGAATGTAACCCACAAACTGAGTCCAATTAAAGACATTGACGCACGGATGGAGCTAACTTGTTTCGACTGTTCCGAATCTTGTTCCAATACTTAAAATGTGTTGAAACAATAGAAATGGAAGAGTTTGAGTCCAATTACGAGGTCCGGTTGTGAAAAAGTCACAAGTTATAGGCTTCGAAATGTAACACACAAACTAAGTCCAATTAAAGACATTGACGCACGGATGGAGCTAATTTGCTTCGACTGTCACGAATCTTATTCACACACTTCAAATGTATTAAAACAATAGTAATGGAAGAGTTTGAGTCCAATTACGAGGTCCGGTTGCGAAAAAGTCACAAGTTATAGGCTTCGGAATGTAAGACACAAACCGAGTCCAATTTGAGACGTTGACGCACTGATGGAGCTAACTTGTTTCGACTATTTCGAATCTTGTTCCAACACTTCAAATGTGTTGAAACAATAGTAATGGAAGTGTTTGAGTCCAATTACGAGGTCCGGTTGCGAAAAAGTCACAAGTTATTGGCTTCGGAATGTAACACACAAACTGAGTCCAATTAAAGACATTGACGCACGGATGGAGCTAACTTGTGTCGACTGTCACGAATCTTATTCCAACACTTCAAATGTGTTGAAACAATAGTAGTGGAAGAGTTTGAGTCCAATTACGAGGTCCGGTTGCGATAAAGTCACAAGTTATAGGCTTCGGAATATAAAACACAAACTAAGTCCAATTAAAGACATTGACGCACGGATGGAGCTAACTTGTTTCGACTGGCACGAATCTTATTCCAACACTTCAAATGTGTTAAAACAATAGTAATGGAAGAGTTTGAGTCCAATTACGAGGTCCGGTTGCGAAAAAGTCACAAGTTATAGGCTTCGGAATGTAACACACAAACTGAGTCCAATTTGAGACGTTGACGCACGGATGGAGCTAACAAGTTTCGACTGTGCTGAATCTTGGTCCAACACTTCAAATGTGTTGAAACAATAGTAATGGAAGAGTTTGAGTCCAATTACAAGGTCCGGTTGCAAAAAAGTAACAAGTTATAGGCTTCGGAATATAAAACACAAACTGAGTCCAATTAAAGACATTGACGCACGGATGGAGCTAACTTGTTTCGACTGGCACGATTCTTATTCCAACACTTCAAATGTGTTCAAACAATAGTAATGGAAGAGTTTGAGTCCAATTACGAGTTCCGGTTGCGAAAAAGTCACAAGTAATAGGCTTCGGAATGTAAGACACAAACCGAGTCCAATTTGAGACATTGACGCACTGATGGAGCTAACTTGTTTCAACTATTTCGAATCTTGTTCCAACACTTCAAATGTGTTGAAACAATAGTAATGGAAGAGTTTGAGTCCAATTACGAGGTCCGGTTGCGAAAAAGTCACAAGTTATTGGCTTCGGAATGTAACACACAAACTGAGTCCAATTAAAGACATTGACGCACGGATGGAGCTAACTTGTATCGACTGTCACGAATCTAATTCCAACACTTCAAATGTGTTGAAACAATAGTAATAGAAGAGTTTGAGTCCAATTACGAGGTCCGGTTGCGAAAAAGTCACAAGTTATAGGCTTCGGACTGTAAGACACAAACTGAGTCTAATTTGAGACGTTGATGCACGGATGGAGCTAACTTGTTTCGACTGTCACCAATCTTTTTCGAACACTGCAAATGTTTTGAAACAATAGCATTGCAAGAGTTTGAGTCCAATTACGAGGTCCGGTTGCAAAAATGTCACAAGTTATAGGCTACGGAATGTAACCCACAAACTGAGTCCAATTAAAGACATTGACGCACGGATGGAGCTAACTTGTTTCGACTGTTCTGAATCTTGTTCCAAGACTTCAAATGTGTTGAAACAATAGAAATGGAAGAGTTTGAGTCCAATTACGAGGTCCGGTTGCGAAAAAGTCACAAGTTATAGGCTTCGAAATGTAACACACAAACTAAGTCCAATTAAAGACATTGAGGCACGGATGGAGCTAATTTGCTTCGACTGTCACGAATCTTATTCACACACTTCAAATGTGTTAAAACAATAGTAATGGAAGAGTTTGAGTCCAATTACGAGGTCCGGTTGCGAAAAAGTCACAAGTTATAGGCTTCGGAATGTAAGACACAAACCGAGTCCAATTTGAGACGTTGACGCACTGATGGAGCTAACTTGTTTCGACTATTTCGAATCTTGTTCCAACACTTCAAATGTGTTGAAACAATAGTAATGGAAGTGTTTGAGTCCAATTACGAGGTCCGGTTGCGAAAAAGTCACAAGTTATTGGCTTCGGAATGTAACACACAAACTGAGTCCAATTAAAGACATTGACGCACGGATGGAGCTAACTTGTTTCGACTGTCACGAATCTTATTCCAACACTTCAAATGTGTTGAAACAATAGTAGTGGGAGAGTTTGAGTCCAATTACGAGGTCCGGTTGCGATAAAGTCACAAGTTATAGGCTTCGGAATATAAAACACAAACTAAGTCCAATTAAAGACATTGACGCACGGATGGAGCTAACTTGTATCGACTGTCACGAATCTAATTCCAACACTTCAAATGTGTTGAAACAATAGTAATAGAAGAGTTTGAGTCCAATTACGAGGTCCGGTTGCGAAAAAGTCACAAGTTATAGGCTTCGGACTGTAAGACACAAACTGAGTCTAATTTGAGACGTTGACGCACGGATGGAGCTAACTTGTTTCGACTGTCACCAATCTTTTTCGAACACTTCAAATGTTTTGAAACAATAGTATTGCAAGAGTTTGAGTTCCATTACGAGGTCCGGTTGCAAAAATGTCACAAGTTATAGGCTACGGAATGTAACCCACAAACTGAGTCCAATTAAAGACATTGACGCACGGATGGAGCTAACTTGTTTCGACTGTTCTGAATCTTGTTCCAAGACCTCAAATGTGTTGAAACAATAGAAATGGAAGAGTTTGAGTCCAATTACGAGGTCCGGTTGCGAAAAAGTCACAAGTTATAGGCTTCGGAATGTAACACACAAACTGAGTCCAATTTGAGACGTTGAAGCACGGCTGGAGCTAACATGTTTCGACTGTGCTGAATCTTGTTCCAACACTTCAAATGTGTTAAAACAATAGTAATGGAAGAGTTTGAGTCCAATTACGAGGTCCGGTTGCGAAAAAGTCACAAGTTATAGGCTTCGGAATATAAAACACCAACTGAGTCCAATTAAAGACATTGACGCACGGATGGAGCTAACTTGTTTCGACTGGCACGAATCTTATTCCAACACTTCAAATGTGTTCAAACAATAGTAATGGAAGAGTTTGAGTCCAATTACGAGGTCCGGTTGCAAAAATGTCACAAGTTATAGGCTACGGAATGTAACCCACAAACTGAGTCCAATTAAAGACATTGACGCACGGATGGAGCTAACTTGTTTCGACTGTTCCGAATCTTGTTCCAATACTTAAAATGTGTTGAAACAATAGAAATGGAAGAGTTTGAGTCCAATTACGAGGTCCGGTTGTGAAAAAGTCACAAGTTATAGGCTTCGAAATGTAACACACAAACTAAGTCCAATTAAAGACATTGACGCACGGATGGAGCTAATTTGCTTCGACTGTCACGAATCTTATTCACACACTTCAAATGTATTAAAACAATAGTAATGGAAGAGTTTGAGTCCAATTACGAGGTCCGGTTGCGAAAAAGTCACAAGTTATAGGCTTCGGAATGTAAGACACAAACCGAGTCCAATTTGAGACGTTGACGCACTGATGGAGCTAACTTGTTTCGACTATTTCGAATCTTGTTCCAACACTTCAAATGTGTTGAAACAATAGTAATGGAAGTGTTTGAGTCCAATTACGAGGTCCGGTTGCGAAAAAGTCACAAGTTATTGGCTTCGGAATGTAACACACAAACTGAGTCCAATTAAAGACATTGACGCACGGATGGAGCTAACTTGTGTCGACTGTCACGAATCTTATTCCAACACTTCAAATGTGTTGAAACAATAGTAGTGGAAGAGTTTGAGTCCAATTACGAGGTCCGGTTGCGATAAAGTCACAAGTTATAGGCTTCGGAATATAAAACACAAACTAAGTCCAATTAAAGACATTGACGCACGGATGGAGCTAACTTGTTTCGACTGGCACGAATCTTATTCCAACACTTCAAATGTGTTAAAACAATAGTAATGGAAGAGTTTGAGTCCAATTACGAGGTCCGGTTGCGAAAAAGTCACAAGTTATAGGCTTCGGAATGTAACACACAAACTGAGTCCAATTTGAGACGTTGACGCACGGATGGAGCTAACAAGTTTCGACTGTGCTGAATCTTGGTCCAACACTTCAAATGTGTTGAAACAATAGTAATGGAAGAGTTTGAGTCCAATTACAAGGTCCGGTTGCAAAAAAGTAACAAGTTATAGGCTTCGGAATATAAAACACAAACTGAGTCCAATTAAAGACATTGACGCACGGATGGAGCTAACTTGTTTCGACTGGCACGATTCTTATTCCAACACTTCAAATGTGTTCAAACAATAGTAATGGAAGAGTTTGAGTCCAATTACGAGTTCCGGTTGCGAAAAAGTCACAAGTAATAGGCTTCGGAATGTAAGACACAAACCGAGTCCAATTTGAGACATTGACGCACTGATGGAGCTAACTTGTTTCAACTATTTCGAATCTTGTTCCAACACTTCAAATGTGTTGAAACAATAGTAATGGAAGAGTTTGAGTCCAATTACGAGGTCCGGTTGCGAAAAAGTCACAAGTTATTGGCTTCGGAATGTAACACACAAACTGAGTCCAATTAAAGACATTGACGCACGGATGGAGCTAACTTGTATCGACTGTCACGAATCTAATTCCAACACTTCAAATGTGTTGAAACAATAGTAATAGAAGAGTTTGAGTCCAATTACGAGGTCCGGTTGCGAAAAAGTCACAAGTTATAGGCTTCGGACTGTAAGACACAAACTGAGTCTAATTTGAGACGTTGACGCACGGATGGAGCTAACTTGTTTCGACTGTCACCAATCTTTTTCGAACACTGCAAATGTTTTGAAACAATAGCATTGCAAGAGTTTGAGTCCAATTACGAGGTCCGGTTGCAAAAATGTCACAAGTTATAGGCTACGGAATGTAACCCACAAACTGAGTCCAATTAAAGACATTGACGCACGGATGGAGCTAACTTGTTTCGACTGTTCTGAATCTTGTTCCAAGACTTCAAATGTGTTGAAACAATAGAAATGGAAGAGTTTGAGTCCAATTACGAGGTCCGGTTGCGAAAAAGTCACAAGTTATAGGCTTCGAAATGTAACACACAAACTAAGTCCAATTAAAGACATTGAGGCACGGATGGAGCTAATTTGCTTCGACTGTCACGAATCTTATTCACACACTTCAAATGTGTTAAAACAATAGTAATGGAAGAGTTTGAGTCCAATTACGAGGTCCGGTTGCGAAAAAGTCACAAGTTATAGGCTTCGGAATGTAAGACACAAACCGAGTCCAATTTGAGACGTTGACGCACTGATGGAGCTAACTTGTTTCGACTATTTCGAATCTTGTTCCAACACTTCAAATGTGTTGAAACAATAGTAATGGAAGTGTTTGAGTCCAATTACGAGGTCCGGTTGCGAAAAAGTCACAAGTTATTGGCTTCGGAATGTAACACACAAACTGAGTCCAATTAAAGACATTGACGCACGGATGGAGCTAACTTGTTTCGACTGTCACGAATCTTATTCCAACACTTCAAATGTGTTGAAACAATAGTAGTGGGAGAGTTTGAGTCCAATTACGAGGTCCGGTTGCGATAAAGTCACAAGTTATAGGCTTCGGAATATAAAACACAAACTAAGTCCAATTAAAGACATTGACGCACGGATGGAGCTAACTTGTTTCGACTGGCACGAATCTTATTCCAACACTTCAAATGTGTTAAAACAATAGTAATGGAAGAGTTTGAGTCCAATTACGAGGTCCGGTTGCGAAAAAGTCACAAGTTATAGGCTTTAAAATGTAACACACAAACTAAGTCCAATTAAAGACATTGACGCACGGATGGAGCTAACTTGCTTCGACTGTCACGAATCTTATTCCCACACTTCAAATGTGTTAAAACAATAGTAATGGAAGAGTTTGAGTCCAATTACGAGGTCCGGTTGCGAAAAAGTCACAAGTTATAGGCTTCGGAATGTAAGACACAAACCGAGTCCAATTTGAGACGTTGACGCACTGATGGAGCTAACTTGTTTCGACTATTTCGAATCTTGTTCCAACACTTCAAATGTGTTGAAACAATAGTAATGGAAGTGTTTGAGTCCAATTACGAGGTCCGGTTGCGAAAAAGTCACAAGTTATTGGCTTCGGAATGTAACACACAAACTGAGTCCAATTAAAGACATTGACGCACGGATGGAGCTAGCTTGTTTCGACTGTCACGAATCTTATTCCAACACTTCAAATGTGTTGAAACAATAGTTGTGGGAGAGTTTGAGTCCAATTACGAGGTCCGGTTGCGATAAAGTCACAAGTTATAGGCTTCGGAATGTAACACACAAACTGAGTCCAATTTGAGACGTTGAAGCACGGCTGGAGCTAACATGTTTCGACTGTGCTGAATCTTGTTCCAACACTTCAAATGTGTTAAAACAATAGTAATGGAAGAGTTTGAGTCCAATTACGAGGTTCGGTTGCGAAAAAGTCACAAGTTATAGGCTTCGGAATATAAAACACCAACTGAGTCCAATTAAAGACATTGACGCACGGATGGAGCTAACTTGTTTCGACTGGCACGAATCTTATTCCAACACTTCAAATGTGTTCAAACAATAGTAATGGAAGAGTTTGAGTCCAATTACGAGGTCCGGTTGCAAAAATGTCACAAGTTATAGGCTACGGAATGTAACCCACAAACTGAGTCCAATTAAAGACATTGACGCACGGATGGAGCTAACTTGTTTCGACTGTTCCGAATCTTGTTCCAATACTTAAAATGTGTTGAAACAATAGAAATGGAAGAGTTTGAGTCCAATTACGAGGTCCGGTTGTGAAAAAGTCACAAGTTATAGGCTTCGAAATGTAACACACAAACTAAGTCCAATTAAAGACATTGACGCACGGATGGAGCTAATTTGCTTCGACTGTCACGAATCTTATTCACACACTTCAAATGTATTAAAACAATAGTAATGGAAGAGTTTGAGTCCAATTACGAGGTCCGGTTGCGAAAAAGTCACAAGTTATAGGCTTCGGAATGTAAGACACAAACCGAGTCCAATTTGAGACGTTGACGCACTGATGGAGCTAACTTGTTTCGACTATTTTGAATCTTGTTCCAACACTTCAAATGTGTTGAAACAATAGTAATGGAAGTGTTTGAGTCCAATTACGAGGTCCGGTTGCGAAAAAGTCACAAGTTATTGGCTTCGGAATGTAACACACAAACTGAGTCCAATTAAAGACATTGACGCACGGATGGAGCTAACTTGTGTCGACTGTCACGAATCTTATTCCAACACTTCAAATGTGTTGAAACAATAGTAGTGGAAGAGTTTGAGTCCAATTACGAGGTCCGGTTGCGATAAAGTCACAAGTTATAGGCTTCGGAATATAAAACACAAACTAAGTCCAATTAAAGACATTGACGCACGGATGGAGCTAAGTTGTTTCGACTGGCACGAATCTTATTCCAACACTTCAAATGTGTTAAAACAATAGTAATGGAAGAGTTTGAGTCCAATTACGAGGTCCGGTTGCGAAAAAGTCACAAGTTATAGGCTTCGGAATGTAACACACAAACTGAGTCCAATTTGAGACGTTGACGCACGGATGGAGCTAACAAGTTTCGACTGTGCTGAATCTTGGTCCAACACTTCAAATGTGTTGAAACAATAGTAATGGAAGAGTTTGAGTCCAATTAGAAGGTCCGGTTGCAAAAAAGTAAAAAGTTATAGGCTTCGGAATATAAAACACAAACTGAGTCCAATTAAAGACATTGACGCACGGATGGAGCTAACTTGTTTCGACTGGCACGAATCTTATTCCAACACTTCAAATGTGTTCAAACAATAGTAATGGAAGAGTTTGAGTCCAATTACGAGGTCCGGTTGCGAAAAAGTCACAAGTAATAGGCTTCGGAATGTAAGACACAAACCGAGTCCAATTTGAGACATTGACGCACTGATGGAGCTAACTTGTTTCAACTATTTCGAATCTTGTTCCAACACTTCAAATGTGTTGAAACAATAGTAATGGAAGAGTTTGAGTCCAATTACGAGGTCCGGTTGCGAAAAAGTCACAAGTTATTGGCTTCGAAATGTAACACACAAACTGAGTCCAATTAAAGACATTGACGCACGGATGGAGCTAACTTGTATCGACTGTCACGAATCTAATTCCAACACTTCAAATGTGTTGAAACAATAGTAATAGAAGAGTTTGAGTCCAATTACGAGGTCCGGTTGCGAAAAAGTCACAAGTTATAGGCTTCGGACTGTAAGACACAAACTGAGTCTAATTTGAGACGTTGACGCACGGATGGAGCTAACTTGTTTCGACTGTCACCAATCTTTTTCGAACACTTCAAATGTTTTGAAACAATAGTATTGCAAGAGTTTGAGTTCCATTACGAGGTCCGGTTGCAAAAATGTCACAAGTTATAGGCTACGGAATGTAACCCACAAACTGAGTCCAATTAAAGACATTGACGCACGGATGGAGCTAACTTGTTTCGACTGTTCTGAATCTTGTTCCAAGACCTCAAATGTGTTGAAACAATAGAAATGGAAGAGTTTGAGTCCAATTACGAGGTCCGGTTGCGAAAAAGTCACAAGTTATAGGCTTCGAAATGTAACACACAAACTAAGTCCAATTAAAGACATTGAGGCACGGATGGAGCTAATTTGCTTCGACTGTCACGAATCTTATTCACACACTTCAAATGTGTTAAAACAATAGTAATGGAAGAGTTTGAGTCCAATTACGAGGTCCGGTTGCGAAAAAGTCACAAGTTATAGGCTTCGGAATGTAAGACACAAACCGAGTCCAATTTGAGACGTTGACGCACTGATGGAGCTAACTTGTTTCGACTATTTCGAATCTTGTTCCAACACTTCAAATCTGTTGAAACAATAGTAATGGAAGTGTTTGAGTCCAATTACGAGGTCCGGTTGCGAAAAAGTCACAAGTTATTGGCTTCGGAATGTAACACACAAACTGAGTCCAATTAAAGACATTGACGCACGGATGGAGCTAACTTGTTTCGACTGTCACGAATCTTATTCCAACACTTCAAATGTGTTGAAACAATAGTAGTGGGAGAGTTTGAGTCCAATTACGAGGTCCGGTTGCGATAAAGTCACAAGTTATAGGCTTCGGAATATAAAACACAAACTGAGTCCAATTAAAGACATTGACGCACGGATGGAGCTAACTTGTTTCGACTGGCACGAATCTTATTCCAACACTTCAAATGTGTTAAAACAATAGTAATGGAAGAGTTTGAGTCCAATTACGAGGTCCGGTTGCGAAAAAGTCACAAGTTATAGGCTTCAAAATGTAACACACAAACTAAGTCCAATTAAAGACATTGACGCACGGATGGAGCTAACTTGCTTCGACTGTCACGAATCTTATTCCCACACTTCAAATGTGTTAAAACAATAGTAATGGAAGAGTTTGAGTCCAATTACGAGGTCCGGTTGCGAAAAAGTCACAAGTTATAGGCTTCGGAATGTAACACACAAACTGAGTCCAATTTGAGACGTTGACGCACGGATGGAGCTAACAAGTTTCGACTGTGCTGAATCTTGGTCCAACACTTCAAATGTGTTGAAACAATAGTAATGGAAGAGTTTGAGTCCAATTACAAGGTCCGGTTGCAAAAAAGTAACAAGTTATAGGCTTCGGAATATAAAACACAAACTGAGTCCAATTAAAGACATTGACGCACGGATGGAGCTAACTTGTTTCGACTGGAACGAATCTTATTCCAACACTTCAAATGTGTTCAAACAATAGTAATGGAAGAGTTTGAGTCCAATTACGAGGTCCGGTTGCGAAAAAGTCACAAGTAATAGGCTTCGGAATGTAAGACACAAACCGAGTCCAATTTGAGACATTGACGCACTGATGGAGCTAACTTGTTTCAACTATTTCGAATCTTGTTCCAACACTTCAAATGTGTTGAAACAATAGTAATGGAAGAGTTTGAGTCCAATTACGAGGTCCGGTTGCGAAAAAGTCACAAGTTATTGGCTTCGGAATGTAACACACAAACTGAGTCCAATTAAAGACATTGACGCACGGATGGAGCTAACTTGTATCGACTGTCACGAATCTAATTCCAACACTTCAAATGTGTTGAAACAATAGTAATAGAAGAGTTTGAGTCCAATTACGAGGTCCGGTTGCGAAAAAGTCACAAGTTATAGGCTTCGGACTGTAAGACACAAACTGAGTCTAATTTGAGACGTTGACGCACGGATGGAGCTAACTTGTTTCGACTGTCACCAATCTTTTTTGAACACTTCAAATGTTTTGAAACAATAGTATTGCAAGAGTTTGAGTCCAATTACGAGGTCCGGTTGCAAAAATGTCACAAGTTATAGGCTACGGAATGTAACCCACAAACTGAGTCCAATTAAAGACATTGACGCACGGATGGAGCTAACTTGTATCGACTGTCACGAATCTAATTCCAACACTTCAAATGTGTTGAAACAATAGTAATAGAAGAGTTTGAGTCCAATTACGAGGTCCGGTTGCGAAAAAGTCACAAGTTATAGGCTTCGGACTGTAAGACACAAACTGAGTCTAATTTCAGACGTTGACGCACGGATGGAGCTAACTTGTTTCGACTGTCACCAATCTTTTTCGAACACTTCAAATGTTTTGAAACAATAGTATTGCAAGAGTTTGAGTCCAATTACGAGGTCCGGTTGCAAAAATGTCACAAGTTATAGGCTACGGAATGTAACCCACAAACTGAGTCCAATTAAAGACATTGACGCACGGATGGAGCTAACTTGTTTCGACTGTTCTGAATCTTGTTCCAAGACTTCAAATGTGTTGAAACAATAGAAATGGAAGAGTTTGAGTCCAATTACGAGGTCCGGTTGCGAAAAAGTCACAAGTTATAGGCTTCGAAATGTAACACACAAACTAAGTCCAATTAAAGACATTGAGGCACGGATGGAGCTAATTTGCTTCGACTGTCACGAATCTTATTCACACACTTCAAATGTGTTAAAACAATAGTAATGGAAGAGTTTGAGTCCAATTACGAGGTCCGGTTGCGAAAAAGTCACAAGTTATAGGCTTCGGAATGTAAGACACAAACCGAGTCCAATTTGAGACGTTGACGCACTGATGGAGCTAACTTGTTTCGACTATTTCGAATCTTGTTCCAACACTTCAAATGTGTTGAAACAATAGTAATGGAAGTGTTTGAGTCCAATTACGAGGTCCGGTTGCGAAAAAGTCACAAGTTATTGGCTTCGGAATGTAACACACAAACTGAGTCCAATTAAAGACATTGACGCACGGATGGAGCTAACTTGTTTCGACTGTCACGAATCTTATTCCAACACTTCAAATGTGTTGAAACAATAGTAGTGGGAGAGTTTGAGTCCAATTACGAGGTCCGGTTGCGATAAAGTCACAAGTTATAGGCTTCGGAATATAAAACACAAACTAAGTCCAATTAAAGACATTGACGCACGGATGGAGCTAACTTGTTTCGACTGGCACGAATCTTATTCCAACACTTCAAATGTGTTAAAACAATAGTAATGGAAGAGTTTGAGTCCAATTACGAGGTCCGGTTGCGAAAAAGTCACAAGTTATAGGCTTCAAAATGTAACACACAAACTAAGTCCAATTAAAGACATTGACGCACGGATGGAGCTAACTTGCTTCGACTGTCACGAATCTTATTCCCACACTTCAAATGTGTTCAAACAATAGTAATGGAAGAGTTTGAGTCCAATTACGAGGTCCGGTTGCGAAAAAGTCACAAGTTATAGGCTTCGGAATGTAAGACACAAACCGAGTCCAATTTGAGACGTTGACGCACTGATGGAGCTAACTTGTTTCGACTATTTCGAATCTTGTTCCAACACTTCAAATGTGTTGAAACAATAGTAATGGAAGTGTTTGAGTCCAATTACGAGGTCCGGTTGCGAAAAAGTCACAAGTTATTGGCTTCGGAATGTAACACACAAACTGAGTCCAATTAAAGACATTGACGCACGGATGGAGCTAGCTTGTTTCGACTGTCACGAATCATATTCCAACACTTCAAATGTGTTGAAACAATAGTAGTGGGAGAGTTTGAGTCCAATTACGAGGTCCGGTTGCGATAAAGTCACAAGTTATAGGCTTCGGAATGTAACACACAAACTGAGTCCAATTTGAGACGTTGAAGCACGGCTGGAGCTAACATGTTTCGACTGTGCTGAATCTTGTTCCAACACTTCAAATGTGTTAAAACAATAGTAATGGAAGAGTTTGAGTCCAATTACGAGGTCCGGTTGCGAAAAAGTCACAAGTTATAGGCTTCGGAATATAAAACACCAACTGAGTCCAATTAAAGACATTGACGCACGGATGGAGCTAACTTGTTTCGACTGGCACGAATCTTATTCCAATACTTAAAATGTGTTGAAACAATAGAAATGGAAGAGTTTGAGTCCAATTACGAGGTCCGGTTGCGAAAAAGTCACAAGTTATAGGCTTCGAAATGTAACACACAAACTAAGTCCAATTAAAGACATTGACGCACGGATGGAGCTAATTTGCTTCGACTGTCACGAATCTTATTCACACACTTCAAATGTATTAAAACAATAGTAATGGAAGAGTTTGAGTCCAATTACGAGGTCCGGTTGCGAAAAAGTCACAAGTTATAGGCTTCGGAATGTAAGACACAAACCGAGTCCAATTTGAGACGTTGACGCACTGATGGAGCTAACTTGTTTCGACTATTTCGAATCTTGTTCCAACACTTCAAATGTGTTGAAACAATAGTAATGGAAGTGTTTGAGTCCAATTACGAGGTCCGGTTGCGAAAAAGTCACAAGTTATTGGCTTTGGAATGTAACACACAAACTGAGTCCAATTAAAGACATTGACGCACGGATGGAGCTAACTTGTTTCGACAGTCACGAATCTTATTCCAACACTTCAAATGTGTTGAAACAATAGTAGTGGGAGAGTTTGAGTCCAATTACGAGGTCCGGTTGCGATAAAGTCACAAGTTATAGGCTTCGGAATGTAACACACAAACTGAGTCCAATTTGAGACGTTGACGCACGGCTGGAGCTAACATGTTTCGACTGTGCTGAATCTTGCTCCAACACTTCAAATGTGTTGAAACAATAGTAATGGAAGAGTTTGAGTCCAATTACGAGGTCTGGTTGCAAAAAAGTCACAAGTTATAGGCTTCGGAATATAAAACACAAACTAAGTCCAATAAAGACATTGACGCACGGATGTAGCTAACTTGTTTCGACTGGCACGAATCTTATTCCAACAATTCAAATGTGTTAAAACAATAGTAATGGAAGAGTTTGAGTCCAATTACGAGGTCCGGTTGCGAAAAAGTCACAAGTTATAGGCTTCACAATGTAACACACAAACTGAGTCCAATTTGACACGTTGACGCACGGATGGAGCTAACATGTTTCGACTGTGCTAAATCTTGTTCCAACACTTCAAATGTGTAGAAACAATAGTAATGGAAGAGTTTGAGTCCAATTACGAGGCCCGGTTGCAAAAAAAGCCACAAGTTATAGGCTTCGGAATATAAAACACAAAACTGAGTCCAATTAAAGACATTGACGCACGGATTGAGCTAACTTGTTTCGACTGGCACGAATCTTATTCCAACAATTTAAATGTGTTCAAACAATAGAAATGGAAGAGTTTGAGTCCAATTACGAGGTCCGGTTGTGAAAAAGTCACAAGTTATAGGCTTCAAAATGTAACACACAAACTAAGTCCAATTAAAGACATTGACGCACGGATGGAGCTAACTTGCTTCGACTGTCACGAATCTTATTCCCACACTTCAAATGTGTTAAAACAATAGTAATGGAAGAGTTTGAGTCCAATTACGAGGTCCGGTTGCGAAAAAGTCACAAGTTATAGGCTTCGGAATGTAAGACACAAACCGAGTTCAATTTGAGACGTTGACGCACTGATGGAGCTAACTTGTTTCGACTATTTCGAATCTTGTTCCAACACTTCAAATGTGTTGAAACAATAGTAATGGAAGTGTTTGAGTCCAATTACGAGGTCCGGTTGCGAAAAAGTCACAAGTTATTGGCTTCGGAATGTAACACACAAACTGAGTCCAATTAAAGACATTGACGCACGGATGGAGCTAACTTGTTTTGACTGTCACGAATCTTATTCCAACACTTCAAATGTGTTGAAACAATAGTAGTGGGAGAGTTTGAGTCCAATTACGAGGTTCGGTTGCGATAAAGTCACAAGTTATAGGCTTCGGAATGTAACACACAAACTGAGTCCAATTTGAGACGTTGAAGAACGGCTGGAGCTAACATGTTTCGACTGTGCTAAATCTTGTTCCAACACTTCAAATGTGTTAAAACAATAGTAATGGAAGAGTTTGAGTCCAATTACGAGGTCCGGTTGCGAAAAAGTCACAAGTTATTGGCTTCGGAATGTAACACACAAACTGAGTCCAATTAAAGACATTGACGCACGGATGGAGCTAACTTGTGTCGACTGTCACGAATCTTATTCCAACACTTCAAATGTGTTGAAACAATAGTAGTGGAAGAGTTTGAGTCCAATTACGAGGTCCGGTTGCGATAAAGTCACAAGTTATAGGCTTCGGAATATAAAACACAAACTAAGTCCAATAAAGACATTGACGCACGGATGGAGCTAACTTGTTTCGACTGGCACGAATCTTATTCCAACACTTCAAATGTGTTAAAACAATAGTAATGGAAGAGTTTGAGTCCAATTACGAGGTCCGGTTGCGAAAAAGTCACAAGTTATTGGCTTCGGAATGTAACACACAAACTGAGTCCAATTAAAGACATTGACGCACGGATGGAGCTAACTTGTGTCGACCGTCACGAATCTAATTCCAACACTTCAAATGTGTTGAAACAATAGTAATAGAAGAGTTTGAGTCCAATTACGAGGTCCGGTTGCGAAAAAGTCACAAGTTATAGGCTTCGGACTGTAGGATACAAACTGAGTCAAAATTGAGACGTTGACGCACGGATGGAGCTAACTTGTTTCGACTGTCACCAATCTTTTTCAAACACTTCAAATGTTTTCAAACAATAGTATTGGAAGAGTTTGAGTCCAATTACGAGGTCCAGTTGCAAAAATGTCACAAGTTATAGGCTACGGAATGTAACCCACAAACTGAGTCCAATTAAAGACATTGACGCACGGATGGAGCAAACTTGTTTCGACTGTTCCGAATCTTGTTCCAATACTTCAAATGTGTTGAAACAATAAAAATGGAAGAGTTTGAGTCCAATTACGAGGTCCGGTTGCGAAAAAGTCACAAGTTATAGGCTTCGAAATGTAACACACAAACTAAGTCCAATTAAAGACATTGACGCACGGATGGAGCTAATTTGCTTCGACTGTCACGAATCTTATTCCCACACTTCAAATGTGTTAAAACAATAGTAATGGAAGAGTTTGAGTCCAATTACGAGGTCCGGTTGCAAAAAAGTCACAAGTTATAGGCTTCGGAATATAAAACACAAACTGAGTCCAATTAAAGACATTGACGCACGGATGGAGCTAACTTGTTTCGACTGGCACGAATCTTATTCCAACACTTTAAATGTGTTCAAACAATAGAAATGAAGAGTTTGAGTCCAATTACGAGGTCCGGTTGCGAAAAAGTCACAAGTTATTGGCTTCGAATGTAACACACAAACTGAGTCCAATTAAAGACATTGACGCACGATGGAGCTAACTCGTGTCGACTGTCACGAATCTTATTGCAACACTTCAAATGTGTTGAAACAATAGTAGTGGAAGAGTTTGAGTCCAATTACGAGGTCCGGTTGCGATAAAGTCACAAGTTATAGGCTTCGGAATATAAAACACAAACTAAGTCCAATTAAAGACATTGACGCACGGATGGAGCTAACTTGTTTCAACTGGCACGAATCTTATTCCAACACTTCAAATGTTTTTAAACAATAGTATTGCAAGAGTTTGAGTCCAATTACGAGGTCCGGTTGCGAAAAAGTCACAAGTTATAGGCTTCGGAATGTAACACACAAACTGAGTCCAATTTGAGACGTTGACGCACGGATGGAGCTAACAAGTTTCGACTGTGCTGAATCTTGGTCTAACACTTCAAATGTGTTGAAACAATAGTAATGGAAGAGTTTGAGTCCAATTACGAGGTCCGGTTGCGATAAAGTCACAAGTTATAGGCTTCGGAATGTAACACACAAACTGAGTCCAATTTGAGACGTTGAAGCACGGCTGGAGCTAACATGTTTCGACTGTGCTGAATCTTGTTCCAACACTACAAATGTGTTCAAACAATAGTAATGGAAGAGTTTGAGTCCAATTACGAGGTCCGGTTGCGAAAAAGTCACAAGTTATATGCTTCGGAATGTCAGACACAAACCGAGTCCAATTTGAGACGTTGACGCACTGATGGAGCTAACTTGTTTCGACTATTTCGAATCTTGTTCCAACACTTCAAATGTGTTGAAACAATAGTAATGGAAGAGTTTGAGTCCAATTACGTGGTCCGGTTACGAAAAAGTCACAAGTTATTGGCTTCGGAATGTAACACACAAACTGAGTCCAATTAAAGACATTGACGCACGGATGGAGCTAACTTGTGTCGACTGTCACGAATCTTATTCCAACACTTCAAATGTGTTGAAACAATAGTAGTGGAAGAGTTTGAGTCCAATTACGAGGTCCGGTTGCGATAAAGTCACAAGTTATAGGCTTCGGAATATAAAACACAAACTAAGTCCAATTAAAGACATTGACGCACGGATGGAGCTAATTTGTTTCGACTGGCACGAATCTTATTCCAACACTTCAAATGTGTTAAAACAATAGTAATGGAAGAGTTTGAGGCCAATTACGAGGTCCGGTTGCGAAAAAGTCACAAGTTATAGGCTTCGGAATGTAACACACAAACTGAGTCCAATTTGAGACGTTGACGCACGGATGGAGCTAAGAAGTTTCGACTGTGCTGAATCTTGGTCCAACACTTCAAATGTGTTGAAACAATAGTAATGGAAGAGTTTGAGTCCAATTACGAGGTCCGGTTGCAAAAAAGTCACAAGTTATAGGCTTCGGAATATAAAACACAAACTGAGTCCAATTAAAGACATTGACGCACAGATGGAGCTAACTTTTTTCGACTGGCACGAATCTTATTCCAACACTTCAAATGTGTTCAAACAATAGTAATGGAAGAGTTTGAGTCCAATTACGAGGTCCGGTTGCGAAAAAGTCACAAGTAATAGGCTTCGGAATGTAAGCCACAAACCGAGTCCAATTTGAGACGTTGACGCACTGATGGAGCTAACTTGTTTCAACTATTTCGAATCTTGTTCCAACACTTCAAATGTGTTGAAACAATAGTAATGGAAGAGTTTGAGTCCAATTACGAGGTCCGGTTGCGAAAAAGTCACAAGTTATCGGCTTCGGAATGTAACACACAAACTGAGTCCAATTAAAGACATTGACGAACGGATGGAGCTAACTTGTGTCGACTGTCACGAATCTAATTCCAACACTTCAATGTGTTGAAACAATAGTAATAGAAGAGTTTGAGTCCAATTACGAGGTCCGGTTGCGAAAAAGTCACAAGTTATAGGCTTCGGACTGTAGGACACAAACTGAGTCAAAATTGAGACGTTGACGCACGGATGGAGCTAACTTGTTTCGACTGTTACCAATCTTTTTCAAACACTTCAAATGTTTTCAAACAATAGTATTGCAAGAGTTTGAGTCCAATTACGAGGTCCGGTTGCAAAAATGTCACAAGTTATAGGCTACGGAATGTAACCCACAAAATGAGTCCAATTAAAGACAGTGACGCACGGATGGAGCTAACTTGTTTCGACTATTCCGAATCTTGTTCCAACAGTTCAAATATGTTGAAACAATAGTAATGGAAGAGTTTGAGTCCAATTACGAGGTCCGGTTGTGAAAAAGTCACAAGTTATTGGCTTCGGAATGTAACACACAAACTGAGTCCAATTAAAGACATTGACGCACGAATGGAGCTAACTTGTGTCGACTGTCACGAATCTAATTCCAACACTTCAAATGTATTGAAACAATAGTACTAGAAGAGTTTGAGTCCAATTACGAGGTCCGGTTGCGAAAAAGTCACAAGTTATAGGCTTCGGACTGTAAGACACAAACTGAGTCAAATTTGAGACGTTGAAGCAGGGATGGAGCTAACTTGTTTCGACTGTCACCAATCTTTTTCGAACACTTCAAATGTTTTGAAACAATAGTATTGCAAGAGTTTGAGTCCAATTACGAGGTCCGGTTGCAAAAATGTCACAAGTTATAGGCTACGGAATGTAACCCACAAACTGAGTCCAATTAAAGACATTGACGCACGGATGGAGCTAACTTGTTTCGACTGTTCCGAATCTTGTTCCAACAGTTCAAATATGTTGAAACAATAGTAATGGAAGAGTTTGAGTCCAATTACGAGGTCCGGTTGTGAAAAAGTCACAAGTTATTGGCTTCGGAATGTAACACACAAACTGAGTCCAATTAAAGACATTCACGCACGAATGGAGCTAACTTGTGTCGACTGTCACGAATCTAATTCCAACATTTCAAATGTGTTGAAACAATAGTAATAGAAGAGTTTGAGTCCAATTACGAGGTCCGGTTGCGAAAAAGTCACAAGTTATAGGCTTCGGAATGTAAGACACAAACCGAGTCCAATTTGAGACGTTGACGCACTGATGGAGCTAACTTGTTTCGACTATTTCGAATCTTGTTCCAACACTTCAAATGTGTTGAAACAATAGTAATGGAAGTGTTTGAGTCCAATTACGAGGTCCGGTTGCGAAAAAGTCACAAGTTATTGGCTTCGGAATGTAACACACAAACTGAATCCAATTAAAGACATTGACGCACGGATGGAGCTAACTTGTGTCGACTGTCACGAATCTTATTCTAACACTTCAAATGTGTTGAAACAATAGTAGTGGAAGAGTTTGAGTCCAATTACGAGGTCCGGTTGCGATAAAGTCACAAGTTATAGGCTTCGGAATGTAACACACAAACTGAGTCCAATTTGAGACGTTGACGCACGGCTGGAGCTAACATGTTTCGACTGTGCTGAATCTTGTTCCAACACTTCAAATGTGTTGAAACAATAGTAATGGAAGAGTTTGAGTCCAATTACGAGGTCTGGTTGCAAAAAAGTCACAAGTTATAGGCTTCGGAATATAAAACACAAACTAAGTCCAATAAAGACATTGACGCACGGATGAGCTAACTTGTTTCGACTGGCACGAATCTTATTCCAACACTTCAAATGTGTTAAAACAATAGTAATGGAAGAGTTTGAGTCCAATTACGAGGTCCGGTTGCGAAAAAGTCACAAGTTATAGGCTTCGGAATGTAACACACAAACTGAGTCCAATTTGACACGTTGACGCACGGATGGAGCTAACATGTTTCGACTGTGCTGAATCTTGTTCCAACACTTCAAATGTGTAGAAACAATAGTAATGGAAGAGTTTGAGTCCAATTACGAGGTCCGGTTGCAAAAAAGCCACAAGTTATAGGCTTCGGAATATAAAACACAAACTGAGTCCAATTAAAGACATTGACGCACGGATGGAGCTAACTTGTTTCGACTGGCACGAATCTTATTCCAACACTTTAAATGTGTTCAAACAATAGAAATGGAAGAGTTTGAGTCCAATTATGAGGTCCGGTTGCGAAAAAGTCACAAGTTATAGGCTTCGGAATGTAAGACACAAATCGAGTCCAATTTGAGACGTTGACGCACGGCTGGAGCTAACATGTTTCGACTGTGCTGAATCTTGTTCCAACACTTCAAATGTGTTGAAACAATAGTAATGGAAGAGTTTGAGTCCAATTACGAGGTCTGGTTGCAAAAAAGTCACAAGTTATAGGCTTCGGAATATAAAACACAAACTAAGTCCAATAAAGACATTGACGCACGGATGGAGCTAACTTGTTTCGACTGGCACGAATCTTATTCCAACACTTCAAATGTGTTAAAACAATAGTAATGGAAGAGTTTGAGTCCAATTACGAGGTCCGGTTGCGAAAAAGTCACAAGTTATAGGCTTCGGAATGTAACACACAAACTGAGTCCAATTTGACACGTTGACGCACGGATGGAGCTAACATGTTTCGACTGTGCTGAATCTTGTTCCAACACTTCAAATGTGTAGAAACAATAGTAATGGAAGAGTTTGAGTCCAATTACGAGGTCCGGTTGCAAAAAAGCCACAAGTTATAGGCTTCGGAATATAAAACACAAACTGAGTCCAATTAAAGACATTGACGCACGGATGGAGCTAACTTGTTTCGACTGGCACGAATCTTATTCCAACACTTTAAATGTGTTCAAACAATAGAAATGGAAGAGTTTGAGTCCAATTACGAGGTCCGGTTGCGAAAAAGTCACAAGTTATTGGCTTCGGAATGTAACACACAAACTGAGTCCAATTAAAGACATTGACGCACGGATGGAGCTAACTTGCTTCGACTGTCACGAATCTTATTCCCACACTTCAAATGTGTTAAAACAATAGTAATGGAAGAGTTTGAGTCCAATTACGAGGTCCGGTTGCGAAAAAGTCACAAGTTATAGGCTTCGGAATGTAAGACACAAATCGAGTCCAATTTGAGACGTTGACGCACTGATGGAGCTAACTTGTTTCGACTATTTCGAATCTTGTTCCAACACTTAAATGTGTTGAAACAATAGTAATGGAAGTGTTTGAGTCCAATTACGAGGTCCGGTTGCGAAAAAGTCACAAGTTATAGGCTTCGGAATGTAACACACAAACTGAGTCCAATTAAAGACATTGACGCACGGATGGAGCTAACTTGTTTCGACTGTCACGAATCTTATTCCAACACTTCAAATGTGTTGAAACAATAGTAGTGGGAGAGTTTGAGTCCAATTACGAGGTCCGGTTGCGATAAAGTCACAAGTTATAGGCTTCGGAATGTAACACACAAACTGAGTCCAATTTGAGACGTTGAAGCACGGCTGGAGCTAACATGTTTCGACTGTGCTGAATCTTGTTCCAACACTTCAAATGTGTTAAAACAATAGTAATGGAAGAGTTTGAGTCCAATTACGAGGTCCGGTTGCGAAAAAGTCACAAGTTATAGGCTTCGGAATGTCAGACACAAACCGAGTCCAATTTGAGACGTTGACGCACTGATGGAGCTAACTTGTTTCGACTATTTCGAATCTTGTTCCAACACTTCAAATGTGTTGAAACAATAGTAATGGAAGAGTTTGAGTCCAATTACGAGGTCCGGTTGCGAAAAAGTCACAAGTTATTGGCTTCGGAATGTAACACACAAACTGAGTCCAATTAAAGACATTGACGCACGGATGGAGCTAACTTGTGTCGACTGTCACGAATCTTATTTCAACACTTCAAATGTGTTGAAACAATAGTAGTGGAAGAGTTTGAGTCCAATTACGAGGTCCGGTTGCGATAAAGTCACAAGTTATAGGCTTCGGAATATAAAACACAAACTAAGTCTAATTAAAGACATTGACGCACGGATGGAGCTAATTTGTTTCGACTGGCACGAATCTTATTCCAACACTTCAAATGTGTTAAAACAATAGTAATGGAAGAGTTTGAGTCCAATTACGATGTTCGGTTGCGAAAAAGTCACAAGTTATAGGCTTCGGAATGTAACACACAAACTGAGTCCAATTTGAGACGTTGAAGCACGGCTGGAGCTAACATGTTTCGACTGTGCTGAATCTTGTTCCAACACTTCAAATGTGTTAAAACAATAGTAATGGAAGAGTTTGAGTCCAATTACGAGGTCCGGTTGCGAAAAAGTCACAAGTTATAGGCTTCGGAATGTCAGACACAAACCGAGTCCAATTTGAGACGTTGACGCACTGATGGAGCTAACTTGTTTCGACTATTTCGAATCTTGTTCCAACACTTCAAATGTGTTGAAACAATAGTAGTGGAAGAGTTTGAGTCCAATTACGAGGTCCGGTTGCGATAAAGTCACAAGTTATAGGCTTCGGAATATAAAACACAAACTAAGTCCAATTAAAGACATTGACGCACGGATGGAGCTAATTTGTTTCGACTGGCACGAATCTTATTCCAACACTTCAAATGTGTTAAAACAATAGTAATGGAAGAGTTTGAGTCCAATTACGATGTTCGGTTGCGAAAAAGTCACAAGTTATAGGCTTCGGAATGTAACACACAAACTGAGTCCAATTTGAGACGTTGACGCATGGCTGGAGCTAACATGTTTCGACTGTGCTGAATCTTGTTCCAACACTTCAAATGTGTTGAAACAATAGTAATGGAAGAGTTTGAGTCCAATTACGAGGTCTGGTTGCAAAAAAGTCACAAGTTATAGGCTTCGGAATATAAAACACAAACTAAGTCCAATAAAGACATTGACGCATGGATGGAGCTAACTTGTTTCGACTGGCACGAATCTTATTCCAACACTTCAAATGTGTTGAAACAATAGTAATGGAAGAGTTTGAGTCCAATTACGAGGTCTGGTTGCAAAAAAGTCACAAGTTATAGGCTTCGGAATATAAAACACAAACTAAGTCCAATAAAGGCATTGACGCACGGATGGAGCTAACTTGTTTCGACTGGCACGAATCTTATTCCAACACTTCAAATGTGTTAAAACAATAGTAATGGAATAGTTTGAGTCCAATTACGAGGTCCGGTTACGAAAAAGTCACAAGTTATAGGCTTCGGAATGTAACACACAAACTGAGTCCAATTTGACTCGTTGACGCACGGATGGAGCTAACATGTTTCGACTGTGCTGAATCTTGTTTCAACACTTCAAATGTGTAGAAACAATAGTAATGGAAGAGTTTGAGTCCAATTACGAGGTCCGGTTGCAAAAAAGCCACAAGTTATAGGCTTCGGAATATAAAACACAAACTGAGTCCAATTAAAGACATTGACGCACGGATGGAGCTAACTTGTGTCGACTGTCACGAATCTTATTTCAACACTTCAAATGTGTTGAAACAATAGTAGTGGAAGAGTTTGAGTCCAATTACGAGGTCCGGTTGCGATAAAGTCACAAGTTATAGGCTTCGGAATATAAAACACAAACTAAGTCCAATTAAAGACATTGACGCACGGATGGAGCTAATTTGTTTCGACTGGCACGAATCTTATTCCAACACTTCAAATGTGTTAAAACAATAGTAATGGAAGAGTTTGAGTCCAATTACGATGTTCGGTTGCGAAAAAGTCACAAGTTATAGGCTTCGGAATGTAACACACAAACTGAGTCCAATTTGAGACGTTGAAGCACGGCTGGAGCTAACATGTTTCGACTGTGCTGAATCTTGTTCCAACACTTCAAATGTGTTAAAACAATAGTAATGGAAGAGTTTGAGTCCAATTACGAGGTCCGGTTGCGAAAAAGTCACAAGTTATAGGCTTCGGAATGTCAGACACAAACCGAGTCCAATTTGAGACGTTGACGCACTGATGGAGCTAACTTGTTTCGACTATTTCGAATCTTGTTCCAACACTTCAAATGTGTTGAAAAAATAGTAGTGGAAGAGTTTGAGTCCAATTACGAGGTCCGGTTGCGATAAAGTCACAAGTTATAGGCTTCGGAATATAAAACACAAACTAAGTCCAATTAAAGACATTGACGCACGGATGGAGCTAATTTGTTTCGACTGGCACGAATCTTATTCCAACACTTCAAATGTGTTAAAACAATAGTAATGGAAGAGTTTGAGTCCAATTACGATGTTCGGTTGCGAAAAAGTCACAAGTTATAGGCTTCGGAATGTAACACACAAACTGAGTCCAATTTGAGACGTTGACGCACGGCTGGAGCTAACATGTTTCGACTGTGCTGAATCTTGTTCCAACACTTCAAATGTGTTGAAACAATAGTAATGGAAGAGTTTGAGTCCAATTACGAGGTCTGGTTGCAAAAAAGTCACAAGTTATAGGCTTCGGAATATAAAACACAAACTAAGTCCAATAAAGACATTGACGCACGGATGGAGCTAACTTGTTTCGACTGGCCCGAATCTTATTCCAACACTTCAAATGTGTTGAAACAATAGTAATGGAAGAGTTTGAGTCCAATTACGAGGTCTGGTTGCAAAAAAGTCACAAGTTATAGGCTTCGGAATATAAAACACAAACTAAGTCCAATAAAGGCATTGACGCACGGATGGAGCTAACTTGTTTCGACTGGCACGAATCTTATTCCAACACTTCAAATGTGTTAAAACAATAGTAATGGAATAGTTTGAGTCCAATTACGAGGTCCGGTTGCGAAAAAGTCACAAGTTATAGGCTTCGGAATGTAACACACAAACTGAGTCCAATTTGACACGTTGACGCACGGATGGAGCTAACATGTTTCGACTGTGCTGAATCTTGTTCCAACACTTCAAATGTGTAGAAACAATAGTAATGGAAGAGTTTGAGTCCAATTACGAGGTCCGGTTGCAAAAAAGCCACAAGGTATAGGCTTCGGAATATAAAACACAAACTGAGTCCAATTAAAGACATTGACGCACGGATGGAGCTAACTTGTTTCGACTGGCACGAATCTTATTCCAACACTTTAAATGTGTTCAAACAATAGAAATGGAAGAGTTTGAGTCCAATTACGAGGTTCGGTTGCGAAAAAGTCACAAGTTATAGGCTTCAAAATGTAACACACAAACTAAGTCCAATTAAAGACATTGACGCACGGATGGAGCTAACTTGCTTCGACTGTCACGAATCTTATTCCCACACTTCAAATGTGTTAAAACAATAGTAATGGAAGAGTTTGAGTCCAATTACGAGGTCCGGTTGCGAAAAAGTCACAAGTTATAGGCTTCGGAATGTAAGACACAAATCGAGTCCAATTTGAGACGTTGACGCACTGATGGAGCTAACTTGTTTCGACTATTTCGAATCTTGTTCCAACACTTAAATGTGTTGAAACAATAGTAATGGAAGTGTTTGAGTCCAATTACGATGTCCGGTTGCGAAAAAGTCACAAGTTATTGGCTTCGGAATGTAACACACAAACTGAGTCCAATTAAAGACATTGACGCACGGATGGAGCTAACTTGTTTCGACTGTCACGAATCTTATTCCAACACTTCAAATGTGTTGAAACAATAGTAGTGGGAGAGTTTGAGTCCAATTACGAGGTCCGGTTGCGATAAAGTCACAAGTTATAGGCTTCGGAATGTAACACACAAACTGAGTCCAATTTGAGACATTGAAGCACGGCTGGAGCTAACATGTTTCGACTGTGCTGAATCTTGTTCCAACACTTCAAATGTGTTAAAACAATAGTAATGGAAGAGTTTGAGTCCAATTACGAGGTCCGGTTGCGAAAAAGTCACAAGTTATAGGCTTCGGAATGTCAGACACAAACCGAGTCCAATTTGAGACGTTGACGCACTGATGGAGCTAACTTGTTTCGACTATTTCGACTCTTGTTCCAACACTTCAAATGTGTTGAAACAATAGTAATGGAAGAGTTTGAGTCCAATTACGAGGTCCGGTTACGAAAAAGTCACAATTTATTGGCTTCGGAATGTAACACACAAACTGAGTCCAATTAAAGACATTGACGCACGGATGGAGCTAACTTGTGTCGACTGTCACGAATCTTATTTCAACACTTCAAATGTGTTGAAACAATAGTAGTGGAAGAGTTTGAGTCCAATTACGAGGTCCGGTTGCGATAAAGTCACAAGTTATAGGCTTCGGAATATAAAACACAAACTAAGTCCAATTAAAGACATTGACGCACGGATGGATCTAATTTGTTTCGACTGGCACGAATCTTATTCCAACACTTCAAATGTGTTAAAACAATAGTAATGGAAGAGTTTGAGTCCAATTACGATGTTCGGTTGCGAAAAAGTCACAAGTTATAGGCTTCGGAATGTAACACACAAACTGAGTCCAATTTGAGACGTTGAAGCACGGCTGGAGCTAACATGTTTCGACTGTGCTGAATCTTGTTCCAACACTTCAAATGTGTTAAAACAATAGTAATGGAAGAGTTTGAGTCCAATTACGAGGTCCGGTTGCGAAAAAGTCACAAGTTATAGGCTTCGGAATGTCAGACACAAACCGAGTCCAATTTGAGACGTTGACGCACTGATGGAGCTAACTTGTTTCGACTATTTCGAATCTTGTTCCAACACTTCAAATGTGTTGAAACAATAGTAATGGAAGAGTTTGAGTCCAATTACGAGGTCCGGTTGCGAAAAAGTCACAAGTTATAGGCTTCGGAATGTCAGACACAAACCGAGTCCAATTTGAGACGTTGACGCACTGATGGAGCTAACTTGTTTCGACTATTTCGAATCTTGTTCCAACACTTCAAATGTGTTGAAACAATAGTAATGGAAGAGTTTGAGTCCAATTACGAGGTCCGGTTGCGATAAAGTCACAAGTTATAGGCTTCGGAATATAAAACACAAACTAAGTCCAATTAAAGACATTGACGCACGGATGGAGCTAATTTGTTTCGACTGGCACGAATCTTATTCCAACACTTCAAATGTGTTAAAACAATAGTAATGGAAGAGTTTGAGTCCAATTACGATGTTCGGTTGCGAAAAAGTCACAAGTTATAGGCTTCGGAATGTAACACACAAACTGAGTCCAATTTGAGACGTTGACGCACGGCTGGAGCTAACATGTTTCGACTGTGCTGAATCTTGTTCCAACACTTCAAATGTGTTGAAACAATAGTAATGGAAGAGTTTGAGTCCAATTACGATATCCGGTTGCGAAAAAGTCACAAGTTATTGGCTTCGGAATGTAACACACAAACTGAGTCCAATTAAAGACATTGACGCACGGATGGAGCTAACTTGTTTCGACTGTCACGAATCTTATTCCAACACTTCAAATGTGTTGAAACAATAGTAGTGGGAGAGTTTGAGTCCAATTACGAGGTCCGGTTGCGATAAAGTCACAAGTTATAGGCTTCGGAATGTAACACACAAACTGAGTCCAATTTGAGACATTGAAGCACGGCTGGAGCTAACATGTTTCGACTGTGCTGAATCTTGTTCCAACACTTCAAATGTGTTAAAACAATAGTAATGGAAGAGTTTGAGTCCAATTACGAGGTCCGGTTGCGAAAAAGTCACAAGTTATAGGCTTCGGAATGTCAGACACAAACCGAGTCCAATTTGAGACGTTGACGCACTGATGGAGCTAACTTGTTTCGACTATTTCGAATCTTGTTCCAACACTTCAAATGTGTTGAAACAATAGTAATGGAAGAGTTTGAGTCCAATTACGAGGTCCGGTTACGAAAAAGTCACAAGTTATTGGCTTCGGAATGTAACACACAAACTGAGTCCAATTAAAGACATTGACGCACGGATGGAGCTAACTTGTGTCGACTGTCACGAATCTTATTTCAACACTTCAAATGTGTTGAAACAATAGTAGTGGAAGAGTTTGAGTCCAATTACGAGGTCCGGTTGCGATAAAGTCACAAGTTATAGGCTTCGGAATATAAAACACAAACTAAGTCCAATAAAGACATTGACGCACGGATGGAGCTAACTTGTTTCGACTGGCACGAATCTTATTCCAACACTTCAAATGTGTTGAAACAATAGTAATGGAAGAGTTTGAGTCCAATTACGAGGTCTGGTTGCAAAAAAGTCACAAGTTATAGGCTTCGGAATATAAAACACAAACTAAGTCCAATAAAGGCATTGACGCACGGATGGAGCTAACTTGTTTCGACTGGCACGAATCTTATTCCAACACTTCAAATGTGTTAAAACAATAGTAATGGAATAGTTTGAGTCCAATTACGAGGTCCGGTTACGAAAAAGTCACAAGTTATAGGCTTCGGAATGTAACACACAAACTGAGTCCAATTTGACACGTTGACGCACGGATGGAGCTAACATGTTTCGACTGTGCTGAATCTTGTTCCAACACTTCAAATGTGTAGAAACAATAGTAATGGAAGAGTTTGAGTCCAATTACGAGGTCCGGTTGCAAAAAAGCCACAAGTTATAGGCTTCGGAATATAAAACACAAACTGAGTCCAATTAAAGACATTGACGCACGGATGGAGCTAACTTGTTTCGACTGGCACGAATCTTATTCCAACACTTTAAATGTGTTCAAACAATAGAAATGGAAGAGTTTGAGTCCAATTACGAGGTTCGGTTGCGAAAAAGTCACAAGTTATACGCTTCAAAATGTAACACACAAACTAAGTCCAATTAAAGACATTGACGCACGGATGGAGCTAACTTGCTTCGACTGTCACGAATCTTATTCCCACACTTCAAATGTGTTAAAACAATAGTAATGGAAGAGTTTGAGTCCAATTACGAGGTCCGGTTGCGAAAAAGTCACAAGTTATAGGCTTCGGAATGTAAGACACAAATCGAGTCCAATTTGAGACGTTGACGCACTGATGGAGCTAACTTGTTTCGACTATTTCGAATCTTGTTCCAACACTTAAATGTGTTGAAACAATAGTAATGGAAGTGTTTGAGTCCAATTACGATGTCCGGTTGCGAAAAAGTCACAAGTTATTGGCTTCGGAATGTAACACACAAACTGAGTCCAATTAAAGACATTGACGCACGGATGGAGCTAACTTGTTTCGACTGTCACGAATCTTATTCCAACACTTCAAATGTGTTGAAACAATAGTAGTGGGAGAGTTTGAGTCCAATTACGAGGTCCGGTTGCGATAAAGTCACAAGTTATAGGCTTCGGAATGTAACACACAAACTGAGTCCAATTTGAGACATTGAAGCACGGCTGGAGCTAACATGTTTCGACTGTGCTGAATCTTGTTCCAACACTTCAAATGTGTTAAAACAATAGTAATGGAAGAGTTTGAGTCCAATTACGAGGTCCGGTTGCGAAAAAGTCACAAGTTATAGGCTTCGGAATGTCAGACACAAACCGAGTCCAATTTGAGACGTTGACGCACTGAAGGAGCTAACTTGTTTCGACTATTTCGAATCTTGTTCCAACACTTCAAATGTGTTGAAACAATAGTAATGGAAGAGTTTGAGTCCAATTACGAGGTCCGGTTACGAAAAAGTAACAAGTTATTGGCTTCGGAATGTAACACACAAACTGAGTCCAATTAAAGACATTGACGCACGGATGGAGCTAACTTGTGTCGACTGTCACGAATCTTATTTCAACACTTCAAATGTGTTGAAACAATAGTAGTGGAAGAGTTTGAGTCCAATTACGAGGTCCGGTTGCTATAAAGTCACAAGTTATAGGCTTCGGAATATAAAACATAAACTAAGTCCAATTAAAGACATTGACGCACGGATGGATCTAATTTGTTTCGACTGGCACGAATCTTATTCCAACACTTCAAATGTGTTAAAACAATAGTAATGGAAGAGTTTGAGTCCAATTACGATGTTCGGTTGCGAAAAAGTCACAAGTTATAGGCTTCGGAATGTAACACACAAACTGAGTCCAATTTGAGACGTTGAAGCACGGCTGGAGCTAACATGTTTCGACTGTGCTGAATCTTGTTCCAACACTTCAAATGTGTTAAAACAATAGTAATGGAAGAGTTTGAGTCCAATTACGAGGTCCGGTTGCGAAAAAGTCACAAGTTATAGGCTTCGGAATGTCAGACACAAACCGAGTCCAATTTGAGACGTTGACGCACTGATGGAGCTAACTTGTCTCGACTATTTCGAATCTTGTTCCAACACTTCAAATGTGTTGAAACAATAGTAATGGAAGAGTTTGAGTCCAATTACGAGGTCCGGTTGCGAAAAAGTCACAAGTTATAGGCTTCGGAATGTCAGACACAAACCGAGTCCAATTTGAGACGTTGACGCACTGATGGAGCTAACTTGTTTCGACTATTTCGAATCTTGTTCCAACACTTCAAATGTGTTGAAACAATAGTAGTGGAAGAGTTTGAGTCCAATTACGAGGTCCGATTGCGATAAAGTCACAAGTTATAGGCTTCGGAATATAAAACACAAACTAAGTCCAATTAAAGACATTGACGCACGGATGGAGCTAATTTGTTTCGACTGGCACGAATCTTATTCCAACACTTCAAATGTGTTAAAACAATAGTAATGGAAGAGTTTGAGTCCAATTACGATGTTCGGTTGCGAAAAAGTCACAAGTTATAGGCTTCGGAATGTAACACACAAACTGAGTCCAATTTGAGACGTTGACGCACGGCTGGAGCTAACATGTTTCGACTGTGCTGAATCTTGTTCCAACACTTCAAATGTGTTGAAACAATAGTAATGGAAGAGTTTGAGTCCAATTACGAGGTCTGGTTGCAAAAAAGTCACAAGTTATAGGCTTCGGAATATAAAACACAAACTAAGTCCAATAAAGACATTGACGCACGGATGGAGCTAACTTGTTTCGACTGGCACGAATCTTATTCCAACACTTCAAATGTGTTGAAACAATAGTAATGGAAGAGTTTGAGTCCAATTACGAGGTCTGGTTGCAAAAAAGTCACAAGTTATAGGCTTCGGAATATAAAACACAAACTAAGTCCAATAAAGGCATTGACGCACGGATGGAGCTAACTTGTTTCGACTGGCACGAATCTTATTCCAACACTTCAAATGTGTTAAAACAATAGTAATGGAATAGTTTGAGTCCAATTACGAGGTCCGGTTACGAAAAAGTCACAAGTTATAGGCTTCGGAATGTAACACACAAACTGAGTCCAATTTGACACGTTGACGCACGGATGGAGCTAACATGTTTCGACTATGCTGAATCTTGTTCCAACACTTCAAATGTGTAGAAACAATAGTAATGGAAGAGTTTGAGTCCAATTACGAGGTTCGGTTGCGAAAAAGTCACAAGTTATAGGCTTCAAAATGTAACACACAAACTAAGTCCAATTAAAGACATTGACGCACGGATGGAGCTAACTTGCTTCGACTGTCACGAATCTTATTCCCACACTTCAAATGTGTTAAAACAATAGTAATGGAAGAGTTTGAGTCCAATTACGAGGTCCGGTTGCGAAAAAGTCACAAGTTATAGGCTTCGGAATGTAAGACACAAATCGAGTCCAATTTGAGACGTTGACGCACTGATGGAGCTAACTTGTTTCGACTATTTCGAATCTTGTTCCAACACTTAAATGTGTTGAAACAATAGTAATGGAAGTGTTTGAGTCCAATTACGATGTCCGGTTGCGAAAAAGTCACAAGTTATTGGCTTCGGAATGTAACACACAAACTGAGTCCAATTAAAGACATTGACGCACGGATGGAGCTAACTTGTTTCGACTGTCACGAATCTTATTCCAACACTTCAAATGTGTTGAAACAATAGTAGTGGGAGAGTTTGAGTCCAATTACGAGGTCCGGTTGCGATAAAGTCACAAGTTATAGGCTTCGGAATGTAACACACAAACTGAGTCCAATTTGAGACATTGAAGCACGGCTGGAGCTAACATGTTTCGACTGTGCTGAATCTTGTTCCAACACTTCAAATGTGTTAAAACAATAGTAATGGAAGAGTTTGAGTCCAATTACGAGGTCCGGTTGCGAAAAAGTCACAAGTTATAGGTTCGGAATGTCAGACACAAACCGAGTCCAATTTGAGACGTTGACGCACTGATGGAGCTAACTTGTTTCGACTATTTCGAATCTTGTTCCAACACTTCAAATGTGTTGAAACAATAGTAATGGAAGAGTTTGAGTCCAATTACGAGGTCCGGTTGCGAAAAAGTAACAAGTTATTGGCTTCGGAATGTAACACACAAACTGAGTCCAATTAAAGACATTGACGCACGGATGGAGCTAACTTGTGTCGACTGTCACGAATCTTATTTCAACACTTCAAATGTGTTGAAACAATAGTAGTGGAAGAGTTTGAGTCCAATTACGAGGTCCGGTTGCTTTAAAGTCACAAGTTATAGGCTTCGGAATATAAAACACAAACTAAGTCCAATTAAAGACATTGACGCACGGATGGATCTAATTTGTTTCGACTGGCACGAATCTTATTCCAACACTTCAAATGTGTTAAAACAATAGTAATGGAAGAGTTTGAGTCCAATTACGATGTTCGGTTGCGAAAAAGTCACAAGTTATAGGCTTCGGAATGTAACACACAAACTGAGTCCAATTTGAGACGTTGAAGCACGGCTGGAGCTAACATGTTTCGACTGTGCTGAATCTTGTTCCAACACTTCAAATGTGTTAAAACAATAGTAATGGAAGAGTTTGAGTCCAATTACGAGGTCCGGTTGCGAAAAAGTCACAAGTTATAGGCTTCGGAATGTCAGACACAAACCGAGTCCAATTTGAGACGTTGACGCACTGATGGAGCTAACTTGTTTCGACTATTTCGAATCTTGTTCCAACACTTCAAATGTGTTGAAACAATAGTAATGGAAGAGTTTGAGTCCAATTACGAGGTCCGGTTGCGAAAAAGTCACAAGTTATTGGCTTCGGAATGTAACACACAAACTGAGTCCAATTAAAGACATTGACGCACGGATGGAGCTAACTTGTGTCGACTGTCACGAATCTTATTCCAACGCTTCAAATGTGTTGAAACAATAGTAGTGGAAGAGTTTGAGTCCAATTACGAGGTCCGGTTGCGATAAAGTCACAAGTTATAAGCTTCGGAATATAAAACACAAACTGAGTCCAATTAAAGACATTGACGCACGGATGGAGCTAACTTGTTTCGACTGGGACGAATCTTATTCCAACACTTCAAATGTTTTTAAACAATAGTATTGCAAGAGTTTGAGTCCAATTACGAGGTCCGGTTGCAAAAATGTCACAAGTTATAGGCTACGGAATGTAACCCACAAACTGAGTCCAATTAAAGACATTGACGCACGGATGGAGCTAACTTGTTTCGACTGTTCCGAATCTTGTTCCAATACTTCAAATGTGTTGAAACAATAGAAATGGAAGAGTTTGAGTCCAATTACGAGGTCCGGTTGCGAAAAAGTCACAAGTTATAGGCTTCGAAATGTAACACACAAACTAAGTCCAATTAAAGACATTGACGCACGGATGGAGCTAATTTGCTTCGACTGTCACGAATCTTATTCCCACACTTCAAATGTTTTAAAACAATAGTAATGGAAGAGTTTGAGTCCAATTACGAGGTCCGGTTGCAAAAAAGTCACAAGTTATAGGCTTCGGAATATAAAACACAAACTGAGTCCAATTAAAGACCACGCACGGATGGAGCTAACTTGTTTCGACTGGCACGAATCTTATTCCAACACTTTAAATGTGTTCAAACAATAGAAATGGAAGAGTTTGAGTCCAATTACGAGGTCCAGTTGCGAAAAAGTCACAAGTTATAGGCTTCGGAATATAAAACACAAACTGAGTCCAATTAAAGACATTGACGCACGGATGGAGCTAACTTGCTTCGACTGTCACGAATCTTATTCCCACACTTCAAATGTGTTAAAACAATAGTAATGGAAGAGTTTGAGTCCAATTACGAGGTCCGGTTGCGAAAAAGTCACAAGTTATAGGCTTCGGAATGTCAGACACAAACCGAGTCCAATTTGAGACGTTGACGCACTGATGGAGCTAACTTGTTTCGACTATTTCGAATCTTGTTCCAACACTTCAAATGTGTTGAAACAATAGTAATGGAAGAGTTTGAGTCCAATTACGAGGTCCGGTTACGAAAAAGTCACAAGTTATTGGCTTCGAAATGTAACACACAAACTGAGTCAGATTAAAGACATTGACGCACGGATGGAGCTAACTTGTGTCGACTGTCACGAATCTTATTTCAACACTTCAAATGTGTTGAAACAATAGTAGTGGAAGAGTTTGAGTCCAATTACGAGGTCCGGTTGCGATAAAGTCACAAGTTATAGGCTTCGGAATATAAAACACAAACTAAGTCCAATTAAAGACATTGACGCACGGATGGATCTAATTTGTTTCGACTGGCACGAATCTTATTCCAACACTTCAAATGTGTTAAAACAATAGTAATGGAAGAGTTTGAGTCCAATTACGATGTTCGGTTGCGAAAAAGTCACAAGTTATAGGCTTCGGAATGTAACACACAAACTGAGTCCAATTTGAGACGTTGAAGCACGGCTGGAGCTAACATGTTTCGACTGTGCTGAATCTTGTTCCAACACTTCAAATGTGTTGAAACAATAGTAATGGAAGAGTTTGAGTCCAATTACGAGGTCCGGTTGCGAAAAAGTCACAAGTTATAGGCTTCGGAATGTCAGACACAAACCGAGTCCAATTTGAGACGTTGACGCACTGATGGAGCTAACTTGTTTCGACTATTTCGAATCTTGTTCCAACACTTCAAATGTGTTGAAACAATAGTAATGGAAGAGTTTGAGTCCAATTACGAGGTCCGGTTGCGAAAAAGTCACAAGTTATTGGCTTCGGAATGTAACACACAAACTGAGTCCAATTAAAGACATTGACGCACGGATGGAGCTAACTTGTGTCGACTGTCACGAATCTTATTCCAACACTTCAAATGTGTTGAAACAATAGTAGTGGAAGAGTTTGAGTCCAATTACGAGGTCCGGTTGCGATAAAGTCACAAGTTATAAGCTTCGGAATATAAAACACAAACTAAGTCCAATTAAAGACATTGACGCACGGATGGAGCTAACTTGTTTCGACTGGGACGAATCTTATTCCAACACTTCAAATGTTTTTAAACAATAGTATTGCAAGAGTTTGAGTCCAATTACGAGGTCCGGTTGCAAAAATGTCACAAGTTATAGGCTACGGAATGTAACCCACAAACTGAGTCCAATTAAAGACATTGACGCACGGATGGAGCTAACTTGTTTCGACTGTTCCGAATCTTGTTCCAATACTTCAAATGTGTTGAAACAATAGAAATGGAAGAGTTTGAGTCCAATTACGAGGTCCGGTTGCGAAAAAGTCACAAGTTATAGGCTTCGAAATGTAACACACAAACTAAGTCCAATTAAAGACATTGACGCACGGATGGAGCTAATTTGCTTCGACTGTCACGAATCTTATTCCCACACTTCAAATGTTTTAAAACAATAGTAATGGAAGAGTTTGAGTCCAATTACGAGGTCCGGTTGCAAAAAAGTCACAAGTTATAGGCTTCGGAATATAAAACACAAACTGAGTCCAATTAAAGACCACGCACGGATGGAGCTAACTTGTTTCGACTGGCACGAATCTTATTCCAACACTTTAAATGTGTTCAAACAATAGAAATGGAAGAGTTTGAGTCCAATTACGAGGTCCAGTTGCGAAAAAGTCACAAGTTATAGGCTTCGGAATATAAAACACAAACTGAGTCCAATTAAAGACATTGACGCACGGATGGAGCTAACTTGCTTCGACTGTCACGAATCTTATTCCCACACTTCAAATGTGTTAAAACAATAGTAATGGAAGAGTTTGAGTCCAATTACGAGGTCCGGTTGCGAAAAAGTCACAAGTTATAGGCTTCGGAATGTAAGACACAATCCGAGTCCAATTTGAGACGTTGACGCACTGATGGAGCTAACTTGTTTCGACTATTTCGAATCTTGTTCCAACACTTCAAATGTGTTGAAACAATAGTAATGGAAGTGTTTGAGTCCAATTACGAGGTCCGGTTGCGAAAAAGTCACAAGTTATTGGCTTCGGAATGTAACACACAAACTGAGTCCAATTAAAGACATTGACGCACGGATGGAGCTAACTTGTGTCGACTGTCACGAATCTTATTCCAACACTTCAAATGTGTTGAAACAATAGTAGTGGGAGAGTTTGAGTCCAATTACGAGGTCCGGTTGCGATAAAGTCACAAGTTATAGGCTTCGGAATGTAACACACAAACTGAGATCCAATTTGAGACGTTGAAGCACGGCTGGAGCTAACATGTTTCGACTGTGCTGAATCTTGTTCCAACACTTCAAATGTGTTAAAACAATAGTAATGGAAGAGTTTGAGTCCAATTACGAGGTCCGGTTGCGAAAAAGTCACAAGTTATAGGCTTCGGAATGTCAGACACAAACCGAGTCCAATTTGAGACGTTGACGCACTGATGGAGCTAACTTGTTTCGACTATTTCGAATCTTGTTCCAACACTTCAAATGTGTTGAAACAATAGTAATGGAAGAGTTTGAGTCCAATTACGAGGTCCGGTTGCGAAAAAGTCACAAGTTATTGGCTTCGGATTGTAACACACAAACTGAGTCCAATTAAAGACATTGACGCACGGATGGAGCTAACTTGTGTCGATTGTCACGAATCTTATTCCAACACTTCAAATGTGTTGAAACAATAGTAGTGGAAGAGTTTGAGTCCAATTACGAGGTCCGGTTGCGATAAAGTCACAAGTTATAAGCTTCGGAATATAAAACACAAACTAAGTCCAATTAAAGACATTGACGCACGGATGGAGCTAACTTGTTTCGACTGGGACGAATCTTATTCCAATACTTCAAATGTTTTTAAACAATAGTATTGCAAGAGTTTGAGTCCAATTACGAGGTCCGGTTGCAAAAATGTCACAAGTTATAGGCTACGGAATGTAACCCACAAACTGAGTCCAATTAAAGACATTGACGCACGGATGGAGCTAACTTGTTTCGACTGTTCCGAATCTTGTTCCAATACTTCAAATGTGTTGAAACAATAGAAATGGAAGAGTTTGAGTCCAATTACGAGGTCCGGTTGCGAAAAAGTCACAAGTTATAGGCTTCGAAATGTAACACACAAACTAAGTCCAATTAAAGACATTGACGCACGGATGGAGCTAATTTGCTTCGACTGTCACGAATCTTATTCCCACACTTCAAATGTTTTAAAACAATAGTAATGGAAGAGTTTGAGTCCAATTACGAGGTCCGGTTGCAAAAAAGTCACAAGTTATAGGCTTCGGAATATAAAACACAAACTGAGTCCAATTAAAGACCACGCACGGATGGAGCTAACTTGTTTCGACTGGCACGAATCTTATTCCAACACTTTAAATGTGTTCAAACAATAGAAATGGAAGAGTTTGAGTCCAATTACGAGGTCCAGTTGCGAAAAAGTAACAAGTTATAGGCTTCGGAATATAAAACACAAACTGAGTCCAATTAAAGACATTGACGCACGGATGGAGCTAACTTGCTTCGACTGTCACGAATCTTATTCCCACACTTCAAATGTGTTAAAACAATAGTAATGGAAGAGTTTGAGTCCAATTACGAGGTCCGGTTGCGAAAAAGTCACAAGTTATAGGCTTCGGAATGTAAGACACAATCCGAGTCCAATTTGAGACGTTGACGCACTGATGGAGCTAACTTGTTTCGACTATTTCGAATCTTGTTCCAACACTTCAAATGTGTTGAAACAATAGTAGTGGAAGTGTTTGAGTCCAATTACGAGGTCCGGTTGCGAAAAAGTCACAAGTTATTGGCTTCGGAATGTAACACACAAACTGAGTCCAATTAAAGACATTGACGCACGGATGGAGCTAACTTGTGTCGACTGTCACGAATCTTATTCCAACACTTCAAATGTGTTGAAACAATAGTAGTGGGAGAGTTTGAGTCCAATTACGAGGTCCGGTTGCGATAAAGTCACAAGTTATAGGCTTCGGAATGTAACACACAAACTGAGATCCAATTTGAGACGTTGAAGCACGGCTGGAGCTAACATGTTTCGACTGTGCTGAATCTTGTTCCAACACTTCAAATGTGTTAAAACAATAGTAATGGAAGAGTTTGAGTCCAATTACGAGGTCCGGTTGCGAAAAAGTCACAAGTTATAGGCTTCGGAATGTCAGACACAAACCGAGTCCAATTTGAGACGTTGACGCACTGATGGAGCTAACTTGTTTCGACTATTTCGAATCTTGTTCCAACACTTCAAATGTGTTGAAACAATAGTAATGGAAGAGTTTGAGTCCAATTACGAGGTCCGGTTGCGAAAAAGTTACAAGTTATAGGCTTCGGAATGTAACACACAAACTGAGTCCAATTTGAGACGTTGACGCACGGATGGAGCTAACAAGTTTCGACTGTGCTGAATCTTGTTCCAACACTTCAAATGTGTTGAAACAATAGTAATCAAAGAGTTTGAGTCCAATTACGAGGTCCGGTTGCAAAAAAGTCACAAGTTATAGGCTTCGGAATATAAAACACAAACTGAGTCCAATTAAAGACATTGACGCACGGATGGAGCTAACTTTTTTCGACTGGCACGAATCTTATTCCAACACTTAAAATGTGTACAAACAATAGTAATGGAAGAGTTTGAGTCCAATTACGAGGTCCTGTTGCGAAAAAGTCACAAGTAATAGGCTTCGGAATGTAAGACACAAACCGAGTCCAATTTGAGACGTTGACGCACGGATGGAGCTAACTTGTGTCGACTGTCACGAATCTTATTCCAACACTTCAAATGTGTTGAAACAATAGTAGTGGAAGAGTTTGAGTCCAATTACGAGGTCCGGTTGCGATAAAGTCACAAGTTATAAGCTTCGGAATATAAAACACAAACTAAGTCCAATTAAAGACATTGACGCACGGATGGAGCTAACTTGTTTCGACTGGGACGAATCTTATTCCAACACTTCAAATGTTTTTAAACAATAGTATTGCAAGAGTTTGAGTCCAATTACGAGGTCCGGTTGCAAAAATGTCACAAGTTATAGGCTACGGAATGTAACCCACAAACTGAGTCCAATTAAAGACATTGACGCACGTATGGAGCTAACTTGTTTCGACTGTTCCGAATCTTGTTCCAATACTTCAAATGTGTTGAAACAATAGAAATGGAAGAGTTTGAGTCCAATTACGAGGTCCGGTTGCGAAAAAGTCACAAGTTATAGGCTTCGAAATGTAACACACAAACTAAGTCCAATTAAAGACATTGACGCACGGATGGAGCTAATTTGCTTCGACTGTCACGAATCTTATTCCCACACTTCAAATGTTTTAAAACAATAGTAATGGAAGAGTTTGAGTCCAATTACGAGGTCCGGTTGCAAAAAAGTCACAAGTTATAGGCTTCGGAATATAAAACACAAACTGAGTCCATTTAAAGACCACGCACGGATGGAGCTAACTTGTTTCGACTGGCACGAATCTTATTCCAACACTTTAAATGTGTTCAAACAATAGAAATGGAAGAGTTTGAGTCCAATTACGAGGTCCAGTTGCGAAAAAGTCACAAGTTATAGGCTTCGGAATATAAAACACAAACTGAGTCCAATTAAAGACATTGACGCACGGATGGAGCTAACTTGCTTCGACTGTCACGAATCTTATTCCCACACTTCAAATGTGTTAAAACAATAGTAATGGAAGAGTTTGAGTCCAATTACGAGGTCCGGTTGCGAAAAAGTCACAAGTTATAGGCTTCGGAATGTAAGACACAAACCGAGTCCAATTTGAGACGTTGACGCACTGATGGAGCTAACTTGTTTCGACTATTTCGAATCTTGTTCCAACACTTCAAATGTGTTGAAACAATAGTAATGGAAGTGTTTGAGTCCAATTACGAGGTCCGGTTGCGAAAAAGTCACAAGTTATTGGCTTCGGAATGTAACACACAAACTGAGTCCAATTAAAGACATTGACGCACGGATGGAGCTAACTTGTGTCGACTGTCACGAATCTTATTCCAACACTTCAAATGTGTTGAAACAATAGTAGTGGGAGAGTTTGAGTCCAATTACGAGGTCCGGTTGCGATAAAGTCACAAGTTATAGGCTTCGGAATGTAACACACAAACTGAGATCCAATTTGAGACGTTGAAGCACGGCTGGAGCTAACATGTTTCGACTGTGCTGAATCTTGTTCCAACACTTCAAATGTGTTAAAACAATAGTAATGGAAGAGTTTGAGTCCAATTACGAGGTCCGGTTGCGAAAAAGTCACAAGTTATAGGCTTCGGAATGTCAGACACAAACCGAGTCCAATTTGAGACGTTGACGCACTGATGGAGCTAACTTGTTTCGACTATTTCGAATCTTGTTCCAACACTTCAAATGTGTTGAAACAATAGTAATGGAAGAGTTTGAGTCCAATTGCGAGGTCCGGTTGCGAAAAAGTCACAAGTTATTGGGTTCGGAATGTAACACACAAACTGAGTCCAATTAAAGACATTGACGCACGGATGGAGCTAACTTGTGTCGATTGTCACGAATCTTATTCCAACACTTCAAATGTGTTGAAACAATAGTAGTGGAAGACATTGAGTCCAATTACGAGGTCCGGTTGCGATAAAGTCACAAGTTATAGGCTTCGGAATATAAAACACAAACTAAGTCCAATTAAAGACATTGACGCACGGATGGAGCTAATTTGTTTCGACTGGCACGAATCTTATTCCAACACTTCAAATGTGTTAAAACAATAGTAATGGAAGAGTTTGAGTCCAATTACGAGGTCCGGTTGCGAAAAAGTTACAAGTTATAGGCTTCGGAATGTAACACACAAACTGAGTCCAATTTGAGACGTTGACGCACGGATGGAGCTAACAAGTTTCGACTGTGCTGAATCTTGTTCCAACACTTCAAATGTGTTGAAACAATAGTAATCAAAGAGTTTGAGTCCAATTACGAGGTCCGGTTGCAAAAAAGTCACAAGTTATAGGCTTCGGAATATAAAACACAAACTGAGTCCAATTAAAGACATTGACGCACGGATGGAGCTAACTTTTTTCGACTGGCACGAATCTTATTCCAACACTTCAAATGTGTACAAACGATAGTAATGGAAGAGTTTGAGTCCAATTACGAGGTCCTGTTGCAAAAAAGTCACAAGTAATAGGCTTCGGAATGTAAGACACAAACCGAGTCCAATTTGAGACGTTGACGCACGGATGGAGCTAACTTGTGTCGACTGTCACGAATCTTATTCCAACACTTCAAATGTGTTGAAACAATAGTAGTGGAAGAGTTTGAGTCCAATTACGAGGTCCGGTTGCGATAAAGTCACAAGTTATAAGCTTCGGAATATAAAACACAAACTAAGTCCAATTAAAGACATTGACGCACGGATGGAGCTAACTTGTTTCGACTGGGACGAATCTTATTCCAACACTTCAAATGTTTTTAAACAATAGTATTGCAAGAGTTTGAGTCCAATTACGAGGTCCGGTTGCTAAAATGTCACAAGTTATAGGCTACGGAATGTAACCCACAAACTGAGTCCAATTAAAGACATTGACGCACGGATGGAGCTAACTTGTTTCGACTGTTCCGAATCTTGTTCCAATACTTCAAATGTGTTGAAACAATAGAAATGGAAGAGTTTGAGTCCAATTACGAGGTCCGGTTGCGAAAAAGTCACAAGTTATAGGCTTCGAAATGTAACACACAAACTAAGTCCAATTAAAGACATTGACGCACGGATGGAGCTAATTTGCTTCGACTGTCACGAATCTTATTCCCACACTTCAAATGTTTTAAAACAATAGTAATGGAAGAGTTTGAGTCCAATTACGAGGTCCGGTTGCAAAAAAGTCACAAGTTATAGGCTTCGGAATATAAAACACAAACTGAGTCCATTTAAAGACCACGCACGGATGGAGCTAACTTGTTTCGACTGGCACGAATCTTATTCCAACACTTTAAATGTGTTCAAACAATAGAAATGGAAGAGTTTGAGTCCAATTACGAGGTCCAGTTGCGAAAAAGTCACAAGTTATAGGCTTCGGAATATAAAACACAAACTGAGTCCAATTAAAGACATTGACGCACGGATGGAGCTAACTTGCTTCGACTGTCACGAATCTTATTCCCACACTTCAAATGTGTTAAAACAATAGTAATGGAAGAGTTTGAGTCCAATTACGAGGTCCGGTTGCGAAAAAGTCACAAGTTATAGGCTTCGGAATGTAAGACACAAACCGAGTCCAATTTGAGACGTTGACGCACTGATGGAGCTAACTTGTTTCGACTATTTCGAATCTTGTTCCAACACTTCAAATGTGTTGAAACAATAGTAATGGAAGTGTTTGAGTCCAATTACGAGGTCCGGTTGCGAAAAAGTCACAAGTTATTGGCTTCGGAATGTAACACACAAACTGAGTCCAATTAAAGACATTGACGCACGGATGGAGCTAACTTGTGTCGACTGTCACGAATCTTATTCCAACACTTCAAATGTGTTGAAACAATAGTAGTGGGAGAGTTTGAGTCCAATTACGAGGTCCGGTTGCGATAAAGTCACAAGTTATAGGCTTCGGAATGTAACACACAAACTGAGATCCAATTTGAGACGTTGAAGCACGGCTGGAGCTAACATGTTTCGACTGTGCTGAATCTTGTTCCAACACTTCAAATGTGTTAAAACAATAGTAATGGAAGAGTTTGAGTCCAATTACGAGGTCCGGTTGCGAAAAAGTCACAAGTTATAGGCTTCGGAATGTCAGACACAAACCGAGTCCAATTTGAGACGTTGACGCACTGATGGAGCTAACTTGTTTCGACTATTTCGAATCTTGTTCCAACACTTCAAATGTGTTGAAACAATAGTAATGGAAGAGTTTGAGTCCAATTACGAGGTCCGGTTGCGAAAAAGTCACAAGTTATTGGGTTCGGAATGTAACACACAAACTGAGTCCAATTAAAGACATTGACGCACGGATGGAGCTAACTTGTGTCGATTGTCACGAATCTTATTCCAACACTTCAAATGTGTTGAAACAATAGTAGTGGAAGACATTGAGTCCAATTACGAGGTCCGGTTGCGATAAAGTCACAAGTTATAGGCTTCGGAATATAAAACACAAACTAAGTCCAATTAAAGACATTGACGCACGGATGGAGCTAATTTGTTTCGACTGGCACGAATCTTATTCCAACACTTCAAATGTGTTAAAACAATAGTAATGGAAGAGTTTGAGTCCAATTACGAGGTCCGGTTGCGAAAAAGTTACAAGTTATAGGCTTCGGAATGTAACACACAAACTGAGTCCAATTTGAGACGTTGACGCACGGATGGAGCTAACAAGTTTCGACTGTGCTGAATCTTGTTCCAACACTTCAAATGTGTTGAAACAATAGTAATCAAAGAGTTTGAGTCCAATTACGAGGTCCGGTTGCAAAAAATTCACAAGTTATAGGCTTCGGAATATAAAACACAAACTGAGTCCAATTAAAGACATTGACGCACGGATGGAGCTAACTTTTTTCGACTGGCACGAATCTTATTCCAACACTTCAAATGTGTTCAAACAATAGTAATGGAAGAGTTTGAGTCCAATTATGAGGTCCTGTTGCGAAAAAGTCACAAGTAATAGGCTTCGGAATGTAAGACACAAACCGAGTCCAATTTGAGACGTTGACGCACTGATGGAGCTAACTTGTTTCAACTATTTCGAATCTTGTTCCAACACTTCAAATGTGTTGAAACAATAGTAATGGAAGAGTTTGAGTCCAATTACGAGGTCCGGCTGCGAAAAAGTCACAAGTTATTGGCTTCGGAATGTAACACACAAACTGAGTCCAATTAAAGACATTGACGCACGGATGGAGCTAACTTGTGTCGACTGTCACGAATCTAATTCCAACACTCAAATGTGTTGAAACAATAGTAATAGAAGAGTTTGAGTCCAATTACGAGGTCCGGTTGCGAAAAAGTCACAAGTTATAGGCTTCGGACTGTAGGACACAAACTGAGTCAAAATTGAGACGTTGACGCACGGATGGAGCTATCTTGTTTCGACTGTCACCAATCTTTTTCAAACACTTCAAATGTTTTTAAACAATAGTATTGCAAGAGTTTGAGTCCAATTACGAGGTCCGGTTGCAAAAATGTCACAAGTTATAGGCTACGGAATGTAACCCACAAACTGAGTCCAATCAAAGACATTGACGCACGGATGGAGCTAACTTGTTTCGACTGTTCCGAATCTTGTTCCAACAGTTCAAATATGTTGAAACAATAGTAATGGAAGAGTTTGAGTCCAATTACGAGGTCCGGTTGTGAAAAAGTCACAAGTTATTGGCTTCGGAATGTAACACACAAACTGAGTCCAATTAAAGACATTGACGCACGAATGGAGCTAACTTGTGTCGACTGTCACGAATCTAATTCCAACACTTCAAATGTGTTGAAACAATAGTAATAGAAGAGTTTGAGTCCAATTACGAGGTCCGGTTGCGAAAAAGTCACAAGTTATAGGCTTCGGAATGTAAGACACAAACCGAGTCCAATTTGAGACGTTGACGCACTGATGGAGCTAACTTGTTTCGACTATTTCGAATCTTGTTCCAACACTTCAAATGTGTTGAAACAATAGTAATGGAAGTGTTTGAGTCCAATTACGAGGTCCGGTTGCGAAAAAGTCACAAGTTATTGGCTTCGGAATGTAACACACAAACTGAATCCAATTAAAGACATTGACGCACGGATGGAGCTAACTTGGGTCGACTGTCACGAATCTTATTCTAACACTTCAAATGTGTTGAAACAATAGTAGTGGAAGAGTTTGAGTCCAATTACGAGGTCCGGTTGCGATAAAGTCACAAGTTATAGGCTTCGGACTGTAACACACAAACTGAGTCCAATTTGAGACGTTGACGCACGGCTGGAGCTAACATGTTTCGACTGTGCTGAATCTTGTTCCAACACTTCAAATGTGTTGAAACAATAGTAATGGAAGAGTTTGAGTCCAATTACGAGGTCTGGTTGCAAAAAAGTCACAAGTTATAGGCTTCGGAATATAAAACACAAACTAAGTCCAATAAAGAGATTGACGCACGGATGGAGCTAACTTGTTTCGACTGGCACGAATCTTATTCCAACACTTCAAATGTGTTAAATCAATAGTAATGGAAGAGTTTGAGTCCAATTACGAGGTCCGGTTGCAAAAAAGTCACAAGTTATAGGCTTCGGAATGTAACACACAAACTGAGTCCAATTTGACACGTTGACGCACGGATGGAGCTAACATGTTTCGACTGTGCTGAATCTTGTTCCAACACTTCAAATGTGTAGAAACAATAGTAATGGAAGAGTTTGAGTCCAATTACGAGGTCCGGTTGAAAAAAAGTCACAAGTTATAGGCTTCGGAATATAAAACACAAACTGAGTCCGATTAAAGACATTGACGCACGGATGGAGCTAACTTGTTTCGACTGGCACGAATCTTATTCCAACACTTTAAATGTGTTCAAACAATAGAAATGGAAGAGTTTGAGTCCATTTACGAGGTCCGGTTGCGAAAAAGTCACAAGTTATAGGCTTCAAAATGTAACACACAAACTAAGTCCAATTAAAGACATTGACGCACGGATGGAGCTAACTTGCTTCGACTGTCACGAATCTTATTCCCACACTTCAAATGTGTTAAAACAATAGTAATGGAAGAGTTTGAGTCCAATTACGAGGTCCGGTTGCGAAAAAGTCACAAGTTATAGGCTTCGGAATTAAGACACAAACCGAGTCCAATTTGAGACGTTGACGCACTGATGGAGCTAACTTGTTTCGACTATTTCGAATCTTGTTCCAACAGTTCAAATGTGTTGAAACAATAGTAATGGAAGTGTTTGAGTCCAATTACGAGGTCCGGTTGCGAAAAAGTCACAAGTTATAGGCTTCGGAATGTCAGACACAAACCGAGTGCAATTTGAGACGTTGACGCACTGATGGAGCTAACTTGTTTCGACTATTTTGAATCTTGTTCCAACACTTCAAATGTGTTGAAACAATAGTAATGGAAGAGTTTGAGTCCAATTACGAGGTCCGGTTGCGAAAAAGTCACAAGTTATTGGCTTCGGAATGTAACACACAAATTGAGTCCAATTAAAGACATTGACGCACGGATGGAGCTAACTTGTGTCGACTGTCACGAATCTTATTCCAACACTTCAAATGTGTTGAAACAATAGTAGTGGAAGAGTTTGAGTCCAATTACGAGGTCCGGTTGCGATAAAGTCACAACTTATAGGCTTCGGAATATAAAACACAAACTAAGTCCAATTAAAGACATTGACGCACGGATGGAGCTAACTTGTTTCGACTGGCACGAATCTTATTCCAACACTTCAAATGTTTTTAAACAATAGTATTGCAAGAGTTTGAGTCCAATTACGAGGTCCGGTTGCAAAAATGTCACAAGTTATAGGCTACGGAATGTAACCCACAAACTGAGTCCAATTAAAGACATTGACGCACGGATGGAGCTAACTTGTTTCGACTGTTCCGAATCTTGTTCCAATACTTCAAATGTGTTGAAACAATAGAAATAGAAGAGTTTGAGTCCAATTACGAGGTCCGGTTGCGAAAAAGTCACAAGTTATAGGCTTCGAAATGTAACACACAAACTAAGTCCAATTAAAGACATTGACGCACGGATGGAGCTAATTTGCTTCGACTGTCACGAATCTTATTCCCACACTTCAAATGTTTTAAAACAATAGTAATGGAAGAGTTTGAGTCCAATTACGAGGTCCGGTTGCAAAAAAGTCACAAGTTATAGGCTTCGGAATATAAAACACAAACTGAGTCCAATTAAAGACCACGCACGGATGGAGCTAACTTGTTTCGACTGGCACGAATCTTATTCCAACACTTTAAATGTGTTCAAACAATAGAAATGGAAGAGTTTGAGTCCAATTACGAGGTCCAGTTGCGAAAAAGTCACAAGTTATAGGCTTCGGAATATAAAACACAAACTGAGTCCAATTAAAGACATTGACGCACGGATGGAGCTAACTTGCTTCGACTGTCACGAATCTTATTCCCACACTTCAAATGTGTTAAAACAATAGTAATGGAAGAGTTTGAGTCCAATTACGAGGTCCGGTTGCGAAAAAGTCACAAGTTATAGGCTTCGGAATGTAAGACACAAACCGAGTCCAATTTGAGACGTTGACGCACTGATGGAGCTAACTTGTTTCGACTATTTCGAATCTTGTTCCAACACTTCAAATGTGTTGAAACAATAGTAATGGAAGTGTTTGAGTCCAATTACGAGGTCCGGTTGCGAAAAAGTCACAAGTTATTGGCTTCGGAATGTAACACACAAACTGAGTCCAATTAAAGACATTGACGCACGGATGGAGCTAACTTGTGTCGACTGTCACGAATCTTATTCCAACACTTCAAATGTGTTGAAACAATAGTAGTGGGAGAGTTTGAGTCCAATTACGAGGTCCGGTTGCGATAAAGTCACAAGTTATAGGCTTCGGAATGTAACACACAAACTGAGATCCAATTTGAGACGTTGAAGCACGGCTGGAGCTAACATGTTTCGACTGTGCTGAATCTTGTTCCAACACTTCAAATGTGTTAAAACAATAGTAATGGAAGAGTTTGAGTCCAATTACGAGGTCCGGTTGCGAAAAAGTCACAAGTTATAGGCTTCGGAATGTCAGACACAAACCGAGTCCAATTTGAGACGTTGACGCACTGATGGAGCTAACTTGTTTCGACTATTTCGAATCTTGTTCCAACACTTCAAATGTGTTGAAACAATAGTAATGGAAGAGTTTGAGTCCAATTACGAGGTCCGGTTGCGAAAAAGTCACAAGTTATTGGGTTCGGAATGTAACCCACAAACTGAGTCCAATTAAAGACATTGACGCACGGATGGAGCTAACTTGTGTCGATTGTCACGAATCTTATTCCAACACTTCAAATGTGTTGAAACAATAGTAGTGGAAGACATTGAGTCCAATTACGAGGTCCGGTTGCGATAAAGTCACAAGTTATAGGCTTCGGAATATAAAACACAAACTAAGTCCAATTAAAGACATTGACGCACGGATGGAGCTAATTTGTTTCGACTGGCACGAATCTTATTCCAACACTTCAAATGTGTTAAAACAATAGTAATGGAAGAGTTTGAGTCCAATTACGAGGTCCGGTTGCGAAAAAGTTACAAGTTATAGGCTTCGGAATGTAACACACAAACTGAGTCCAATTTGAGACGTTGACGCACGGATGGAGCTAACAAGTTTCGACTGTGCTGAATCTTGTTCCAACACTTCAAATGTGTTGAAACAATAGTAATCAAAGAGTTTGAGTCCAATTACGAGGTCCGGTTGCAAAAAAGTCACAAGTTATAGGCTTCGGAATATAAAACACAAACTGAGTCCAATTAAAGACATTGACGCACGGATGGAGCTAACTTTTTTCGACTGGCACGAATCTTATTCCAACACTTCAAATGTGTACAAACAATAGTAATGGAAGAGTTTGAGTCCAATTACGAGGTCCTGTTGCGAAAAAGTCACAAGTAATAGGCTTCGGAATGTAAGACACAAACCGAGTCCAATTTGAGACGTTGACGCACGGATGGAGCTAACTTGTGTCGACTGTCACGAATCTTATTCCAACACTTCAAATGTGTTGAAACAATAGTAGTGGAAGAGTTTGAGTCCAATTACGAGGTCCGGTTGCGATAAAGTCACAAGTTATAAGCTTCGGAATATAAAACACAAACTAAGTCCAATTAAAGACATTGACGCACGGATGGAGCTAACTTGTTTCGACTGGGACGAATCTTATTCCAACACTTCAAATGTTTTTAAACAATAGTATTGCAAGAGTTTGAGTCCAATTACGAGGTCCGGTTGCAAAAATGTCACAAGTTATAGGCTACGGAATGTAACCCACAAACTGAGTCCAATTAAAGACATTGACGCACGGATGGAGCTAACTTGTTTCGACTGTTCCGAATCTTGTTCCAATACTTCAAATGTGTTGAAACAATAGAAATGGAAGAGTTTGAGTCCAATTACGAGGTCCGGTTGCGAAAAAGTCACAAGTTATAGGCTTCGAAATGAAACACACAAATTAAGTCCAATTAAAGACATTGACGCACGGATGGAGCTAATTTGCTTCGACTGTCACGAATCTTATTCCCACACTTCAAATGTTTTAAAACAATAGTAATGCAAGAGTTTGAGTCCAATTACGAGGTCCGGTTGCAAAAAAGTCACAAGTTATAGGCTTCGGAATATAAAACACAAACTGAGTCCAATTAAAGACCACGCACGGATGGAGCTAACTTGTTTCGACTGGCACGAATCTTATTCCAACACTTTAAATGTGTTCAAACAATAGAAATGGAAGAGTTTGAGTCCAATTACGAGGTCCAGTTGCGAAAAAGTCACAAGTTATAGGCTTCGGAATATAAAACACAAACTGAGTCCAATTAAAGACATTGACGCACGGATGGAGCTAACTTGCTTCGACTGTCACGAATCTTATTCCCACACTTCAAATGTGTTAAAACAATAGTAATGGAAGAGTTTGAGTCCAATTACGAGGTCCGGTTGCGAAAAAGTCACAAGTTATAGGCTTCGGAATGTAAGACACAAACCGAGTCCAATTTGAGACGTTGACGCACTGATGGAGCTAACTTGTTTCGACTATTTCGAATCTTGTTCCAACACTTCAAATGTGTTGAAACAATAGTAATGGAAGTGTTTGAGTCCAATTACGAGGTCCGGTTGCGAAAAAGTCACAAGTTATTGGCTTCGGAATGTAACACACAAACTGAGTCCAATTAAAGACATTGACGCACGGATGGAGCTAACTTGTGTCGACTGTCACGAATCTTATTCCAACACTTCAAATGTGTTGAAACAATAGTAGTGGGAGAGTTTGAGTCCAATTACGAGGTCCGGTTGCGATAAAGTCACAAGTTATAGGCTTCGGAATGTAACACACAAACTGAGATCCAATTTGAGACGTTGAAGCACGGCTGGAGCTAACATGTTTCGACTGTGCTGAATCTTGTTCCAACACTTCAAATGTGTTAAAACAATAGTAATGGAAGAGTTTGAGTCCAATTACGAGGTCCGGTTGCGAAAAAGTCACAAGTTATAGGCTTCGGAATGTCAGACACAAACCGAGTCCAATTTGAGACGTTGACGCACTGATGGAGCTAACTTGTTTCGACTATTTCGAATCTTGTTCCAACACTTCAAATGTTTTGAAACAATAGTAATGGAAGAGTTTGAGTCCAATTACGAGGTCCGGTTGCGAAAAAGTCACAAGTTATTGGGTTCGGAATGTAACACACAAACTGAGTCCAATTAAAGACATTGACGCACGGATGGAGCTAACTTGTGTCGATTGTCACGAATCTTATTCCAACACTTCAAATGTGTTGAAACAATAGTAGTGGAAGACATTGAGTCCAATTACGAGGTCCGGTTGCGATAAAGTCACAAGTTATAGGCTTCGGAATATAAAACACAAACTAAGTCCAATTAAAGACATTGACGCACGGATGGAGCTAATTTGTTTCGACTGGCACGAATCTTATTCCAACACTTCAAATGTGTTAAAACAATAGTAATGGAAGAGTTTGAGTCCAAATACGAGGTCCGGTTGCGAAAAAGTTACAAGTTATAGGCTTCGGAATGTAACACACAAACTGAGTCCAATTTGAGACGTTGACGCACGGATGGAGCTAACAAGTTTCGACTGTGCTGAATCTTGTTCCAACACTTCAAATGTGTTGAAACAATAGTAATCAAAGAGTTTGAGTCCAATTACGAGGTCCGGTTGCAAAAAAGTCACAAGTTATAGGCTTCGGAATATAAAACACAAACTGAGTCCAATTAAAGACATTGACGCACGGATGGAGCTAACTTTTTTCGACTGGCACGAATCTTATTCCAACACTTCAAATGTGTTCAAACAATAGTAATGGAAGAGTTTGAGTCCAATTACGAGGTCCTGTTGCGAAAAAGTCACAAGTAATAGGCTTCGGAATGTAAGACACAAACCGAGTCCAATTTGAGACGTTGACGCACTGATGGAGCTAACTTGTTTCAACTATTTCGAATCTTGTTCCAACACTTCAAATGTGTTGAAACAATAGTTATGGAAGAGTTTGAGTCCAATAACGAGGTCCGGCTGCGAAAAAGTCACAAGTTATTGGCTTCGGAATGTAACACACAAACTGAGTCCAATTAAAGACATTGACGCACGGATGGAGCTAACTTGTGTCGACTGTCACGAATCTAATTCCAACACTCAAATGTGTTGAAACAATAGTAATAGAAGAGTTTGAGTCCAATTACGAGGTCCGGTTGCGAAAAAGTCACAAGTTATAGGCTTCGGACTGTAGGACACAAACTGAGTCAAAATTGAGACGTTGACGCACGGATGGAGCTATCTTGTTTCGACTGTCACCAATCTTTTTCAAACACTTCAAATGTTTTTAAACAATAGTATTGCAAGAGTTTGAGTCCAATTACGAGGTCCGGTTGCAAAAATGTCACAAGTTATAGGCTACGGAATGTAACCCACAAACTGAGTCCAATCAAAGACATTGACGCACGGATGGAGCTAACTTGTTTCGACTGTTCCGAATCTTGTTCCAACAGTTCAAATATGTTGAAACAATAGTAATGGAAGAGTTTGAGTCCAATTACGAGGTCCGGTTGTGAAAAAGTCACAAGTTATTGGCTTCGGAATGTAACACACAAACTGAGTCCAATTAAAGACATTGACGCACGAATGGAGCTAACTTGTGTCGACTGTCACGAATCTAATTCCAACACTTCAAATGTGTTGAAACAATAGTAATAGAAGAGTTTGAGTCCAATTACGAGGTCCGGTTGCGAAAAAGTCACAAGTTATAGGCTTCGGAATGTAAGACACAAACCGAGTCCAATTTGAGACGTTGACGCACTGATGGAGCTAACTTGTTTCGACTATTTCGAATCTTGTTCCAACACTTCAAATGTGTTGAAACAATAGTAATGGAAGTGTTTGAGTCCAATTACGAGGTCCGGTTGCGATAAAGTCACAAGTTATAGGCTTCGGAATATAAAACACAAACTAAGTCCAATTAAAGACATTGACGCACGGATGGAGCTAACTTGTTTCGACTGGCACGAATCTTATTCCAACACTTCAAATGTTTTTAAACAATAGTATTGCAAGAGTTTGAGTCCAATTACGAGGTCCGGTTGCAAAAATGTCACAAGTTATAGGCTACGGAATGTAACCCACAAACTGAGTCCAATTAAAGACATTGACGCACGGATGGAGATAACTTGTTTCGACTGTTCCGAATCTTGTTCCAATACTTCAAATGTGTTGAAACAATAGAAATTGAAGAGTTTGAGTCCAATTACGAGGTCTGGTTGCGAAAAAGTCACAAGTTATTGGCTTCGGAATGTAACACACAAACTGAGTCCAATTAAAGACATTGACGCACGGATGGAGCTAACTTGTGTCGACTGTCACGAATCTTATTCCAACACTTCAAATGTGTTGAAACAATAGTAGTGGAAGAGTTTGAGTCCAATTACGAGGTCCGGTTGCGATAAAGTCACAAATTATAGGCTTCGGAATATAAAACACAAACTAAGTCCAATTAAAGACATTGACGCACGGATGGAGCTAACTTGTTTCGACTGGCACGAATCTTATTCCAACACTTCAAATGTTTTTAAACAATAGTATTGCAAGAGTTTGAGTCCAATTACGAGGTCCGGTTGCAAAAATGTCACAAGTTATAGGCTACGGAATGTAACCCACAAACTGAGTCCAATTAAAGACATTGACGCACGGATGGAGCTAACTTGTTTCGACTGTTCCGAATCTTATTCCAATACTTCAAATGTGTTGAAACAATAGAAATGGAAGAGTTTGAGTCCAATTACGAGGTCCGGTTGCGAAAAAGTCACAAGTTATAGGCTTCGAAATGTAACACACAAACTAAGTCCAATTAAAGACATTGACGCACGGATGGAGCTACTTTGCTTCGACTGTCACGAATCTTATTCCCAGACTTCAAATGTGTTAAAACAATAGTAATGGAAGAGTTTGAGTCCAATTACGAGGTCCGGTTGCAAAAAAGTCACTAGTTATAGGCTTCGGAATATAAAACACAAACTGAGTCCAATTAAAGACCACGCACGGATGGAGCTAACTTGTTTCGACTGGCACGAATCTTATTCCAACACTTTAAATGTGTTCAAACAATAGAAATGGAAGAGTTTGAGTCCAATTACGAGGTCCGGTTGCGAAAAAGTCACAAGTTATAGGCTTCAAAATATAACACACAAACTAAGTCCAATTAAAGACATTGACGTACGGATGGAGCTAACTTGCTTCGACTGTCACGAATCTTATTCCCACACTTCAAATGTGTTAAAACAATAGTAATGGAAGAGTTTGAGTCCAATTACGAGGTCCGGTTGCGAAAAAGTCACAAGTTATAGGCTTCGGAATGTAAGACACAAACCGAGTCCAATTTGAGACGTTGACGCACTGATGGAGCTAACTTGTTTCAACTATTTCGAATCTTGTTCCAACACTTCAAATGTGTTGAAACAATAGTAATGGAAGAGTTTGAGTGCAATTACGAGGTCCGGTTGCAAAAAAGTCACAAGTTATAGGCTTCGGAATATAAAACACAAACTGAGTCCAATTAAAGACATTGACGCACGGATGGAGCTAACTTGTTTCGACTGGCACGAATCTTATTCCAACACTTTAAATGTGTTCAAACAATAGAAATGGAAGAGTTTGAGTCCAATTACGAGGTCCGGTTGCGGAAAAGTCACAATTTATTGGCTTCGGAATGCAACACACAAACTGAGTCCAATTAAAGACATTGACGCACGGATGGAGCTAACTTGTGTCGACTGTCACGAATCTAATTCCAACACTCAAATGTGTTGAAACAATAGTAATAGAAGAGTTTGAGTCCAATTACGAGGTCCGGTTGCGAAAAAGTCACAAGTTATAGGCTTCGGACTGTAGGACACAAACTGAGTCAAAATTGAGACGTTGACGCACGGATGGAGCTATCTTGTTTCGACTGTCACCAATCTTTTTCAAACACTTCAAATGTTTTTAAACAATAGTATTGCAAGAGTTTGAGTCCAATTACGAGGTCCGGTTGCAAAAATGTCACAAGTTATAGGCTACGGAATGTAACCCACAAACTGAGTCCAATCAAAGACATTGACGCACGGATGGAGCTAACTTGTTTCGACTGTTCCGAATCTTGTTCCAACAGTTCAAATATGTTGAAACAATAGTAATGGAAGAGTTTGAGTCCAATTACGAGGTCCGGTTGTGAAAAAGTCACAAGTTATTGGCTTCGGAATGTAACACACAAACTGAGTCCAATTAAAGACATTGACGCACGAATGGAGCTAACTTGTGTCGACTGTCACGAATCTAATTCCAACACTTCAAATGTGTTGAAACAATAGTAATAGAAGAGTTTGAGTCCAATTACGAGGTCCGGTTGCGAAAAAGTCACAAGTTATAGGCTTCGGAATGTAAGACACAAACCGAGTCCAATTTGAGACGTTGACGCACTGATGGAGCTAACTTGTTTCGACTATTTCGAATCTTGTTCCAACACTTCAAATGTGTTGAAACAATAGTAATGGAAGTGTTTGAGTCCAATTACGAGGTCCGGTTGCGAAAAAGTCACAAGTTATTGGCTTCGGAATGTAACACACAAACTGAATCCAATTAAAGACATTGACGCACGGATGGAGCTAACTTGGGTCGACTGTCACGAATCTTATTCTAACACTTCAAATGTGTTGAAACAATAGTAGTGGAAGAGTTTGAGTCCAATTACGAGGTCCGGTTGCGATAAAGTCACAAGTTATAGGCTTCGGACTGTAACACACAAACTGAGTCCAATTTGAGACGTTGACGCACGGCTGGAGCTAACATGTTTCGACTGTGCTGAATCTTGTTCCAACACTTCAAATGTGTTGAAACAATAGTAATGGAAGAGTTTGAGTCCAATTACGAGGTCTGGTTGCAAAAAAGTCACAAGTTATAGGCTTCGGAATATAAAACACAAACTAAGTCCAATAAAGAGATTGACGCACGGATGGAGCTAACTTGTTTCGACTGGCACGAATCTTATTCCAACACTTCAAATGTGTTAAATCAATAGTAATGGAAGAGTTTGAGTCCAATTACGAGGTCCGGTTGCAAAAAAGTCACAAGTTATAGGCTTCGGAATGTAACACACAAACTGAGTCTAATTTGACACGTTGACGCACGGATGGAGCTAACATGTTTCGACTGTGCTGAATCTTGTTCCAACACTTCAAATGTGTAGAAACAATAGTAATGGAAGAGTTTGAGTCCAATTACAAGGTCCGGTTGAAAAAAAGTCACAAGTTATAGGCTTCGGAATATAAAACACAAACTGAGTCCGATTAAAGACATTGACGCACGGATGGAGCTAACTTGTTTCGACTGGCACGAATCTTATTCCAACACTTTAAATGTGTTCAAACAATAGAAATGGAAGAGTTTGAGTCCAATTACGAGGTCCGGTTGCGAAAAAGTCACAAGTTATAGGCTTCAAAATGTAACACACAAACTAAGTCCAATTAAAGACATTGACGCACGGATGGAGCTAACTTGCTTCGACTGTCACGAATCTTATTCCCACACTTCAAATGTGTTAAAACAATAGTAATGGAAGAGTTTGAGTCCAATTACGAGGTCCGGTTGCGAAAAAGTCACAAGTTATAGGCTTCGGAATTAAGACACAAACCGAGTCCAATTTGAGACGTTGACGCACTGATGGAGCTAACTTGTTTCGACTATTTCGAATCTTGTTCCAACACTTCAAATGTGTTGAAACAATAGTAATGGAAGTGTTTGAGTCCAATTACGAGGTCCGGTTGCGAAAAAGTCACAAGTTATTGGCTTCGGAATGTAACACACAAACTGAGTCCAATTAAAGACATTGACGCACGGATGGAGCTAACTTGTGTCGACTGTCACGAATCTTATTCCAACACTTCAAATGTGTTGAAACAATAGTAGTGGGAGAGTTTGAGTCCAATTACGAGGTCCGGTTGCGATAAAGTCACAAGTTATAGGCTTCGGAATATAAAACACAAACTAAGTCCAATTAAAGACATTGACGCACGGATGGAGCTAACTTGTTTCGACTGGCACGAATCTTATTCCAACACTTCAAATGTTTTTAAACAATAGTATTGCAAGAGTTTGAGTCCAATTACGAGGTCCGGTTGCAAAAATGTCACAAGTTATAGGCTACGGAATGTAACCCACAAACTGAGTCCAATTAAAGACATTGACGCACGGATGGAGATAACTTGTTTCGACTGTTCCGAATCTTGTTCCAATACTTCAAATGTGTTGAAACAATAGAAATTGAAGAGTTTGAGTCCAATTACGAGGTCTGGTTGCGAAAAAGTCACAAGTTATTGGCTTCGGAATGTAACACACAAACTGAGTCCAATTAAAGACATTGACGCACGGATGGAGCTAACTTGTGTCGACTGTCACGAATCTTATTCCAACACTTCAAATGTGTTGAAACAATAGTAGTGGAAGAGTTTGAGTCCAATTACGAGGTCCGGTTGCGATAAAGTCACAAATTATAGGCTTCGGAATATAAAACACAAACTAAGTCCAATTAAAGACATTGACGCACGGATGGAGCTAATTGTTTCGACTGGCACGAATCTTATTCCAACACTTCAAATGTTTTTAAACAATAGTATTGCAAGAGTTTGAGTCCAATTACGAGGTCCGGTTGCAAAAATGTCACAAGTTATAGGCTACGGAATGTAACCCACAAACTGAGTCCAATTAAAGACATTGACGCACGGATGGAGCTAACTTGTTTCGACTGTTCCGAATCTTATTCCAATACTTCAAATGTGTTGAAACAATAGAAATGGAAGAGTTTGAGTCCAATTACGAGGTCCGGTTGCGAAAAAGTCACAAGTTATAGGCTTCGAAATGTAACACACAAACTAAGTCCAATTAAAGACATTGACGCACGGATGGAGCTACTTTGCTTCGACTGTCACGAATCTTATTCCCAGACTTCAAATGTGTTAAAACAATAGTAATGGAAGAGTTTGAGTCCAATTACGAGGTCCGGTTGCAAAAAAGTCACTAGTTATAGGCTTCGGAATATAAAACACAAACTGAGTCCAATTAAAGACCACGCACGGATGGAGCTAACTTGTTTCGACTGGCACGAATCTTATTCCAACACTTTAAATGTGTTCAAACAATAGAAATGGAAGAGTTTGAGTCCAATTACGAGGTCCGGTTGCAAAAAAGTCACAAGTTATAGGCTTCAAAATGTAACACACAAACTAAGTCCAATTAAAGACATTGACGTACGGATGGAGCTAACTTGCTTCGACTGTCACGAATCTTATTCCCACACTTCAAATGTGTTAAAACAATAGTAATGGAAGAGTTTGAGTCCAATTACGAGGTCCGGTTGCGAAAAAGTCACAAGTTATAGGCTTCGGAATGTAAGACACAAACCGAGTTCAATTTGAGACGTTGACGCACTGATGGAGCTAACTTGTTTCGACTATTTCGAATCTTGTTCCAACACTTCAAATGTGTTGAAACAATAGTAATGGAAGAGTTTGAGTCCAATTACAAGGTCCGGTTGCAAAAAAGTCACAAGTTATAGGCTTCGGAATATAAAACACAAACTGAGTCCAATTAAAGACATTGACGCACGGATGGAGCTAACTTTTTTCGACTGGCACGAATCTTATTCCAACACTTCAAATGTGTTCAAACAATAGTAATGGAAGAGTTTGAGTCCAATTACGAGGTCTGGTTGCAAAAAAGTCACAAGTTATAGGCTTCGGAATATAAAACACAAACTAAGTCCAATAAAGAGATTGACGCACGGATGGAGCTAACTTGTTTCGACTGGCACGAATCTTATTCCAACACTTCAAATGTGTTAAATCAATAGTAATGGAAGAGTTTGAGTCCAATTACGAGGTCCGGTTGCAAAAAAGTCACAAGTTATAGGCTTCGGAATGTAACACACAAACTGAGTCTAATTTGACACGTTGACGCACGGATGGAGCTAACATGTTTCGACTGTGCTGAATCTTGTTCCAACACTTCAAATGTGTAGAAACAATAGTAATGGAAGAGTTTGAGTCCAATTACGAGGTCCGGTTGAAAAAAAGTCACAAGTTATAGGCTTCGGAATATAAAACACAAACTGAGTCCGATTAAAGACATTGACGCACGGATGGAGCTAACTTGTTTCGACTGGCACGAATCTTATTCCAACACTTTAAATGTTTTCAAACAATAGAAATGGAAGAGTTTGAGTCCAATTACGAGGTCCGGTTGCGAAAAAGTCACAAGTTATAGGCTTCAAAATGTAACACACAAACTAAGTCCAATTAAAGACATTGACGCACGGATGGAGCTAACTTGCTTCGACTGTCACGAATCTTATTCCCACACTTCAAATGTGTTAAAACAATAGTAATGGAAGAGTTTGAGTCCAATTACGAGGTCCGGTTGCGAAAAAGTCACAAGTTATAGGCTTCGGAATTAAGACACAAACCGAGTCCAATTTGAGACGTTGACGCACTGATGGAGCTAACTTGTTTCGACTATTTCGAATCTTGTTCCAACACTTCAAATGTGTTGAAACAATAGTAATGGAAGTGTTTGAGTCCAATTACGAGGTCCGGTTGCGAAAAAGTCACAAGTTATTGGCTTCGGAATGTAACACACAAACTGAGTCCAATTAAAGACATTGACGCACGGATGGAGCTAACTTGTGTCGACTGTCACGAATCTTATTCCAACACTTCAAATGTGTTGAAACAATAGTAGTGGGAGAGTTTGAGTCCAATTACGAGGTCCGGTTGCGATAAAGTCACAAGTTATAGGCTTCGGAATATAAAACACAAACTAAGTCCAATTAAAGACATTGACGCACGGATGGAGCTAACTTGTTTCGACTGGCACGAATCTTATTCCAACACTTCAAATGTTTTTAAACAATAGTATTGCAAGAGTTTGAGTCCAATTACGAGGTCCGGTTGCAAAAATGTCACAAGTTATAGGCTACGGAATGTAACCCACAAACTGAGTCCAATTAAAGACATTGACGCACGGATGGAGATAACTTGTTTCGACTGTTCCGAATCTTGTTCCAATACTTCAAATGTGTTGAAACAATAGAAATTGAAGAGTTTGAGTCCAATTACGAGGTCTGGTTGCGAAAAAGTCACAAGTTATTGGCTTCGGAATGTAACACACAAACTGAGTCCAATTAAAGACATTGACGCACGGATGGAGCTAACTTGTGTCGACTGTCACGAATCTTATTCCAACACTTCAAATGTGTTGAAACAATAGTAGTGGAAGAGTTTGAGTCCAATTACGAGGTCCGGTTGCGATAAAGTCACAAATTATAGGCTTCGGAATATAAAACACAAACTAAGTCCAATTAAAGACATTGACGCACGGATGGAGCTAACTTGTTTCGACTGGCACGAATCTTATTCCAACACTTCAAATGTTTTTAAACAATAGTATTGCAAGAGTTTGAGTCCAATTACGAGGTCCGGTTGCAAAAATGTCACAAGTTATAGGCTACGGAATGTAACCCACAAACTGAGTCCAATTAAAGACATTGACGCACGGATGGAGCTAACTTGTTTCGACTGTTCCGAATCTTATTCCAATACTTCAAATGTGTTGAAACAATAGAAATGGAAGAGTTTGAGTCCAATTACGAGGTCCGGTTGCGAAAAAGTCACAAGTTATAGGCTTCGAAATGTAACACACAAACTAAGTCCAATTAAAGACATTGACGCACGGATGGAGCTACTTTGCTTCGACTGTCACGAATCTTATTCCCAGACTTCAAATGTGTTAAAACAATAGTAATGGAAGAGTTTGAGTCCAATTACGAGGTCCGGTTGCAAAAAAGTCACTAGTTATAGGCTTCGGAATATAAAACACAAACTGAGTCCAATTAAAGACCACGCACGGATGGAGCTAACTTGTTTCGACTGGCACGAATCTTATTCCAACACTTTAAATGTGTTCAAACAATAGAAATGGAAGAGTTTGAGTCCAATTACGAGGTCCGGTTGCGAAAAAGTCACAAGTTATAGGCTTCAAAATGTAACACACAAACTAAGTCCAATTAAAGACATTGACGTACGGATGGAGCTAACTTGCTTCGACTGTCACGAATCTTATTCCCACACTTCAAATGTGTTAAAACAATAGTAATGGAAGAGTTTGAGTCCAATTACGAGGTCCGGTTGCGAAAAAGTCACAAGTTATAGGCTTCGGAATGTAAGACACAAACCGAGTTCAATTTGAGACGTTGACGCACTGATGGAGCTAACTTGTTTCGACTATTTCGAATCTTGTTCCAACACTTCAAATGTGTTGAAACAATAGTAATGGAAGAGTTTGAGTCCAATTACAAGGTCCGGTTGCAAAAAAGTCACAAGTTATAGGCTTCGGAATATAAAACACAAACTGAGTCCAATTAAAGACATTGACGCACGGATGGAGCTAACTTTTTTCGACTGGCACGAATCTTATTCCAACACTTCAAATGTGTTCAAACAATAGTAATGGAAGAGTTTGAGTCCAATTACGAGGTCTGGTTGCAAAAAAGTCACAAGTTATAGGCTTCGGAATATAAAACACAAACTAAGTCCAATAAAGAGATTGACGCACGGATGGAGCTAACTTGTTTCGACTGGCACGAATCTTATTCCAACACTTCAAATGTGTTAAATCAATAGTAATGGAAGAGTTTGAGTCCAATTACGAGGTCCGGTTGCAAAAAAGTCACAAGTTATAGGCTTCGGAATGTAACACACAAACTGAGTCTAATTTGACACGTTGACGCACGGATGGAGCTAACATGTTTCGACTGTGCTGAATCTTGTTCCAACACTTCAAATGTGTAGAAACAATAGTAATGGAAGAGTTTGAGTCCAATTACGAGGTCCGGTTGAAAAAAAGTCACAAGTTATAGGCTTCGGAATATAAAACACAAACTGAGTCCGATTAAAGACATTGACGCACGGATGGAGCTAACTTGTTTCGACTGGCACGAATCTTATTCCAACACTTTAAATGTTTTCAAACAATAGAAATGGAAGAGTTTGAGTCCAATTACGAGGTCCGGTTGCGAAAAAGTCACAAGTTATAGGCTTCAAAATGTAACACACAAACTAAGTCCAATTAAAGACATTGACGCACGGATGGAGCTAACTTGCTTCGACTGTCACGAATCTTATTCCCACACTTCAAATGTGTTAAAACAATAGTAATGGAAGAGTTTGAGTCCAATTACGAGGTCCGGTTGCGAAAAAGTCACAAGTTATAGGCTTCGGAATTAAGACACAAACCGAGTCCAATTTGAGACGTTGACGCACTGATGGAGCTAACTTGTTTCGACTATTTCGAATCTTGTTCCAACACTTCAAATGTGTTGAAACAATAGTAATGGAAGTGTTTGAGTCCAATTACGAGGTCCGGTTGCGAAAAAGTCACAAGTTATTGGCTTCGGAATGTAACACACAAACTGAGTCCAATTAAAGACATTGACGCACGGATGGAGCTAACTTGTGTCGACTGTCACGAATCTTATTCCAACACTTCAAATGTGTTGAAACAATAGTAGTGGGAGAGTTTGAGTCCAATTACGAGGTCCGGTTGCGATAAAGTCACAAGTTATAGGCTTCGGAATATAAAACACAAACTAAGTCCAATTAAAGACATTGACGCACGGATGGAGCTAACTTGTTTCGACTGGCACGAATCTTATTCCAACACTTCAAATGTTTTTAAACAATAGTATTGCAAGAGTTTGAGTCCAATTACGAGGTCCGGTTGCAAAAATGTCACAAGTTATAGGCTACGGAATGTAACCCACAAACTGAGTCCAATTAAAGACATTGACGCACGGATGGAGATAACTTGTTTCGACTGTTCCGAATCTTGTTCCAATACTTCAAATGTGTTGAAACAATAGAAATTGAAGAGTTTGAGTCCAATTACGAGGTCTGGTTGCGAAAAAGTCACAAGTTATTGGCTTCGGAATGTAACACACAAACTGAGTCCAATTAAAGACATTGACGCACGGATGGAGCTAACTTGTGTCGACTGTCACGAATCTTATTCCAACACTTCAAATGTGTTGAAACAATAGTAGTGGAAGAGTTTGAGTCCAATTACGAGGTCCGGTTGCGATAAAGTCACAAATTATAGGCTTCGGAATATAAAACACAAACTAAGTCCAATTAAAGACATTGACGCACGGATGGAGCTAACTTGTTTCGACTGGCACGAATCTTATTCCAACACTTCAAATGTTTTTAAACAATAGTATTGCAAGAGTTTGAGTCCAATTACGAGGTCCGGTTGCAAAAATGTCACAAGTTATAGGCTACGGAATGTAACCCACAAACTGAGTCCAATTAAAGACATTGACGCACGGATGGAGCTAACTTGTTTCGACTGTTCCGAATCTTATTCCAATACTTCAAATGTGTTGAAACAATAGAAATGGAAGAGTTTGAGTCCAATTACGAGGTCCGGTTGCGAAAAAGTCACAAGTTATAGGCTTCGAAATGTAACACACAAACTAAGTCCAATTAAAGACATTGACGCACGGATGGAGCTACTTTGCTTCGACTGTCACGAATCTTATTCCCAGACTTCAAATGTGTTAAAACAATAGTAATGGAAGAGTTTGAGTCCAATTACGAGGTCCGGTTGCAAAAAAGTCACTAGTTATAGGCTTCGGAATATAAAACACAAACTGAGTCCAATTAAAGACCACGCACGGATGGAGCTAACTTGTTTCGACTGGCACGAATCTTATTCCAACACTTTAAATGTGTTCAAACAATAGAAATGGAAGAGTTTGAGTCCAATTACGAGGTCCGGTTGCGAAAAAGTCACAAGTTATAGGCTTCAAAATGTAACACACAAACTAAGTCCAATTAAAGACATTGACGTACGGATGGAGCTAACTTGCTTCGACTGTCACGAATCTTATTCCCACACTTCAAATGTGTTAAAACAATAGTAATGGAAGAGTTTGAGTCCAATTACGAGGTCCGGTTGCGAAAAAGTCACAAGTTATAGGCTTCGGAATGTAAGACACAAACCGAGTTCAATTTGAGACGTTGACGCACTGATGGAGCTAACTTGTTTCGACTATTTCGAATCTTGTTCCAACACTTCAAATGTGTTGAAACAATAGTAATGGAAGAGTTTGAGTCCAATTACAAGGTCCGGTTGCAAAAAAGTCACAAGTTATAGGCTTCGGAATATAAAACACAAACTGAGTCCAATTAAAGACATTGACGCACGGATGGAGCTAACTTTTTTCGACTGGCACGAATCTTATTCCAACACTTCAAATGTGTTCAAACAATAGTAATGGAAGAGTTTGAGTCCAATTACGAGGTCTGGTTGCAAAAAAGTCACAAGTTATAGGCTTCGGAATATAAAACACAAACTAAGTCCAATAAAGAGATTGACGCACGGATGGAGCTAACTTGTTTCGACTGGCACGAATCTTATTCCAACACTTCAAATGTGTTAAATCAATAGTAATGGAAGAGTTTGAGTCCAATTACGAGGTCCGGTTGCGAAAAAGTCACAAGTTATAGGCTTCGGAATGTAAGACACAAACCGAGTTCAATTTGAGACGTTGACGCACTGATGGAGCTAACTTGTTTCGACTATTTCGAATCTTGTTCCAACACTTCAAATGTGTTGAAACAATAGTAATGGAAGAGTTTGAGTCCAATTACAAGGTCCGGTTGCAAAAAAGTCACAAGTTATAGGCTTCGGAATATAAAACACAAACTGAGTCCAATTAAAGACATTGACGCACGGATGGAGCTAACTTTTTTCGACTGGCACGAATCTTATTCCAACACTTCAAATGTGTTCAAACAATAGTAATGGAAGAGTTTGAGTCCAATTACGAGGTCCGGTTGCGAAAAAGTCACAAGTAATAGGCTTCGGAATGTAAGACACAAACCGAGTCCAATTTGAGACGTTGACGCACTGATGGAGCTAACTTGTTTCAACTATTTCGAATCTTGTTCCAACACTTCAAATGTGTTGAAACAATAGTAATGGAAGAGTTTGAGTGCAATTACGAGGTCCGGTTGCAAAAAAGTCACAAGTTATAGGCTTCGGAATATAAAACACAAACTGAGTCCAATTAAAGACATTGACGCACGGATGGAGCTAACTTGTTTCGACTGGCACGAATCTTATTCCAACACTTTAAATGTGTTCAAACAATAGAAATGCAAGAGTTTGAGTCCAATTACGAGGTCCGGTTGCGGAAAAGTCACAATTTATTGGCTTCGGAATGCAACACACAAACTGAGTCCAATTAAAGACATTGACGCACGGATGGAGCTAACTTGTGTCGACTGTCACGAATCTTATTCCAACACTTCAAATGTGTTGAAACAATAGGAGTGGAAGAGTTTGAGTCCAATTACGAGGTCCGGTTGCGATAAAGTCACAAGTTATAGGCTTCGGAATATAAAACACAAACTCAGTCCAATTAAAGACATTGACGCACGGATGGAGCTAATTTGTTTCGACTGGCACGAATCTTATTCCAACACTTCAAATGTGTTAAAACAATAGTAATGGAAGAGTTTGAGTCCAATTACGAGGTCCGGTTGCGAAAAAGTCACAAGTTATAGGCTTCGGAATGTAACACACAAACTGAGTCCAATTTGAGACGTTGACGCACGGATGGAGCTAACAAGTTTCTACTGTGCTGAATCTTGGTCCAACACTTCAAATGTGTTGAAACAATAGTAATGGAAGAGTTTGAGTCCAATTACGAGGTCCGGTTGCGAAAAAGTCACAAGTTATAGGCTTCGGAATGTCAGACATAAACCGAGTCCAATTTGACACGTTGACGCACTGATGGAGCTAACTTGTTTCGACTATTTTGAATCTTGTTCCAACACTTCAAATGTGTTGAAACAATAGTAATGGAAGAGTTTCAGTCCAATTACGAGGTCCGGTTGCGAAAAAGTCACAAGTTATTGGCTTCGGAATGTAACACACAAATTGAGTCCAATTAAAGACATTGACGCACGGATGGAGCTAACTTGTGTCGACTGTCACGAATCTTATTCCAACACTTCAAATGTGTTGAAACAATAGTAGTGGAAGAGTTTCAGTCCAATTACGAGGTCCGGTTGCGATAAAGTCACAAGTTATAGGCTTCGGAATATAAAACACAAACTAAGTCCAATTAAAGACATTGACGCACGGATGGAGCTAACTTGTTTCGACTGGCACGAATCTTATTCCAACACTTCAAATGTTTTTAAACAATAGTATTGCAAGAGTTTGAGTCCAATTACGAGGTCCGGTTGCAAAAATGTCACAAGTTATAGGCTACGGAATGTAACCCACAAACTGAGTCCAATTAAAGACATTGACGCACGGATGGAGATAACTTGTTTCGACTGTTCCGAATCTTGTTCCAATACTTCAAATGTGTTGAAACAATAGAAATTGAAGAGTTTGAGTCCAATTACGAGGTCCGGTTGCGAAAAAGTCACAAGTTATTGGCTTCGGAATGTAACACACAAACTGAGTCCAATTAAAGACATTGACGCACGGATGGAGCTAACTTGTGTCGACTGTCACGAATCTTATTCCAACACTTCAAATGTGTTGAAACAATAGTAGTGGAAGAGTTTGAGTCCAATTACGAGGTCCGGTTGCGATAAAGTCACAAATTATAGGCTTCGGAATATAAAACACAAACTAAGTCCAATTAAAGACATTGACGCACGGATGGAGCTAACTTGTTTCGACTGGCACGAATCTTATTCCAACACTTCAAATGTTTTTAAACAATAGTATTGCAAGAGTTTGAGTCCAATTACGAGGTCCGGTTGCAAAAATGTCACAACTTATAGGCTACGGAATGTAACCCACAAACTGAGTCCAATTAAAGACATTGACGCACGGATGGAGCTAACTTGTTTCGACTGTTCCGAATCTTGTTCCAATACTTCAAATGTGTTGAAACAATAGAAATGGAAGAGTTTGAGTCCAATTACGAGGTCCGGTTGCGAAAAAGTCACAAGTTATAGGCTTCGAAATGTAACACACAAACTAAGTCCAATTAAAGACATTGACGCACGGATGGAGCTACTTTGCTTCGACTGTCACGAATCTTATTCCCAGACTTCAAATGTGTTAAAACAATAGTAATGGAAGAGTTTGAGTCCAATTACGAGGTCCGGTTGCAAAAAAGTCACAAGTTATAGGCTTCGGAATATAAAACACAAACTGAGTCCAATTAAAGACCACGCACGGATGGAGCTAACTTGTTTCGACTGGCACGAATCTTATTCCAACACTTTAAATGTGTTCAAACAATAGAAATGGAAGAGTTTGAGTCCAATTACGAGGTCCGGTTGCGAAAAAGTCACAAGTTATAGGCTTCAAAATGTAACACACAAACTAAGTCCAATTAAAGACATTGACGTACGGATGGAGCTAACTTGCTTCGACTGTCACGAATCTTATTCCCACACTTCAAATGTGTTAAAACAATAGTAATGGAAGAGTTTGAGTCCAATTACGAGGTCCGGTTGCGAAAAAGTCACAAGTTATAGGCTTCGGAATGTAAGACACAAACCGAGTTCAATTTGAGACGTTGACGCACTGATGGAGCTAACTTGTTTCGACTATTTCGAATCTTGTTCCAACACTTCAAATGTGTTGAAACAATAGTAATGGAAGAGTTTGAGTCCAATTACGAGGTCCGGTTGCAAAAAAGTCACAAGTTATAGGCTTCGGAATATAAAACACAAACTGAGTCCAATTAAAGACATTGACGCACGGATGGAGCTAACTTGTTTCGACTGGCACGAATCTTATTCCAACACTTTAAATGTGTTCAAACAATAGAAATGGAAGAGTTTGAGTCCAATTACGAGGTCCGGTTGCGGAAAAGTCACAATTTATTGGCTTCGGAATGCAACACACAAACTGAGTCCAATTAAAGACATTGATGCACGGATGGAGCTAACTTGTGTCGACTGTCACGAATCTTATTCCAACACTTCAAATGTGTTGAAACAATAGGAGTGGAAGAGTTTGAGTCCAATTACGAGGTCCGGTTGCGATAAAGTCACAAGTTATAGGCTTCGGAATATAAAACACAAACTCAGTCCAATTAAAGACATTGACGCACGGATGGAGCTAATTTGTTTCGACTGGCACGAATCTTATTCCAACACTTCAAATGTGTTAAAACAATAGTAATGGAAGAGTTTGAGTCCAATTACGAGGTCCGGTTGCGAAAAAGTCACAAGTTATAGGCTTCGGAATGTAACACACAAACTGAGTCCAATTTGAGACGTTGACGCACGGATGGAGCTAACAAGTTTCGACTGTGCTGAATCTTGGTCCAACACTTCAAATGTGTTGAAACAATAGTAATGGAAGAGTTTGAGTCCAATTACGAGGTCCGGTTACGAAAAAGTCACAAGTTATAGGCTTCGGAATGTCAGACATAAACCGAGTCCAATTTGACACGTTGACGCACTGATGGAGCTAACTTGTTTCGACTATTTTGAATCTTGTTCCAACACTTCAAATGTGTTGAAACAATAGTAATGGAAGAGTTTGAGTCCAATTACGAGGTCCGATTGCGAAAAAGTCACAAGTTATTGGCTTCGGAATGTAACACACAAATTGAGTCCAATTAAAGACATTGACGCACGGATGGAGCTAACTTGTGTCGACTGTCACGAATCTTATTCCAACACTTCAAATGTGTTGAAACAATAGTAGTGGAAGAGTTTCAGTCCAATTACGAGGTCCGGTTGCGATAAAGTCACAAGTTATAGGCTTCGGAATATAAAACACAAACTAAGTCCAATTAAAGACATTGACGCACGGATGGAGCTAACTTGTTTCGACTGGCACGAATCTTATTCCAACACTTCAAATGTTTTTAAACAATAGTATTGCAAGAGTTTGAGTCCAATTACGAGGTCCGGTTGCAAAAATGTCACAAGTTATAGGCTACGGAATGTAACCCACAAACTGAGTCCAATTAAAGACATTGACGCACGGATGGAGATAACTTGTTTCGACTGTTCCGAATCTTGTTCCAATACTTCAAATGTGTTGAAACAATAGAAATTGAAGAGTTTGAGTCCAATTACGAGGTCCGGTTGCGAAAAAGTCACAAGTTATTGGCTTCGGAATGTAACACACAAACTGAGTCCAATTAAAGACATTGACGCACGGATGGAGCTAACTTGTGTCGACTGTCACGAATCTTATTCCAACACTTCAAATGTGTTGAAACAATAGTAGTGGAAGAGTTTGAGTCCAATTACGAGGTCCGGTTGCGATAAAGTCACAAATTATAGGCTTCGGAATATAAAACACAAACTAAGTCCAATTAAAGACATTGACGCACGGATGGAGCTAACTTGTTTCGACTGGCACGAATCTTATTCCAACACTTCAAATGTTTTTAAACAATAGTATTGCAAGAGTTTGAGTCCAATTACGAGGTCCGGTTGCAAAAATGTCACAACTTATAGGCTACGGAATGTAACCCACAAACTGAGTCCAATTAAAGACATTGACGCACGGATGGAGCTAACTTGTTTCGACTGTTCCGAATCTTGTTCCAATACTTCAAATGTGTTGAAACAATAGAAATGGAAGAGTTTGAGTCCAATTACGAGGTCCGGTTGCGAAAAAGTCACAAGTTATAGGCTTCGAAATGTAACACACAAACTAAGTCCAATTAAAGACATTGACGCACGGATGGAGCTACTTTGCTTCGACTGTCACGAATCTTATTCCCAGACTTCAAATGTGTTAAAACAATAGTAATGGAAGAGTTTGAGTCCAATTACGAGGTCCGGTTGCAAAAAAGTCACAAGTTATAGGCTTCGGAATATAAAACACAAACTGAGTCCAATTAAAGACCACGCACGGATGGAGCTAACTTGTTTCGACTGGCACGAATCTTATTCCAACACTTTAAATGTGTTCAAACAATAGAAATGGAAGAGTTTGAGTCCAATTACGAGGTCCGGTTGCGAAAAAGTCACAAGTTATAGGCTTCAAAATGTAACACACAAACTAAGTCCAATTAAAGACATTGACGTACGGATGGAGCTAACTTGCTTCGACTGTCACGAATCTTATTCCCACACTTCAAATGTGTTAAAACAATAGTAATGGAAGAGTTTGAGTCCAATTACGAGGTCCGGTTGCGAAAAAGTCACAAGTTATAGGCTTCGGAATGTAAGACACAAACCGAGTTCAATTTGAGACGTTGACGCACTGATAGAGCTAACTTGTTTCGACTATTTCGAATCTTGTTCCAACACTTCAAATGTGTTGAAACAATAGTAATGGAAGAGTTTGAGTCCAATTACGAGGTCCGGTTGCAAAAAAGTCACAAGTTATAGGCTTCGGAATATAAAACACAAACTGAGTCCAATTAAAGACATTGACGCACGGATGGAGCTAACTTGTTTCGACTGGCACGAATCTTATTCCAACACTTTAAATGTGTTCAAACAATAGAAATGGAAGAGTTTGAGTCCAATTACGAGGTCCGGTTGCGGAAAAGTCACAATTTATTGGCTTCGGAATGCAACACACAAACTGAGTCCAATTAAAGACATTGACGCACGGATGGAGCTAACTTGTGTCGACTGTCACGAATCTTATTCCAACACTTCAAATGTGTTGAAACAATAGGAGTGGAAGAGTTTGAGTCCAATTACGAGGTCCGGTTGCGATAAAGTCACAAGTTATAGGCTTCGGAATATAAAACACAAACTAAGTCCAATTAAAGACATTGACGCACGGATGGAGCTAATTTGTTTCGACTGGCACGAATCTTATTCCAACACTTCAAATGTGTTAAAACAATAGTAATGGAAGAGTTTGAGTCCAATTACGAGGTCCGGTTGCGAAAAAGTCACAAGTTATAGGCTTCGGAATGTAACACACAAACTGAGTCCAATTTGAGACGTTGACGCACGGATGGAGCTAACAAGTTTCGACTGTGCTGAATCTTGATCCAACACTTCAAATGTGTTGAAACAATAGTAATGGAAGAGTTTGAGTCCAATTACGAGGTCCGGTTGCAAAAAAGTCACAAGTTATAGGCTTCGGAATATAAAACACAAACTGAGTCCAATTAAAGACATTGACGCACGGATGGAGCTAACTTTTTTCGACTGGCACGAATCTTATTCCAACACTTCAAATGTGTTAAAACAATAGTAATGGAAGAGTTTGAGTCCAATTACGAGGTCCGGTTGCGAAAAAGTCACAAGTAATAGGCTTCGGAATGTAAGACACAAACCGAGTCCAATTTGAGACGTTGACGCACTGATGGAGCTAACTTGTTTCAATTATTTCGAATCTTGTTCCAACACTTCAAATGTGTTGAAACAATAGTAATGGAAGAGTTTGAGTCCAATTACGAGTTCCGGTTGTGAAAAAGTCACAAGTTATTGGCTTCGGAATGTAACACACAAACTGAGTCCAATTAAAGTCATTAACGCACGGATGGAGCTAACTTGTGTCGACTGTCACGAATCTAATTCCAACACTTCAAATGTGTTGAAACAATAGTAATAGAAGAGTTTGAGTCCAATTACGAGGTCCGGTTGCGAAAAAGTCACAAGTTATAGGCTTCGGACTGTAGGACACAAACTGAGTCAAAATTGAGACGTTGACGCACAGATGGAGCTAACTTGTTTCGACTGTCACCAATCTTTTTCAAACACTTCAAATGTTTTTAAACAATAGTATTGCAAGAGTTTGAGTCCAATTACGAGGTCCGGTTGCAAAAATGTCACAAGTTATAGGCTACGGAATGTAACCCACAAACTGAGTCCAATTAAAGAAATTGACGCACGGATGGAGCTAACTTGTTTCGACTGTTCCGAATCTTGTTCCAACAGTTCAAATATGTTGAAACAATAGTAATGGAAGAGTTTGAGTCCAATTACGAGGTCCGGTTGTGAAAAAGTCACAAGTTATTGGCTTCGGAATGTAACACACAAACTGAGTCCAATTAAAGACATTGACGCACGAATGGAGCTAACTTGTGTCGACTGTCACGAATCTAATTCCAACACTGCAAATGTGTTGAAACAATAGTAATAGAAGAGTTTGACTCCAATTACGAGGTCCGGTTGCGAAAAAGTCACAAGTTATAGGCTTCGGAATGTAAGACACAAACCGAGTCCAATTTGAGACGTTGACGCACTGATGGAGCTAACTTGTTTCGACTATTTCGAATCTTGTTCCAACACTTCAAATGTGTTGAAACAATAGTAATGGAAGTGTTTGAGTCCAATTACGAGGTCCGGTTGCGAAAAAGTCACAAGTTATAGGCTTCGAAATGTAACACACAAACTAAGTCCAATTAAAGACATTGACGCACGGATGGAGCTACTTTGCTTCGACTGTCACGAATCTTATTCCCAGACTTCAAATGTGTTAAAACAATAGTAATGGAAGAGTTTGAGTCCAATTACGAGGTCCGGTTGCAAAAAAGTCACAAGTTATAGGCTTCGAAATATAAAACACAAACTGAGTCCAATTAAAGACCACGCACGGATGGAGCTAACTTGTTTCGACTGGCACGAATCTTATTCCAACACTTTAAATGTGTTCAAACAATAGAAATGGAAGAGTTTGAGTCCAATTACGAGGTCCGGTTGCGAAAAAGTCACAAGTTATAGGCTTCAAAATGTAACACACAAACTAAGTCCAATTAAAGACATTGACGTACGGATGGAGCTAACTTGCTTCGACTGTCACGAATCTTATTCCCACACTTCAAATGTGTTAAAACAATAGTAATGGAAGAGTTTGAGTCCAATTACGAGGTCCGGTTGCGAAAAAGTCACAAGTTATAGGCTTCGGAATGTAAGACACAAACCGAGTTCAATTTGAGACGTTGACGCACTGATGGAGCTAACTTGTTTCGACTATTTCGAATCTTGTTCCAACACTTCAAATGTGTTGAAACAATAGTAATGGAAGAGTTTGAGTCCAATTACGAGCTCCGGTTGCAAAAAAGTCACAAGTTATAGGCTTCGGAATATAAAACACAAACTGAGTCCAATTAAAGACATTGACGCACGGATGGAGCTAACTTTTTTCGACTGGCACGAATCTTATTCCAACACTTCAAATGTGTTCAAACAATAGTAATGGAAGAGTTTGAGTCCAATTACGAGGTCCGGTTGCGAAAAAGTCACAAGTAATAGGCTTCGGAATGTAAGACACAAACCGAGTCCAATTTGAGACGTTGACGCACTGATGGAGCTAACTTGTTTCAACTATTTCGAATCTTGTTCCAACACTTCAAATGTGTTGAAACAATAGTAATGGAAGAGTTTGAGTGCAATTACGAGGTCCGGTTGCAAAAAAGTCACAAGTTATAGGCTTCGGAATATAAAACACAAACTGAGTCCAATTAAAGACATTGACGCACGGATGGAGCTAACTTGTTTCGACTGGCACGAATCTTATTCCAACACTTTAAATGTGTTCAAACAATAGAAATGGAAGAGTTTGAGTCCAATTACGAGGTCCGGTTGCGATAAAGTCACAAGTTATAGGCTTCGGAATATAAAACACAAACTCAGTCCAATTAAAGACATTGACGCACGGATGGAGCTAATTTGTTTCGACTGGCACGAATCTTATTCCAACACTTCAAATGTGTTAAAACAATAGTAATGGAAGAGTTTGAGTCCAATTACGAGGTCCGGTTGCGAAAAAGTCACAAGTTATAGGCTTCGGAATGTAACACACAAACTGAGTCCAATTTGAGACGTTGACGCACGGATGGAGCTAACAAGTTTCGACTGTGCTGAATCTTGGTCCAACACTTCAAATGTGTTGAAACAATAGTAATGGAAGAGTTTGAGTCCAATTACGTGGTCCGGTTGCGAAAAAGTCACAAGTTATAGGCTTCGGAATGTCAGACATAAACCGAGTCCAATTTGAGACGTTGACGCACTGATGGAGCTAACTTGTTTCGACTATTTTGAATCTTGTTCCAACACTTGAAATGTGTTGAAACAATAGTAATGGAAGAGTTTGAGTTCAATTACGAGGTCCGGTTGCGAAAAAGTCACAAGTTATTGGCTTCGGAATGTAACACACAAATTGAGTCCAATTAAAGACATTGACGCACGGATGGAGCTAACTTGTGTCGACTGTCACGAATCTTATTCCAACACTTCAAATGTGTTGAAACAATAGTAGTGGAAGAGTTTCAGTCCAATTATGAGGTCCGGTTGCGATAAAGTCACAAGTTATAGGCTTCGGAATATAAAACACAAACTAAGTCCAATTAAAGACATTGACGCACGGATGGAGCTAACTTGTTTCGACTGGCACGAATCTTATTCCAACACTTCAAATGTTTTTAAACAATAGTATTGCAAGAGTTTGAGTCCAATTACAAGGTCCGGTTGCAAAAATGTCACAAGTTATAGGCTACGGAATGTAACCCACAAACTGAGTCCAATTAAAGACATTGACGCACGGATGGAGATAACTTGTTTCGACTGTTCCGAATCTTGTTCCAATACTTCAAATGTGTTGAAACAATAGAAATTGAAGAGTTTGAGTCCAATTACGAGGTCCGGTTGCGAAAAAGTCACAAGTTATTGGCTTCGGAATGTAACACACAAACTGAGTCCAATTAAAGACATTGACGCACGGATGGAGCTAACTTGTGTCGACTGTCACGAATCTTATTCCAACACTTCAAATGTGTTGAAACAATAGTAGTGGAAGAGTTTGAGTCCAATTACGAGGTCCGGTTGCGATAAAGTCACAAATTATAGGCTTCGGAATATAAAACACAAACTAAGTCCAATTAAAGACATTGACGCACGGATGGAGCTAACTTGTTTCGACTGGCACGAATCTTATTCCAACACTTCAAATGTTTTTAAACAATAGTATTGCAAGAGTTTGAGTCCAATTACGAGGTCCGGTTGCAAAAATGTCACAAGTTATAGGCTACGGAATGTAACCCACAAACTGAGTCCAATTAAAGACATTGACGCACGGATGGAGCTAACTTGTTTCGACTGTTCCGAATCTTGTTCCAATACTTCAAATGTGTTGAAACAATAGAAATGGAAGAGTTTGAGTCCAATTACGAGGTCCGGTTGCGAAAAAGTCACAAGTTATAGGCTTCGAAATGTAACACACAAACTAAGTCCAATTAAAGACATTGACGCACGGATGGAGCTACTTTGCTTCGACTGTCACGAATCTTATTCCCAGACTTCAAATGTGTTAAAACAATAGTAATGGAAGAGTTTGAGTCCAATTACGAGGTCCGGTTGCAAAAAAGTCACAAGTTATAGGCTTCGGAATATAAAACACAAACTGAGTCCAATTAAAGACCACGCACGGATGGAGCTAACTTGTTTCGACTGGCACGAATCTTATTCCAACACTTTAAATGTGTTCAAACAATAGAAATGGAAGAGTTTGAGTCCAATTACGAGGTCCGGTTGCGAAAAAGTCACAAGTTATAGGCTTCAAAATGTAACACACAAACTAAGTCCAATTAAAGACATTGACGTACGGATGGAGCTAACTTGCTTCGACTGTCACGAATCTTATTCCCACACTTCAAATGTGTTAAAACAATAGTAATGGAAGAGTTTGAGTCCAATTACGAGGTCCGGTTGCGAAAAAGTCACAAGTTATAGGCTTCGGAATGTAAGACACAAACCGAGTTCAATTTGAGACGTTGACGCACTGATGGAGCTAACTTGTTTCGACTATTTCGAATCTTGTTCCAACACTTCAAATGTGTTGAAACAATAGTAATGGAAGAGTTTGAGTCCAATTACGAGGTCCGGTTGCAAAAAAGTCACAAGTTATAGGCTTCGGAATATAAAACACAAACTGAGTCCAATTAAAGACATTGACGCACGGATGGAGCTAACTTGTTTCGACTGTTCCGAATCTTGTTCCAACAGTTCAAATATGTTGAAACAATAGTAATGGAAGAGTTTGAGTCCAATTACGAGGTCCGGTTGTGAAAAAGTCACAAGTTATTGGCTTCGGAATGTAACACACAAACTGAGTCCAATTAAAGACATTGACGCACGAATGGAGCTAACTTGTGTCGACTGTCACGAATCTAATTCCAACACTTCAAATGTGTTGAAACAATAGTACTAGAAGAGTTTGACTCCAATTACGAGGTCCGGTTGCGAAAAAGTCACAAGTTATAGGCTTCGGAATGTAAGACACAAACCGAGTCCAATTTGAGACGTTGACGCAATGATGGAGCTAACTTGTTTCGACTATTTCGAATCTTGTTCCAACACTTCAAATGTGTTGAAACAATAGTAATGGAAGTGTCTGAGTCCAATTACGAGGTCCGGTTGCGAAAAAGTCACAAGTTATTGGCTTCGGAATGTAACACACAAACTGAATCCAATTAAAGACATTGACGCACGGATGGAGCTCACTTGTGTCGACTGTCACGAATCTTATTCTAACACTTCAAATGTGTTGAAACAATAGTAGTGGAAGAGTTTGAGTCCAATTACGAGGTCCGGTTGCGATAAAGTCACAAGTTATAGGCTTCGGAATGTAACACACAAACTGAGTCCAATTTGAGACGTTGACGCACGGCTGGAGCTAACATGTTTCGACTGTGCTGAATCTTGTTCCAACACTTCAAATGTGTTGAAACAATAGTAATGGAAGAGTTTGAGTCCAATTACGAGGTCTGGTTGCAAAAAAGTCACAAGTTATAGGCTTCGGAATATAAAACACAAACTAAGTCCAATAAAGACATTGACGCACGGATGGAGCTAACTTGTGTCGACTGTCACGAATCTAATTCCAACACTTCAAATGTGTTGAAACAATAGTAATAGAAGAGTTTGAGTCCAATTACGAGGTCCGGTTGCGAAAAAGTCACAAGTTATAGGCTTCGGACTGTAGGACACAAACTGAGTCAAAATTGAGACGTTGACGCACGGATGGAGCTAACTTGTTTCGACTGTCACCAATCTTTTTCAAACACTTCAAATGTTTTTAAACAATAGTATTGCAAGAGTTTGAGTCCAATTACGAGGTCCGATTGCAAAAATGTCACAAGTTATAGGCTACGGAATGTAACCCACAAACTGAGTCCAATTAAAGACATTGACGCACGGATGGAGCTAACTTGTTTCGACTGTTCCGAATCTTGTTCCAACAGTTCAAATATGTTGAAACAATAGTAATGGAAGAGTTTGAGTCCAATTACGAGGTCCGGTTGTGAAAAAGTCACAAGTTATTGGCTTCGGAATGTAACACACAAACTGAGTCCAATTAAAGACATTGACGCACGAATGGAGCTAACTTGTGTCTACTGTCACGAATCTAATTCCAACACTTCAAATGTGTTGAAACAATAGTAATAGAAGAGTTTGAGTCCAATTACGAGGTCCGGTTGCGAAAAAGTCACAAGTTATAGGCTTCGGACTGTAAGACACAAACTGAGTCAAATTTGAGACGTTGACGCACGGATGGAGCTAACTTGTTTCGACTGTCACCAATCTTTTTCGAACACTTCAAATGTTTTGAAACAATAGTATTGCAAGAGTTTGAGTCCAATTACGAGGTCCGGTTGCAAAAATGTCACAAGTTATAGGCTACGGAATGTAACCCACAAACTGAGTCCAATTAAAGACATTGACGCACGGATGGAGCTAACTTTTGTCGACTGTCACGAATCTTATTCCAACACTTCAAATGTGTTGAAACAATAGTAGTGGAAGAGTTTGAGTCCAATTACGAGGTCCGGTTGCGATAAAGTCACAAGTTATAGGCTTCGGAATATAAAACACAAACTAAGTCCAATTAAAGACATTGACGCACGGATGGAGCTAACAAGTTTCGACTGTGCTGAATCTTGGTCCAACACTTCAAATGTGTTGAAACAATAGTAATGGAAGAGTTTGAGTCCAATTACGAGGTCCGGTTGTGAAAAAGTCACAAGTTATTGGCTTCGGAATGTAACACACAAACTGAGTCCAATTAAAGACATTGACGCACGAATGGAGCTAACTTGTGTCGACTGTCACGAATCTAATTCCAACACTTCTAATGTGTTGAAACAATAGTAATAGAAGAGTTTGAGTCCAATTACGAGGTCCGGTTGCGAAAAAGTCACAAGTTATAGGCTTCGGACTGTAAGAAACAAACTGAGTCAAATTTGAGACGTTGACGCACGGATGGAGCTAACTTGTTTCGACTGTCACCAATCTTTTTACAACACTTCAAATGTTTTGAAACAATAGTATTGCAAGAGTTTGAGTCCAATTACGAGGTCCGGTTGTGAAAAAGTCACAAGTTATGGGCTTCGGAATATAAAACACAAACTGAGTCCAATTAAAGACATTGACGCACGGATGGAGCTAACTTTTTTTGACTGGCACGAATCTTATTCCAACACTTCAAATGTGTTCAAACAATAGTAATGGAAGAGTTTGAGTCCAATTACGAGGTCCGGTTGCGAAAAAGTCACAAGTAACAGGCTTCGGAATGTAAGACACAAACCGAGTCCAATTTGAGACGTTGACGCACTGATGGAGCTAACTTGTTTCAACTATTTCGAATCTTGTTCCAACACTTCAAATGTGTTGAAACAATAGTAATGGAAGAGTTTGAGTCCAATTACGAGGTCCGGTTGCGAAAAAGTCACAAGTTATTGGCTTCGGAATGTAACACACAAACTGAGTCCAATTAAAGACATTGACGCACGGATGGAGCTAACTTGTTTCGACTGTTCCGAATCTTGTTTCAACAGTTCAAATACGTTGAAACAATAGTAATGGAAGAGTTTGAGTCCAATTACGAGGTCCGGTTGTGAAAAAGTCACAAGTTATTGGCTTCGGAATGTAACACACAAACTGAGTCCAATTAAAGACATTGACGCACGAATGGAGCTAACTTGTGTCGACTGTCACGAATCTAATTCCAACACTTCTAATGTGTTGAAACAATAGTAATAGAAGAGTTTGAGTCCAATTACGAGGTCCGGTTGCGAAAAAGTCACAAGTTATAGGCTTCGGACTGTAAGAAACAAACTGAGTCAAATTTGAGACGTTGACGCACGGATGGAGCTAACTTGTTTCGACTGTCACCAATCTTTTTCCAACACTTCAAATGTTTTGAAACAATAGTATTGCAAGAGTTTGAGTCCAATTACGAGGTCCGGTTGCAAAAATGTCACAAGTTATAGGCTACGGAATGTAACCCACAAACTGAGTCCAATTAAAGACATTGACGCACGGATGGAGCTAACTTGTTTCGACTGGCACGAATCTTATTCCAACACTTCAAATGTGTTAAAACAATAGTAATGGAAGAGTTTGAGTCCAATTACGAGGTCCGGTTGCGAAAAAGTCACAAGTTATAGGCTTCGAAATGTAACACACAAACTAAGTCCAATTAAAGACATTGATGCACGGATGGAGCTAATTTGCTTCGACTGTCACGAATCTTATTCCCACACTTCAAATGTGTTAAAACAATAGTAACGGAAGAGTTTGAGTCCAATTACGAGGTCCGATTGCAAAAAAGTCACAAGTTATAGGCTTCGGAATATAAAACACAAACTGAGTCCAATTAAAGACATTGACGCACGGATGGAACTAACTTGTTTCGACTGGCACGAATCTTATTCTAACACTTTAAATGTGTTCAAACAATAGAAATGGAAGAGTTTGAGTCCAATTACGAGGTCCGGTTGCGAAAAAGTCACAAGTTATAGGCTTCAAAATGTAACACACAAACTAAGTCCAATTAAAGACATTGACGCACGGATGGAGCTAACTTGCTTCGACTGTCACGAATCTTATTCCCACACTTCAAATGTGTTAAAACAATAGTAATGGAAGAGTTTGAGTCCAATTACGAGGTCCGGCTGCGAAAAAGTCACAAGTTATAGGCTTCGGAATGTAAGACACAAACCGAGTCCAATTTGAGACGTTGACGCACTGATGGAGCTAACTTGTTTCGACTATTTTGAATCCTGTTCCAACACTTCAAATGTGTTGAAACAATAGTAGTGGGAGAGATTGAGTCCAATTACGAGGTCCGGTTGCGATAAAGTCACAAGTTATAGGCTTCGGAATGTAACACACAAACTGAGTCCAATTTGAGACGTTGAAGCACGGCTGGAGCTAACATGTTTCGACTGTGCTGAATCTTGTTCCAACACTTCAAATGTGTTAAAACAATAGTAATGGAAGAGTTTGAGTCCAATTACGAGGTCCGGTTGCGAAAAAGTCACAAGTTATAAGCTTCGGAATGTCAGACACAAACCGAGTCCAATTTGAGACGTTGACGCACTGATGGAGCTAACTTGTTTCGACTATTTCGAATCTTGTTCCAACACTTCAAATGTGTTGAAACAATAGTAATGGAAGAGTTTGAGTCCAATTACGAGGTCCGGTTGCGAAAAAGTCACAAGTTATTGGCTTCGGAAAGTAACACACAAACTGAGTCCAATTAAAGACATTGACGCACGGATGGAGCTAACTTGTTTCGACTGTCACGAATCTTATTCCAACAATTCAAATGTGTTGAAACAATAGTAGTGGGAGAGTTTGAGTCCAATTACGAGGTCCGGTTGCGATAAAGTCACAAGTTATAGGCTTCGGAATGTAACACACAAACTGAGTCCAATTTGAGACGTTGAAGCACGGCTGGAGCTAACATGTTTCGACTGTGCTGAATCTTGTTCCAACACTTCAAATGTGTTAAAACAATAGTAATGGAAGAGTTTGAGTCCAATTACGAGGTCCGGTTGCGACAAAGTCACAAGTTATAGGCTTCGGAATGTCAGACACAAACCGAGTCAAATTTGAGACGTTGACGCACTGATGGAGCTAACTTGTTTCGACTATTTCGAATCTTGTTCCAACACTTCAAATGTGTTGAAACAATAGTAATGGAAGAGTTTGAGTCCAATTACGAGGTCCGGTTGCGAAAAAGTCACAAGTTATTGGCTTCGGAATGTAACACACAAACTGAGTCCAATTAAAGACATTGACGCACGGATGGAGCTAACTTGTGTCGACTGTCACGAATCTAATTCCAACACTTCAAATGTGTTGAAACAATAGTAATAGAAGATTTTGAGTCCAATTACGAGGTCCGGTTGCGAAAAAGTCACAAGTTATAGGCTTCGGACTGTAGGACACAAACTGAGTCAAAATTGAGACGTTGACGCACGGATGGAGCTAACTTGTTTCGACTGTCACCAATCTTTTTCAAACACGTCAAATGTTTTTAAACAATAGGATTGCAAGAGTTTGAGTCCAATTACGAGGTCCGGTTGCAAAAATGTCACAAGTTATAGGCTACGGAATGTAAGCCACAAACTGAGTCCAATTAAAGACATTGACGCACGGATGGAGCTAACTTGTTTCGACTGTTCCGAATCTTGTTCCAACAGTTCAAATATGTTGAAACAATAGTAATGGAAGAGTTTGAGTCCAATTACGAGGTCCGGTTGTGAAAAAGTCACAAGTTATTGGCTTCGGAATGTAACACACAAACTGAGTCCAATTAAAGACATTGACGCACGAATGGAGCTAACTTGTGTCGACTGTCACGAATCTAATTCCAACACTTCAAATGTGTTGAAACAATAGTAATAGAAGAGTTTGAGTCCAATTACGAGGTCCGGTTGCGAAAAAGTCACAAGTTATAGGCTTCGGACTGTAAGACACAAACTGAGTCAAATTTGAGACGTTGACGCACGGATGGAGCTAACTTGTTTCGACTGTCACAAATCTTTTTCGAACACTTCAAATGTTCTGAAACAATAGTTTTGCAAGAGTTTGAGTCCAATTACGAGGTCCGGTTGCAAAAATGTCACAAGTTATAGGCTACGGAATGTAACCCACAAACAGAGTCCAATTAAAGACATTGACGCACGGATGGAGCTAACTTGTTTCGACTGTTCCGAATCTTGTTCCAATACTTCAAATGTGTTGAAACAATAGAAATGGAAGAGTTTGAGTCCAATTACGAGGTCCGGTTGCGAAAAAGTCACAAGTTATAGGCTTCGAAATGTAGCACACAAACTAAGTCCAATTAAAGACATTGACGGACGGATGGAGCTAATTTGCTTCGACTGTCACGAATCTTATTCCCACACTTCAAATGTGTTAAAACAATTGTAATGGAAGAGTTTGAGTCCAATTACGAGGTCCGGTTGCGATAAAGTCACAAGTTATAGGCTTCGGAATGTAACACACAAACTGAGTCCAATTTGAGACGTTGAAGCACGGCTGGAGCTAACATGTTTCGACTGTGCTGAATCTTGTTCCAACACTTCAAATGTGTTAAAACAAGAGTAATGGAAGAGTTTGAGTCCAATTACGAGGTCCGGTTGCGAAAAAGTCACAAGTTATAAGCTTCGGAATGTCAGACACAAACCGAGTCCAATTTGAGACGTTGACGCACTGATGGAGCTAACTTGTTTCGACTATTTTGAATCTTGTTCCAACACTTCAAATGTGTTGAAACAATAGTAATGGAAGAGTTTGAGTCCAATTACGAGGTCCGGTTGCGAAAAAGTCACAAGTTATTGGCTTCGGAATGTAACACACAAACTGAGTCCAATTAAAGACATTGACGCACGGATGGAGCTCACTTGTTTCGACTGTCACGAATCTTATTCCAACACTTCAAATGTGTTTAAACAATAGTAGTGGGAGAGTTTGAGTCCAATTACGAGGTCCGGTTGCGATAAAGTCACAAGTTATAGGCTTCGGAATGTAACACACAAACTGAGTCCAATTTGAGAGGTTGAAGCACGGCTGGAGCTAACATGTTTCGACTGTGCTGCATCTTGTTCCAACACTTCAAATGTGTTAAAACAATAGTAATGGAAGAGTTTGAGTCCAATTACGAGGTCCGGTTGCGACAAAGTCACAAGTTATAGGCTTTGGAATGTCAGACACAAACCGAGTCCAATTTGAGACGTTGACGCACTAATGGAGCTAACTTGTTTCGACTATTTCGAATCTTGTTCCAACACTTCAAATGTGTTGAAACAATAGTAATGGAAGAGTTTGAGTCCAATTACGAGGTCCGGTTGCGATAAAGTCACAAGTTATAGGCTTCGGAATATAAAACACAAACTAAGTCCAATTAAAGACATTGACGCACGGATGGAGCTAACTTGTTTCGACTGGCACGAATCTTATTCCAACACTTCAAATGTGTTAAAACAATAGTAATGGAAGAGTTTGAGTCCAATTACGAGGTCCGGTTGCGATAAAGTCACAAGTTATAGGCTTCGGAATGTAACACACAAACTAAGTCCAATTTGAGAGGTTGACGCACGGATGGAGCTAACAAGTTTCGACTGTGCTGAATCTTGGTCCAACACTTCAAATGTGTTGAAACAATAGTAATGGAAGAGTTTGAGTCCAATTACGAGGTCCGGTTGCAAAAAAGTCACAAGTTATAGGCTTCGGAATATAAAACACAAACTGAGTCCAATTAAAGACATTGACGCACGGATGGAGCTAACTTTTTTCGACTGGCACGAATCTTATTCCAACACTTCAAATGTGTTCAAACAATAGTAATGGAAGAGGTTGAGTCCAATTACGAGGTCCGGTTGCGAAAAAGTCACAAGTAATAGGCTTCGGAATGTAAGACACAAACCGAGTCCAATTTGAGACGTTGACGCACTGATGGAGCTAACTTGTTTCAACTATTTCGAATCTTGTTCCAACACTTCAAATGTGTTCAAACAATAGTAATGGAAGAGGTTGAGTCCAATTACGAGGTCCGGTTGCGAAAAAGTCACAAGTAATAGGCTTCGGAATGTAAGACACAAACCGAGTCCAATTTGAGACGTTGACGCACTGATGGAGCTAACTTGTTTCAACTATTTCGAATCTTGTTCCAATACTTCAAATGTGTTGAAACAATAGAAATTGAAGAGTTTGAGTCCAATTACGAGGTCCGGTTGCGAAAAAGTCACAAGTTATTGGCTTCGGAATGTAACACACAAACTGAGTCCAATTAAAGACATTGACGCACGGATGGAGCTAACTTGTGTCGACTGTCACGAATCTTATTCCAACACTTCAAATGTGTTGAAACAATAGTAGTGGAAGAGTTTGAGTCCAATTACGAGGTCCGGTTGCGATAAAGTCACAAATTATAGGCTTCGGAATATAAAACACAAACTAAGTCCAATTAAAGACATTGACGCACGGATGGAGCTAACTTGTTTCGACTGGCACGAATCTTATTCCAACACTTCAAATGTTTTTAAACAATAGTATTGCAAGAGTTTGAGTCCAATTACGAGGTCCGGTTGCAAAAATGTCACAAGTTATAGGCTACGGAATGTAACCCACAAACTGAGTCCAATTAAAGACATTGACGCACGGATGGAGCTAACTTGTTTCGACTGTTCCGAATCTTATTCCAATACTTCAAATGTGTTGAAACAATAGAAATTGAAGAGTTTGAGTCCAATTACGAGGTCCGGTTGCGAAAAAGTCACAAGTTATTGGCTTCGGAATGTAACACACAAACTGAATCCAATTAAAGACATTGACGCACGGATGGAGCTAACTTGGGTCGACTGTCACGAATCTTATTCTAACACTTCAAATGTGTTGAAACAATAGTAGTGGAAGAGTTTGAGTCCAATTACGAGGTCCGGTTGCGATAAAGTCACAAAGTATAGGCTTCGGACTGTAACACACAAACTGAGTCCAATTTGAGACGTTGACGCACGGCTGGAGCTAACATGTTTCGACTGTGCTGAATCTTGTTCCAACACTTCAAATGTGTTGAAACAATAGTAATGGAAGAGTTTGAGTCCAATTACGAGGTCTGGTTGCAAAAAAGTCACAAGTTATAGGCTTCGGAATATAAAACACAAACTAAGTCCAATAAAGAGATTGACGCACGGATGGAGTTAACTTGTTTCGACTGGCACGAATCTTATTCCAACACTTCAAATGTGTTAAAACAATAGTAATGGAAGAGTTTGAGTCCAATTACGAGGTCCGGTTGCAAAAAAGTCACAAGTTATAGGCTTCGGAATGTAACACACAAACTGAGTCCAATTTGACACGTTGACGCACGGATGGAGCTAACATGTTTCGACTGTGCTGAATCTTGTTCCAACACTTCAAATGTGTAGAAAAAATAGTAATGGAAGAGTTTGAGTCCAATTACGAGGTCCGGTTGAAAAAAAGTCACAAGTTATAGGCTTCGGAATATAAAACACAAACTGAGTCCGATTAAAGACATTGACGCACGGATGGAGCTAACTTGTTTCGACTGGCACGAATCTTATTCCAACACTTTAAATGTGTTCAAACAATAGAAATGGAAGAGTTTGAGTCCAATTACGAGGTCCGGTTGCGAAAAAGTCACAAGTTATAGGCTTCAAAATGTAACACACAAACTAAGTCCAATTAAAGACATTGACGCACGGATGGAGCTAACTTGTTTCGACTGGCACGAATCTTATTCCAACACTTCAAATGTGTTAAAAAAATAGTAATGGAAGAGTTTGAGTCCAATTACGAGGTCCGGTTGCGAAAAAGTCACAAGTTATAGGCTTCGGAATTAAGACACAAACCGAGTCCAATTTGAGACGTTGACGCACTGATGGAGCTAACTTGTTTCGACTATTTCGAATCTTGTTCCAACACTTCAAATGTGTTGAAACAATAGTAATGGAAGTGTTTGAGTCCAATTACGAGGTCCGGTTGCGAAAAAGTCACAAGTTATAGGCTTCGGAATGTAACACACAAACTGAGTCCAATTAAAGACATTGACGCACGGATGGAGCTAACTTGTTTCGACTGTCACGAATCTAATTCCAACACTTCAAATGTGTTGAAACAATAGTAATAGAAGAGTTTGAGTCCAATTACGAGGTCCGGTTGCGAAAAAGTCACAAGTTGTAGGCTTCGGAATGTAAGACACAAACTGAGTCAAATTTAAGACGTTGACGCACGGATGGAGCTAACTTGTTTCGATTGTCACCAATCTTTTCCCAACACTTCAAATGTTTTGAAACAATAGTATTGCAAGAGTTTGAGTCCAATTACGAGGTCCGGTTGCAAAAATGTCACAAGTTATAGGCTACGGAATGTAACCCACAAACTGAGTCCAATTAAAGACATTGACGCACGGATGGAGCTAACTTGTTTCGACTGTTCCGAATCTTGTTCCAACACTTCAAATGTGTTGAAACAATAGTAACGGAAGAGTTTGAGTCCAATTACGAGGTCCGGTTGAGAAAAAGTCACAAGTTATAGGCTTCGGAATGTAACACACAAACTGAGTCCAATTAAAGACATTGACGCACGGATGGAGCTAACTTGTTTCGACTGTCACGAATCTTATTCCAACACTTCAAATGTATTGAAACAATAGTAGTGGAAGAGTTTGAGTCCAATTACGAGGTCCGGTTGCGATAGAGTCACAAGTTATAGGCTTCAAAATGTAACACACAAACTGAGTCCAATTTGAGACATTGATGCACGGATGGAGCTAATATGTTTCGACTGTTCCGAATCTTGTTCCAACACTTCAAATGTGTTGAAACAATAGTAATGGAAGAGTTTGAGTCCAATTACGAGGTCCGGTTGCGAAAAAGTCACAAGTTATAGGCTTCGGAATGTAAGACACAATATGAGTCAAATTTGAGACGTGGGCGCACGGATGGAGCTAACTCGTTTTGACTTTCACCAATCTTTTTCCAACACTTCAAATGTTTTGAAACAATAGTATTACAAGAGTTTGAGTCCAATTACGAGGTCCGATTGCAAAAATGTCACAAGTTATAGGCTACGGAATGTAACCCACAAACTGAGTCCAATTAAAGACATTGACGTACGAATGGAGCTAACTTGTTTCGACTGTTCCGAATCTTGTTCCAATACTTCAAATGTGTTGAAACAATAGTAATGGAAGAGTTTGAGTCCAATTACGAGGTCCGGTTCCGGAAAAGTCACAAGTTATAGGCTTCGGAATGTAACACACAAACTGAGTCCAATTAAAGACATTGACGCACGGATGGAGCTAACTTGTTTCGACTGTCACGAATCTTATTCCCACACTTCAAATGTGTTGAAACAATAGTAATGGAAGAGTTTGAGCCCAATTACGAGGTCCGGTTCCGAAAAAGTCACAAGTTATAGGCTTCGGAATGTAACACACAAACTGAGTCCAATTAAAGACATTGACGCACGGATGGAGCTAACTTGTTTCGACTGTTCCGAATCTTGTTCCAATACTTCAAATGTGTTGAAACAATAGTAATGGAAGAGTTTGAGTCCAATTACGAGGTCCGGTTGCGAAAAAGTCACAAGTTATAGGCTTCGGAATGTAAAACACAAACTGAGTCAAATTTAAGACGTTGACGCACGGATGGAGCTAACTTGTTTCGATTGTCACCAATCTTTTCCCAACACTTCAAATGTTTTGAAACAATAGTATTGCAAGAGTTTGAGTCTAATTACGAGGTCCGGTTGCAAAAATGTCACAAGTTATAGGCTACGGAATGTAGCCCACAAACTGAGTCAAATTAAAGACATTGACGCACGGATGGAGCTAACTTGTTTCGACTGTTCCGAATCTTGTTCCAACACTTCAAATGTGTTGAAACAATAGTAATGGAAGAGTTTGAGTCCAATTACGAGGTCCGGTTGAGAAAAAGTCACAAGTTATAGGCTTCGGAATGTAACACACAAACTGAGTCCAATTAAAGACATTGACGCACGGATGGAGCTTACTTGTGTCGACTATCACGAATCTTATTCCAACACTTCAACTGTGTTGAAACAATAGTAGTGGAAGAGTTTGAGTCCAATTACGAGGTCCGGTTGAGAAAAAGTCACAACTTATAGGCTTCGGAATGTAACACACAAACTGAGTCCAATTAAAGACATTGGCGCACGGATGGAGCTAACTTGTTTCGACTGTCACGAATCTTATTCCAACACTTCAAATGTATTGAAACAATAGTAGTGGAAGAGTTTGAGTTCAATTACGAGGTCCGGTTGCGATAGAGTCACAAGTTATAGGCTTCAAAATGTAACACACAAACTGAGTCCAATTTGAGACATTGATGCACGGATGGAGCTAATATGTTTCGACTGTTCCGAATCTTGTTCCAACACTTCAAATGTGTTGAAACAATAGTAATGGAAGAGTTTGAGTCCAATTACGAGGTCCGGTTGCGAAAAAGTCACAAGTTATAGGCTTCGGAATGTAAGACACAATCTGAGTCAAATTTGAGACGTCGACGCACGGATGGAGCTAACTCGTTTTTACTTTCACCAATCTTTTTCCAACACTTGAAATGTTTTGAAACAATAGTATTACAAGAGTTTGAGTCCAATTACGAGGTCCGGTTGCAAAAATGTCACAAGTTATAAGCTACGGAATGTAACCCACAAACTGAGTCCAATTAAAGACATTGACGCACGAATGGAGCTAACTTGTTTCGACTGTTCTGAATCTTGTTCAAATACTTCAAATGTGTTGAAACAATAGTAATGGAAGAGTTTGAGTCCAATTACGAGGTCCGGTTGCGAAAAAGTCACAAGTTATAGTCTTCGGAATGTAACACAGAAACTGACTCAAATTAAAGACATTGACGCACGGATGGAGCTAACTTGTTTCGACTGTCACGAATCTTATTCCCACACTTCAAATGTGTTAAAACAAAGTAATGGAAGAGTTTGAGTCCAATTACGAGGTCCGGTTGCGAAAAAATCACAAGTTATAGGCTTCGGAATGTAACACACAAACTGAGTCCAATTAAAGACATTGACGCACGGATGGAGCTAACTTGTTTCGACTGTCACGCATCTTATTCCAACACCTCAAATGTGTTGAAAATTGAGTGGAAGAGATTGAGTCCAATTACGAGGTCCGGTTGCGATAGAGTCACAAGTTATTGGCTTCGGAATGTAACACACAAACTGAGGCCAATTTGAGACATTGATGCACGGATGGAGCTAATATGTTTCGACTGTTCCGAATCTTGTTCCAACACTTCAAATGTGTTGAAACAATAGTAATGGAAGAGTTTGAGTTCAATTACGAGGTCCTGTTGCAAAAAAGTCACAAGTTATAGGCTTCGGAATATAACACACAAACTGAGTCCAATTAAAGACATTGACGCACGGATGGAGCTAACCTATTTCGACTGTCCCGAATCTTGTTCCAACACTTTAAATGTGTTGAAACAATAGTAATGGAAGAGTTTGAGTCCAATTCCGAGGTCCGATTGCGAAAAAGTCACAAGTTATAGGCTTCGGAATGTAACACACAAAATGAGTCCAATTAAAGACATTGACGCACGGATGGAGCTAACTTGTTTCGACTGTCACGAATCTTATTCCAACACTTCAAATGTGTTAAAACAATAGTAATGGAAGAGTTTGAGTCCAATTACGAGGTCCGGTTGCAAAAAAGACACAAGTTATAGGCTTCGGAATGTAAGACACAAACCGAGTCCAATTTGAGACGTTGACGCACTGATGGAGCTAACTTATTTCAACTATTTCGAATCTTGTTCCAACACTTCAAATGTATTGAAACAATAGTAATGGAAGAATTTGAGTCCAATTACGAGGTCCGGTTGCGAAAAAGTCACAAGTTATTGGCTTCGGAATGTAATACACAAACTGAGTCTAGTTAAAGACATTGTCGCACGGATGGAGCTAACTTGTTTCGACTGTCAGGAGTCTTATTCCAACACTTCAAATGTGTTGAAACAATAGTAGTGGAAGAGTTTGAGTCCAATTACGAGGTCCGGTTGCGATAAAGTCACAAGTTACAGGCTTCGGAATGTAACACACAAACTGAGTCCAATTTGAGACGTTGACGCACGGATGGAGCTAACATGTTTCGACTGTGCTGAATCTTGTTCCAACACTTCAAATGTGTTGAAACAATAGTAATGGAAGAGTTTGAGTCCAATTACGAGGACCGGTTGCGAAAAAGTCACAAGTTATAGGCTTCGGAATGTAACACACAAACTGAGTCCAATTAAAGACATTGACGCACGGATGGAGCTAACTTGTTTCGACTGTCACGAATCTAATTCCAACACTTCAAATGTGTTGAAACAATAGTAATGGAAGAGTTTGAGTCCAATTACGAGGTCCGGTTGCGAAAAAGTCACAAGTTATAGGCTTCGGAATGTAAGTCACAAACTGAGTCAAATTTAAGACGTTGACGCACGGATGGAGCTAACTGGTTTCGATTGTCACCAATCTTTTCCCAACACTTCAAATGTTTTGAAACAATAGTATTGCAAGAGTTTGAGTCCAATTACGAGGTCCGGTTGCAAAAATGTCACAAGTTATAGGCTACGGAATGTAACCCACAAACTGAGTCCAATTAAAGACATTGACGAACGGATGGAGCTAACTTGTTTCGACTGTTCCGAATCTTGTTCCAACACTTCAAATGTGTTGAAACAATAGTAATGGAAGACTTTGAGTCCAATTACGAGGTCCGGTTGAGAAAAAGTCACAAGTTATAGGCTTCGGAATGTAACACACAAACTGAGTCCAATTAAAGACAATGACGCACGGATGGAGCTAACTTGTTTCGACTGTCACGAATCTTATTCCAACACCTCAAATGTATTGAAACAATAGTAGTGGAAGAGTTTGAGTCCAATTACGAGGTCCGGTTGCGATAGAGTCACAAGTTATAGGCTTCAAAATGTAACACACAAACTGAGTCCAATTTGAGACATTGATGCACGGATGGAGCTAATATGTTTCGACTGTTCCGAATCTTGTTCCAACACTTCAAATGTGTTGAAACAATAGTAATGGAAGAGTTTGAGTCCAATTACGAGGTCCGGTTGCGAAAAAGTCACAAGTTATAGGCTTCGGAATGTAAGACACAATCTGAGTCAAATTTGAGACGTGGGCGCACGGATGGAGCTAACTCGTTTTGACTTTCACCAATCTTTTTCCAACACTTCAAATGTTTTGAAACAATAGTATTACAAGAGTTTGAGTCCAATTACGAGGTCCGGTTGCAAAAATGTCACAAGTTATAGGCTACGGAATGTGACCCACAAACTGAGTCCAATTAAAGACATTGACGTACGAATGGAGCTAACTTGTTTCGACTGTTCCGAATCTTGTTCCAATACTTCAAATGTGTTGAAACAATAGTAATGGAAGAGTTTGAGTCCAATTACGAGGTCCGGTTCCGAAAAAGTCACAAGTTATAGGCTTCGGAATGTAACACACAAACTGAGTCCAATTAAAGACATTGACGCACGGATGGAGCTAACTTGTTTCGACTGTCACGAATCTTATTCCCACACTTCAAATGTGTTAAAACATAGTAATGGAAGAGTTTGAGTCCAATTACGAGGTCCGGTTGCGAAAAAGTCACAAGTTATAGGCTTCGGAATGTAACACACAAACTGAGTCCAATTAAAGACATTGACGCACGGATGGAGCTAACTTGTTTCGACTGTTCTGAATCTTGTTCCAATACTTCAAATGTGTTGAAACAATAGTAATGGAAGAGTTTGAGTCCAATTACGAGGTCCGGTTGCGAAACAGTCACAAGTTATAGGCTTCGGAATGTAAGACACAAACTGAGTCAAATTTAAGACGTTGACGCACGGATGGAGCTAACTTGTTTCGATTGTCACCAATCTTTTTCCAACACTTCAAATGTTTTGAAACAATCGTATTGCAAGAGTTTGAGTCTAATTACGAGGTCCGGTTGCAAAAATGTCACAAGTTATAGGCTACGGAATGTAGCCCACAAACTGAGTCCAATTAAAGACATTGACGCACGGATGGAGCTAACTTGTTTCGACTGTTCCGAATCTTGTTCCAACACTTCAAATGTGTTGAAACAATAGTAATGGAAGAGTTTGAGTCCAATTACGAGGTCCGGTTGAGAAAAAGTCACAAGTTATAGGCTTCGGAATGTAACACACAAACTGAGTCCAATTAAAGATATTGACGCACGGATGGAGCTTACTTGTGTCGACTATCACGAATCTTATTCCAACACTTCAACTGTGTTGAAACAATAGTAGTGGAAGAGTTTGAGTCCAATTACGAGGTCCGGTTGCGATAAAGTCACAAGTTATAGGCTTCGGAATGTAACACACAAACTGGGTCCAATTTGAGACGTTGACGCACGGATGGAGCTAACATGTTTCGACTTTGCTGAATCTTGTTCCAACACTTCAAATGTGTTGAAACAATAGTAATGAAAGACTTAGAGTCCAATTACGAGGACCGGTTGCGAAAAAGTCACAAGTTATAGGCTTCGGAATGTAACACAAAAACTGAGTCGAATTAAAGACATTGACGCACGGATGGAGCTAACTTGTTTCGACTGTCACGAATCTAATTCCAACACTTCCAATGTGTTGAAATAATAGTAATGGAAGAGTTTGAGTCCAATTACGAGGTCCGGTTGCGAAAAAGTCACAAGTTATAGGCTTCGGAATGTAAGACACAATCTGAGTCAAATTGGAGACGTGGACGCACGGATGGAGCTAACTCGTTTTGACTTTCACCAATCTTTTTCCAACACTTTAAATGTTTTGAAACAATAGTATTACAAGAGTTTGAGTCCAATTACGAGGTCCGGTTGCAAAAATGTCACAAGTTATAAGCTACGGAATGTAACCCACAAACTGAGTCCAATTAAAGACATTGACGCACGAATGGAGCTAACTTGTTTCGACTGTTCCGAATCTTGTTCAAATACTTCAAATGTGTTGAAAGAATAGTAATGGAAGAGTTTGAGTCCAATTACGAGGTCCGGTTGCGAAAAAGTCACAAGTTATAGGCTTCGGAATGTAACACACAAACTGAGTCCAATTAAAGACATTGACGCACGGATGGAGCTAACTTGTTTCGACTGTCACGAATCTTATTCCCACACTTCAAATGTGTTAAAACATAGTAATGGAAGAGTTTGAGTCCAATTACGAGGTCCGGTTGCGAAAAAGTCACAAGTTATAGGCTTCGGAATGTAACACACAAACTGAGTCCAATTAAAGACATTGACACACGGATGGAGCTAACTTGTTTCGACTGTCACGCATCTTATTCCAACACCTCAAATGTGTTGAAAATTGAGTGGAAGAGATTGAGTCCAATTACGAGGTCCGGTTGCGATAGAGTCACAAGTTATTGGCTTCGGAATGTAACACACAAACTGAGGCCAATTTGCGACATTGATGCACGGATGGAGCTAATATGTTTCGACTGTTCCGAATCTTGTTCCAACACTTCAAATGTGTTGAAACAATAGTAATGGAAGAGTTTGAGTCCAATTACGAGGTCCTGTTGCAAAAAAGTCACAAGTTATAGGCTTCGGAATATAACACACAAACTGAGTCCAATTAAAGACATTGACGCACGGATGGAGCTAACCTATTTCGACTGTCCCGAATCTTGTTCCAACACTTTAAATGTGTTGAAACAATAGTAATGGAAGAGTTTGGGTCCAATTCCGAGGTCCGATTGCGAAAAAGTCACAAGTTATAGGCTTCGGAATGTAACACACAAAATGAGTCCAATTAAAGACATTGACGCACGGATGGTGCTAACTTGTTTCGACTGTCACGAATCTTATTCCAACACTTCAAATGTGTTAAAACAATAGTAATGGAAGAGTTTGAGTCCAATTACGAGGTCCGGTTGCGAAAAAGTCACAAGTTATAGGCTTCGGAATGTAAGACACAATCTGAGTCAAATTTGAGACGTGGGCGCACGGATGGAGCTAACTCGTTTTGACTTTCACCAATCTTTTTCCAACACTTCAAATGTTTTGAAACAATAGTATTACAAGAGTTTGAGTCCAATTACGAGGTCCGGTTGTAAAAATGTCACAAGTTATAGGCTACGGAATGTGACCCACAAACTGAGTCCAATTAAAGACATTGACCTACGAATGGAGCTAACTTGTTTCGACTGTTCCGAATCTTGTTCCAATACTTCAAATGTGTTGAAACAATAGTAATGGAAGAGTTTGAGTCCAATTACGAGGTCCGGTTCCGAAAAAGTCACAAGTTATAGGCTTCGGAATGTAACACACAAACTGAGTCCAATTAAAGACATTGACGCACGGATGGAGCTAACTTGTTTCGACTGTCACGAATCTTATTCCCACACTTCAAATGTGTTAAAACATAGTAATGGAAGAGTTTGAGTCCAATTACGAGGTCCGGTTGCGAAAAAGTCACAAGTTATAGGCTTCGGAATGTAACACACAAACTGAGTCCAATTAAAGACATTGACGCACGGATGGAGCTAACTTGTTTCGACTGTTCTGAATCTTGTTCCAATACTTCAAATGTGTTGAAACAATAGTAATGGAAGAGTTTGAGTCCAATTACGAGGTCCGGTTGCGAAAAAGTCACAAGTTATAGGCTTCGGAATGTAAGACACAAACTGAGTCAAATTTAAGACGTTGACGCACGGATGGAGCTAACTTGTTTCGATTGTCACCAATCTTTTTCCAACACTTCAAATGTTTTGAAACAATAGTATTGCAAGAGTTTGAGTCTAATTACGAGGTCCGGTTGCAAAAATGTCACAAGTTATAGGCTACGGAATGTAGCCCACAAACTGAGTCCAATTAAAGACATTGACGCACGGATGGAGCTAACTTGTTTCGACTGTTCCGAATCTTGTTCCAACACTTCAAATGTGTTGAAACAATAGTAATGGAAGAGTTTGAGTCCAATTACGAGGTCCGGTTGAGAAAAAGTCACAAGTTATAGGCTTCGGAATGTAACACACAAACTGAGTCCAATTAAAGATATTGACGCACGGATGGAGCTTACTTGTGTCGACTATCACGAATCTTATTCCAACACTTCAACTGTGTTGAAACAATAGTAGTGGAAGAGTTTGAGTCCAATTACGAGGTCCGGTTGCGATAAAGTCACAAGTTATAGGCTTCGGAATGTAACACACAAACTGGGTCCAATTTGAGACGTTGACGCACGGATGGAGCTAACATGTTTCGACTTTGCTGAATCTTGTTCCAACACTTCAAATGTGTTGAAACAATAGTAATGAAAGACTTAGAGTCCAATTACGAGGACCGGTTGCGAAAAAGTCACAAGTTATAGGCTTCGGAATGTAACACAAAAACTGAGTCGAATTAAAGACATTGACGCACGGATGGAGCTAACTTGTTTCGACTGTCACGAATCTAATTCCAACACTTCCAATGTGTTGAAATAATAGTAATGGAAGAGTTTGAGTCCAATTACGAGGTCCGGTTGCGAAAAAGTCACAAGTTATAGGCTTCGGAATGTAAGACACAATCTGAGTCAAATTTGAGACGTGGACGCACGGATGGAGCTAACTCGTTTTGACTTTCACCAATCTTTTTCCAACACTTTAAATGTTTTGAAACAATAGTATTACAAGAGTTTGAGTCCAATTACGAGGTCCGGTTGCAAAAATGTCACAAGTTATAAGCTACGGAATGTAACCCACAAACTGAGTCCAATTAAAGACATTGACGCACGAATGGAGCTAACTTGTTTCGACTGTTCCGAATCTTGTTCAAATACTTCAAATGTGTTGAAAGAATAGTAATGGAAGAGTTTGAGTCCAATTACGAGGTCCGGTTGCGAAAAAGTCACAAGTTATAGGCTTCGGAATGTAACACACAAACTGAGTCCAATTAAAGACATTGACGCACGGATGGAGCTAACTTGTTTCGACTGTCACGAATCTTATTCCCACACTTCAAATGTGTTAAAACATAGTAATGGAAGAGTTTGAGTCCAATTACGAGGTCCGGTTGCGAAAAAGTCACAAGTTATAGGCTTCGGAATGTAACACACAAACTGAGTCCAATTAAAGACATTGACACACGGATGGAGCTAACTTGTTTCGACTGTCACGCATCTTATTCCAACACCTCAAATGTGTTGAAAATTGAGTGGAAGAGATTGAGTCCAATTACGAGGTCCGGTTGCGATAGAGTCACAAGTTATTGGCTTCGGAATGTAACACACAAACTGAGGCCAATTTGAGACATTGATGCACGGATGGAGCTAATATGTTTCGACTGTTCCGAATCTTGTTCCAACACTTCAAATGTGTTGAAACAATAGTAATGGAAGAGTTTGAGTTCAATTACGAGGTCCTGTTGCAAAAAAGTCACAAGTTATAGGCTTCGGAATATAACACACAAACTGAGTCCAATTAAAGACATTGACGCACGGATGGAGCTAACCTATTTCGACTGTCCCGAATCTTGTTCCAACACTTTAAATGTGTTGAAACAATAGTAATGGAAGAGTTTGAGTCCAATTCCGAGGTCCGATTGCGAAAAAGTCACAAGTTATAGGCTTCGGAATGTAACACACAAAATGAGTCCAATTAAAGACATTGACGCACGGATGGTGCTAACTTGTTTCGACTGTCACGAATCTTATTCCAACACTTCAAATGTGTTAAAACAATAGTAATGGAAGAGTTTGAGTCCAATTACGAGGTCCGGTTGCAAAAAGTCACAAGTTATAGGCTTCGGAATGTAAGACACAAACCGAGTCCAATTTGAGACGTTGACGCACTGATGGAGCTAACTTGTTTCAACTATTTCGAATCTTGTTCCAACACTTCAAATGTATTGAAACAATAGTAATGGAAGAGTTTGAGTCCAATTATGAGGTCCGGTTGCGAAAAAGTCACAAGTTATTGGCTTCGGAATGTAATACACAAACTGAGTCCAGTTAAAGACATTGACGCACGGATGGAGCTAACTTGTTTCGACTGTCAGGAGTCTTATTCCAACACTTCAAATGTGTTGAAACAATAGTAGTGGAAGAGTTTGAGTCCAATTACGAGGTCCGGTTGCGATAAAGTCACAAGTTACAGGCTTCGGAATGTAACACACAAACTGAGTCCAATTTGAGACGTTGACGCACGGATGGAGCTAACATGTTTCGACTGTGCTGAATCTTGTTCCAACACTTCAAATGTGTTGAAACAATAGTAATGAAAGACTTAGAGTCCAATTACAAGGATCGGTTGCGAAAAAGTCACAAGTTATAGGCTTCGGAATGTAACACAAAAACTGAGTCGAATTAAAGACATTGACGCACGGATGGAGCTAACTTGTTTCGACTGTCACGAATCTAATTCCAACACTTCCAATGTGTTGAAACAATAGTAATGGAAGAGTTTGAGTCCAATTACGAGGTCCGGTTGAGAAAAAGTCACAAGTTATAGGCTTCGGAATGTAAGACACAATCTGAGTCAAATTTGAGACGTGGACGCACGGATGGAGCTAACTCGTTTTGACTTTCACCAATCTTTTTCCAACACTTCAAATGTTTTCAAACAATAGTATTACAAGAGTTTGAGTCCAATTACGAGGTCCGGTTGCAAAAATGTCACAAGTTATAGGCTACGGAATGTAACCCACAAACTGAGTCCAATTAAAGACGTTGACGCACGGATGGAGCTAACTTGTTTCGACTGTTCCGAATCTTGTTCCAATACTTCAAATGTGTTGAAACAATAGTAATGGAAGAGTTTGAGTCCAATTACGAGGTCCGGTTGCGAAAAAGTCACAAGTTATAGGCTTCGGAATGTGACACACAAACTGAGTCCAATTAAAGACATTGACGCACGGATGGAGCTAACTTGTTTCGACTGTTCCGAATCTTGTTCCAACACTTCAAATGTGTTGAAACAATAGTAATGGAAGAGTTTGAGTCCAATTACGAGGTCCGGTTGCGAAAAAGTCACAAGTTATAGGCTTCGGAATGTAAGACACAATCTGAGTCAAATTTGAGACGTGGACGCACGGATGGAGCTAACTCGTTTTGACTTTCACCAATCTTTTTCCAACACTTCAAATGTTTTGAAACAATAGTATTACAAGAGTTTGAGTCCAATTACGAGGTCCGGTTGCAAAAATGTCACAAGTTATAGGCTACGGAATGTAACCCACAAACTGAGTCCAATTAAAGACATTGACGCACGGATGGAGCTAACTTGTTTTGACTGTTCCGAATCTTGTTCCAATACTTCAAATGTGTTGAAACAATAGTAATGGAAGAGTTTGAGTCCAATTACGAGGTTGATATTCGCTCAAAAGTGCTTATTTTAAGCACTTATCCTGTTAGCGTTATCGCACTCTCCTACGTAAAACTGCTCTAAGTATCCACTTTTCTACGTAAGAGTCTATCTCATTGCGTAAAACATACTTTTCTGGACGAAATGGTATATTTGCATGCATTAAACACATTTTCGGAAGTCTAAATATTAAGCCGTTCTGATAAAGTCTCATTACGCGCTTCTTCTGTCGCAGGAAACCGCGATGGGACGATTTTCGAGACTTGTGGGCCCAAATCGATCATGAAAGCCCATTATCAAAGCTTAACAAGCCCACATGCTATAACTAGAAGATATGGGCCAAATATGGGCTGAATAAGAGGACCAAAAAGCCGGCCCAAAGAACGAAGAGAGTAGGAGAGCCAATGACCAAGAGACGGACCAAAGCGTTTAAAGCCACATGAGTCAGCAAAGAATGATGGTCGACTCTACTGGAGAAGCGTGAGGATGGTCACAGTGAAGACCAGGGTTCCAGACCCTCCGCCAGTGCTTTTTTCCATTTTTTTGATACTTTTTCTCTCATCTCTCCTTATTCTCTCTCTCTCTTCATCTCTCGATCCTCGAATCTACTGACCTAACCCCAGAACTCCTGCCTATCAGCTTTATCTCATCTTCCTTAGCTTTCTGACCGTTGGATCTTCCATCGGACCGTTGGATCTTCAATCGGACCGTTGGATCTCTCTAGATCCGTCGATCTACCAATCTGGGTCCTAATCAAGTCACCATCCATCCGATCGCCTTCAGAATGCCTGTCACATCATCTTGTGAGACGATGGACATCATCAGTCCATGTGGGCCAGTAGCCGGGCCCATCAGCATCGACCCGCTGTCCGACCAGTTAGTGGACCCCGCGAATTTCAAAAAATACGGAAATAGGGAGCTTTATAAGATGAGGGAGAAGGGTTCGTTTGAACCCTAATCCCCCTCAAATCTTCTCCTTTCTCTCCCCCTATCAATCCCGCATTCACCCTTGGCCCCATTCTTCTTCTTTTTCTTCTTTTCTCTTTCTCATTTTCTTCATCTTCTTCTTCTTCTTCGCCGGAGTTGTCTGCAACTCCGGCCGTCTGGTAAGGCATCTATCTTCTTCTTCTTCTTCTTCTTCTTCTTCTTCTTCTTCTCATTTTTTTTTTTTCGTTTTCGTTTTCGTTTTTTTTGTCATTACCGTTTTTTTCAACGCCGGAGTTGCAGACCTGCAACTCCGGCCGTCAGTGCTCCCCTCCTCCTTGCTACCGCCTGCTGCCCTCCTTTCTTCCTTGCACTAACAATACACAACATCCCCATCATCATTGTGGTCTCTTCTTACTGCTGCACCTCCTGCAACTCACGGCCAGATCAGATCTACATCATCTTCACCACCGGTTTGCAAACTGGTAACCTGCAACGAGAAGTGTGCTACCTGCATCAAACGATCACCACCTTGGATGTCCCTCTCCTGGATCCTAACGTTGATATTGCTCCACACCAACCTCCTCTAGCAACCTGCTTAAGAGAGCATTAGGTTCTCCACTTGCTGCTCTTTCTTGAGCACCGTTTAAGCTATAGCTCTCCCACTTCCAAAAGCTGAATCAGACGGTGTTGCCTCTCCATCACAGTTCAGATCCCACGGTCCTCTTCTTCTACATCTCGAACCTTCTCTCTTGGAGACGATCTACAAATACATCTCTTTTTGGGGAGCAACATGATCTGAAACTCAGGCAGTCGGTCTGTCTTCTTCACCTCGTGGCTATAGAAACCACGCACCAGCAGGATCCCCTTGCTGCTGCTCCCTTCCACCACCGTCAGCCACCAGCTTTCAACAACGTGCACACCAACGTGGAGGAGTCCTTGCTACCTCCATTCTCACCATAGCCGCCGGAAGTTCCATTGCCACCATCACCAGCCGCCGTCTTCAAGAGGTCGTGATTTCTATTCCGGGTGAACCACACCCCATGTGCAGCAACAAAGCGATGTACACCTCCTCTTTCCTCTTTTGGACCCATGTCCATTAAGGCCGAACCACCTCACACCATTCCCATGGCCAATTCTCTCCGGGGACTCCAATAATTATCAAGGTAGTTGTTCTCTCTCTCTCCATTCTCTCTCTAGGATCTCTCTAGTTCTCTTATCTCTCTAGGTATATCTCTCTAAAACTCCATTTCTCTCTCTAGAATCTTTAGGTATTCACCATCTCACTCTACTTTTTCTCTCTAACTCTCTCTTCTTTTTCTCTATCCTCCTAATTTCTCTTCTAGTGTTCTTGTTAAATTGTTATTTTTCATTTTCGATAAAAAAGTTGTAATGACATTAGATTGAATTGAGTTAATCTTTGAATTTTTAATTAAGGTGTTCATTTTCTGATTATTTTAAGCAATTCCACCACTCTCATCTCCCCATGAATTCTGGCAATTTTCATATTATTTTATGTTCTTATTTGCGCTAATCCGACTAATCCCGAGTGCGGATCGACACCCGACACGAATCCCTATACAGATCTAAAATTTTGCAGGATTTAAGAATCGGATCAATTTACAAATGTGTTGAAGTTTGGGTCGTTCTTTCAACGACGGAAAAACCCTACTTTCAGAGGTCCCGTTGCGAAAAAGTCACAAGTTATAGGCTTCGGAATGTAACACACAAACTGAGTCCAATTAAAGACATTGACGCACGGATGGAGCTAACTTGTTTCGACTGTCACGAATCTTATTCCCACACTTCAAATGTGTTAAAACAATAGTAATGGAAGAGTTTGAGTCCAATTACGAGGTCCGGTTGCGAAGAAGTCACAAGTTATAGGCTTCGGAATGTAAGACACAATCTGAGTCAAATTTGAGACGTGGACGCACGGATGGAGCTAACTCGTTTTGACTTTCACCAATCTTTTTCCAACACTTCAAATGTTTTGAAACAATAGTATTACAAGAGTTTGAGTCCAATTACGAGGTCCGGTTGCCAAAATGTCACAAGTTATAGGCTACGGAATGTAACCCACAAACTGAGTCCAATTAAAGACGTTGACGCACGGATGGAGCTAACTTGTTTCGACTGTTCCGAATCTTGTTCCAATACTTCAAATGTGTTGAAACAATAGTAGTGGAAGAGTTTGAGTCCAATTACGAGGTCCGGTTGCGAAAAAGTCACAAGTTATAGGCTTCGAAATGTGACACACAAACTGAGTCCAATTAAAGACATTGACACACGGATGGAGCTAACTTGTTTCGACTGTCACGAATCTTATTCCAACACTTCAAATGTGTTGAAACAATAGTAGTGGAAGAGTTTGAGTCCAATTACGAGGTCCGGTTGCGATAGAGTCACAAGTTATAGGCTTCGGAATGTAACACACAAACTGAGTCCAATTTGAGACATTGATGCACGGATGGAGCTAATATGTTTCGACTGTTCCGAATCTTGTTCCAACACTTCAAATGTGTTGAAACAATAGTAATGGAAGAGTTTGAGTCCAATTACGAGGTCCTGTTGCAAAAAAGTCACAAGTTATAGGCTTCGGAATATAACACACAAACTGAGTCCAATTAAAGACATTGACGCACGGATGGAGCAAACCTGTTTCGACTGTCCCGAATCTTGTTCCAACACTTTAAATGTGTTGAAACAATAGTAATGGAAGAGTTTGAGTCCAATTCCGAGGTCCGATTGCGAAAAAGTCACAAGTTATAGGCTTCGGAATGTAACACACAAATTGAGTCCAATTAAAGACATTGACGCACGGAGGGAGCTAACTTGTTTCGACTGTCACGAATCTTATTCCAACACTTCAAATGTGTTAAAACAATAGTAATGGATGAGTTTGAGTCCAATTACGAGGTCCGGTTACGAAAAAGTCACAAGTTATAGGCTTCGGAATGTAAGACACAAACCGAGTCCAATTTGAGACGTTGTTGCACTGATGGAGCTAACTTGTTTCGACTATTTCGAATCTTGTTCCAACACTTCAAATGTATTGAAACAATAGTAATGGAAGAGTTTGAGTCCAATTACGAGGTCCGGTTGCGAAAAAGTCACAAGTTATTGGCTTCGGAATGTAATACACAAACTGAGTCCAGTTAAAGACATTGACGCACGGATGGAGCTAACTTGTTTCGACTGTCAGGAGTCTTATTCCAACACTTCAAATGTGTTGAAACAATAGTAGTGGAAGAGTTTGAGTCCAATTACGAGGTCCGGTTGCGATAAAGTCACAAGTTATAGGCTTCGGAATGTAACACACAAACTGAGTCCAATTTCAGACGTTGACGCACGGATGGAGCTAACATGTTTCGACTGTGCTGAATCTTGTTCCAACACTTCAAATGTGTTGAAACAATAGTAATGGAAGAGTTTGAGTCCAATTACGAGGACCGGTTGCGAAAAAGTCACAAGTTATAGGCTTCGGAATGTAACACAAAAACTGAGTCCAATTAAAGACATTGACGCACGGATGGAGCTAACTTGTTTCGACTATCACGAAGCTAATTCCAACACTTCAAATGTGTTGAAACAATAGTAATGGAAGAGTTTGAGTCCAATTACGAGGTCCGGTTGCGAAAAAGTCACAAGTTATAGGCTTCGGAATGTAAGACACAAACTGAGTCAAATTTAAGACGTTGACGCACGGATGGAGCTAACTTGTTTCGATTGTCACCAATCTTTTCCCAACACTTCAAATGTTTTGTAACAATAGTATTGCAAGAGTTTGAGTCCAATTACGAGGTCCGGTTGCAAAAATGTCACAAGTTATAGGCTACGGAATGTAACCCACAAACTGAGTCCAATTAAAGACATTGACGCACGGATGGAGCTAACTTGTTTCGACTGTTCCGAATCTTGTTCCAACACTTCAAATGTGTTGAAACAATAGTAATGGAAGAGTTTGAGTCCAATTACGAGGTCCGGCTGAGAAACAGTCGCAAGTTATAGGCTTCGGAATGTAACACACAAACTGAGTCCAATTAAAGACATTGACGCACGGATGGAGCTAACTTGTTTCGACTGTCACGAATCTTATTCCAACACTTCAAATGTGTTGGAACAATAGTAGTGGAAGAGTTTGAGTCCAATTACGAGGTCCGGTTGCGATAAAGTCACAAGTTATAGGCTTCGGAATGTAACACAAAAACTGAGTCCAATTAAAGACATTGACGCACGGATGGAGCTAACTTGTTTCGACTGTCACGAATCTAATTCCAACACTTCCACTGTGTTGAAACAATAGTAATGGAAGAGTTTGAGTCCAATTACGAGGTCCGGTTGCGAAAAAAGTCACAAGTTATAGGCTTTGGAATGTAAGACACAATCTGAGTCAAATTTGAGACGTGGACGCACGGATGGAGCTAACTCGTTTTGACTTTCACCAATCTTTTTCCAACACTTCAAATGTTTTGAAACAATAGTATTACAAGAGTTTGAGTCCAATTACGAGGTCCGGTTGCAAAAATGTCACAAGTTATAGGCTACGGAATGTAACCCACAAACTGAGTCCAATTAAAGACATTGACGCACGGATGGAGCTAACTTGTTTTGACTGTTCCGAATCTTGTTCCAATACTTCAAATGTGTTGAAACAATAGTAATGGAAGAGTTTGAGTCCAATTACGAGGTGAAAGTAGGATATTTCCGCGTCGTTGGATCGGAAACCCTAACTTCAACAATATTTATAATTATCCGAGACTTTTAACCTGTAAAATATGAACTTTTGCATAGTGGGTCGTGTCAGATGTCGAGATGGGGGCGTGAGAGATGGACGGTGGCTGTGGTAGGCGGTCCAATCAAGTGAGAGATCTGCCTCTCCCTCGTTCTCTTTTCTTCTTCTTACCTCCTTTTTTTTTTCGTTTATTTCCAAAGAGAAGATGGAGAGACTGTGGTGGGGAGCACTCATGGGCGGACAGGAGTAGTAGAAGCACGCGGTGGTGCGTGCTCAGCTGCAGTAGGTGGAGGAAAGCGGTGCACACAGATGGTGGTGGTCTGCTGGTTCGTGTGAGGGTGTTGGCGTTGTGGCAGGCGGTGGAAGAAGGATGTGCAGGTGGTCGTGATGTGCTGCACAACCAGTCCGTTTGGACCAGCAATGGAGGAGGGACGCACCCCCCACCAGATCGTGAAGGGAGCACGTGGTGGGTTTAGAGAGGAGGTGGCAAGGGTGCTGGTTTCGCCGGAATAGACGGACTGGTGGAATTGAACCAGTCCGCCGGAGGAAGGAGGTAGACTCCTTGCAGAACAAGAAGGAGAGGCCGAAGAAGACTGGCAGAAGGAGGAGGCGCGTGGTGTGTGTAGTGGCAGCAACGGTGGAGAGGCCGTGAGCGACCGGAGTTGCAGTTTTGCAACTCCGGCGTGAAGAAGGGAGGAGGAAGATGACCGGAGTTCTGCAACTCCGGTGTGCAAACGAAGAGAAGCGGAGAAAGAAGAAAGAATAAAAAAGAAGAAGAAGAAGAAGCAGAAGAAGAAGAAGAAGAAGAAGAAGAAGAAGAAGAAGAAGAAGAAGAGGAAGAAGAAAGCCTTACCAGACGGCCGGAGTTGCAGGCAACTCCGGCGAAGACGTGAAGAAGATGAAGAAAAGGGAAAAAAAAAGAAAAGAAGAAAAAGAAGGAGAATGGGGCCGAGGGAGAAGGGAAAACGTGGGGAAGAGTAAAGGGGAAGGATTGGAAGAGATTGGAGGGGGATTAGGGTTCGAACGAACCCCTATCCTTCTCCTTTTAAAGCTTCCCTATTTCCTTTAATGGAAATAGGGGGATTTTTGAAAATAAAAAAATAAGAAAAATATTTTTTTTTTTTTTTTTTTTTTTTTTTTTTAAGTAAAAACCTACTTTTCTACGGGGAATCTCCCCAATTAGTGGACCCCCCATTTAATTAAAATTATTTTGAAATTCGCGGGGTCCACTAACTGGTCGGACAGCGGGTCGATGAAGATGGGCCCGGCTATTGGCCCTCATGGATTGATGATGTCCATCGTCTCACAAGATGATGTGACAGACAGTCTGATGGCGATCGGATGGATGGTGACTTGATTGGGACTCAGATTGGTAGATCGACGGATCTAGAGATATCCAACGGTCCGATTGAAGATCTAACGGTCCGATGGAAGATCCAACGGTCAGAAAGCTAAGGGAGATGAGATAGAGCCGATGGGCAGGAGTTCTGGGGTTAGGTCAGTAGATTCGAGGACCGAGAGATGAAGAGAGAGAGAGAATAAGGAGAGATGAGAGAGAAAGTATCAGAAAATAGAGAGAAAAGCACTGGCGGAGGGTCTGGAACCCTGGTCTTCACTGTGACCATCCTCACGCTTCTCCAGTAGAGTCGACCATCATTCTTTGCTGACTCATATGGCTTTAAACGCTTTGGTCCGTCTCTTGGTCATTGGCTCTCCTACTCTCTTCGTTCTTTGGGCCGGCTTTTTGGTCCTCTTATTCAGCCCATATTTGGCCCACATCTTCTAGTCATAGCATGTGTGCTTGTTAAGCTTTGATAATGGGCTTTCATGATCGATTTGGGCCCACAAGTCTCGAGAATCGTCCCATCGGGGTTTCCTGCGACAGAAGAAGCGCGTAATGAGACTTTATCAGAACGGCTTAATATTTAGACTTTCGAAAATGTGTTTAATGCATGCAAATATACCATTTCGTCCAGAAAAGTGTGTTCTACGCAACAGAAGAGACTCTTACGTAGAAAAGTAGGTAAATAGAGTATTTTACGTAGGAGAATGCAATAACGCTAAAAGGATAATTGCTTAAAATAAGCTCTTTTGAGCGAATATCACGAGGTCCCGTTGCGAAAAAGTCACAAGTTATAGGCTTCGGAATGTAACACACAAACTGAGTCCAATTAAAGACATTGACGCACGGATGGAGCTAACTTGTTTCGACTGTCACGAATCTTATTCCCACACTTCAAATGTGTTAAAACAATAGTAATGGAAGAGTTTGAGTCCAATTACGGGGTCCGGTTGCGAAAAAGTCACAAGTTATAGGCTTCGGAATGTAACACACAAACTGAGTCCAATTAAAGACATTGATGCACGGATGGAGCTAACTTGTTTCGACTATTTTGAATCTTGTTCCAACACTTCAAATGTGTTGAAACAATAGTAATGGAAGAGTTTGAGTCGAATTACGAGGTCCGGTTGCGAAAAAGTCACAAGTTATTGGCTTCGGAATGTAACACACAAACTGAGTCCAGTTAAAGACATCGACGCACGGATGGAGCTAACTTATGTCGAGTGTCAGGAATCTTATTCCAACACTTCAAATGTGTTGAAACAATAGTAGTGGAAGAGTTTGAGTCCAATTACGAGGTCCGGTTGCGATAAAGTCACAAGTTATAGGCTTCGGAATGTAACACACAAACTGAGTCCAATTTGAGACGTTGACGCACGGATGGAGCTAACATGTTTCGACTGTGCTGAATCTTGTTCCAACACTTCAAATGTGTTGAAACAATAGTAATGAAAGAGTTTGAGTCCAATTACGAGGTCCGGTTGCATAAAAGTCACAAGTTATAGGCTTCGGAATATAAAATACAAACTGAGTCCAATTAAAGACATTGACGCACGGATGGAGCTAACCTGTTTCGACTGTCACGAATCATATTCCAACACTTCAAATGTGTTGGAACAATAGTAGTGGAAGAGTTTGAGTCCAATTACGAGGTCCGGTTGCGATAAAGTCACAAGTTATAGGCTTCGGAATGTAACACAAAAACTGAGTCCAATTAAAGACATTGACGCACGGATGGAGCTAACTTGTTTCGACTATCACGAATCTAATTCCAACACTTCCAATGTGTTGAAACAATAGTAATGGAAGAGTTTGAGTCCAATTACGAGGTCCGGTTGCGAAAAAGTCACAAGTTATAGGCTTCGGAATGTAAGACACAATCTGAGTCAAATTTGAGACGTGGACGCACGGATGGAGCTAACTCGTTTTGACTTTCACCGATCTTTTTCCAACACTTCAAATGTTTTGAAACAATAGTATTGCAAGAGTTTGAGTCCAATTACGTGGTCCGGTTGCAAAAATGTCACAAGTTATAGGCTACGGAATGTAACCCACAAACTGAGTCCAATTAAAGACATTGACGCACGGAGGGAGCTAACTTGTTTCGACTGTTCCGAATCTTGTTCCAATACTTCAAATGTGTTGAAACAATAGTAATGGAAGAGTTTAAGTCCAATTACGAGGTCCGGTTGCGAAAAAGTCACAAGTTATAGGCTTCGGAATGTAACACACAAACTGAGTCCAATTAAAGACATTGACGCACGGATGGAGCTAACTTGTTTCGACTGTCACGAATCCTATTCCCACACTTCAAATGTGTTAAAACAATAGTAATGGAAGAGTTTGAGTCCAATTACGAGGTCCGGTTGCGAAAAAGTCACAAGTTATAGGCTTCGGAATGTAAGACACAAACCGAGTCCAATTTGAGACGTTGACGCACGGATGGAGCTAACATGTTTCGACTGTGCTGAATCTTGTTCCAAGACTTCAAATGTGTTGAAACAATAGTAATGGAAGAGTTTGAGTCCAATTACGAGGTCCGGTTGCAAAAAAGTCACAAGTTATAGGCTTCGGAATATAAAACACAAACTGAGTCCAATTAAAGACATTGACGCACGGATGGAGCTAACTTGTTTCGACTGTCACGAATCTTATTCCAACACTTCAAATGTGTTAAAACAATAGTAATAGAAGAGTTTGAGTCCAATTACGAGGTCCGGTTGCGAAAAAGTCACAAGTTATAGGCTTCGGAATGTAAAACACAAACCGAGTCCAATTTGAGACGTTGACGCACTGATGGAGCTAACTTGTTTCGACTATTTCGAATCTTGTTCCAACACTTCAAATGTGTTGAAACAATAGTAATGGAAGAGTTTGAGTCCAATTACGAGGTCCGGTTGCGAAAAAGTCACAAGTTATTGGCTTCGGAATGTAACACACAAACTGAGTCCAATTAAAGACATTGACGCACGGATGGAGCTTACTTGTGTCGACTATCACGAATCTTATTCCAACACTTCAAATGTGTTGAAACAATAGTAGTGGAAGAGTTTGAGTCCAATTACGAGGTCCGGTTGCGAAAAAGTCACAAGTTATAGGCTTCGAAATGTAACACACAAACTGAGTCGAATTAAAGACATTGACGCACGGATGGAGCTAACTTGTTTCGACTGTCACGAATCTAATTCCAACACTTCAAATGTGTTGAAACAATAGTAATGGAAGAGTTTGAGTCCAATTACGAGGTCCGGTTGCGATTGAGTCACAAGTTATAGGCTTCGGAATGTAACACACAAACTGAGTCCAATTTGAGACATTGATGCACGGATGGAGCTAATATGTTTCGACTGTTCCGAATCTTGTTCCAACACTTCAAATGTGTTGAAACAATAGTAATGGATGAGTTTGAGTCCAATTACGAGGTCCTGTTGCCAAAAAGTCACAAGTTATAGGCTTCGGAATATAACACACAAACTGAGTCCAATTAAAGACATTGACGCACGGATGGAGCTAACCTGTTTCGACTGTCCCGAATCTTGTTCCAACACTTTAAATGTGTTGAAACAATAGTAATGGAAGAGTTTGAGTCCAATTCCGAGGTTCGATTGCGAAAAAGTCACAAGTTAAAGGCTTCGGAATGTAACACACAAACTGAGTCCAATTAAAGACATTGACGCACGGATGGAGCTAACTTGTTTCGACTGTCACGAATCTTATTCCAACACTTCAAATGTGTTAAAACAATAGTAATGGAAGAGTTTGAGTCCAATTACGAGGTCCGGTTGCGAAAAAGTCACAAGTTATAGGCTTCGGAATGTAAGACACAAACCGAGTCCAATTTGAGACGTTGACGCACTGATGGAGCTAACTTGTTTCGACTATTTCGAATCTTGTTCCAACACTTCAAATGTATTGAAACAATAGTAATGGAAGAGTTTGAGTCCAATTACGAGGTCCGGTTGCGAAAAAGTCACAAGTTATTGGCTTCGGAATGTAATACACAAACTGAGTCCAGTTAAAAACATTGACGCACGGATGGAGCTAACTTGTTTCGACTGTCAGGAGTCTTATTCCAACACTTCAAATGTGTTGAAACAATAGTAGTGGAAGAGTTTGTGTCCAATTACGAGGTCCGGTTGCGATAAAGTCACAAGTTATAGGCTTCGGAATGTAACACACAAACTGAGTCCAATTTGAGACGTTGACGCACGGATGGAGCTAACATGTTTCGACTGTGCTGAATCTTGTTCCAACACTTCAAATGTGTTGTAACAATAGTAATGGAAGAGTTTGAGTCCAATTACAAGGTCCGGTTGCGAAAAAGTCACAAGTTATAGGCTTCGGAATGTAAGACACAAACTGAGTCAAATTTAAGACGTTGACGCATGGATGGAGCTAACTTGTTTCGATTGTCACCAATCTTTTCCCAACACTTCAAATGTTTTTAAACAATAGTATTGCAAGAGTTTGAGTCCAATTACGAGGTCAGGTTGCAAAAATGTCACAAGTTATAGGCTACGGAATGTAACCCACAAACTGAGTCCAATTAAAGACATTGACGCACGGATGGAGCTAACTTGTTTCGACTATTCCGAATATTGTTCCAACACTTCAAATGTGTTGAAACAATAGTAATGGAAGAGTTTGAGTCCAATTACGAGGTCCGGTTGAGAAAAAGTCACAAGTTATAGGCTTCGGAATGTAACACACAAACTGAGTCCAATTAAAGACATTGACGCACGGATGGAGCTAACTTGTTTCGACTGTCACGAATATAATTCCAACACTTCCAATGTGTTGAAACAATAGTAATGGAAGAGTTTGAGTCCAATTACGAGGTCCGGTTGCGAAAAAGTCACAAGTTATAGGCTTCGGAATGTAGGACACAATCTGAGTCAAATTTGAGACGTGGACGCACGGATGGAGCTAACTCATTTTGACTTTCACCAATCTTTTTCCAACACTTCAAATGTTTTGAAACAATAGTATTGCAAGAGTTTGAGTCCAATTACGAGGTCCGGTTGCAAAAATGTCACAAGTTATAGGCTTCGGAATGTAACCCACAAACTGAGTCCAATTAAAGACATTGACGCACGGATGGAGCTAACTTGTTTCGACTGTTCCGAATCTTGTTCCAATACTTCAAATGTGTTGAAACAATAGTAATGGAAGAGTTTGAGTCCAATTACGAGGTCCGGTTGCGAAAAAGTCAAAAGTTATAGGCTTCGGAATGTAACACACAAACTGAGTCCAATTAAAGACATTGACGCACGGATGGAGCTAACTTGTTTCGACTGTCACGAATCTTATTCCCACACTTCAAATGTGTTAAAACAATAGTAATGGAAGAGTTTGAGTCCAATTACGAGGTCCGGTTGCGAAAAAGTCACAAGTTATAGGCTTCGGAATGTAAGACACAAACCGTGTCCAATTTGAGACGTTGACGCACTGATGGAGCTAACTTGTTTCGACTATTTCGAATCTTGTTCCAACACTTAAAATGTGTTGAAACAATAGTAATGGAAGAGTTTGAGTCCAATTACGAGGTCCGGTTGCGAAAAAGTCACAAGTTATATGCTTCGGAATGTAACACACAAACTGAGTCCAATTAAAGACATTGACGCACGGATGGAGCTAACTTGTGTCGACTGTCACGAATCTTATTCCAACACTTCAAATTTGTTGAAACAATAGTAGTGGAAGAGTTTGAGTCCAATTACGAGGTCCGGTTGCGATAAAGTCACAAGTTATAGGCTTCGGAATGTAACACACAAACTGAGTCCAATTTGAGACATTGATGCACGGATGGAGCTAAGATGTTTCGACTGTTCCGAATCTTGTTCCAACACTTCAAATGTGTTGAAACAATAGTAATGGAAGAGTTTGAGTCCAATTACGAGGTCCGGTTGCGAAAAAGTCACAAGTTATAGGCTTCGGAATGTAGGACACAATCTGAGTCAAATTTGAGACGTGGACGCACGGATGGAGCTAACTCGTTTTGACTTTCACCAATCTTTTTCCAACACTTCAAATGTTTTGAAACAATAGTATTGCAAGAGTTTGAGTCCAATTACGAGGTCCGGTTGCAAAAATGTCACAAGTTATAGGCTTCGGAATGTAACCCACAAACTGAGTCCAATTAAAGACATTGACGCACGGATGGAGCTAACTTGTTTCGACTGTTCCGAATCTTGTTCCAATACTTCAAATGTGTTGAAACAATAGTAATGGAAGAGTTTGAGTCCAATTACGAGGTCCGGTTGCGAAAAAGTCACAAGTTATAGGCTTCGGAATGTAACACACAAACTGAGTCCAATTAAAGACATTGACGCACGGATGGAGCTAACTTGTTTCGACTGTCACGAATCTTATTCCCACACTTCAAATGTGTTAAAACAATAGTAATGGAAGAGTTTGAGTCGAATTACGAGGTCCGATTGCGAAAAAGTCACAAGTTATAGGCTTCGGAATGTAAGACACAAACCGAGTCCAATTTGAGACGTTGACGCACTGATGGAGCTAACTTGTTTCGACTATTTCGAATCTTGTTCCAACACTTAAAATGTGTTGAAACAATAGTAATGGAAGAGTTTGAGTCCAATTACGAGGTCCGGTTGCGAAAAAGTCACAAGTTATATGCTTCGGAACGTAACACACAAACTGAGTCCAATTAAAGACATTGACGCACGGATGGAGCTAACTTGTGTCGACTGTCACGAATCTTATTCCAACACTTCAAATTTGTTGAAACAATAGTAGTGGAAGAGTTTGAGTCCAATTACGAGGTCCGGTTGCGATAAAGTCACAAGTTATAGGCTTCGGAATGTAACACACAAACTGAGTCCAATTTGAGACATTGATGCACGGATGGAGCTAAGATGTTTCGACTGTTCCGAATCTTGTTCCAACACTTCAAATGTGTTGAAACAATAGTAATGGAAGAGTTTGAGTCCAATTACGAGGTCCAGTTGGAATAAAGTCACAAGTTATAGGTTTCGGAATATAAAACACAAACTGAGTCCAGTTAAAGACACTGACGCACGGATGGAGCATACTTGTTTCGACTATCCCGAATCTTGTTCCAACACTTTAAATGTGTTGAAACAATAGTAATGGAAGAGTTTGAGTCCAATTACGAGGACCGGTTGCGAAAAAGTCACAAGTTATAGGCTTCGGAATGTAACACACAAACTGAGTCCAATTAAAGACATTGACGCACGGATGGAGCTAACTTGTTTCGACTGTCACGAATCTAATTCCAACACTTCCAATGTGTTGAAACAATAGTAATGGAAGAGTTTGAGTCCAATTACGAGGTCCGGTTGCGAAAAAGTCAGAAGTTATAGGCTTCGGAATGTAAGACACAAACTGAGTCAAATTTAAGACGTTGACGCACGGATGGAGCTAACTTGTTTCGATTGTCACCAATCCTTTCCCAACACTTCAAATGTTTTGAAACAATAGTATTGCAAGAGTTTGAGTCCAATTACGAGGTCCGGTTGCAAAAATGTCACAAGTTATAGGCTACGGAATGTAACCCACAAACTGAGTCCAATTAAAGACATTGACGCACGGATGGAGCTAACTTGTTTCGACTGTTCCGAATCTTGTTCCAACACTTCAAATGTGTTGAAACAATAGTAATGGAAGAGTTTGAGTCCAATTAGGAGGTTCGATTGCGAAAAAGTCACAAGTTATAGGCTTCGGAATGTAACACAAAAACTGAGTCCAATTAAAGACATTGACGCACGGATGGAGCTAACTTGTTTCGACTGTCACGAATCTAATTCCAACACTTCCAATGTGTTGAAACAATAGTAATGGAAGAGTTTGAGTCCAATTACGAGGTCCGATTGCGAACAAGTCACAAGTTATAGTCTTCGGCATGTAAGACACAATCTGAGTCAAATTTGAGACGTGGACGCACGGATGGAGCTAACTCGTTTTGACTTTCACCAATCTTTTTCCAACACTTGAAATGTTTTGAAACAATAGTATTACAAGAGTTTGAGTCCAATTACGAGGTCCGGTTGCAAAAATGTCACAAGTTATAGGCTACGGAATGTAACCCACAAACTGAGTCCAATTAAAGACATTGACGCACGGATGGAGCTAACTTGTTTCGACTGTTCCGAATCTTGTTCCAATACTTCAAATGTGTTGAAACAATTGTAATGGAAGAGTTTGAGTCCAATTACGAGGTCCGGTTGCGAAAAAGTCACAAGTTATAGGCTTCGGAATGTAACACACAAACTGAGTCCAATTAAAGACATTGACGCACGGATGGAGCTAACTTGTGTCGACTGTCACGAATCTTATTCCAACACTTCAAATTTGTTGAAACAATAGTAGTGGAAGAGTTTGAGTCCAATTACGAGGTCCGGTTGCGATAAAGTCACAAGTTATAGGCTTCAGAATGTAACACACAAACTGAGTCCAATTTGAGACATTGATGCACGGATGGAGCTAACCTGTTTCGACTGTCCCGAATCTTGTTCCAACACTTTAAATGTGTTGAAACAATTGTAATGGTAGAGTTTGAGTCCAATTCCGAGGTTCGATTGCGAAAAAGTCACAAGTTATAGGCTTCGGAATGTAACACACAAACTGAGTCCAATTAAAGACATTGACGCACGGATGGAGCTAACTTGTTTCGACTGTCACGAATCTTATTCCAACACTTCAAATGTGTTCAAACAATAGTACTGGAAGAGTTTGAGTCCAATTACGAGGTCCGGTTGCGAAAAAGTCACAAGTTATAGGCTTCGGAATGTAAGACACAAACCGAGTCCAATTTGAGACGTTGACGCACTGATGGAGCTAACTTGTTTTGACTATTTCGAATCTTGTTCCAACACTTCAAATGTATTGAAACAATAGTAATTGAAGAGTTTGAGTCCAATTACGAGGTCCGGTTGCGAAAAAGTCACAAGTTATTGGCTTCGGAATGTAATATACAAACTGAGTCCAGTTAAAGACATTGAAGCACGGATGGAGCTAACTTGTTTCGACTGTCAGGAGTCTTATTCCAACACTTCAAATGTGTTGAAACAATAGTAATGGAAGAGTTTGAGTCCAATTACAAGGTCCGGTTGCGAAAAAGTCACAAGTTATAGGCTTCGGAATGTAAGACACAAATTGAGTCAAATTTAAGACGTTGACGCATGGATGGAGCTAACTTGTTTCGATTGTCACCAATCTTTTCCCAACACTTCAAATGTTTTGAAACAATAGTATTGCAAGAGTTTGAGTCCAATTACGAGGTCCGGTTGCAAAAATGTCACAAGTTATAGGCTACGGAATGTAACCCACAAACTGAGTCCAATTAAAGACATTGACGCACGGATGGAGCTAACTTGTTTCGACTGTTCCGAATCTTGTTCCAATACTTCAAATGTGTTGAAACAATAGTAATGGAAGAGTTTGAGTCCAATTACGAGGTCCGGTTGCGAAAAAGTCACAAGTTATAGGCTTCGGAATGTAACACACAAACTGAGTCCAATTAGAGACATTGACGCACGGATGGAGCTAACTTGTTTCGACTGTCACGAATCTTATTCCCACACTTCAAATGTGTTAAAACAATAGTAATGGAAGAGTTTGAGTCCAATTACGAGGTCCGGTTGCGAAAAACTCACAAGTTATAGGCTTCGGAATGTAAGACACAGACCGAGTCCAATTTGAGACGTTGACGCACTGATGGAGCTAACTTGTTTCGACTATTTCGAATCTTGTTCCAACAGTTAAAATGTGTTGAAACAATAGTAATGGAAGAGTTTGAGTCCAATTACGAGGTCCGGTTGCGAAAAAGTCACAAGTTATATGCTTCGGAATGTAACACACAAACTGAGTCCAATTAAAGACATTGACGCACGAATGGAGCTAACTTGTGTCGACTGTCACGAATCTTATTCCAACACTTCAAATGTGTTCAAACAATAGTACTGGAAGAGTTTGAGTCCAATTACGAGGTCCGGTTGCGAAAATGTCACAAGTTATAGGCTTCGGAATGTAAGACACAAACCGAGTCCAATTTGAGACGTTGACGCACTGATGGAGCTAACTTGTTTTGACTATTTCGAATCTTGTTCCAACACTTCAAATGTATTGAAACAATAGTAATTGAAGAGTTTGAGTCCAATTACGAGGTCCGGTTGCGAAAAAGTCACAAGTTATTGGCTTCGGAATGTAATATACAAACTGAGTCCAGTTAAAGACATTGACGCACGGATGGAGCTAACTTGTTTCGACTGTCAGGAGTCTTATTCCAACACTTCAAATGTGTTGAAACAATAGTAATGGAAGAGTTTGAGTCCAATTACAAGGTCCGGTTGCGAAAAAGTCACAAGTTATAGGCTTCGGAATGTAAGACACAAATTGAGTCAAATTTAAGACGTTGACGCATGGATGGAGCTAACTTGTTTCGATTGTCACCAATCTTTTCCCAACACTTCAAATGTTTTGAAACAATAGTATTGCAAGAGTTTGAGTCCAATTACGAGGTCCGGTTGCAAAAATGTCACAAGTTATAGGCTACGGAATGTAACCCACAAACTGAGTCCAATTAAAGACATTGACGCACGGATGGAGCTAACTTGTTTCGACTGTTCCGAATCTTGTTCCAATACTTCAAATGTGTTGAAACAATAGTAATGGAAGAGTTTGAGTCCAATTACGAGGTCCGGTTGCGAAAAAGTCACAAGTTATAGGCTTCGGAATGTAACACACAAACTGAGTCCAATTAGAGACATTGACGCACGGATGGAGCTAACTTGTTTCGACTGTCACGAATCTTATTCCCACACTTCAAATGTGTTAAAACAATAGTAATGGAAGAGTTTGAGTCCAATTACGAGGTCCGGTTGCGAAAAACTCACAAGTTATAGGCTTCGGAATGTAAGACACAGACCGAGTCCAATTTGAGACGTTGACGCACTGATGGAGCTAACTTGTTTCGACTATTTCGAATCTTGTTCCAACAGTTAAAATGTGTTGAAACAATAGTAATGGAAGAGTTTGAGTCCAATTACGAGGTCCGGTTGCGAAAAAGTCACAAGTTATATGCTTCGGAATGTAACACACAAACTGAGTCCAATTAAAGACATTGACGCACGAATGGAGCTAACTTGTGTCGACTGTCACGAATCTTATTCCAACACTTCAAATTTTTTGAAACAATAGTAATGGAAGAGTTTGAGTCCAATTACGAGGTCCGGTTGCAAAAATGTCACAAGTTATAGGCTACGGAATGTAACCCACAAACTGAGTCCAATTAAAGACATTGACGCACGGATGGAGCTAACTTGTTTTGACTGTTCCGAATCTTGTTCCAACACTCCAAATGTGTTGAAACAATAGTAATGGAAGAGTTTGAGTCCAATTACGAGGTCCGGTTGAGAAAAAGTCACAAGTTATAGGCTTCGGAATGTAGCACACAAACTGAGTCCAATTAAAGACATTGACGCACGGATGGAGCTAACTTGTTTCGACTGTCACGAATCTAATTCCAACACTTCCAATGTGTTGAAACAATAGTAATGGAAGAGTTTGAGTCCAATTACGAGGTCCGGTTGCGAAAAAGTCACAAGTTATAGGCTTCGGAATGTAAGACACAAACTGAGTCAAATTTAAGACGTTGACGCACGGATGGAGCTAACTTGTTTCGATTGTCACCAATATTTTCCCAACACTTCAAATGTTTTGAAACAATAGTATTGCAAGAGTTTGAGTCCAATTACGAGGTCCGGTTGCAAAAATGTCACAAGTTATAGGCTACGGAATGTAACCCACAAACTGAGTCCAATTAAAGACATTGACGCACGGATGGAGCTAACTTGTTTCGACTGTTCCGAATCTTGTTCCAACACTACAAATGTGTTGAAACAATAGTAATGGAAGAGTTTGAGTCCAATTACGAGGTCCGGTTGAGAAAAAGTCACAAGTTATAGGCTTCGGAATGTAACACACAAACTGAGTCCAATTAAAGACATTGACGCACGGATGGAGCTAACTTGTTTCGACTGTCACGAATATAATTCCAACACTTCCAATGTGTTGAAACAATAGTAATGGAAGAGTTTGAGTCCAATTACGAGGTCCGGTTGCGAAAAAGTCACAAGTTATAGGCTTCGGAATGTAGGACACAATCTGAGTCAAATTTTAGACGTGGACGCACGGATGGAGCTAACTCGTTTTGACTTTCACCAATCTTTTTCCAACACTTCAAATGTTTTGAAACAATAGTATTGCAAGAGTTTGAGTCCAATTACGAGGTCCGGTTATAAAATGTCACAAGTTATAGGCTACGGAATGTAACCCACAAACTGAGTCCAATTAAAGACATTGACGCACGGATGGAGCTAACTTGTTTCGACTGTTCCGAATCTTGTTCCAATACTTCAAATGTGTTGAAACCATAGTAATGGAAGAGTTTGAGTCCAATTACGAGGTCCGGTTACGAAAAAGTCACAAGTTATAGGCTTCGGAATGTAACACACAAACTGAGTCCAATTAAAGACATTGACGCACGGATGGAGCTAACTTGTTTCGACTGTCACGAATCTTCTTCCCACACTTCAAATGTGTTAAAACAATAGTAATGGAAGAGTTTGAGTCCAATTACGAGGTCCGGTTGCGAAAAAGTCACAAGTTATAGGCTTCGGAATGTAAGACACAAACCGAGTCCAATTTGAGACGTTGACGCACTGATGGAGCTAACTTGTTTCGACTATTTCGAATCTTGTTCCAACACTTAAAATATGTTGAAACAATAGTAATGGAAGAGTTTGAGTCCAATTACGAGGTCCGGTTGCGAAAAAGTCACAAGTTATATGCTTCAGAATGTAACACACAAACTGAGTCCAATTAAAGACATTGACGCACGGATGGAGCTAACTTGTGTCGACTGTCACGAATCTTATTCCAACACTTAAAATTTGTTGAAACAATAGTAGTGGAAGAGTTTGAGTCCAATTACAAGGTCCGGTTGCGATAAAGTCACAAGTTATAGGCTTCGGAATGTAACACACAAACTGAGTCCAATTTGAGACATTGAATCACGGATGGAGCTAAGATGTTTCGACTGTTCCGAATCTTGTTCCAACACTTCAAATGTGTTGAAACAAAAGTAATGGAAGAGTTTGAGTCCAATTACGAGGTCCAGTTGGAAAAAATTCACAAGTTATAGGCTTCGGAATATAAAACACAAACTGAGTCCAGTTAAAGACATTGACGCACGGATGGAGCTAACTGGTTTCGACTATCCCGAATCTTGTTCCAACACTTTAAATGTGTTGAAACAATAGTAATGGAAGAGTTTGAGTCCAATTACGTGGACCGGTTGCGAAAAAGTCACAAGTTATAGGCTTCGGAATGTAACACACAAACTGAGTCCAATTAAAGACATTGACGCACGGATGGAGCTAACTTGTTTCGACTGTCACGAATCTAATTCCAACACTTCCAATGTGTTGAAACAATAGTAATGGAAGAGTTTGAGTCCAATTACGAGGTCCGGTTGAGAAAAAGTCACAAGTTATAGGCTTCGGAATGTAGCACACAAACTGAGTCCAATTAAAGACATTGACGCACGGATGGAGCTAACTTGTTTCGACTGTCACGAATCTAATTCCAACACTTCCAATGTGTTGAAACAATAGTAATGGAAGAGTTTGAGTCCAATTACGAGGTCCGGTTGCGAAAAAGTCACAAGTTATAGGCTTCGGAATGTAAGACACAAACTGAGTCAAATTTAAGACGTTGACGCACGGATGGAGCTAACTTGTTTCGATTGTCACCAATATTTTCCCAACACTTCAAATGTTTTGAAACAATAGTATTGCAAGAGTTTGAGTCCAATTACGAGGTCCGGTTGCAAAAATGTCACAAGTTATAGGCTACGGAATGTAACCCACAAACTGAGTCCAATTAAAGACATTGACGCACGGATGGAGCTAACTTGTTTCGACTGTTCCGAATCTTGTTCCAACACTACAAATGTGTTGAAACAATAGTAATGGAAGAGTTTGAGTCCAATTACGAGGTCCGGTTGAGAAAAAGTCACAAGTTATAGGCTTCGGAATGTAACACACAAACTGAGTCCAATTAAAGACATTGACGCACGGATGGAGCTAACTTGTTTCGACTGTCACGAATATAATTCCAACACTTCCAATGTGTTGAAACAATAGTAATGGAAGAGTTTGAGTCCAATTACGAGGTCCGGTTGCGAAAAAGTCACAAGTTATAGGCTTCGGAATGTAGGACACAATCTGAGTCAAATTTTAGACGTGGACGCACGGATGGAGCTAACTCGTTTTGACTTTCACCAATCTTTTTCCAACACTTCAAATGTTTTGAAACAATAGTATTGCAAGAGTTTGAGTCCAATTACGAGGTCCGGTTATAAAATGTCACAAGTTATAGGCTACGGAATGTAACCCACAAACTGAGTCCAATTAAAGACATTGACGCACGGATGGAGCTAACTTGTTTCGACTGTTCCGAATCTTGTTCCAATACTTCAAATGTGTTGAAACCATAGTAATGGAAGAGTTTGAGTCCAATTACGAGGTCCGGTTACGAAAAAGTCACAAGTTATAGGCTTCGGAATGTAACACACAAACTGAGTCCAATTAAAGACATTGACGCACGGATGGAGCTAACTTGTTTCGACTGTCACGAATCTTCTTCCCACACTTCAAATGTGTTAAAACAATAGTAATGGAAGAGTTTGAGTCCAATTACGAGGTCCGGTTGCGAAAAAGTCACAAGTTATAGGCTTCGGAATGTAAGACACAAACCGAGTCCAATTTGAGACGTTGACGCACTGATGGAGCTAACTTGTTTCGACTATTTCGAATCTTGTTCCAACACTTAAAATATGTTGAAACAATAGTAATGGAAGAGTTTGAGTCCAATTACGAGGTCCGGTTGCGAAAAAGTCACAAGTTATATGCTTCAGAATGTAACACACAAACTGAGTCCAATTAAAGACATTGACGCACGGATGGAGCTAACTTGTGTCGACTGTCACGAATCTTATTCCAACACTTAAAATTTGTTGAAACAATAGTAGTGGAAGAGTTTGAGTCCAATTACAAGGTCCGGTTGCGATAAAGTCACAAGTTATAGGCTTCGGAATGTAACACACAAACTGAGTCCAATTTGAGACATTGAATCACGGATGGAGCTAAGATGTTTCGACTGTTCCGAATCTTGTTCCAACACTTCAAATGTGTTGAAACAAAAGTAATGGAAGAGTTTGAGTCCAATTACGAGGTCCAGTTGGAAAAAATTCACAAGTTATAGGCTTCGGAATATAAAACACAAACTGAGTCCAGTTAAAGACATTGACGCACGGATGGAGCTAACTGGTTTCGACTATCCCGAATCTTGTTCCAACACTTTAAATGTGTTGAAACAATAGTAATGGAAGAGTTTGAGTCCAATTACGTGGACCGGTTGCGAAAAAGTCACAAGTTATAGGCTTCGGAATGTAACACACAAACTGAGTCCAATTAAAGACATTGACGCACGGATGGAGCTAACTTGTTTCGACTGTCACGAATCTAATTCCAACACTTCCAATGTGTTGAAACAATAGTAATGGAAGAGTTTGAGTCCAATTACGAGGTCCGGTTGCGAAAAAGTCACAGGTTATAGGCTTCGGAATGTAAGACACAAACTGAGTCAAATTTAAGACGTTGACGCACGGATGGAGCTAACTTGTTTCGATTGTCACCAATCTTTTCCCAACACTTCAAATGTTTTGAAACAATAGTATTGCAAGAGTTTGAGTCCAATTACGAGGTCCGGTTGCAAAAATGTCACAAGTTATAGGCTACGGAATGTAACCCACAAACTGAGTCCAATTAAAGACATTGACGCACGGATGGAGCTAACTTGTTTCGACTGTTCCGAATCTTGTTCCAACACTACAAATGTGTTGAAACAATAGTAATGGAAGAGTTTGAGTCCAATTACGAGGTCCGGTTGAGAAAAAGTCACAAGTTATAGGCTTCGGAATGTAACACACAAACTGAGTCCAATTAAAGACATTGACGCACGGATGGAGCTAACTTGTTTCGACTGTCACGAATATAATTCCAACACTTCCAATGTGTTGAAACAATAGTAATGGAAGATTTTGAGTCCAATTACGAGGTCCGGTTGCGAAAAAGTCACAAGTTATAGGCTTCGGAATGTAGGACACAATCTGAGTCAAATTTTAGACGTGGACGCACGGATGGAGCTAACTCGTTTTGACTTTCACCAATCTTTTTCCAACACTTCAAATGTTTTGAAACAATAGTATTGCAAGAGTTTGAGTCCAATTACGAGGTCCGGTTATAAAATGTCACAAGTTATAGGCTACGGAATGTAACCCACAAACTGAGTCCAATTAAAGACATTGACGCACGGATGGAGCTAACTTGTTTCGACTGTTCCAAATCTTGTTCCAATACTTCAAATGTGTTGAAACAATAGTAATGGAAGAGTTTGAGTCCAATTACGAGGTCCGGTTGCGAAAAAGTCACAAGTTATAGGCTTCGGAATGTAACACACAAACTGAGTCCAATTAAAGACATTGACGCACGGATGGAGCTAACTTGTTTCGACTGTCACGAATCTTATTCCCACACTTCAAATGTGTTAAAACAATAGTAATGGAAGAGTTTGAGTCCAATTACGAGGTCCGGTTGCGAAAAAGTCACAAGTTATAGGCTTCGGAATGTAAGACACAAACCGAGTCCAATTTGAGACGTTGACGCACTGATGGAGCAAACTTGTTTCGACTATTTCGAATCTTGTTCCAACACTTAAAATGTGTTGAAACAATAGTAATGGAAGAGTTTGAGTCCAATTACGAGGTCCGGTTGCGAAAAAGTCACAAGTTATATGCTTCGGAATGTAACACACAAACTGAGTCCAATTAAAGACATTGACGCACGGATGGAGCTAACTTGTTTCGACTGTCACGAATCTTATTCCCACACTTCAAATGTGTTAAAACAATAGTAATGGAAGAGTTTGAGTCCAATTACGAGGTCCGGTTGCGAAAAAGTCACAAGTTATAGGCTTCGGAATGTAAGACACAAACCGAGTCCAATTTGAGACGTTGACGCACTGATGGAGCAAACTTGTTTCGACTATTTCGAATCTTGTTCCAACACTTAAAATGTGTTGAAACAATAGTAATGGAAGAGTTTGAGTCCAATTACGAGGTCCGGTTGCGAAAAAGTCACAAGTTATTTGCTTCGGAATGTAACACACAAACTTAGTCCAATTAAAGACATTGACGCACGGATGGAGCTAACTTGTGTCGACTGTCACGAATCTTATTCCAACACTTCAAATTTGTTGAAACAATAGTAGTGGAAGAGTTTGAGTCCAATTACGAGGTCCGGTTGCGATAAAGTCACAAGTTATAGGCTTCGGAATGTAACACACAAACTGAGTCCAATTTGAGACATTGATGCACGGATGGAGCTAAGATGTTTCGACTGTTCCGAATCTTGTTCCAACACTTCAAATGTGTTGAAACAATAGTAATGGAAGAGTTTGAGTCCAATTACGAGGTCCGGTTGCGAAAAAGTCACAAGTTATATGCTTCAGAACGTAACACACAAACTGAGTCCAGTTAAAGACATTGACGCACGGATGGAGCTAACTTGTTTCGACTATCCCGAATCTTGTTCCAACACTTTAAATGTGTTGAAACAATAGTAATGGAAGAGTTTGAGTCCAATTACGTGGACCGGTTGCGAAAAAGTCACAAGTTATAGGCTTCGGAATGTAACACACAAACTGAGTCCAATTAAAGACATTGACGCACGGATGGCGCTAACTTGTTTCGACTGTCACGAATCTAATTCCAACACTTCCAATGTGTTGAAACAATAGTAATGGAAGAGTTTGAGTCCAATTACGAGGTCCGGTTGCGAAAAGGTCACAAGTTATAGGCTTCGGAATGTAAGACACAAACTGAGTCAAATTTAAGACGTTGACGCACGGATGGAGCTAACTTGTTTCGATTGTCACCAATCTTTTCCCAACACTTCAAATGTTTTGAAACAATAGTATTGCAAGAGTTTGAGTCCAATTACGAGGTCCGGTTGCAAAAATGTCACAAGTTATAGGCTACGGAATGTAACCCACAAACTGAGTCCAATTAAAGACATTGACGCACGGATGGAGCTAACTTGTTTCGACTGTTCCGAATCTTGTTCCAACACTACAAATGTGTTGAAACAATAGTAATGGAAGAGTTTGAGTCCAATTACGAGGTCCGGTTGAGAAAAAGTCACAAGTTATAGGCTTCGGAATGTAACACACAAACTGAGTCCAATTAAAGACATTGACGCACGGATGGAGCTAACTTGTTTCGACTGTCACGAATATAATTCCAACACTTCCAATGTGTTGAAACAATAGTAATGGAAGATTTTGAGTCCAATTACGAGGTCCGGTTGCGAAAAAGTCACAAGTTATAGGCTTCGGAATGTAGGACACAATCTGAGTCAAATTTTAGACGTGGACGCACGGATGGAGCTAACTCGTTTTGACTTTCACCAATCTTTTTCCAACACTTCAAATGTTTTGAAACAATAGTATTGCAAGAGTTTGAGTCCAATTACGAGGTCCGGTTATAAAATGTCACAAGTTATAGGCTACGGAATGTAACCCACAAACTGAGTCCAATTAAAGACATTGACGCACGGATGGAGCTAACTTGTTTCGACTGTTCCGAATCTTGTTCCAATACTTCAAATGTGTTGAAACAATAGTAATGGAAGAGTTTGAGTCCAATTACGAGGTCCGGTTGCGAAAAAGTCACAAGTTATAGGCTTCGGAATGTAACACACAAACTGAGTCCAATTAAAGACATTGACGCACGGATGGAGCTAACTTGTTTCGACTGTCACGAATCTTATTCCCACACTTCAAATGTGTTAAAACAATAGTAATGGAAGAGTTTGAGTCCAATTACGAGGTCCGGTTGCGAAAAAGTCACAAGTTATAGGCTTCGGAATGTAAGACACAAACCGAGTCCAATTTGAGACGTTGACGCACTGATGGAGCAAACTTGTTTCGACTATTTCGAATCTTGTTCCAACACTTAAAATGTGTTGAAACAATAGTAATGGAAGAGTTTGAGTCCAATTACGAGGTCCGGTTGCGAAAAAGTCACAAGTTATATGCTTCGGAATGTAACACACAAACTTAGTCCAATTAAAGACATTGACGCACGGATGGAGCTAACTTGTGTCGACTGTCACGAATCTTATTCCAACACTTCAAATTTGTTGAAACAATAGTAGTGGAAGAGTTTGAGTCCAATTACGAGGTCCGGTTGCGATAAAGTCACAAGTTATAGGCTTCGGAATGTAACACACAAACTGAGTCCAATTTGAGACATTGATGCACGGATGGAGCTAAGATGTTTCGACTGTTCCGAATCTTGTTCCAACACTTCAAATGTGTTGAAACAATAGTAATGGAAGAGTTTGAGTCCAATTACGAGGTCCAGTTTGAAAAAAGTCACAAGTTATAGGCTTCGGAATATAAAACACAAACTGAGTCCAGTTAAAGACATTGACGCACGGATGGAGCTAACTTGTTTCGACTATCCCGAATCTTGTTCCAACACTTTAAATGTGTTGAAACAATAGTAATGGAAGAGTTTGAGTCCAATTACGTGGACCGGTTGCGAAAAAGTCACAAGTTATAGGCTTCGGAATGTAACACACAAACTGAGTCTGATATTCGCTCAAAAGTGCTTATTTTAAGCAATTATCCTGTTAACGTTATTGCATTCTCCCACGTTAAAATACTCTATTTATCTACTTTTCTACGTAAGAGTCTCTTCTATTGCGTAGAACACACTTTTCTGGACGAAATGGTATATTTGCATGCATTAAACACATTTTCGGAAGTCTAGATATTAAGCCATTCTGATAAAGTCTCATTACGCGCTTCTTCTGTCGCAGGAAACCCCGATGGGACGATTCTCGAGACTTGTGGGCCCAAATCGATCATGAGAGCCCATTATCAAAGCTTAAAGAGCCCACATGCTATGACTAGAAGATATGGGCCAAATATGGGCTGAATCAGAGGACCAAAAAGCCGGCCCAAATAACGAAGAGAGCAGGAGAGCCAATGACCAAGAGACGGACCAAAGCGTTTAAAGCCACATGAGTCAGCAAAGAATGATAGTCGACTCTACTGGAGAAGCGTGAGGATGGTCACAGTGAAGACCAGGGTTCCAGACCCTCCGCCAGTGCTTTTTTCTATTTTTTTGATACTTTTTCTCTCATCTCTTCTTATTCTCTCTCTCTCTTCATCTCTCGATCCTCGAATCTACTGACTTAACCCCAGAACTCCTACCCTTCGGCTCTATCTCATCTCCCTTAGCTTTCTGACCGTTGGATCTTCCATCGGACCGTTGGATCTTCAATCGGACCGTTGGATCTCTCTAGATCCGTCGATCTACCAATCTAGGTCCCAATCAAGTCACCATCCATCCGATCGCCATCAGAATGTCTGTCACATCATCTTGTGAGACGATGGACATCATCAGTCCATGTGGGCCAATAGCCGGGCCCATCTTCATCGACCCGCTGACCGACTAGTTAGTGGACCCCGCGAATTTCAAAAATAATTTTAATTAAATGGGGGGTCCACTAATTGGGGAGATTCCCCATAGAAAAGTAGGTTTTTACTTAAAAAAAAAAAAAAAAAAAAATTATTTTTCTTATTTTTTTATTTTCTAAAATCCCCTATTTCCATTAATGGAAAGAGGGAAGCTTTAAAAGGAGAAGGATAGGGGTTCATTCGAACCCTAATCCCTCTCCCCTCTTCTCCTTTCCTTTTTCTCCCTCTTTCCCTCTTCTTTCTTCCTCCCGTGGCCCTCTTCTCTCTTCCGGCGGATTCCTCCGGCGAATGGGTGCGCCTTCTTCCTCTCTTCCATTTCTCTTTCTTCTTTTTCCTTTTTCTTTCTTCTTCTTCTTCTTCTTCTTCTTCTTCTTCTTCTTCTCTTCCTCCTCCTCTTCTTCTTCTTCGTTTTCTTTTTCTGTTGCCGGAGTTGCTGGTCTGCAACTCCGGCCGGCGGTCGTCGTCGCCACCATCGTCCTCACCACAGCGAGCTGGTGAGGGTCCTCCCCCTCTCCTTATATTCTTCTTCTTCCTCTTCGTTTTCCTTTTCTTCCTCTTCGTTTTCTTCTTTTTCCTCTTCGTCTTCTGCTGCGTTTTCTTCTTCTTCTTTTCACGTTTATACCGGAGTTGCTGCTGCAACTCCGGCCTCCACCACCAACCAGCAACCACGTTGCTGTTCTTTCGCTTCTCCTCCACGATTTTGACTCCACCGCTCTGCCATCATCATCCCTACACCATCTGCAACTCCATCATCAGAGGAGTTGCAGACTTTCAATTCCTTTCACACTAGCTCGCCGGACTGGTTCGTCTTCTCCGGCGAGCTCTTCAACTCTCTCCACAGCCACCGTCCCTCTCCCATACTCCCTGCATACATTCCATCCATCCACCATTGTTCTTGCTGGGCGAACCAGCAAGAACGGAGTGCCATTACAACACCGTTCCGCCCAAACCAACAAAAAAAAAAAAAAAAAGAAAAAAAGAATAAAAGAGAAGAAAGAAAGAAGGAGGAGGGGACGTCCTTACCTGCTGTTCCAGATCGCCACCACCTGCTGTCTCCAAGGTGAGCACAAGGTGCTCCATCGTTCCATCCCTATCTCTCTCTCTCCATTCCCTCTCCAAACGGTGCTGCACTCCATCTCCTTCACCGCCAGCCAACCTTTGTCGCACCGAACATCAAGGTTGAAGAAAGCCTTGCACCACTGGACGCACGCCGTACCAATCTCTAGCCGCCAGCCAACATGCTCTCTCCAGCCAATGAACCACCATCTCCATGCCCCGAAGGCCAGCAACCTCTCCCTCAAATCCCTTTCAAGAATCATGGTAAGCATTTCTTCCTCTTTCTACTTTCTCTCTCTAGGTTAGGCATCTCTATCCTTCTCTAATTCTCTCTAAATCTCTTTCTCCTTCCACTTTCTATCTCTACCTCTTTTTAGTTTTTCTCACTTTCTCTCTAACATTCTCTCTCTCTAGGGTAATTCTCTCTCTATTTTCTCTATCTAGTTCTCTCTTTCTCTCTCTAGTTTATTTTTTTTTAAGCTTTATAATTTAGTTATTTTTACTTGATTGTAAGAGACATGTTCGAATGAATGAAGTTGATTTGAATAATATTATGTTCCATTTTCTGCAAATTTCCAGTCATTTTATGTTCTTATTTGCGCTAATCCGACTAATCCCGAGTGCGGATCGACATCCGACACGAGCCACTATGCAAAAGTTCATATTTTACAGGTTAAAAGTCTCGGATAATTATAAATATTGTTGAAGTTAGGGTTTCCGATCCAACGACGCGGAAAAACCCTACTTTCAGAGTCCAATTAAAGACATTGACGCACGGATGGAGCTAACTTGTTTCGACTGTCACGAATCTAATTCCAACACTTCCAATGTGTTGAAACAATAGTAATGGAAGAGTTTGAGTCCAATTACGAGGTCCGGTTGCGAAAAAGTCACAAGTTATAGGCTTCGGAATGTAAGACACAAACTGAGTCCAATTAAAGACATTGACGCACGGATGGAGCTAACTTGTTTCGACTGTCACGAATCTTATTCCCACACTTCAAATGTGTTAAAACAATAGTAATGGAAGAGTTTGAGTCCAATTACGAGGTCCGGTTGCGAAAAAGTCACAAGTTATAGGCTTCGGAATGTAAGACACAAACCGAGTCCAATTTGAGACGTTGACGCACTGATGGAGCAAACTTGTTTCGACTATTTCGAATCTTGTTCCAACACTTAAAATGTGTTGAAACAATAGTAATGGAAGAGTTTGAGTCCAATTACGAGGTCCGGTTGCGAAAAAGTCACAAGTTATATGCTTCGGAATGTAACACACAAACTTAGTCCAATTAAAGACATTGACGCACGGATGGAGCTAACTTGTGTCGACTGTCACGAATCTTATTCCAACACTTCAAATTTGTTGAAACAATAGTAGTGGAAGAGTTTGAGTCCAATTACGAGGTCCGGTTGCGATAAAGTCACAAGTTATAGGCTTCGGAATGTAACACACAAACTGAGTCCAATTTGAGACATTGATGCACGGATGGAGCTAAGATGTTTCGACTGTTCTGAATCTTGTTCCAACACTTCAAATGTGTTGAAACAATAGTAATGGAAGAGTTTGAGTCCAATTACGAGGTCCAGTTTGAAAAAAGTCACAAGTTATAGGCTTCGGAATATAAAACACAAACTGAGTCCAGTTAAAGACATTGACGCACGGATGGAGCTAACTTGTTTCGACTATCCCGAATCTTGTTCCAACACTTTAAATGTGTTGAAACAATAGTAATGGAAGAGTTTGAGTCCAATTACGTGGACCGGTTGCGAAAAAGTCACAAGTTATAGGCTTCGGAATGTAACACACAAACTGAGTCCAATTAAAGACATTGACGCACGGATGGCGCTAACTTGTTTCGACTGTCACGAATCTAATTCCAACACTTCCAATGTGTTGAAACAATAGTAATGGAAGAGTTTGAGTCCAATTACGAGGTCCGGTTGCGAAAAGGTCACAAGTTATAGGCTTCGGAATGTAAGACACAAACTGAGTCAAATTTAAGACGTTGACGCACGGATGGAGCTAACTTGTTTCGATTGTCACCAATCTTTTCCCAACACTTCAAATGTTTTGAAACAATAGTATTGCAAGAGTTTGAGTCCAATTACGAGGTCCGGTTGCAAAAATGTCACAAGTTATAGGCTACGGAATGTAACCCACAAACTGAGTCCAATTAAAGACATTGACGCACGGATGGAGCTAACTTGTTTCGACTGTTCCGAATCTTGTTCCAACACTTCAAATGTGTTGAAACAATAGTAATGGAAGAGTTTGAGTCCAATTACGAGGTTCGGTTGAGAAAAAGTCACAAGTTATAGGCTTCGGAATGTAACACACAAACTGAGTCCAATTAAAGACATTGACGCACGGATGGAGCTAACTTGTTTCGACTGTCACGAATATAATTCCAACACTTCCAATGTGTTGAAACAATAGTAATGGAAGAGTTTGAGTCCAATTACGAGGTCCGGTTGCGAAAAAGTCACAAGTTATAGGCTTCGGAATGTAGGACACAATCTGAGTCAAATTTGAGACGTGGACGCCCGGATGGAGCTAACTCGTTTTGACTTTCACCAATCTTTTTCCAACACTTCAAATGTTTTGAAACAATAGTATTGCAAGAGTTTGCGTCCAATTACGAGGTCCGGTTATAAAATGTCACAAGTTATAGGCTACGGAATGTAACCCACAAACTGAGTCCAATTGAAGACATTGACGCACGGATGGAGCTAACTTGTTTCGACTGTTCCGAATCTTGTTCCAATACTTCAAATGTGTTGAAACAATAGTAATGGAAGAGTTTGAGTCCAATTACGAGGTCCGATTGCGAAAAAGTCACAAGTTATAGGCTTCGGAATGTAACACACAAACTGAGTGCAATTAAAGACATTGACGCACGGATGGAGCTAACTTGTTTCGACTGTCACGAATCTTATTCCCACACTTGAAATGTGTTAAAACAATAGTAATGGAAGAGTTTGAGTCCAATTAGGAGGTCCGGTTGCGAAAAAGTCACAAGTTATAGGCTTCGGAATGTAAGACACAAACCGAGTCCAATTTGAGACGTTGACGCACTGATGGAGCTAACTTGTTTCGACTATTTCGAATCTTGTTCCAACACTTAAAATGTGTTGAAACAATAGTAATGGAAGAGTTTGAGTCCAATTACGAGGTCCGGTTGCGAAAAAGTCACAAGTTATATGCTTCGGAATGTAACACACAAACTGAGTCCAATTAAAGACATTGACGCACGGATGGAGCTAACTTGTGTCGACTGTCACGAATCTTATTCCAACACTTCAAATTTGTTGAACAATAGTAGTGGAAGAGTTTGAGTCCAATTACGAGGTCCGGTTGCGATAAAGTCACAAGTTATAGGCTTCGGAATGTAACACACAAACTGAGTCCAATTTGAGACATTGATGCACGGATGGAGCTAAGATGTTTCGACTGTTCCGAATCTTGTTCCAACACTTCAAATGTGTTGAAACAATAGTAATGGAAGAGTTTGAGTCCAATTACGAGGTCCAGTTGGAAAAAAGTCACAAGTTATAGGCTTCGGAATATAAAACACAAACTGAGTCCAGTTAAAGACATTGACGCACGGGTGGAGCTAACTTGTTTCGACTATCCCGAATCTTGTTCCAACACTTTAAATGTGTTGAAACAATAGTAATGGAAGAGTTTGAGTCCAATTACGTGGACCGGTTGCGAAAAAGTCACAAGTTATAGGCTTCGGAATGTAACACACAAACTGAGTCCAATTAAAGACATTGACGCACGGATGGAGCTAACTTGTTTCGACTGTCACGAATCTAATTCCAACACTTCCAATGTGTTGAAACAATAGTAATGGAAGAGTTTGAGTCCAATTACGAGGTCCGGTTGCGAAAAAGTCACAAGTTATAGGCTTCGGAATGTAAGACACAAACTGAGTCAAATTTAAGACGTTGACGCACGGATTGAGCTAACTTGTTTCGATTGTCACCAATCTTTTCCCAACAGTTCAAATGTTTTGAAACAATAGTATTGCAAGAGTTTGAGTCCAATTACGAGGTCCGGTTGCAAAAATGTCACAAGTTATAGGCTACGGAATGTAACCCACAAACTGAGTCCAATTAAAGACATTGACGCACGGATGGAGCTAACTTGTTTCGACTGTTCCGAATCTTGTTCCAACACTTCAAATGTGTTGAAACAATAGTAATGGAAGAGTTTGAGTCCAATTACGAGGTTCGGTTGAGAAAAAGTCACAAGTTATAGGCTTCGGAATGTAACACACAAACTGAGTCCAATTAAAGACATTGACGCACGGATGGAGCTAACTTGTTTCGACTGTCACGAATATAATTCCAACACTTCCAATGTGTTGAAACAATAGTAATGGAAGAGTTTGAGTCCAATTACGAGGTCCGGTTGCGAAAAAGTCACAAGTTATAGGCTTCGGAATGTAGGACACAATCTGAGTCAAATTTGAGACGTGGACGCACGGATGGAGCTAACTCGTTTTGACTTTCACCAATCTTTTTCCAACACTTCAAATGTTTTGAAACAATAGTATTGCAAGAGTTTGCGTCCAATTACGAGGTCCGGTTATAAAATGTCACAAGTTATAGGCTACGGAATGTAACCCACAAACTGAGTCCAATTAAAGACATTGACGCACGGATGGAGCTAACTTGTTTCGACTGTTCCGAATCTTGTTCCAATACTTCAAATGTGTTGAAACAATAGTAATGGAAGAGTTTGAGTCCAATTACGAGGTCCGATTGCGAAAAAGTCACAAGTTATAGGCTTCGGAATGTAACACACAAACTGAGTCCAATTAAAGACATTGACGCACGGATGGAGCTAACTTGTTTCGACTGTCACGAATCTTATTCCCACACTTGAAATGTGTTAAAACAATAGTAATGGAAGAGTTTGAGTCCAATTACGAGGTCCGGTTGCGAAAAAGTCACAAGTTATAGGCTTCGGAATGTAAGACACAAACCGAGTCCAATTTGAGACGTTGACGCACTGATGGAGCTAACTTGTTTCGACTATTTCGAATCTTGTTCCAACACTTAAAATGTGTTGAAACAATAGTAATGGAAGAGTTTGAGTCCAATTACGAGGTCCGGTTGCGAAAAAGTCACAAGTTATATGCTTCGGAATGTAACACACAAACTGAGTCCAATTAAAGACATTGACGCACGGATGGAGCTAACTTGTGTCGACTGTCACGAATCTTATTCCAACACTTCAAATTTGTTGAAACAATAGTAGTGGAAGAGTTTGGGTCCAATTACGAGGTCCGGTTGCGATAAAGTCACAAGTTATAGGCTTCGGAATGTAACACACAAACTGAGTCCAATTTGAGACATTGATGCACGGATGGAGCTAAGATGTTTCGACTGTTCCGAATCTTGTTCCAACACTTCAAATGTGTTGAAACAATAGTAATGGAAGAGTTTGAGTCCAATTACGAGGTCCAGTTGGAAAAAAGTCACAAGTTATAGGCTTCGGAATATAAAACACAAACTGAGTCCTGTTAAAGACATTGACGCACGGATGGAGCTAACTTGTTTCGACTATCCCGAATCTTGTTCCAACACTTTAAATGTGTTGAAACAATAGTAATGGAAGAGTTTGAGTCCAATTACGAGGACCGGTTGCGAAAAAGTCACAAGTTATAGGCTTCGGAATGTAACACACAAACTAAGTCCAATTAAAGACATTGACGCACGGATGGAGCTAACTTGTTTCGACTGTCACGAATCTAATTCCAACACTTCAAATGTGTTGAAACAATAGTAATGGAAGAGTTTGAGTCCAATTACGAGGTCCGGTTTCAAAAAAGTCACAAGTTATAGGCTTCGGAATATAAAACACAAACTAAGTCCAATTAAAGACATTGACGCATTGGAATCAGTTTGTGTGTTATATTCCGAAGCCAGTCGAAAAAAGCTCTCTTCTCTCTCCTAAGACTTGATATTGTTTTTGCTTGTTTCTTTATTGTTTGTTCGATTCTTGTTTGTTGATTCCTCCTTATCGAAATTCTTCTATTCTAATCTGGAATTTCCGCTCCATTCTATGGGTTCCTTGGCCTCTTCGGATGGCCAAGGTCATGGACGGGTGATTGGAAAACCAGATCTGGAAGCTATAGATCCTCTTGAAGCTCCTGGAGTTGGTACTGGGGTTGGCTCTAGTAGTTCTAATCACTCCATGTTAGCTACTGTTGTTGATAATCAGAAGATGGTTTTGGCCCGAAACCTTTTGAAGGAGACGAGTCCAGCCGATGGAAATCAATTGGGGCTTTCCGCTAGTTCTGTCATGAAGGAGGGAACGGAAGAATTTCCACCTTTTGACAAAGCTAATGCTGCAGCAAAACCTTGGTCTTCGTTATTTTCAAAAGAATCTACGAAAGGTAAGAAATCTGTGCTATCTTATTTTGCACCAATTCAGATGGAAGGTCAGCAGGTTGTGGTATGTCCAGTAGAAGTTATCAAAGATGGCATAGCTTGCTGGGAAGATTATCTTGTTTGCCAATTTCTTGGGAAAAAGATACCGTATTATATTGTTAAGAACTCTCTCGAGCGCATGTGGAAGCCTAAAGGTGACATGGAGATTACCATGTTAGATAATGGGATTGTCTATGTCAGACTTTCTGTGAGAGAGGACAGAGAAGCGATCCTTGACAAAGGACCCTGGTTTATCTCAGGGCGGTTGATGATAGTTCGCCCTTGGCATCCTAATGTTGAATTGGGTCTAGATAAGATCCAAACTATGCCTATTTGGATCAAGCTTTTAGATCTTCCTAAGATACTTTGGACTCCTACTGGAATTAGCTATGTTACTAGCGCTATTGGAATTCCTATTTGTATGGATGCTGCTACAGAAAATAAAAGTCGTCTATCATATGCTCGAGTTTGTGTGGAAGTTAACTCTGAGAGCACACTTCCTAATTCTATCCAAATGGATGTGGGTGCTGGTATTAGGAAGGAGATATCCGTGGAGTACCAATGGAAACCGCAGCAATGTTCTAAGTGTAAATCCTTGGGACATATAGACTCGGGATGCCCTAGCATCAAGAAGATGAAAAAAGCTTGGATACCTGTAGTCAAAGAAATTTCGGATGAAATCTGTACTGTTGTTGAAGATGATATCACCAATGCTAATTTAGTTCGACCATCCGAGGAAAAGGAGGGCTGGACGAGAGTTTCCCCTCACAAACATACTAGCGATGGAACTGTGAAGCCTGCTAGCAGCACTCCAACTGTTTGTGTAAAGGAGAAAGAGGTTCATGCTTCTGGAAAGGGCAGCAATAGGTTTGCTATTCTGAACATTGATTCAGAATCTGAGAAAACAGGGGATATGAAAGCTTCTAATATAGTTCTCTCTGATTTCAGCAAGAATGAGTTGAACCTTCTTCGACGCAAAGGCAGTAAGTTTGCATCTGTGGCTCAGATCCGAGATGGAATTCAGGAGATAACCAATGGTAGACCTTTGTTAGATGTTAACAAAGGCTTGTCCCGAGAAGGTATGTGACGCTCCCCTGTTTTATATGAATAAAATAGTAGTGTGGAACACCAGGGGTCTTAATGATCCCATGAAACAGAGGGAAGTGAGAAAAGTTGTTAAGGACCACAATCTTTCTATCATTGGATTATTAGAAACTAAGATCAGAAGCTCCAATATTACAAAATTTCAAAATTGTCTTTGCCCTGGCTGGAACTTAGAAGAAAATCATAGTAATGCTTTGAATGGCAGAATTTGGCTCCTATGGAATCCTCTTGAAGTTAGTATCATTGTCAAGCACATGACCTGTCAGTCCATTCATTGTACAGTGTTTGACATTAAGGATGGTAAAACGTTCTTCATGTCTGTCATCTATGCTCACAATAGCAAGGAGGAAAGGAGGGCACTATGGCAGGACTTAACGGCAGTTTCTCTTACAACTTCCATCCCGTGGGTTGCGTTAGGAGATTTTAACACTGTCCGATTTGCTGAAGAAAAGCTTGGAGGCATACCAGCTAAACTAAGCTCTATGACAGAGTTTAATGATTGCATTATTGAATCGGGGTTGGTGGACTTAAAAGCCAAGGGGTTCAAGTTCACTTGGAACAACAAAAAAAGAGGGCCTGACAAGATACTATGCAAGCTGGACAGAGTATTAGTCAATCACCATTGGATTTCTGAATTTAATAACACTGAGGTAGAATTCCATCCTCCTGGGATTTCAGACCACAGCCCTATGTTACTTAGTTGGATCACCTTACAAAATAAAGGTAAGCGGCCCTTTCGCTTCTTTAATTTTTGGGTGGAACATCCTAGTTTTCTTGGGATAGTAGAAGACGTTTGGAACACAAAAATTATGGGTAATCCTATGTTCAAACTTACTCAAAAGCTTGTGTTGCTTAAGGGTAGACTCAAAATCTGGAATCAAGCAACCTTTAATAACCTCCAAGGGCGTGTCAAAGATGCTAAGGCTAAACTTGATGAAACTCAAGGTCTGATTCAATCTAATCCATTGGATATCCAGCATAGTCAGAATGAAGATAAGTTGTTACAGGAATATGCCACACTGTCTCGTTATGAAGAATCCCTTCTTAAACAGAAGTCTCGTGTGGCATGGTTGAAACTAGGGGACAGCAACAGCTCGTTCTTTTATAACTCTATTCAAGCCCGGAGATCCAGGAATTCTATTCTCAGTATTTATGATCACGACAATCAGAAGCTTTTAGATGAAAGCCTTATCAAGACTGAAATTGTTCGACACTTTACGGATCAGTTGGGGAAAGAAGATCGGCATTACAACGAGGATATCATGAAAGCTATGCATTTTGATAGAACTTTGGATGAAGTTCAAAAGTCCAATATGATTCGTGAAGTTACTCGGAGGAGATTAAGAAGGTTTTATTTCACATGGCTGATTCTAAGGATCCTGGCCCCGACGGTTTTAACGCCTTATTCTTCAAAAGAACTTGGCACATTGTTGGTTCTGACTTTACAAAGGCTATCCAAAACTTCTTCAAACATCATAAGCTTCCATCTGGAGTAAATTCTACCTTCATAGCCCTTATTCCTAAGGTGAGTAACCCCACCTACCTTAGTGATTTTAGACCTATCTCTTGTTGTAACATTCTCTATAAATGTATTTCCAAGATAATTGCTGATAGGTTAAAGGATAGTTTACCCTATTTGATTGAACCTACCCAATCAGCCTTCATCAAAGGTCGTAAAATCAGTGATAACATTCTGATCTGTCATGAGCTATTTCATAATTATCATCGGGATAGAGGGGCTCCTAAATGCACCGTGAAGATCGATCTTCGTAAAGCCTATGACAACCTGAGCTGGGAGTTTATTCTTGATCTGCTCTATATGTTGAACTTCCATCCGATTTTGATCAACTGGATCCGTATTTGTATAACATCTGTGAGATATTCCATCCTTGTCAATGGAAGTCCTGAAGGTTATTTTGAAGGCAGGAAAGGTATTCGACAAGGTGATCCTATTTCTCCATACCTATTTGTTTTGGCAATGGAACTGTTCAGTCACCTATTGAAGCTTAAAGTTCTCGATGAAAGCTTCAAGGTCCATCCAAAATGTTCTGTCCCCCTTATATCTCACATGTGCTTCGCCGATGACCTTATGGTCTTTTTTGGAGGGGATGTCCAATCTGCATGCACTCTAAATGAAACATTGGGCTTATTTCACGATATGTCGGGATTAGATGCAAATCGTGCCAAGAGTACTTTATTCTTTTCAGGAGTGGAAGATGCTACTAAAGCCGAGATAAAGGACATCTTAGGCTTCATCGAAGGGGTCGGCCCAATCCGGTATTTAGGATTACCCCTTCTTTCTTCTCGACTAAAAGCAGTGGATTGTCAACCTCTCCTAGATCGAATGACACAAAGAATCCAGTCTTGGAAAGGGAAGTTTCTTTCTTATGCGGGTAGATTGGAACTTGTTCGATCAGTGCTTAGCAGTATTCAAGTCTTCTGGAGTCTATGCTTTATTCTTCCTAAACTTATTCTCAAGAAGATCAATGGCTTGTGTGCTAGATTCTTATGGGGAGGGACTGATTTACAGAAGAAATATCATGCTATCTCTTGGGATCTAATTTGTAAGCCTAAAAGTGAAGGAGGTTTAGGGCTTCAAAATCTTGAAACTTGGAACAAAGCAGCTGTGATGCGACATACCTTTGCTATAGCTATGAACAAGGATAATATCTGGGTGCAATGGGCTCGAAACAATCTTATAAAAAAGAAAACATTTTGGACTATGGATGTACCATGTGACTGTTCGTGGATTTGGAGGAAAGTGTTGGCTAGTCGTAAAATGGCAAGTAAACTTGTTCAACATTTGATAGCAAATGGAGAAGGCACGAAGCTTTGGCATGATCCCTGGCATACTGACGGTATTTTAACAGATGTTTATCTCAGGAATGCACGCTTTGATACAAGACCAAGGCTGGATGACAATGTGTCAACACTCCTTTCTAATGGTGTATGGGCTGCTCCAGTTGGTCAGACGGTGGAATTGGAGCAGATTTGGACTGAACTTGGCAATATCGATATTGACCCCTATCTGCTAAAGATGAGGTTATTTGGCGACCGTCTAACTCAGGTGATTTCACGCTGTCCTCAGCCTATGCAGCTACTAGAAAGCGTCTTGATAAAGTGGATTGGAGTGGCCTTGTTTGGGCCAAACACGCTATCCCTCGTCATAGTTTCATTACTTGGTTGGCCGTCAATGGAGGATTGCTAACAAGGGATAAACCGCTTCTCAAGAACTCTATTCCTGATAGTAAATGTATCTTCTGCCGATCTGAAGATGAGACCATACATCATCTTTACTTTAATTGCAGCTTTACCAATTTTATTTGGTCTCAAGTGCTTTGCTTATCTCGATATAACAGGGTCGTGACTGATTCTATTCAAGAAGCCCAATGGATCTTACAGAACTTAATGGGTCCGTCCCTTAAAGATCAAATGATGAGAATGGTATTCAATGCCACAGTCTATTTTATTTGGAGAGAAAGGAATGCTCGCATTTTCCAGAATTCTTTCAAGCCGAAGGAATTAATTCTCAAGCAAATTATTGATACGACAAGGCTTAAATTCATGACGGTCTTCGATAAATCAGAGGATAATCCACGATTTCGTGAGTTCTTTGCTGCCTGGCATATAGATCTTGATTACTATCACACTATAGCCACAACTTGTCGATGGGTTGCTCCCAAGGATGGATTTCTTCTTCTTAATACCGATGGCTCCTTAAAGAACAATTCAGCCGGGTATGGAGGTATTCTTAGGAATTCTAATGGTGAGACATTCCTTGCATACGCTGCAGGCTCTAGCAAAGTCTCTGTTATAGTCCATGAACTTCAAGCTATATCGATGGGTCTTCAAATAGCTCTCTCAAAGGAAGTACGCAAAATCAGTATAGCTACTGATTCGGAAGGTGCTGTGGCAATTATAAAAGGTACATGTGCAACCCCTTGGCAAGGCAAGAAGCTAGTTCGGTTGATTCAGCAAAATTGGACAAAGTTTGAAGCCATTGAAATTGGCCATGTTTTTCGAGAAACTAATAGGGCAGCTGATTTTTTAGCTTCCTTAAAAAGTTCACTTGGTCTTATCACTTTGTACCCTCCTTCGTTTAATAGTTTTCTTTGTAATATCCTCTTTGAGGATGCCTCTGGGCAAGTGTATTCCAGGATGTAATGATGGTTTTCATTAAAGTCAGGTAGGGGTCAGCCTAACCCCAAGCTTACCAATCAAAAAAAAAAAAAATAAAGACATTGACGCACGGATGGAGCTAACTTGTTTCGACTGTCACGAATCTAATTCCAACACTTCAAATGTGTTGAAACAATGGTAATGGAAGAGTTTGAGTCCAATTACGCGGTCCGGTTTCAAAAAAGTCACAAGTTATAGGCTTCGGAATATAAAACACAAACTAAGTCCAATTAAAGACATTGACGCACGGATGGAGCTAACTTGTTTCGACTATCCCGAGTCTTGTTCCAAAACTTTAAATGTGTTAAAACAATAGTAATTGAAGAGTTTGAGTCCAATTACGAGGTCCGGTTGCGAAAAAGTCACAAGTTATAGGCTTCGGAATGTAACACACAAACTGAGTCGAATTAAAGACATTGACGCACGGATGGAGCTAACTTGTTTCGACTGTCACGAATCTTATTCCAACACTTCAAATGTGTTCAAACAATAGTAATAGAAGAGTTTGAGTCCAATTACGAGGTCCGGTTGCGAAAAAGTCACAAGTTATAGGCTTCGGAATGTAAGACACAAACCGAGTCCAATTTGAGACGTTGACGCACTGATGCAGCTAACTTGTTTCGACTATTTCGAATCTTGTTCCAACACTTCAAATGTGTTGAAACAATAGTAATGGAAGAGTTTCACTCCAATTACGAGGTCCGGTTGCGAAAAAGTCACAAGTTATTGGCTTCGGAATGTAACACACAAACTGAGTCCAATTAAAGACATTGACGCACGGATGGAGCTAACTTGTTTCGACTGTCACGAATCTTATTCCCACACTTCAAATGTGTTAAAACAATAGTAATGGAAGAGTTTGAGTCCAATTACGAGGTCCGGTTGCGAAAAAGTCACAAGTTATAGGCTTCGGAATGTAATACACAAACTGAGTCCAATTAAAGACATTGACGCACGGATGGAGCTAACTTGTTTCGACTGTCACGAATCTTATTCCAACACTTCAAATGTGTTGAAACAATAGTAGTGGAAGAGTTTGAGTCCAATTACGAGGTCCGGTTGCGATAGAGTCACAAGTTATAGGCTTCGGAATGTAACACACAAACTGAGTCCAATTTGAGACATTGATGCACGGATGGAGCTAATATGTTTCGACTATTCCGAATCTTGTTCCAACACTTCAAATGTGTTGAAACAATAGTAATGGAAGAGTTTGAGTCCAATTACGAGGTCCTGTTGCAAAAAAGTCACAAGTTATAGGCTTCGGAATATAACACACAAACTGAGTCCAATTAAAGACATTGACGCACGGATGGAGATTACTTGTGTCGACTATCACGAATCTTATTCCAACACTTCAAATGTGTTGAAACAATAGTAGTGGAAGAGTTTGAGTCCAATTACGAGGTCCGGTTGCGATAAAGTCACAAGTTATTGGCTTCGGAATGTAACACACAAACTGAGTCCAATTTGAGACGTTGACGCACGGATGGAGCTAACATGTTTCGACTGTGCTGAATCTTGTTCCAACACTTCAAATGTGTTGAAACAATAGTAATGAAAGAGTTAGAGTCCAATTACGAGGACCGGTTGCGAAAAAGTCACAAGTTATAGGCTTCGGAATGTAACACAAAAACTGAGTCCAATTAAAGACATTGACGCACGGACGGAGCTAACTTGTTTCGACTGTCACGAATCTAATTCCAACACTTCCAATGTGTTGAAAGAATTGTAATGGAAGAGTTTGAGTCCAAATACGAGGTCCGGTTGCGAAAAAGTCACAAGTTATAGGCTTCGGAATTTAAGACACAATCTGAGTCAAATTTGAGACGTGGACGCACGGATGGAGCTAACTCGTTTTGACTTTCACCAATCTTTTTCCAACACTTCAAATGTTTTGAAACAATAGTATTACAAGAGTTTGAGTCCAATTACGAGGTCCGGTTGCAAAAATGTTACAAGTTATAGGCTACGGAATGTAACCCACAAACTGAGTCCAATTAAAGACATTGACGCACGGATGGAGCTAAGTTGTTTCGACTGTTCCGAATCTTGTTCCAATACTTCAAATGTGTTGAAACAATAGTAATGGAAGAGTTTGAGTCCAATTACGAGGTCCGGTTGCGAAAAAGTCACAAGTTATAGGCTTCGGAATGTAACACACAAACTGAGTCCAATTAAAGACATTGACGCACGGATGGAGCTAACTTGTTTCGACTGTCACGAATCTTATTCCAACACTTCAAATGTGTTAAAACAATAGTAATGGAAGAGTTTGAGTACAATCACGAGGTCCGGTTGCGAAAAAGTCACAAGTTATAGGCTTCGGAATATAAGACACAAACCGAGTCCAATTTGAGACGTTGACGCACTGATGGAGCTAATTTGTTTCGACTATTTTGAATCTTGTTCCAACACTTCAAATGTGTTGAAACATTAGTAATGGAAGAGTTTGACTCCAATTACGAGGTCCGGTTGCGAAAAAGTCACAAGTTATTGGCTTCGGAATGTAACACACAAACTGAGTCCAATTAAAGACATTGACGCACGGATGGACCTAACTTGTTTCGACTGTCACGAATCTTATTCCCACACTTCAAATGTGTTAAAACAATAGTAATGGAAGAGTTTGAGTCCAATTACGAGGTCCGGTTGCGAAAAAGTCACAAGTTATAGGCTTCGGAATGTAACACACAAACTGAGTCCAATTAAAGACCTTGACGCACGGATGGAGCTAACCTGTTTCGACTGTCACGAATCTTATTCCGACACTTCAAATGTGTTGAAACAATAGTAGTGGAAGAGTTTGAGTCCAATTACGAGGTCCGGTTGCGATAGAGTCACAAGTTATAGGCTTCGGAATGTAACACACAAACTGAGTCCAATTTGAGACATTGATGCACGGATGGAGCTAATATGTTTCGACTGTTCCGAATCTTGTTCCAACACTTCAAATGTGTTGAAACAATAGTAATGGAAGAGTTTGAGTCCAATTACGAGGTCCTGTTGCAAAAAAGTCACAAGTTATAGGCTTCGGAATATAACACACAAATTGAGTCCAATTAAAGACATTGACGCACGGATGGAGATTACTTGTGTCGACTATCACGAATCTTATTCCAACACTTCAAATGTGTTGAAACAATAGTAGTGGAAGAGTTTGAGTCCAATTACGAGGTCCGGTTGCGATAAAGTCACACGTTATTGGCTTCGGAGTGTAACACACAAACTGAGTCCAATTTGAGACGTTGACGCACGGATGGAGCTAACATGTTTCGACTGTGCTGAATCTTGTTCCAACACTTCAAATGTGTTGAAACAATAGTAATGAAAGAGTTAGAGTCCAATTACGAGGACTGGTTGCGAAAAAGTCACAAGTTATAGGCTTCGGAATGTAACACAAAAACTGAGTCCAATTAAAGACATTGACGCACGGATGGAGCTAACTTGTTTCGACTGTCACGAATCTAATTCCAACACTTCCAATGTGTTGAAACAATAGTAATGGAAGAGTTTGAGTCCAATTACGAGGTTCGGTTGCGAAAAAGTCACAAGTTATAGGCTTCGGAATGTAAGACACAATCTGAGTCAAATTTGAGACGTGGACGCACGGATGGAGCTAACTCGTTTTGACTTTCACCAATCTTTTTCCAACACTTCAAATGTTTTGAAACAATAGTAATGGAAGAGTTTGAGTCCAATTACGAGGTCCGGTTGCGAAAAAGTCACAAGTTATAGGCTTCGGAATGTAACACACAAACTGAGTCCAATTAAAGACATTGACGCACGGATGGAGCTAACTTGTTTCGACTGTCACGAATCTTATTCCAGCACTTCAAATGTGTTAAAACAATAGTAATGGAAGAGTTTGAGTACAATTACGAGGTCCGGTTGCGAAAAAGTCACAAGTTATAGGCTTCGGAATATAAGACACAAACCGAGTCCAATTTGAGACGTTGACGCACTGATGGAGCTAACTTGTTTCGACTATTTCGAATCTTGTTCCAACACTTCAAATGTGTTGAAACAATAGTAATGGAAGAGTTTGACTCCAATTACGAGGTTCGGTTGCGAAAAAGTCACAAGTTATTGGCTTCGGAATGTAACACACAAACTGAGTCCAATTAAAGACATTGACGCACGGATGGAGCTAAGTTGTTTCGACTGTCACGAATCTTATTCCCACACTTCAAATGTGTTAAAACAATAGTAATGGAAGAGTTTGAGTACAATTACGAAGTCCGGTTGCGAAAAAGTCACAAGTTATAGGCTTCGGAATGTAACACACAAACTGAGTCCAATTAAAGACATTGACGCACGGATGGAGCTAACTTGTTTCGACTGTCACGAATCTTATTCCCACACTTCAAATGTGTTAAAACAATAGTAATGGAAGAGTTTGAGTCCAATTACGAGGTCCGGTTGCGAAAAAGTCACAAGTTATAGGCTTCGGAATGTAACACACAAACTGAGTCCAATTAAAGACATTGACGCACGGATGGAGCTAACTTGTTTCGACTGTCACGAATCTTATTCCAACACTTCAAATGTGTTGAAACAATAGTAGTGGAAGAGTTTGAGTCCAATTACGAGGTCCGGTTGCGATAGAGTCACAAGTTATAGGCTTCGGAATGTAACACACAAACTGAGTCCAATTTGAGACATTGATGCACGGATGGAGCTAATATGTTTCGACTATTCCGAATCTTGTTCCAACACTTCAAATGTGTTGAAACAATAGTAATGGAAGAGTTTGAGTCCAATTACGAGGTCCTGTCGCAAAAAAGTCACAAGTTATAGGCTTCGGAATATAACACACAAACTGAGTCCAATTAAAGACATTGACGCACGGATGGAGATTACTTGTGTCGACTATCACGAATCTTATTCCAACACTTCAAATGTGTTGAAACAATAGTAGTGGAAGAGTTTGAGTCCAATTACGAGGTCCGGTTGCGATAAAGTCACAAGTTATTGGCTTCGGAATGTAACACACAAACTGAGTCCAATTTGAGACGTTGACGCACGGATGGAGCTAACATGTTTCGACTTTGCTGAATCTTGTTCCAACACTTCAAATGTGTTGAAACAATAGTAATGAAAGAGTTAGAGTCCAATTACGAGGACCGGTTGCGAAAAAGTCACAAGTTATAGGGTTCGGAATGTAACACAAAAACTGAGTCCAATTAAAGACATTGACGCACGGACGGAGCTAACTTGTTTCGACTGTCACGAATCTAATTCCAACACTTCCAATGTGTTGAAACAATTGTAATGGAAGAGTTTGAGTCCAAATACGAGGTCCGGTTGCGAAAAAGTCACAAGTTATAGGCTTCGGAATGTAAGACACAATCTGAGTCAAATTTGAGACGTGGACGCACGGATGGAGCTAACTCGTTTTGACTTTCACCAATCTTTTTCCAACACTTCAAATGTTTTGAAACAATAGTATTACAAGAGTTTGAGTCCAATTACGAGGTCCGGTTGCAAAAATGTTACAAGTTATAGGCTACGGAATGTAACCCACAAACTGAGTCCAATTAAAGACATTGACGCACGGATGGAGCTAAGTTGTTTCGACTGTTCCGAATCTTGTTCCAATACTTCAAATGTGTTGAAACAATAGTAATGGAAGAGTTTGAGTCCAATTACGAGGTCCGGTTGCGAAAAAGTCACAAGTTATAGGCTTCGGAATGTAACACACAAACTGAGTCCAATTAAAGACATTGACGCACGGATGGAGCTAACTTGTTTCGACTGTCACGAATCTTATTCCAACACTTCAAATGTGTTAAAACAATAGTAATGGAAGAGTTTGAGCACAATTACGAGGTCCGGTTGCGAAAAAGTCACAAGTTATAGGCTTCGGAATATAAGACACAAACCGAGTCCAATTTTAGACGTTGACGCACTGATGGAGCTAACTTGTTTCGACTATTTCGAATCCTGTTCCAACACTTCAAATGTGTTGAAACAATAGTAATGGAAGAGTTTGACTCCAATTACGAGGTCCGGTTGCGAAAAAGTCACAAGTTATTGGCTTCGGAATGTAACACACAAACTGAGTCCAATTAAAGACATTGACGCACGGATGGACCTAACTTGTTTCGACTGTAACGAATCTTATTCCCACACTTCAAATGTGTTAAAACAATAGAAATGGAAGAGTTTGAGTCCAATTACGAGGTCCGGTTGCGAAAAAGTCACAAGTTATAGGCTTCAAAATGTAACACACAAACTGAGTCCAATTAAAGACATTGACGCACGGATGGAGCTAACTTGTTTCGACTGTCACGAATCTTATTCCGACACTTCCAATGCGTTGAAACAATTGTAATGGAAGAGTTTGAGTCCAAATACGAGGTCCGGTTGCGAAAAAGTCACAAGTTATAGGCTTCGGAATGTAAGACACAATCTGAGTCAAATTTGAGACGTGGACGCACGGATGGAGCTAACTCGTTTTGACTTTCACCAATCTTTTTCCAACACTTCAAATGTTTTGAAACAATAGTATTACAAGAGTTTGAGTCCAATTACGAGGTCCGGTTGCAAAAATGTTACAAGTTATAGGCTACGGAATGTAACCCACAAACTGAGTCCAATTAAAGACATTGACGCACGGATGGAGCTAAGTTGTTTCGACTGTTCCGAATCTTGTTCCAATACTTCAAATGTGTTGAAACAATAGTAATGGAAGAGTTTGAGTCCAATTACGAGGTCCGGTTGCGAAAAAGTCACAAGTTATAGGCTTCGGAATGTAACACACAAACTGAGTCCAATTAAAGACATTGACGCACGGATGGAGCTAACTTGTTTCGACTGTCACGAATCTTATTCCAACACTTCAAATGTGTTAAAACAATAGTAATGGAAGAGTTTGAGCACAATTACGAGGTCCGGTTGCGAAAAAGTCACAAGTTATAGGCTTCGGAATATAAGACACAAACCGAGTCCAATTTGAGACGTTGACGCACTGATGGAGCTAACTTGTTTCGACTATTTCGAATCCTGTTCCAACACTTCAAATGTGTTGAAACAATAGTAATGGAAGAGTTTGACTCCAATTACGAGGTCCGGTTGCGAAAAAGTCACAAGTTATTGGCTTCGGAATGTAACACACAAACTGAGTCCAATTAAAGACATTGACGCACGGATGGACCTAACTTGTTTCGACTGTCACGAATCTTATTCCCACACTTCAAATGTGTTAAAACAATAGAAATGGAAGAGTTTGAGTCCAATTACGAGGTCCGGTTGCGAAAAAGTCACAAGTTATAGGCTTCAAAATGTAACACACAAACTGAGTCCAATTAAAGACATTGACGCACGGATGGAGCTAACTTGTTTCGACTGTCACGAATCTTATTCCGACACTTCAAATGTGTTGAAACAATAGTAGTGGAAGAGTTTGAGTCCAATTACGAGGTCCGGTTGCGTTAGAGTCACAAGTTATAGGCTTCGGAATGTAACACACAAACTGAGTCCAATTTGAGACATTGATGCACGGATGGAGCTAATATGTTTCGACTATTCCGAATCTTGTTCCAACACTTCAAATGTGTTGAAACAATAGTAATGGAAGAGTTTGAGTCCAATTACGAGGTCCTGTGGCAAAAAAGTCACAAGTTATAGGCTTCGGAATATAACACACAAACTGAGTCCAATTAAAGACATTGACGCACGGATGGAGATTACTTGTGTCGACTATCACGAATCTTATTCCAACACTTCAAATGTGTTGAAACAATAGTAGTGGAAGAGTTTGAGTCCAATTACGAGGTCCGGTTGCGATAAAGTCACAAGTTATTGGCTTCGGAATGTAACACACAAACTGAGTCCAATTAAAGACATTGACGCACGGATGGACCTAACATGTTTCGACTGTCACGAATCTTATTCCCACACTTCAAATGTGTTAAAACAATAGTAATGAAAGAGTTAGAGTCCAATTACGAGGTCCGGTTGCGAAAAAGTCACAAGTTATAGGCTTCGGAATGTAACACACAAACTGAGTCCAATTAAAGACATTGACGCACGGACGGAGCTAACTTTTTTCGACTGTCACGAATCTTATTCCGACACTTCAAATGTGTTGAAACAATAGTAGTGGAAGAGTTTGAGTCCAATTACGAGGTCCGGTTGCGATAGAGTCACAAGTTATAGGCTTCGGAATGTAACACACAAACTGAGTCCAATTTGAGACATTGATGCACAGATGGAGCTAATATGTTTCGACTGTTCCGATCTTTTTCCAACACTTCAAATGTTTTGAAACAATAGTATTACAAGAGTTTGAGTCCAATTACGAGGTCCGGTTGCAAAAATGTTACAAGTTATAGGCTACGGAATGTAACCCACAAACTGAGTCCAATTAAAGACATTGACGCACGGATGGAGCTAAGTTGTTTCGACTGTTCTGAATCTTGTTCCAATACTTCAAAGGTGTTGAAACAATAGTAATGGAAGAGTTTGAGTCCAATTACAAGGTCCGGTTGCGAAAAAGTCACAAGTTATAGGCTTCGGAATGTAACACACAAACTGAGTCCAATTAAAGACATTGACGCACGGATGGAGCTAACTTGTTTCGACTGTCACGAATCTTATTCCGACACTTCAAATGTGTTGAAACAATAGTAGTGGAAGAGTTTGAGTCCAATTACGAGGTCCGGTTGCGATAGAGTCACAAGTTATAGGCTTCGGAATGTAACACACAAACTGAGTCCAATTTGAGACATTGATGCACGGATGGAGCTAATATGTTTCGACTGTTCCGAATCTTGTTCCAACACTTCAAATGTGTTGAAACAATAGTAATGGAAGAGTTTGAGTCCAATTACGAGGTCCTGTTGCAAAAAAGTCACAAGTTATAGGCTTCGGAATATAACACACAAACTGAGTCCAATTAAAGACATTGACGCACGGATGGAGATTACTTGTGTCGACTATCACGAATCTTATTCCAACACTTCAAATGTGTTGAAACAATAGTAGTGGAACAGTTTGAGTCCAATTACGAGGTCCGGTTGCGATAAAGTCACAAGTTATTGGCTTCGGAATGTAACACACAAACTGAGTCCAATTTGAGACGTTGACGCACGGATGGAGCTAACATGTTTCGACTTTGCTGAATCTTGTTCCAACACTTCAAATGTGTTGAAACAATAGTAATGAAAGAGTTAGAGTCCAATTACGAGGACCGGTTGCGAAAAAGTCACAAGTTATAGGGTTCGGAATGTAACACAAAAACTGAGTCCAATTAAAGACATTGACGCACGGACGGAGCTAACTTGTTTCGACTGTCACGAATCTAATTCCAACACTTCCAATGTGTTGAAACAATTGTAATGGAAGAGTTTGAGTCCAAATACGAGGTCCGGTTGCGAAAAAGTCACAAGTTATAGGCTTCGGAATGTAAGACACAATCTGAGTCAAATTTGAGACGTGGACGCACGGATGGAGCTAACTCGTTTTGACTTTCACCAATCTTTTTCCAACACTTCAAATGTTTTGAAACAATAGTATTACAAGAGTTTGAGTCCAATTACGAGGTCCGGTTGCAAAAATGTTACAAGTAATAGGCTACGGAATGTAACCCACAAACTGAGTCCAATTAAAGACATTGACGCACGGATGGAGCTAAGTTGTTTCGACTGTTCCGAATCTTGTTCCAATACTTCAAATGTGTTGAAACAATAGTAATGGAAGAGTTTGAGTCCAATTACGAGGTCCGGTTGCGAAAAAGTCACAAGTTATAGGCTTCGGAATGTAACACACAAACTGAGTCCAATTAAAGACATTGACGCACGGATGGAGCTAACTTGTTTCGACTGTCACGAATCTTATTCCAACACTTCAAATGTGTTAAAACAATAGTAATGGAAGAGTTTGAGCACAATTACGAGGTCCGGTTGCGAAAAAGTCACAAGTTATAGGCTTCGGAATATAAGACACAAACCGAGTCCAATTTGAGACGTTGACGCACTGATGGAGCTAACTTGTTTCGACTATTTCGAATCCTGTTCCAACACTTCAAATGTGTTGAAACAATAGTAATGGAAGAGTTTGACTCCAATTACGAGGTCCGGTTGCGAAAAAGTCACAAGTTATTGGCTTCGGAATGTAACACACAAACTGAGTCCAATTAAAGACATTGACGCACGGATGGACCTAACTTGTTTCGACTGTCACGAATCTTATTCCCACACTTCAAATGTGTTAAAACAATAGTAATGGAAGAGTTTGAGTCCAATTACGAGGTCCGGTTGCGAAAAAGTCACAAGTTATAGGCTTCAAAATGTAACACACAAACTGAGTCCAATTAAAGACATTGACGCACGGATGGAGCTAACTTGTTTCGACTGTCACGAATCTTATTCCGACACTTCAAATGTGTTGAAACAATAGTAGTGGAAGAGTTTGAGTCCAATTACGAGGTCCGGTTGCGATAGAGTCATAAGTTATAGGCTTCGGAATGTAACACACAAACTGAGTCCAATTTGAGACATTGATGCACGGATGGAGCTAATATGTTTCGACTGTTCCGAATCTTGTTCCAACACTTCAAATGTGTTGAAACAATAGTAATGGAAGAGTTTGAGTCCAATTACGAGGTCCTGTTGCAAAAAAGTCACAAGTTATAGGCTTCGGAATATAACACACAAACTGAGTCCAATTAAAGACATTGACGCACGGATGGAGATTACTTGTGTCGACTATCACGAATCTTATTCCAACACTTCAAATGTGTTGAAACAATAGTAGTGGAAGAGTTTGAGTCCAATTACGAGGTCCGGTTGCGATAAAGTCACAAGTTATTGGCTTCGGAATGTAACACACAAACTGAGTCCAATTGGAGACGTTGACGCACGGATGGAGCTAACATGTTTCGACTGTGCTGAATCTTGTTCCAACACTTCAAATGTGTTGAAACAATAGTAATGAAAGAGTTAGAGTCCAATTACGAGGACTGGTTGCGAAAAAGTCACAAGTTATAGGCTTCGGAATGTAACACAAAAACTGAGTCCAATTAAAGACATTGACGCACGGATGGAGCTAACTTGTTTCGACTGTCACGAATCTAATTCCAACACTTCCAATGTGTTGAAACAATAGTAATGGAAGAGTTTGAGTCCAATTACGAGGTTCGGTTGCGAAAAAGTCACAAGTTATAGGCTTCGGAATGTAAGACACAATCTGAGTCAAATTTGAGACGTGGACGCACGGATGGAGCTAACTCGTTTTGACTTTCACCAATCTTTTTCCAACACTTCAAATGTTTTGAAACAATAGTATTACAAGAGTTTGAGTCCAATTACGAGGTCCGGTTGCAAAAATGTCACAAGTTATAGGCTACGGAATGTAACCCACAAACTGAGTCCAATTAAAGACATTGACGCACGGATGGAGCTAACTTGTTTCGACTGTTCCGAATCTTGTTCCAAGACTTCAAATGTGTTGAAACAATAGTAATGGAAGAGTTTGAGTCCAATTACGAGGTCCGGTTGCGAAAAAGTCACAAGTTATTGGCTTCGGAATGTAACACACAAACTGAGTCCAATTAAAGACATTGACGCACGGATGGAGCTAACTTGTTTCGACTGTCACGAATCTTATTCCAGCACTTCAAATGTGTTAAAACAATAGTAATGGAAGAGTTTGAGTACAATTACGAGGTCCAGTTGCGAAAAAGTCACAAGTTATAGGCTTCGGAATATAAGACACAAACCGAGTCCAATTTGAGACGTTGACGCACTGATGGAGCTAACTTGTTTCGACTATTTCGAATCTTGTTCCAACACTTCAAATGTGTTGAAACAATAGTAATGGAAGAGTTTGACTCCAATTACGAGGTCCGGTTGCGAAAAAGTCACAAGTTATTGGCTTCGGAATGTAACACACAAACTGAGTCCAATTAAAGACATTGACGCACGGATGGAGCTAAGTTGTTTCGACTGTCACGAATCTTATTCCCACACTTCAAATGTGTTAAAACAATAGTAATGGAAGAGTTTGAGTACAATTACGAAGTCCGGTTGCGAAAAAGTCACAAGTTATAGGCTTCGGAATGTAACACACAAACTGAGTCCAATTAAAGACATTGACGCACGGATGGAGCTAACTTGTTTCGACTGTCACGAATCTTATTCCCACACTTCAAATGTGTTAAAACAATAGTAATCGAAGAGTTTGAGTCCAATTACGAGGTCCGGTTGCGAAAAAGTCACAAGTTATAGGCTTCGGAATGTAACACACAAACTGAGTCCAATTAAAGACATTGACGCACGGATGGAGCTAACTTGTTTCGACTGTCACGAATCTTATTCCAACACTTCAAATGTGTTGAAACAATAGTAGTGGAAGAGTTTGAGTCCAATTACGAGGTCCGGTTGCGATAGAGTCACAAGTTATAGGCTTCGGAATGTAACACACAAACTGAGTCCAATTTGAGACATTGATGCACGGATGGAGCTAATATGTTTCGACTATTCCGAATCTTGTTCCAACACTTCAAATGTGTTGAAACAATAGTAATGGAAGAGTTTGAGTCCAATTACGAGGTCCTGTCGCAAAAAAGTCACAAGTTATAGGCTTCGGAATATAACACACAAACTGAGTCCAATTAAAGACATTGACGCACGGATGGAGATTACTTGTGTCGACTATCACGAATCTTATTCCAACACTTCAAATGTGTTGAAACAATAGTAGTGGAACAGTTTGAGTCCAATTACGAGGTCCGGTTGCGATAAAGTCACAAGTTATTGGCTTCGGAATGTAACACACAAACTGAGTCCAATTTGAGACGTTGACGCACGGATGGAGCTAACATGTTTCGACTTTGCTGAATCTTGTTCCAACACTTCAAATGTGTTGAAACAATAGTAATGAAAGAGTTAGAGTCCAATTACGAGGACCGGTTGCGAAAAAGTCACAAGTTATAGGGTTCGGAATGTAACACAAAAACTGAGTCCAATTAAAGACATTGACGCACGGACGGAGCTAACTTGTTTCGACTGTCACGAATCTAATTCCAACACTTCCAATGTGTTGAAACAATTGTAATGGAAGAGTTTGAGTCCAAATACGAGGTCCGGTTGCGAAAAAGTCACAAGTTATAGGCTTCGGAATGTAAGACACAATCTGAGTCAAATTTGAGACGTGGACGCACGGATGGAGCTAACTCGTTTTGACTTTCACCAATCTTTTTCCAACACTTCAAATGTTTTGAAACAATAGTATTACAAGAGTTTGAGTCCAATTACGAGGTCCGGTTGCAAAAATGTTACAAGTTATAGGCTACGGAATGTAACCCACAAACTGAGTCCAATTAAAGACATTGACGCACGGATGGAGCTAAGTTGTTTCGACTGTTCCGAATCTTGTTCCAATACTTCAAATGTGTTGAAACAATAGTAATGGAAGAGTTTGAGTCCAATTACGAGGTCCGGTTGCGAAAAAGTAACAAGTTATAGGCTTCGGAATGTAACACACAAACTGAGTCCAATTAAAGACATCGACGCACGGATGGAGCTAACTTGTTTCGACTGTCACGAATCTTATTCCAACACTTCAAATGTGTTAAAACAATAGTAATGGAAGAGTTTGAGCACAATTACGAGGTCCGGTTGCGAAAAAGTCACAAGTTATAGGCTTCGGAATATAAGACACAAACCGAGTCCAATTTGAGACGTTGACGCACTGATGGAGCTAACTTGTTTCGACTATTTCGAATCCTGTTCCAACACTTCAAATGTGTTGAAACAATAGTAATGGAAGAGTTTGACTCCAATTACGAGGTCCGGTTGCGAAAAAGTCACAAGTTATTGGCTTCGGAATGTAACACACAAACTGAGTCCAATTAAAGACATTGACGCACGGATGGACCTAACTTGTTTCGACTGTCACGAATCTTATTCCCACACTTCAAATGTGTTAAAACAATAGTAATGGAAGAGTTTGAGTCCAATTACGAGGTCCGGTTGCGAAAAAGTCACAAGTTATAGGCTTCAAAATGTAACACACAAACTGAGTCCAATTAAAGACATTGACGCACGGATGGAGCTAACTTGTTTCGACTGTCACGAATCTTATTCCGACACTTCAAATGTGTTGAAACAATAGTAGTGGAAGAGTTTGAGTCCAATTACGAGGTCCGGTTGCGATAGAGTCACAAGTTATAGGCTTCGGAATGTAACACACAAACTGAGTCCAATTTGAGACATTGATGCACGGATGGAGCTAATATGTTTCGACTGTTCCGAATCTTGTTCCAACACTTCAAATGTGTTGAAACAATAGTAATGGAAGAGTTTGAGTCCAATTACGAGGTCCTGTTGCAAAAAAGTCACAAGTTATAGGCTTCGGAATATAACACACAAACTGAGTCCAATTAAAGACATTGACGCACGGATGGAGATTACTTGTGTCGACTATCACGAATCTTATTCCAACACTTCAAATGTGTTGAAACAATAGTAGTGGAAGAGTTTGAGTCCAATTACGAGGTCCGGTTGCGATAAAGTCACAAGTTATTGGCTTCGGAATGTAACACACAAACTGAGTCCAATTTGAGATGTTGACGCACGGATGGAGCTAACATGTTTCGACTGTGCTGAATCTTGTTCCAACACTTCAAATGTGTTGAAACAATAGTAATGAAAGAGTTAGAGTCCAATTACGAGGACTGGTTGCGAAAAAGTCACAAGTTATAGGCTTCGGAATGTAACACAAAAACTGAGTCCAATTAAAGACATTGACGCACGGATGGAGCTAACTTGTTTCGACTGTCACGAATCTAATTCCAACACTTCCAATGTGTTGAAACAATAGTAATGGAAGAGTTTGAGTCCAATTACGAGGTCCGGTTGCGTAAAAGTCACAAGTTATAGGCTTCGGAATGTAAGACACAATCTGAGTCAAATTTGAGACGTGGACGCACGGATGGAGCTAACTCGTTTTGACTTTCACCAATCTTTTTCCAACACTTCAAATGTTTTGAAACAATAGTATTACAAGAGTTTGAGTCCAATTACGAGGTCCGGTTGCAAAAATGTCACAAGTTATAGGCTACGGAATGTAACCCACAAACTGAGTCCAATTAAAGACATTGACGCACGGATGGAGCTAACTTGTTTCGACTGTTCCGAATATTGTTCCAAGACTTCAAATGTGTTGAAACAATAGTAATGGAAGAGTTTGACTCCAATTACGAGGTCCGGTTGCGAAAAAGTCACAAGTTATAGGCTTCGGAATGTAACACACAAACTGAGTCCAATTAAAGACATTGACGCACGGATGGAGCTAACTTGTTTCGACTGTCACGAATCTTATTCCAGCACTTCAAATGTGTTAAAACAATAGTAATGGAAGACGTTGAGTACAATTACGAGGTCCGGTTGCGAAAAAGTCACAAGTTATAGGCTTCGGAATATAAGACACAAACCGAGTCCAATTTGAGACGTTGACGCACTGATGGAGCTAACTTGTTTCGACTATTTCGAATCTTGTTCCAACACTTCAAATGTGTTGAAACAATAGTAATGGAAGAGTTTGACTCCAATTACGAGGTCCGGTTGCGAAAAAGTCACAAGTTATTGGCTTCGGAATGTAACACACAAACTGAGTCCAATTAAAGACATTGACGCACGGATGGAGCTAAGTTGTTTCGACTGTCACGAATCTTATTCCCACACTTCAAATGTGTTAAAACAATAGTAATGGAAGAGTTTGAGTACAATTACGAAGTCCGGTTGCGAAAAAGTCACAAGTTATAGGCTTCGGAATGTAACACACAAACTGAGTCCAATTAAAGACATTGACGCATGGATGGAGCTAACTTGTTTCGACTGTCACGAATCTTATTCCCACACTTCAAATGTGTTAAAACAATAGTAATGGAAGAGTTTGAGTCCAATTACGAGGTCCGGTTGCGAAAAAGTCACAAGTTATAGGCTTCGGAATGTAACACACAAACTGAGTCCAATTAAAGACATTGACGCACGGATGGAGCTAACTTGTTTCGACTATCACGAATCTTATTCCAACACTTCAAATGTGTTGAAACAATAGTAGTGGAAGAGTTTGAGTCCAATTACGAGGTCCGGTTGCGATAGAGTCACAAGTTATAGGCTTCGGAATGTAACACACAAACTGAGTCCAATTTGAGACATTGATGCACGGAAGGAGCTAATATGTTTTGACTATTCCGAATCTTGTTCCGACACTTCAAATGTGTTGAAACAATAGTAATGGAAGAGTTTGAGTCCAATTACGAGGTCCTGTTGCAAACAAGTCACAAGTTATAGGCTTCGGAATATAACACACAAACTGAGTCCAATTAAAGACATTGACGCACGGATGGAGATTACTTGTGTCGACTATCACGAATCTTATTCCAACACTTCAAATGTGTTGAAACAATAGTAGTGGAAGAGTTTGAGTCCAATTACGAGGTCCGGTTGCGATAAAGTCACAAGTTATTGGCTTCGGAATGTAACACACAAACTGAGTCCAATTTGAGACGTTGACGCACGGATGGAGCTAACATGTTTCGACTTTGCTGAATCTTGTTCCAACACTTCAAATGTGTTGAAACAATAGTAATGAAAGAGTTAGAGTCCAATTACGAGGACCGGTTGCGAAAAAGTCACAAGTTATAGGCTTCGGAATGTAACACAAAAACTGAGTCCAATTAAAGACATTGACGCACGGACGGAGCTAACTTGTTTCGACTGTCACGAATCTAATTCCAACACTTCCAATGTGTTGAAACAATAGTAATGGAAGAGTTTGAGTCCAAATACGAGGTCCGGTTGCGAAAAAGTCACAAGTTATAGGCTTCGGAATGTAAGACACAATCTGAGTCAAATTTGAGACGTGGACACACGGATGGAGCTAACTCGTTTTGACTTTCACCAATCTTTTTCCAACACTTCAAATGTTTTGAAACAATAGTATTACAAGAGTTTGAGTCCAATTACGAGGTCCGGTTGCAAAAATGTTACAAGTTATAGGCTACGGAATGTAACCCACAAACTGAGTCCAATTAAAGACATTGACGCACGGATGGAGCTAAGTTGTTTCGACTGTTCCGAATCTTGTTCCAATACTTCAAATGTGTTGAAACAATAGTAATGGAAGAGTTTGAGTCCAATTACGAGGTCCGGTTGCGAAAAAGTCACAAGTTATAGGCTTCGGAATATAAGACACAAACCGAGTCCAATTTGAGACGTTGACGCACTGATGGAGCTAACTTGTTTCGACTATTTCGAATCTTGTTCCAACACTTCAAATGTGTTGAAACAATAGTAATGGAAGAGTTTGACTCCAATTACGAGGTCCGGTTGCGAAAAAGTCACAAGTTATTGGCTTCGGAATGTAACACACAAACTGAGTCCAATTAAAGACATTGACGCACGGATGGAGCTAAGTTGTTTCGACTGTCACGAATCTTATTCCCACACTTCAAATGTGTTAAAACAATAGTAATGGAAGAGTTTGAGTACAATTACGAAGTCCGGTTGCGAAAAAGTCACAAGTTATAGGCTTCGGAATGTAACACACAAACTGAGTCCAATTAAAGACATTGACGCACGGATGGAGCTAACTTGTTTCGACTGTCACGAATCTTATTCCCACACTTCAAATGTGTTAAAACAATAGTAATCGAAGAGTTTGAGTCCAATTACGAGGTCCGGTTGCGAAAAAGTCACAAGTTATAGGCTTCGGAATGTAACACACAAACTGAGTCCAATTAAAGACATTGACGCACGGATGGAGCTAACTTGTTTTGACTGTCACGAATCTTATTCCAACACTTCAAATGTGTTGAAACAATAGTAGTGGAAGAGTTTGAGTCCAATTACGAGGTCCGGTTGCGATAGAGTCACAAGTTATAGGCTTCGGAATGTAACACACAAACTGAGTCCAATTTGAGACATTGATGCACGGATGGAGCTAATATGTTTCGACTGTTCCGAATCTTGTTCCAACACTTCAAATGTGTTGAAACAATAGTAATGGAAGAGTTTGAGTCCAATTACGAGGTCCGGTTGCGAAAAAGTCACAAGTTATAGGCTTCGGAATGTAACACACAAACTGAGTCCAATTAAAGACATTGACGCATGGATGGAGCTAACTTGTTTCGACTGTCACGAATCTTATTCCAACACTTCAAATGTGTTAAAACAATAGTAATGGAAGAGTTTGAGTACAATTACGAGGTCCGGTTGCGAAAAAGTCACAAGTTATAGGCTTCGGAATATAAGACACAAACCGAGTCCAATTTGAGACGTTGACGCACTGATGGAGCTAACTTGTTTCGACTATTTCGAATCTTGTTCCAACACTTCAAATGTGTTGAAACAATAGTAATGGAAGAGTTTGACTCCAATTACGAGGTCCGGTTGCGAAAAAGTCACAAGTTATTGGCTTCGGAATGTAACACACAAACTGAGTCCAATTAAAGACATTGACGCACGGATGGAGCTAAGTTGTTTCGACTGTCACGAATCTTATTCCCACACTTCAAATGTGTTAAAAGAATAGTAATGGAAGAGTTTGAGTCCAATTACGAAGTCCGGTTGCGAAAAAGTCACAAGTTATAGGCTTCGGAATGTAACACACAAACTGAGTCCAATTAAAGACATTGACGCACGGATGGAGCTAACTTGTTTCGACTGTCACGAATCTTATTCCCACACTTCAAATGTGTTAAAACAATAGTAATGGAAGAGTTTGAGTCCAATTACGAGGTCCGGTTGCGAAAAAGTCACAAGTTATAGGCTTCGGAATGTAACACACAAACTGAGTCCAATTAAAGACATTGACGCACGGAGGGAGCTAACTTGTTTCGACTGTCACGAATCTTATTCCAACACTTCAAATGTGTTGAAACAATAGTAGTGGAAGAGTTTGAGTCCAATTACGAGGTCCGGTTGCGATAGAGTCACAAGTTATAGGCTTCGGAATGTAACACACAAACTGAGTCCAATTTGAGACATTGATGCACGGATGGAGCTAATATGTTTTGACTGTTCCGAATCTTGTTCCAACACTTCAAATGTGTTGAAACAATAGTAATGGAAGAGTTTGAGTCCAATTACGAGGTCCGGTTGCGAAAAAGTCACAAGTTATAGGCTTCGGAATGTAACACACAAACTGAGTCCAATTAAAGACATTGACGCATGGATGGAGCTAACTTGTTTCGACTGTCACGAATCTTATTCCAACACTTCAAATGTGTTAAAACAATAGTAATGGAAGAGTTTGAGTACAATTACGAGGTCCGGTTGCGAAAAAGTCACAAGTTATAGGCTTCGGAATATAAGACACAAACCGAGTCCAATTTGAGACGTTGACGCACTGATGGAGCTAACTTGTTTCGACTATTTCGAATCTTGTTCCAACACTTCAAATGTGTTGAAACAATAGTAATGGAAGAGTTTGACTCCAATTACGAGGTCCGGTTGCGAAAAAGTCACAAGTTATTGGCTTCGGAATGTAACACACAAACTGAGTCCAATTAAAGACATTGACGCACGGATGGAGCTAAGTTGTTTCGACTGTCACGAATCTTATTCCCACACTTCAAATGTGTTAAAAGAATAGTAATGGAAGAGTTTGAGTCCAATTACGAAGTCCGGTTGCGAAAAAGTCACAAGTTATAGGCTTCGGAATGTAACACACAAACTGAGTCCAATTAAAGACATTGACGCACGGATGGAGCTAACTTGTTTCGACTGTCACGAATCTTATTCCCACACTTCAAATGTGTTAAAACAATAGTAATGGAAGAGTTTGAGTCCAATTACGAGGTCCGGTTGCGAAAAAGTCACAAGTTATAGGCTTCGGAATGTAACACACAAACTGAGTCCAATTAAAGACATTGACGCACGGAGGGAGCTAACTTGTTTCGACTGTCACGAATCTTATTCCAACACTTCAAATGTGTTGAAACAATAGTAGTGGAAGAGTTTGAGTCCAATTACGAGGTCCGGTTGCGATAGAGTCACAAGTTATAGGCTTCGGAATGTAACACACAAACTGAGTCCAATTTGAGACATTGATGCACGGAAGGAGCTAATATGTTTTGACTATTCCGAATCTTGTTCCAACACTTCAAATGTGTTGAAACAATAGTAATGGAAGAGTTTGAGTCCAATTACGAGGTCCTGTTGCAAAAAAGTCACAAGTTATAGGCTTCAGAATATAACACACAAACTGAGTCCAATTAAAGACATTGACGCACGGATGGAGATTACTTGTGTCGACTATCACGAATCTTATTCCAACACTTCAAATGTGTTGAAACAATAGTAGTGGAAGAGTTTGAGTCCAATTACGAGGTCCGGTTGCGACAAAGTCACAAGTTATTGGCTTCGGAATGTAACACACAAACTGAGTCCAATTTGAGACGTTGACGCACGGATGGAGCTAACATGTTTCGACTTTGCTGAATCTTGTTCCAACACTTCAAATGTGTTGAAACAATAGTAATGAAAGAGTTAGAGTCCAATTACGAGGACCGGTTGCGAAAAAGTCACAAGTTATAGGGTTCGGAATGTAACACAAAAACTGAGTCCAATTAAAGACATTGACGCACGGACGGAGCTAACTTGTTTCGACTGTCACGAATCTAATTCCAACACTTCCAATGTGTTGAAACAATTGTAATGGAAGAGTTTGAGTCCAAATACGAGGTCCGGTTGCGAAAAAGTCACAAGTTATAGGCTTCGGAATGTAAGACACAATCTGAGTCAAATTTGAGACGTGGACGCACGGATGGAGCTAACTCGTTTTGACTTTCACCAATCTTTTTCCAACACTTCAAATGTTTTGAAACAATAGTATTACAAGAGTTTGAGCCCAATTATGAGGTCCGGTTGCAAAAATGTTACAAGTTATAGGCTACGGAATGTAACCCACAAACTGAGTCCAATTAAAGACATTGACGCACGGATGGAGCTAAGTTGTTTCGACTGTTCCGAATCTTGTTCCAATACTTCAAATGTGTTGAAACAATAGTAATGGAAGAGTTTGAGTCCAATTACGAGGTCCGGTTGCGAAAAAGTCACAAGTTATAGGCTTCGGAATGTAACACACAAACTGAGTCCAATTAAAGACATTGACGCACGGATGGAGCTAACTTGTTTCGACTGTCACGAATCTTATTCCAACACTTCAAATGTGTTAAAACAATAGTAATGGAAGAGTTTGAGTACAATTACGAGGTCCGGTTGCGAAAAAGTCACAAGTTATAGGCTTCGGAATATAAGACACAAACCGAGTCCAATTTGAGACGTTGACGCACTGATGGAGCTAACTTGTTTCGACTATTTCGAATCTTGTTCCAACACTTCAAATGTGTTGAAACAATAGTAATGGAAGAGTTTGACTCCAATTACGAGGTCCGGTTGCGAAAAAGTCACAAGTTATTGGCTTCGGAATGTAACACACAAACTGAGTCCAATTAAAGACATTGACGCACGGATGGACCTAACTTGTTTCGACTGTCACGAATCTTATTCCCACACTTCAAATGTGTTAAAACAATAGTAATGGAAGAGTTTGAGTCCAATTACGAGGTCCGATTGCGAAAAAGTCACAAGTTATAGGCTTCGGAATGTAACACACAAACTGAGTCCAATTAAAGACATTGACGCACGGATGGAGCTAACTTGTTTCGACTGTCACGAATCTTATTCCGACACTTCAAATGTGTTGAAACAATAGTAGTGGAAGAGTTTGAGTCCAATTACGAGGTCCGGTTGCGATAGAGTCACAAGTTATAGGCTTCGGAATGTAACACACAAACTGAGTCCAATTTGAGACATTGATGCACGGATGGAGCTAATATGTTTCGACTGTTCCGAATCTTGTTCCAACACTTCAAATGTGTTGAAACAATAGTAATGGAAGAGTTTGAGTCCAATTAGGAGGTCCTGTTGCAAAAAAGTCACAAGTTATAGGCTTCGGAATATAACACACAAACTGAGTCCAATTAAAGACATTGACGCACGGATGGAGATTACTTGTGTCGACTATCACGAATCTTATTCCAACACTTCAAATGTGTTGAAACAATAGTAGTGGAAGAGTTTGAGTCCAATTACGAGGTCCGGTTGCGATAAAGTCACAAGTTATTGGCTTCGGAATGTAACACACAAACTGAGTCCAATTTGAGACGTTGACGCACGGATGGAGCTAACATGTTTCGACTGTGCTGAATCTTGTTCCAACACTTCAAATGTGTTGAAACAATAGTAATGAAAGAGTTAGAGTCCAATTACGAGGACTGGTTGCGAAAAAGTCACAAGTTATAGGCTTCGGAATGTAACACAAAAACTGAGTCCAATTAAAGACATTGACGCACGGATGGAGATTACTTGTGTCGACTATCACGAATCTTATTCCAACACTTCAAATGTGTTGAAACAATAGTAGTGGAAGAGTTTGAGTCCAATTACGAGGTCCGGTTGCGATAAAGTCACAAGTTATTGGCTTCCGAATGTAACACACAAATTGAGTCCAATTTGAGACGTTGACGCACGGATGGAGCTAACATGTTTCGACTTTGCTGAATATTGTTCCAACACTTCAAATGTGTTGAAACAATAGTAATGAAAGAGTTAGAGTCCAATTACGGGGACCGGTTGCGAAAAAGTCACAAGTTATAGGCTTCGGAATGTAACACAAAAACTGAGTCCAATTAAAGACATTGACGCACGGACGGAGCTAACTTGTTTCGACTGTCACGAATCTAATTCCAACACTTCCAATGTGTTGAAACAATTGTAATGGAAGAGTTTGAGTCCAAATACGAGGTCCGGTTGGGAAAAAGTCACAAGTTATAGGCTTCGGAATGTAAGACACAATCTGAGTCAAATTTGAGACGTGGACGCACGGATGGAGCTAACTCGTTTTGACTTTCATCAATCTTTTTCCAACACTTCAAATGTTTTGAAACAATAGTATTACAAGAGTTTGAGTCCAATTACGAGGTCCGGTTGCAAAAATGTTACAAGTTATAGGCTACGGAATGTAACCCACAAACTGAGTCCAATTAAAGACATTGACGCACGGATGGAGCTAAGTTGTTTTGACTGTTCCGAATCTTGTTCCAATACTTCAAATGTGTTGAAACAATAGTAATGGAAGAGTTTGAGTCCAATTACGAGGTCCGGTTGCGAAAAAGTCACAAGTTATAGGCTTCGGAATGTAACACACAAACTGAGTCCAATTAAAGACATTGACGCACGGATGGAGCTAACTTGTTTCGACTGTCACGAATCTTATTCCAACACTTCAAATGTGTTAAAACAATAGTAATGGAAGAGTTTTAGTACAATTACGAGGTCCGGTTGCGAAAAAGTCACAAGTTATAGGCTTCGGAATATAAGACACAAACCGAGTCCAATTTGAGACGTTGACGCACTGATGGAGCTAACTTGTTTCGACTATTTCGAATCTTGTTCCAACACTTCAAATGTGTTGAAACAATAGTAATGGAAGAGTTTGACTCCAATTACGAGGTCCGGTTGCGAAAAAGTCACAAGTTATTGGCTTCGGAATGTAAAACACAAACTGAGTCCAATTAAAGACATTGACGCACGGATGGAGCTAACTTGTTTCGACTGTCACGAATCTTATTCCGACACTTCAAATGTATTGAAACAATAGTAGTGGAAGAGTTTGAGTCCAATTACGAGGTCCGGTTGCGATAGAGTCACAAGTTATAGGCTTCGGAATGTAACACACAAACTGAGTCCAATTTGAGACATTGATGCACGGATGGAGCTAATATGTTTCGACTATTCCGAATCTTGTTCCAACACTTCAAATGTGTTGAAACAATAGTAATGGAAGAGTTTGAGTCCAATTACGAGGTCCTGTTGCAAAAAAGTCACAAGTTATAGGCTTCGGAATATGACACACAAACTGAGTCCAATTAAAGACATTGACGCACGGATGGAGATTACTTGTGTCGACTATCACGAATCTTATTCCAACACTTCAAATGTGTTGAAACAATAGTAGTTGAAGAGTTTGAGTCCAATTACGAGGTCCGGTTGCGATAAAGTCACAAGTTATTGGCTTCAGAATGTAACACACAAATTGAGTCCAATTTGAGACGTTGACGCACGGATGGAGCTAACATGTTTCGACTTTGCTGAATCTTGTTCCAACAATTCTAATGTGTTGAAACAATAGTAATGAAAGAGTTAGAGTCCAATTACGAGGACCGGTTGCGAAAAAGTCACAAGTTATAGGCTTCGGAATGTAACACAAAAACTGAGTCCAATTAAAGACATTGACGCACGGACGGAGCTAACTTGTTTCGACTGTCACGAATCTAATTCCAACACTTCCAATGTGTTGAAACAATTGTAATGGAAGAGTTTGAGTCCAAATACGAGGTCCGGTTGCGAAAAAGTCACAAGTTATAGGCTTCGGAATGTAAGACACAATCTGAGTCAAATTTGAGCCGTGGACGCACGGATGGAGCTAACTCGTTTTGACTTTCATCAATCTTTTTCCAACACTTCAAATGTTTTGAAACAATAGTATTACAGGAGTTTGAGTCCAATTACGAGGTCCGGTTGCAAAAATGTTACAAGTTATAGGCTACGGAATGTAACCCACAAACTGAGTCCAATTAAAGACATTGACGCACGGATGGAGCTAACTTGTTTCGACTGTTCCGAATCTTGTTCCAATACTTCAAAGGTGTTGAAACAATAGTAATGGAAGAGTTTGAGTCCAATTACGAGGTCCGTTTGCGAAAAAGTCACAAGTTATAGGCTTCGGAATGTAACCCACAAACTGAGTCCAATTAAAGACATTGACGCACGGATGGAGCTAACTTGTTTCGACTGTCACGAATCTTATTCCAACACTTCAAATGTGTTAAAACAATAGTAATGGAAGAGTTTGAGTACAATTACGAGGTCCGGTTGCGAAAAAGTCACAAGTTATAGGCTTCGGAATATAAGACACAAACCGAGTCCAATTTGAGACGTTGACGCACTGATGGAGCTAACTTGTTTCGACTATTTCGAATCTTGTTCCAACACTTCAAATGTGTTGAAACAATAGTAATGGAAGAGTTTGACTCCAATTACGAGGTCCGGTTGCGAAAAAGTCACAAGTTATTGGCTTCGGAATGTAACACACAAACTGAGTCCAATTAAAGACATTGACGCACGGATGGAGCTAACTTGTTTCGACTGTCACGAATCTTATTCCCACACTTCAAATGTGTTAAAACAATAGTAATGGAAGAGTTTGAGTCCAATCACGAGGTCCGGTTGTGAAAAAGTCACAAGTTATAGGCTTCGGAATGTAACACACAAACTGAGTCCAATTAAAGACATTGACGCACGGATGGAGCTAACTTGTTTCGACTGTCACGAATCTTATTCCGACACTTCAAATGTGTTGAAACAATAGTAGTGGAAGAGTTTGAGTCCAATTACGAGGTCCGGTTGATATAGAGTCACAAGTTATAGGCTTCGGAATGTAACACACAAACTGAGTCCAATTTGAGACATTGATGCACGGATGGAGCTAATATGTTTCGACTGTTCCGAATCTTGTTCCAACACTTCAAATGTGTTGAAACAATAGTAATGGAAGAGTTTGAGTCCAATTACGAGGTCCTGTTGCAAAAAAGTCACAAGTTATAGGCTTCGGAATATAACACACAAACTGAGTCCAATTAAAGACATTGACGCACGGATGGAGATTACTTGTGTCGACTATCACGAATCTTATTCCAACACTTCAAATGTGTTGAAACAATAGTAGTGGAAGAGTTTGAGTCCAATTACGAGGTCCGGTTGCGATAAAGTCACAAGTTATTGGCTTCGGAATGTAACACACAAACTGAGTCCAATTTGAGACGTTGACGCACGGATGGAGCTAACATGTTTCGACTGTGCTGAATCTTGTTCCAACACTTCAAATGTGTTGAAACAATAGTAATGAAAGAGTTAGAGTCCAATTACGAGGACTGGTTGCGAAAAAGTCACAAGTTATAGGCTTCGGAATGTAACATAGAAACTGAGTCCAATTAGAGACATTGACGCACGGATGGAGCTAACTTGTTTCGACTGTCACGAATCTAATTCCAACACTTCCAATGTGTTGAAACAATAGTAATGGAAGAGTTTGAGTCCAATTACGAGGTCCGGTTGCGAAAAAGTCACAAGTTATAGGCTTCGGAATGTAAGACACAATCTGAGTCAAATTTGAGACGTGGACGCACGGATGGAGCTAACTCGTTTTGACTTTCACCAATCTTTTTCCAACACTTCAAATGTTTTGAAACAATAGTATTACAAGAGTTTGAGTCCAATTACGAGGTCCGGTTGCAAAAATATCACAAGTCATAGGCTACGGAATGTAACCCACAAACTGAGTCCAATTAAAGACATTGACGCACGGATGGAGCTAACTTGTTTCGACTGTTCCGAATCTTGTTCCAAAACTTCAAATGTGTTGAAACAATAGTAATGGAAGAGTTTGAGTCCAATTACGAGGTCCGGTTGCGAAAAAGTCACAAGTTATAGGCTTCGGAATGTAACACACAAACTGAGTCCAATTAAAGACATTGACGCATGGATGGAGCTAACTTGTTTCGACTGTCACGAATCTTATTCCAGCACTTCAAATGTGTTAAAACAATAGTAATGGAAGAGTTTGAGTACAATTACGAGGTCCGGTTGCGAAAAAGTCACAAGTTATAGGCTTCGGAATATAAGACACAAACCGAGTCCAATTTGAGACGTTGACGCACTGATGGAGCTAACTTGTTTCGACTATTTCGAATCTTGTTCCAACACTTCAAATGTGTTGAAACAATAGTAATGGAAGAGTTTGACTCCAATTCTGAGGTCCGGTTGCGAAAAAGTCACAAGTTATTGGCTTCGGAATGTAACACACAAACTGAGTCCAATTAAAGACATTGACGCACGGATGGAGCTAACTTGTTTCGACTGTCACGAATCTTATTCCCACACATCAAATGTGTTAAAACAATAGTAATGGAAGAGTTTGAGTACAATTACGAAGTCCGGTTGCGAAAAAGTCACAAGTTATTGGCTTCGGAATGTAACACACAAACTGAGTCCAATTAAAGACATTGACGCACGGATGGAGCTAACTTGTTTCGACTGTCACGAATCTTATTCCCACACTTCAAATGTGTTAAAACAATAGTAATGGAAGAGTTTGAGTCCAATTACGAGGTCCGGTTGCGAAAAAGTCACAAGTTATAGGCTTCGGAATGTAACACACAAACTGAGTCCAATTAAAGACATTGACGCACGGATGGAGCTAACTTGTTTCGACTGTCACGAATCTTATTCCAACACTTCAAATGTGTTGAAACAATAGTAGTGGAAGAGTTTGAGTCCAATTACGAGGTCCGGTTGCGATAGAGTCACAAGTTATAGGCTTCGGAATGTAACACACAAACTGAGTCCAATTTGAGACATTGATGCACGGATGGAGCTAATATGTTTCGACTATTCCGAATCTTGTTCCAACACTTCAAATGTGTTGAAACAATAGTAATGGAAGAGTATGAGTCCAATTACGAGGTCCTGTTGCAAAAAAGTCACAAGTTATAGGCTTCGGAATATAACACACAAACTGAGTCCAATTAAAGACATTGACGCACGGATGGAGATTACTTGTGTCGACTATCACGAATCTTATTCCAACACTTCAAATGTGTTGAAACAATAGTAGTGGAAGAGTTTGAGTCCAATTACGAGGTCCGGTTGCGATAAAGTCACAAGTTATTGGCTTCGGAATGTAACACACAAACTGAGTCCAATTTGAGACGTTGACGCACGGATGGAGCTAACATGTTTTGACTGTGCTGAATTTTGTTCCAACACTTCAAATGTGTTGAAACAATAGTAATGAAAGAGTTAGAGTCCAATTACGAGGAGCGGTTGCGAAAAAGTCACAAGTTATAGGCTTCGGAATGTAACACAAAAACTGAGTCCAATTAAAGACATTGACGCACGGATGGAGCTAACTTGTTTCGACTGTCACGAATCTAATTCCAACACTTCCAATGTGTTGAAACAATAGTAATGGAAGAGTTTGAGTCCAATTACGAGGTCCGGTTGCGAAAAAGTCACAAGTTATAGGCTTCGGAATGTAAGACACAATCTGAGTCAAATTTGAGACGTGGACGCACGGATGGAGCTAACTCGTTTTGACTTTCACCAATCTTTTTCCAACACTTCAAATGTTTTGCAACAATAGTATTACAAGAGTTTGAGTCCAATTACGAGGTCCGGTTGCAAAAATGTCACAAGTTATAGGCTACGGAATGTAACCCACAAACTGAGTCCAATTAAAGACATTGACGCACGGATGGAGCTAACTTGTTTCGACTATCACGAATCTTATTCCCACACTTCAAATGTGTTAAAACAATAGTAATGGAAGAGTTTGAGTCCAATTACGAGGTCCGGTTGCGAAAAAGTCACAAGTTATAGGCTTCGGAATGTAACACACAAACTGAGTCCAATTAAAGACATTGACGCACGGATGGAGCTAACTTGTTTCGACTGTCACGAATCTTATTCCAGCACTTCAAATGTGTTAAAACAATAGTAATGGAAGAGTTTGAGTACAATTACGAGGTCCGGTTGCGAAAAAGTCACAAGTTATAGGCTTCGGAATATAAGACACAAACCGAGTCCAATTTGAGACGTTGACGCACTGATGGAGCTAACTTGTTTCGACTATTTCGAATCTTGTTCCAACACTTCAAATGTGTTGAAACAATAGTAATGGAAGAGTTTGACTCCAATTACGTGGTCCGGTTGCGAAAAAGTCACAAGTTATTGGCTTCGGAATGTAACACACAAACTGAGTCCAATTAAAGACATTGACGCACGGATGGAGCTAACTTGTTTCGACTGTCACGAATCTTATTCCCACACTTCAAATGTTTTAAAACAATAGTAATGGAAGAGTTTGAGTCCAATTACGAGGTCCGGTTGCGAAAAAGTCACAAGTTATAGGCTTCGGAATGTAACACACAAACTGAGTCCAATTAAAGACATTGACGCACGGATGGAGCTAACTTGTTTCGACTGTCACGAATCTTATTCCAACACTTCAAATGTGTTGAAACAATAGTAGTGGAAGAGTTTGAGTCCAATTACGAGGTCCGATTGCGATAGAGTCACAAGTTATAGGCTTCGGAATGTAACACACAAACTGAGTCCAATTTGAGACATTGATGCACGGATGGAGCTAATATGTTTCGACTGTTCCGAATCTTGTTCCAACACTTCAAATGTGTTGAAACAATATTAATGGAAGAGTTTGAGTCCAATTACGAGGTCCTGTTGCAAAAAAGTCACAAGTTATAGGCTTCGGAATATAACACACAAACTGAGTCCAATTAAAGACATTGACGCACGGATGGAGCTTACTTGTGTCGACTATCACGAATCTTATTCCAACACTTCAAATGTGTTGAAACAATAGTAGTGGAAGAGTTTGAGTCCAATTACGAGGTCCGGTTGTGATAAAGTCACAAGTTATTGGCTTCGGAATGTAACACACAAACTGAGTCCAATTTGAGACGTTGACGCACGGATGGAGCTAACATGTTTCGACTGTGCTGAATCTTGTTCCAACACTTCAAATGTGTTGAAACAATAGTAATGAAAGAGTTAGAGTCCAATTACGAGGACCGGTTGCGAAAAAGTCACAAGTTATAGGCTTCGGAATGTAACACAAAAACTGAGTCCAATTAAAGACATTGACGCACGGATGGAGCTAACTTGTTTCGACTGTCACGAATCTAATTCCAACACTTCCAATGTGTTGAAACAATAGTAATGGAAGAGTTTGAGTCCAATTACGAGGTCCGGTTGCGAAAAAGTGACAAGTTATAGGCTTCGGAATGTAAGACACAATCTGAGTCAAATTTGAGACGTGGACGCACGGATGGAGCTAACTCGTTTTGACTTTCACCAATCTTTTTCAAACACTTCAAATGTTTTGAAACAATAGTATTACAAGAGTTTGAGTCCAATTACGAGGTCCGGTTGCAAAAATGTCACAAGTCATAGGCTACGGAATGTAACCCACAAACTGAGTCCAATTAAAGACATTGACGCACGGATGGAGCTAACTTGTTTCGACTGTTCCGAATCTTGTTCCAACACTTCAAATGTGTTAAAACAATAGTAATGGAAGAGTTTGAGTCCAATTACGAGGACCGGTTGAGAAAAAGTCACAAGTTATAGGCTTCGGAATGTAACACACAAACTGAGTCCAATTAAAGACATTGACGCACGGATGGAGCTAACTTGTTTCGACTGTTCCGAATCTTGTTCCAATACTTCAAATGTGTTGAAACAATAGTAATGGAAGAGTTTGAGTCCAATTACGAGGTCTGGTTGCGAAAAAGTCACAAGTTATAGGCTTCGGAATGTAACACACAAACTGAGTCCAATTAAAGACATTGACGCACGGATGGAGCTAACTTGTTTCGACTGTCACGAATCTTATTCCAATACTTCAAATGTGTTAAAACAATAGTAATGGAAGAGTTTGAGTACAATTACGAGGTCCGGTTGCGAAAAAGTCACAAGTTATAGGCTTCGGAATGTAAGACACAAACCGAGTCCAATTTGAGACGTTGACGCACTGATGGAGCTAACCTGTTTCGACTATTTCGAATCTTGTTCCAACATTTCAAATGTATTGAAACAATAGTAATGGAAGAGTTTGAGTACAATTACGAGTTCCGGTTGCGAAAAAGTCACAAGTTATTGGCTTCGGAATGTAATACACAAACTGAGTCCAGTTAAAGACATTGACGCACGGATGGAGCTAACTTGTTTCGACTGTCAGGAGTCTTATTCCAACACTTCAAATGTGTTGAAACAATAGTAGTGGAAGAGTTTGAGTCCAATTACGAGGTCCGGTTGCGATAAAGTCACAAGTTATTGGCTTCGGAATGTAACACACAAACTGAGTCCAATTTGAGACGTTGACGCACGGATGGAGCTAACATGTTTCGACTGTGCTGAATCTTGTTCCAACAGTTCAAATGTGTTGAAACAATAGTAATGGAAGAGTATGAGTCCAATTACGAGGTCCTGTTGCAAAAAAGTCACAAGTTATAGGCTTCGGAATATAACACACAAACTGAGTCCAATTAAAGACATTGACGCACGGATGGAGATTACTTGTGTCGACTATCACGAATCTTATTCCAACACTTCAAATGTGTTGAAACAATAGTAGTGGAAGAGTTTGAGTCCAATTACGAGGTCCGGTTGAGAAAAAGTCACAAGTTATAGGCTTCGGAATGTAACACAAAAACTGAGTCCAATTAAAGACATTGACGCACGGATGGAGCTAACTTGTTTCGACTGTCACGAATCTAATTCCAACACTTCCAATGTGTTGAAACAATTGTAATGGAAGAGTTTGAGTCCAAATACGAGGTCCGGTTGCGAAAAAGTCACAAGTTATAGGCTTCGGAATGTAAGACACAATCTGAGTCAAATTTGAGACGTGGACGCACGGATGGAGCTAACTCGTTTTGACTTTCACCAATCTTTTTCCAACACTTCAAATGTTTTGAAACAATAGTATTACAAGAGTTTGAGTCCAATTACGAGGTCCGGTTGCAAAAATGTTACAAGTTATAGGCTACGGAATGTAACCCACAAACTGAGTCCAATTAAAGACATTGACGCACGGATGGAGCTAACTTGTTTCGACTGTTCCGAATCTTGTTCCAACACTTCAAATGTGTTGAAACAATAGTAATGGAAGAGTTTGAGTCCAATTACGAGGTCCGGTTGAGAAAAAGTCACAAGTTATAGGCTTCGGAATGTAACACACAAACTGAGTCCAATTAAAGACATTGACGCACGGATGGAGCTAACTTGTTTCGACTGTTCCGAATCTTGTTCCAATACTTCAAATGTGTTGAAACAATAGTAATGGAAGAGTTTGAGTCCAATTACGAGGTCTGGTTGCGAAAAAGTCACAAGTTATAGGCTTCGGAATGTAACACACAAACTGAGTCCAATTAAAGACATTGACGCACGGATGGAGCTAACTTGTTTCGACTGTCACGAATCTTATTCCAATACTTCAAATGTGTTAAAACAATAGTAATGGAAGAGTTTGAGTACAATTACGAGGTCCGGTTGCGAAAAAGTCACAAGTTATAGGCTTCGGAATGTAAGACACAAACCGAGTCCAATTTGAGACGTTGACGCACTGATGGAGCTAACCTGTTTCGACTATTTCGAATCTTGTTCCAACATTTCAAATGTATTGAAACAATAGTAATGGAAGAGTTTGAGTACAATTACGAGTTCCGGTTGCGAAAAAGTCACAAGTTATTGGCTTCGGAATGTAATACACAAACTGAGTCCAGTTAAAGACATTGACGCACGGATGGAGCTAACTTGTTTCGACTGTCAGGAGTCTTATTCCAACACTTCAAATGTGTTGAAACAATAGTAGTGGAAGAGTTTGAGTCCAATTACGAGGTCCGATTGCGATAAAGTCACAAGTTATTGGCTTCGGAATGTAACACACAAATTGAGTCCAATTTGAGACGTTGACGCACGGATGGAGCTAACATGTTTCGACTGTGCTGAATCTTGTTCCAACACTTCAAATGTGTTGAAACAATAGTAATGGAAGAGTATGAGTCCAATTACGAGGACCGGTTACGAAAAAGTCACAAGTTATAGGCTTCGGAATGTAACACACAAACTGAGTCCAATTACAGACATTGACACACGGATGGAGCTAACTTGTTTCGACTGTCACGAATCTAATTCCAACACTTCCAATGTGTTGAAACAATTGTAATGGAAGAGTTTGAGTCCAAATACGAGGTCCGGTTGCGAAAAAGTCACAAGTTATAGGCTTCGGAATGTAAGACACAATCTGAGTCAAATTTGAGACGTGGACGCACGGATGGAGCTAACTCGTTTTGACTTTCACCAATCTTTTTCCAACACTTCAAATGTTTTGAAACAATAGTATTACAAGAGTTTGAGTCCAATTACGAGGTCCAGTTGCAAAAATGTTACAAGTTATAGGCTACGGAATGTAACCCACAAACTGAGTCTAATTAATGACATTGACGCACAGATGGAGCTAACTTGTTTCGACTGTTCCGAATCTTGTTCCAACACTTCAAATGTGTTGAAACAATAGTAATGGAAGAGTTTGAGTCCAATTACGAGGTCCGGTTGAGAAAAAGTCACAAGTTATAGGCTTCGGAATGTAACACACAAACTGAGTCCAATTAAAGACATTGACGCACGGATGGAGCTAACTTGTTTCGACTGTTCCGAATCTTGTTCCAATACTTCAAATGTGTTGAAACAATAGTAATGGAAGAGTTTGAGTCCAATTACGAGGGCTGGTTGCGAAAAAGTCACAAGTTATAGGCTTCGGAATGTAACACACAAACTGAGTCCAATTAAAGACATTGACGCACGGATGGAGCTAACTTGTTTCGACTGTCACGAATCTTATTCCAATACTTCAAATGTGTTAAAACAATAGTAATGGAAGAGTTTGAGTACAATTACGAGGTCCGGTTGCGAAAAAGTCACAAGTTATAGGCTTCGGAATGTAAGACACAAACCGAGTCCAATTTGAGACGTTGACGCACTGATGGAGCTAACCTGTTTCGACTATTTCGAATCTTGTTCCAACATTTCAAATGTATTGAAACAATAGTAATAGAAGAGTTTGAGTACAATTACGAGTTCCGGTTGCGAAAAAGTCACAAGTTATTGGCTTCGGAATGTAATACACAAACTGAGTCCAGTTAAAGACATTGACGCACGGATGGAGCTAACTTGTTTCGACTGTCAGGAGTCTTATTCCAACACTTCAAATGTGTTGAAACAATAGTAGTGGAAGAGTTTGAGTCCAATTACGAGGTCCGGTTGCGATAAAGTCACAAGTTATTGGCTTCGGAATGTAACACACAAACTGAGTCCAATTTGAGACGTTGACGCACGGATGGAGCTAACATGTTTCGACTGTGCTGAATCTTGTTCCAACACTTTAAATGTGTTGAAACAATAGTAATGGAAGAGTATGAGTCCAATTACGAGGATCGGTTACGAAAAAGTCACAAGTTATAGGCTTCGGAATGTAACACACAAACTGAGTCCAATTAAAGACATTGACGCACGGATGGAGCTAACTTGTTTCGACTGTTCCGAATCTTGTTCCAATACTTCAAATGTGTTGAAACAATAGTAATGGAAGAGTTTGAGTCCAATTACGAGGTCTGGTTGCGAAAAAGTCACAAGTTATAGGCTTCGGAATGTAACACACAAACTGAGTCCAATTAAAGACATTGACGCACGGATGGAGCTAACTTGTTTCGACTGTCACGAATCTTATTCCAATACTTCAAATGTGTTAAAACAATAGTAATGGAAGAGTTTGAGTACAATTACGAGGTCCGGTTGCGAAAAAGTCACAAGTTATAGGCTTCGGAATGTAAGACACAAACCGAGTCCAATTTGAGACGTTGACGCACTGATGGAGCTAACCTGTTTCGACTATTTCGAATCTTGTTCCAACATTTCAAATGTATTGAAACAATAGTAATGGAAGAGTTTGAGTACAATTACGAGTTCCGGTTGCGAAAAAGTCACAAGTTATTGGCTTCGGAATGTAATACACAAACTGAGTCCAGTTAAAGACATTGACGCACGGATGGAGCTAACTTGTTTCGACTGTCAGGAGTCTTATTCCAACACTTCAAATGTGTTGAAACAATAGTAGTGGAAGAGTTTGAGTCCAATTACGAGGTCCGGTTGCGATAAAGTCACAAGTTATTGGCTTCGGAATGTAACACACAAACTGAGTCCAATTTGAGACGTTGACGCACGGATGGAGCTAACATGTTTCGACTGTGCTGAATCTTGTTCCAACAGTTCAAATGTGTTGAAACAATAGTAATGGAAGAGTATGAGTCCAATTACGAGGTCCTGTTGCAAAAAAGTCACAAGTTATAGGCTTCGGAATATAACACACAAACTGAGTCCAATTAAAGACATTGACGCACGGATGGAGATTACTTGTGTCGACTATCACGAATCTTATTCCAACACTTCAAATGTGTTGAAACAATAGTAGTGGAAGAGTTTGAGTCCAATTACGAGGTCCGGTTGAGAAAAAGTCACAAGTTATAGGCTTCGGAATGTAACACAAAAACTGAGTCCAATTAAAGACATTGACGCACGGATGGAGCTAACTTGTTTCGACTGTCACGAATCTAATTCCAACACTTCCAATGTGTTGAAACAATTGTAATGGAAGAGTTTGAGTCCAAATACGAGGTCCGGTTGCGAAAAAGTCACAAGTTATAGGCTTCGGAATGTAAGACACAATCTGAGTCAAATTTGAGACGTGGACGCACGGATGGAGCTAACTCGTTTTGACTTTCACCAATCTTTTTCCAACACTTCAAATGTTTTGAAACAATAGTATTACAAGAGTTTGAGTCCAATTACGAGGTCCGGTTGCAAAAATGTTACAAGTTATAGGCTACGGAATGTAACCCACAAACTGAGTCCAATTAAAGACATTGACGCACGGATGGAGCTAACTTGTTTCGACTGTTCCGAATCTTGTTCCAACACTTCAAATGTGTTGAAACAATAGTAATGGAAGAGTTTGAGTCCAATTACGAGGTCCGGTTGAGAAAAAGTCACAAGTTATAGGCTTCGGAATGTAACACACAAACTGAGTCCAATTAAAGACATTGACGCACGGATGGAGCTAACTTGTTTCGACTGTTCCGAATCTTGTTCCAATACTTCAAATGTGTTGAAACAATAGTAATGGAAGAGTTTGAGTACAATTACGAGGTCCGGTTGCGAAAAAGTCACAAGTTATAGGCTTCGGAATGTAAGACACAAACCGAGTCCAATTTGAGACGTTGACGCACTGATGGAGCTAACCTGTTTCGACTATTTCGAATCTTGTTCCAACATTTCAAATGTATTGAAACAATAGTAATGGAAGAGTTTGAGTACAATTACGAGTTCCGGTTGCGAAAAAGTCACAAGTTATTGGCTTCGGAATGTAATACACAAACTGAGTCCAGTTAAAGACATTGACGCACGGATGGAGCTAACTTGTTTCGACTGTCAGGAGTCTTATTCCAACACTTCAAATGTGTTGAAACAATAGTAGTGGAAGAGTTTGAGTCCAATTACGAGGTCCGATTGCGATAAAGTCACAAGTTATTGGCTTCGGAATGTAACACACAAACTGAGTCCAATTTGAGACGTTGACGCACGGATGGAGCTAACATGTTTCGACTGTGCTGAATCTTGTTCCAACACTTCAAATGTGTTGAAACAATAGTAATGGAAGAGTATGAGTCCAATTACGAGGACCGGTTACGAAAAAGTCACAAGTTATAGGCTTCGGAATGTAACACACAAACTGAGTCCAATTACAGACATTGACACACGGATGGAGCTAACTTGTTTCGACTGTCACGAATCTAATTCCAACACTTCCAATGTGTTGAAACAATTGTAATGGAAGAGTTTGAGTCCAAATACGAGGTCCGGTTGCGAAAAAGTCACAAGTTATAGGCTTCGGAATGTAAGACACAATCTGAGTCAAATTTGAGACGTGGACGCACGGATGGAGCTAACTCGTTTTGACTTTCACCAATCTTTTTCCAACACTTCAAATGTTTTGAAACAATAGTATTACAAGAGTTTGAGTCCAATTACGAGGTCCAGTTGCAAAAATGTTACAAGTTATAGGCTACGGAATGTAACCCACAAACTGAGTCTAATTAATGACATTGACGCACAGATGGAGCTAACTTGTTTCGACTGTTCCGAATCTTGTTCCAACACTTCAAATGTGTTGAAACAATAGTAATGGAAGAGTTTGAGTCCAATTACGAGGTCCGGTTGAGAAAAAGTCACAAGTTATAGGCTTCGGAATGTAACACACAAACTGAGTCCAATTAAAGACATTGACGCACGGATGGAGCTAACTTGTTTCGACTGTTCCGAATCTTGTTCCAATACTTCAAATGTGTTGAAACAATAGTAATGGAAGAGTTTGAGTCCAATTACGAGGGCTGGTTGCGAAAAAGTCACAAGTTATAGGCTTCGGAATGTAACACACAAACTGAGTCCAATTAAAGACATTGACGCACGGATGGAGCTAACTTGTTTCGACTGTCACGAATCTTATTCCAATACTTCAAATGTGTTAAAACAATAGTAATGGAAGAGTTTGAGTACAATTACGAGGTCCGGTTGCGAAAAAGTCACAAGTTATAGGCTTCGGAATGTAAGACACAAACCGAGTCCAATTTGAGACGTTGACGCACTGATGGAGCTAACCTGTTTCGACTATTTCGAATCTTGTTCCAACATTTCAAATGTATTGAAACAATAGTAATAGAAGAGTTTGAGTACAATTACGAGTTCCGGTTGCGAAAAAGTCACAAGTTATTGGCTTCGGAATGTAATACACAAACTGAGTCCAGTTAAAGACATTGACGCACGGATGGAGCTAACTTGTTTCGACTGTCAGGAGTCTTATTCCAACACTTCAAATGTGTTGAAACAATAGTAGTGGAAGAGTTTGAGTCCAATTACGAGGTCCGGTTGCGATAAAGTCACAAGTTATTGGCTTCGGAATGTAACACACAAACTGAGTCCAATTTGAGACGTTGACGCACGGATGGAGCTAACATGTTTCGACTGTGCTGAATCTTGTTCCAACACTTTAAATGTGTTGAAACAATAGTAATGGAAGAGTATGAGTCCAATTACGAGGATCGGTTACGAAAAAGTCACAAGTTATAGGCTTCGGAATGTAACACACAAACTGAGTCCAATTACAGACATTGACACACGGATGGAGCTAACTTGTTTCGACTGTCACGAATCTAATTCCAACACTTCAAATGTGTTGAAACAATAGTAATGGAAGAGTTTGAGTCCAATTACGAGGTCCGGTTGCGAAAAAGTCACAAGTTATAGGCTTCGGAATGTAACACACAAACTGAGTCCAATTAAAGACATTGACGCACGGATGGAGCTAACTTGTTTCGACTGTCACGAATCTTATTCCAATACTTCAAATGTGTTAAAACAATAGTAATGGAAGAGTTTGAGTACTATTACGAGGTCCGGTTGCGAAAAAGTCACAAGTTATAGGCTTTGGAATGTAAGACACAAACCGAGTCCAATATGAGACGTTGACGCACTGATGGAGCTAACCTGTTTTGACTATTTCGAATCTTGTTCCAACATTTCAAATGTATTGAAACAATAGTAATGGAAGAGTTTGAGTACAATTACGAGTTTCGGTTGCGAAAAAGTCACAAGTTATTGGCTTCGGAATGTAATACACAAACTGAGTCCAGTTAAAGACATTGACGCACGGATGGAGCTAACTTGTTTCGACTGTCAGGAGTCTTATTCCAACACTTCAAATGTGTTGAAACAATAGTAGTGGAAGAGTTTGAGTCCAATTACGAGGTCCGGTTGCGATAAAGTCACAAGTTATTGGCTTCGGAATGTAACACACAAACTGAGTCCAATTTGAGACGTTGACGCACGGATGGAGCTAACATGTTTCGACTGTGCTGAATTTTGTTCCAACACTTCAAATGTGTTGAAACAATAGTAATGAAAGAGTTAGAGTCCAATTACGAGGACCGGTTGCGAAAAAGTCACAAGTTATAGGCTTCGGAATGTAACACAAAAACTGAGTCCAATTAGAAACATTGACGCACGGATGGAGCTAACTTGTTTCGACTGTCACGAATCTAATTCCAACACTTCCAATGTGTTGAAACAATTGTAATGGAAGAGTTTGAGTCCAAATACGAGGTCCGGTTGCGAAAAAGTCACAAGTTATAGGCTTCGGAATGTAAGACACAATCTGAGTCAAATTTTAGACGTGGACGCACGGATGGAGCTAACTCGTTTTGACTTTCACCAATCTTTTTCCAACACTTCAAATGTTTTGAAACAATAGTATTACAAGAGTTTGAGTCCAATTACGAGGTCCGGTTGCAAAAATGTTACAAGTTATAGGCTACGGAATGTAACCCACAAACTGAGTCCAATTAAAGACATTGACGCACGGATGGAGCTAAGTTGTTTCGACTGTTCCGAATCTTGTTCCAATACTTCAAATGTGTTGAAACAATAGTAATGGAAGAGTTTGAGTCCAATTACGAGGTCCGGTTGCGAAAAAGTCACAAGTTATAGGCTTCGGAATGTAACACACAAACAGAGTCCAATTAAAGACATTGACGCACGGATGGAGCTAACTTGTTTCGACTGTCACGAATCTTATTCCAATACTTCAAATGTGTTAAAACAATAGTAATGGAAGAGTTTGAGTACAATTACGAGGTCCGGTTGCGAAAAAGTCACAAGTTATAGGCTTCGGAATGTAAGACACAAACCGAGTCCAATTTGAGACGTTGACGCACTGATGGAGCTAACCTGTTTCGACTATTTCGAATCTTGTTCCAACATTTCAAATGTATTGAAACAATAGTAATGGAAGAGTTTGAGTACAATTACGAGTTCCGGTTGCGAAAAAGTCACAAGTTATTGGCTTCGGAATGTAATACACAAACTGAGTCCAGTTAAAGACATTGACGCACGGATGGAGCTAACTTGTTTCGACTGTCAGGAGTCTTATTCCAACACTTCAAATGTGTTGAAACAATAGTAGTGGAAGAGTTTGAGTCCAATTACGAGGTCCGATTGCGATAAAGTCACAAGTTATTGGCTTCGGAATGTAACACACAAACTGAGTCCAATTTGAGACGTTGACGCACGGATGGAGCTAACATGTTTCGACTGTGCTGAATCTTGTTCCAACACTTCAAATGTGTTGAAACAATAGTAATGGAAGAGTATGAGTCCAATTACGAGGACCGGTTACGAAAAAGTCACAAGTTATAGGCTTCGGAATGTAACACACAAACTGAGTCCAATTACAGACATTGACACACGGATGGAGCTAACTTGTTTCGACTGTCACGAATCTAATTCCAACACTTCCAATGTGTTGAAACAATTGTAATGGAAGAGTTTGAGTCCAAATACGAGGTCCGGTTGCGAAAAAGTCACAAGTTATAGGCTTCGGAATGTAAGACACAATCTGAGTCAAATTTGAGACGTGGACGCACGGATGGAGCTAACTCGTTTTGACTTTCACCAATCTTTTTCCAACACTTCAAATGTTTTGAAACAATAGTATTACAAGAGTTTGAGTCCAATTACGAGGTCCAGTTGCAAAAATGTTACAAGTTATAGGCTACGGAATGTAACCCACAAACTGAGTCTAATTAATGACATTGACGCACAGATGGAGCTAACTTGTTTCGACTGTTCCGAATCTTGTTCCAACACTTCAAATGTGTTGAAACAATAGTAATGGAAGAGTTTGAGTCCAATTACGAGGTCCGGTTGAGAAAAAGTCACAAGTTATAGGCTTCGGAATGTAACACACAAACTGAGTCCAATTAAAGACATTGACGCACGGATGGAGCTAACTTGTTTCGACTGTTCCGAATCTTGTTCCAATACTTCAAATGTGTTGAAACAATAGTAATGGAAGAGTTTGAGTCCAATTACGAGGGCTGGTTGCGAAAAAGTCACAAGTTATAGGCTTCGGAATGTAACACACAAACTGAGTCCAATTAAAGACATTGACGCACGGATGGAGCTAACTTGTTTCGACTGTCACGAATCTTATTCCAATACTTCAAATGTGTTAAAACAATAGTAATGGAAGAGTTTGAGTACAATTACGAGGTCCGGTTGCGAAAAAGTCACAAGTTATAGGCTTCGGAATGTAAGACACAAACCGAGTCCAATTTGAGACGTTGACGCACTGATGGAGCTAACCTGTTTCGACTATTTCGAATCTTGTTCCAACATTTCAAATGTATTGAAACAATAGTAATAGAAGAGTTTGAGTACAATTACGAGTTCCGGTTGCGAAAAAGTCACAAGTTATTGGCTTCGGAATGTAATACACAAACTGAGTCCAGTTAAAGACATTGACGCACGGATGGAGCTAACTTGTTTCGACTGTCAGGAGTCTTATTCCAACACTTCAAATGTGTTGAAACAATAGTAGTGGAAGAGTTTGAGTCCAATTACGAGGTCCGGTTGCGATAAAGTCACAAGTTATTGGCTTCGGAATGTAACACACAAACTGAGTCCAATTTGAGACGTTGACGCACGGATGGAGCTAACATGTTTCGACTGTGCTGAATCTTGTTCCAACACTTTAAATGTGTTGAAACAATAGTAATGGAAGAGTATGAGTCCAATTACGAGGATCGGTTACGAAAAAGTCACAAGTTATAGGCTTCGGAATGTAACACACAAACTGAGTCCAATTACAGACATTGACACACGGATGGAGCTAACTTGTTTCGACTGTCACGAATCTAATTCCAACACTTCAAATGTGTTGAAACAATAGTAATGGAAGAGTTTGAGTCCAATTACGAGGTCCGGTTGCGAAAAAGTCACAAGTTATAGGCTTCGGAATGTAACACACAAACTGAGTCCAATTAAAGACATTGACGCACGGATGGAGCTAACTTGTTTCGACTGTCACGAATCTTATTCCAATACTTCAAATGTGTTAAAACAATAGTAATGGAAGAGTTTGAGTACTATTACGAGGTCCGGTTGCGAAAAAGTCACAAGTTATAGGCTTTGGAATGTAAGACACAAACCGAGTCCAATATGAGACGTTGACGCACTGATGGAGCTAACCTGTTTTGACTATTTCGAATCTTGTTCCAACATTTCAAATGTATTGAAACAATAGTAATGGAAGAGTTTGAGTACAATTACGAGTTTCGGTTGCGAAAAAGTCACAAGTTATTGGCTTCGGAATGTAATACACAAACTGAGTCCAGTTAAAGACATTGACGCACGGATGGAGCTAACTTGTTTCGACTGTCAGGAGTCTTATTCCAACACTTCAAATGTGTTGAAACAATAGTAGTGGAAGAGTTTGAGTCCAATTACGAGGTCCGGTTGCGATAAAGTCACAAGTTATTGGCTTCGGAATGTAACACACAAACTGAGTCCAATTTGAGACGTTGACGCACGGATGGAGCTAACATGTTTCGACTGTGCTGAATTTTGTTCCAACACTTCAAATGTGTTGAAACAATAGTAATGAAAGAGTTAGAGTCCAATTACGAGGACCGGTTGCGAAAAAGTCACAAGTTATAGGCTTCGGAATGTAACACAAAAACTGAGTCCAATTAGAAACATTGACGCACGGATGGAGCTAACTTGTTTCGACTGTCACGAATCTAATTCCAACACTTCCAATGTGTTGAAACAATTGTAATGGAAGAGTTTGAGTCCAAATACGAGGTCCGGTTGCGAAAAAGTCACAAGTTATAGGCTTCGGAATGTAAGACACAATCTGAGTCAAATTTTAGACGTGGACGCACGGATGGAGCTAACTCGTTTTGACTTTCACCAATCTTTTTCCAACACTTCAAATGTTTTGAAACAATAGTATTACAAGAGTTTGAGTCCAATTACGAGGTCCGGTTGCAAAAATGTTACAAGTTATAGGCTACGGAATGTAACCCACAAACTGAGTCCAATTAAAGACATTGACGCACGGATGGAGCTAAGTTGTTTCGACTGTTCCGAATCTTGTTCCAATACTTCAAATGTGTTGAAACAATAGTAATGGAAGAGTTTGAGTCCAATTACGAGGTCCGGTTGCGAAAAAGTCACAAGTTATAGGCTTCGGAATGTAACACACAAACAGAGTCCAATTAAAGACATTGACGCACGGATGGAGCTAACTTGTTTCGACTGTCACGAATCTTATTCCAATACTTCAAATGTGTTAAAACAATAGTAATGGAAGAGTTTGAGTACAATTACGAGGTCCGGTTGCGAAAAAGTCACAAGTTATAGGCTTCGGAATGTAAGACACAAACCGAGTCCAATTTGAGACGTTGACGCACTGATGGAGCTAACCTGTTTCGACTATTTCGAATCTTGTTCCAACATTTCAAATGTATTGAAACAATAGTAATGGAAGAGTTTGAGTACAATTACGAGTTCCGGTTGCGAAAAAGTCACAAGTTATTGGCTTCGGAATGTAATACACAAACTGAGTCCAGTTAAAGACATTGACGCACGGATGGAGCTAACTTGTTTCGACTGTCAGGAGTCTTTTTCCAACACTTCAAATGTGTTGAAACAATAGTAGTGGAAGAGTTTGAGTCCAATTACGAGGTCCGGTTGCGATAAAGTCACAAGTTATTGGCTTCGGAATGTAACACACAAACTGAGTCCAATTTGAGACGTTGACGCACGGATGGAGCTAACATGTTTCGACTGTGCTGAATCTTGTTCCAACACTTCAAATGTGTTGAAACAATAGTAATGGAAGAGTATGAGTCCAATTACGAGGACCGGTTACGAAAAAGTCACAAGTTATAGGCTTTGGAATGTAACACACAAACTGAGTCCAATTACAGACATTGACACACGGATGGAGCTAACTTGTTTCGACTGTCACGAATCTAATTCCAACACTTCAAATGTGTTGAAACAATAGTAATGGAAGAGTTTGAGTCCAATTACGAGGTCCGGTTGCGAAAAAGTCACAAGTTATAGGCTTCGGAATGTAACACACAAACTGAGTCCAATTAAAGACATTGACGCACGGATGGAGCTAACTTGTTTCGACTGTCACGAATCTTATTCCAATACTTCAAATGTGTTAAAACAATAGTAATGGAAGAGTTTGAGTACAATTACGAGGTCCGGTTGCGAAAAAGTCACAAGTTATAGGCTTCGGAATGTAAGACACAAACCGAGTCCAATATGAGACGTTGACGCACTGATGGAGCTAACCTGTTTTGACTATTTCGAATCTTGTTCCAACATTTCAAATGTATTGAAACAATAGTAATGGAAGAGTTTGAGTACAATTACGAGTTCCGGTTGCGAAAAAGTCACAAGTTATAGGCTTCGGAATGTAACACACAAACTGAGTCCAATTAAAGACATTGACGCACGGATGGAGCTAACTTGTTTCGACTGTCACGAATCTTATTCCAACACTTCAAATGTGTTGAAACAATAGTAGTGGAAGAGTTTGAGTCCAATTACGAGGTCCGATTGCGATAGAGTCACAAGTTATAGGCTTCGGAATGTAACACACAAACTGAGTCCAATTTGAGACATTGATGCACGGATGGAGCTAATATGTTTCGACTGTTCCGAATCTTGTTCCAACACTTCAAATGTGTTGAAACAATAGTAATGAAAGAGTTAGAGTCCAATTACGAGGACCGGTTGCGAAAAAGTCACAAGTTATAGGCTTCGGAATGTAACACAAAAACTGAGTCCAATTAAAGACATTGACGCACGGATGGAGCTAACTTGTTTCGACTGTCACGAATCTAATTCCAACACTTCCAATGTGTTGAAACAATTGTAATGGAAGAGTTTGAGTCCAAATACGAGGTCCGGTTGCGAAAAAGTCACAAGTTATAGGCTTCGGAATGTAAGACACAATCTGAGTCAAATTTTAGACGTGGACGCACGGATGGAGCTAACTCGTTTTGACTTTCACCAATCTTTTTCCAACACTTCAAATGTTTTGAAACAATAGTATTACAAGAGTTTGAGTCCAATTACGAGGTCCGGTTGCAAAAATGTTACAAGTTATAGGCTACGGAATGTAACCCACAAACTGAGTCCAATTAAAGACATTGACGCACGGATGGAGCTAAGTTGTTTCGACTGTTCCGAATCTTGTTCCAATACTTCAAATGTGTTGAAACAATAGTAATGGAAGAGTTTGAGTCCAATTACGAGGTCCGGTTGCGAAAAAGTCACAAGTTATAGGCTTCGGAATGTAACACACAAACAGAGTCCAATTAAAGACATTGACGCACGGATGGAGCTAACTTGTTTCGACTGTCACGAATCTTATTCCAATACTTCAAATGTGTTAAAACAATAGTAATGGAAGAGTTTGAGTACAATTACGAGGTCCGGTTGCGAAAAAGTCACAAGTTATAGGCTTCGGAATGTAAGACACAAACCGAGTCCAATTTGAGACGTTGACGCACTGATGGAGCTAACCTGTTTCGACTATTTCGAATCTTGTTCCAACATTTCAAATGTATTGAAACAATAGTAATGGAAGAGTTTGAGTACAATTACGAGTTCCGGTTGCGAAAAAGTCACAAGTTATTGGCTTCGGAATGTAATACACAAACTGAGTCCAGTTAAAGACATTGACGCACGGATGGAGCTAACTTGTTTCGACTGTCAGGAGTCTTATTCCAACACTTCAAATGCGTTGAAACAATAGTAGTGGAAGAGTTTGAGTCCAATTACGAGGTCCGGTTGCGATAAAGTCACAAGTTATTGGCTTCGGAATGTAACACACAAACTGAGTCCAATTTGAGACGTTGACGCACGGATGGAGCTAACATGTTTCGACTGTGCTGAATTTTGTTCCAACACTTCAAATGTGTTGAAACAATAGTAATGAAAGAGTTAGAGTCCAATTACGAGGACCGGTTGCGAAAAAGTCACAAGTTATAGGCTTCGGAATGTAACACAAAAACTGAGTCCAATTAAAGACATTGACGCACGGATGGAGCTAACTTGTTTCGACTGTCACGAATCTAATTCCAACACTTCCAATGTGTTGAAACAATTGTAATGGAAGAGTTTGAGTCCAAATACGAGGTCCGGTTGCGAAAAAGTCACAAGTTATAGGCTTCGGAATGTAAGACACAATCTGAGTCAAATTTTAGACGTGGACGCACGGATGGAGCTAACTCGTTTTGACTTTCACCAATCTTTTTCCAACACTTCAAATGTTTTGAAACAATAGTATTACAAGAGTTTGAGTCCAATTACGAGGTCCGGTTGCAAAAATGTTACAAGTTATAGGCTACGGAATGTAACCCACAAACTGAGTCCAATTAAAGACATTGACGCACGGATGGAGCTAACTTGTTTCGACTGTCAGGAGTCTTATTCCAACACTTCAAATGTGTTGAAACAATAGTAGTGGAAGAGTTTGAGTCCAATTACGAGGTCCGGTTGCGATAAAGTCACAAGTTATTGGCTTCGGAATGTAACACACAAACTGAGTCCAATTTGAGACGTTGACGCACGGATGGAGCTAACATGTTTCGACTGTGCGGAATCTTGTTCCAACACTTCAAATGTGTTGAAACAATAGTAATGGAAGAGTATGAGTCCAATTACGAGGACCGGTTACGAAAAAGTCACAAGTTATAGGCTTCGGAATGTAACACACAAACTGAGTCCAATTACAGACATTGACACACGGATGGAGCTAACTTGTTTCGACTGTCACGAATCTAATTCCAACACTTCAAATGTGTTGAAACAATAGTAATGGAAGAGTTTGAGTACAATTACGAGGTCCGGTTGCGAAAAAGTCACAAGTTATAGGCTTCGGAATGTAAGACACAAACCGAGTCCAATTTGAGACGTTGACACACTGATGGAGCTAACCTGTTTCGACTATTTCGAATCTTGTTCCAACATTTCAAATGTATTGAAACAATAGTAATGGAAGAGTTTGAGTACAATTACGAGTTCCGGTTGCGAAAAAGTCACAAGTTATTGGCTTCGGAATGTAATACACAAACTGAGTCCAGTTAAAGACATTGACGCACGGATGGAGCTAACTTGTTTCGACTGTCAGGAGTCTTATTCCAACACTTCAAATGTGTTGAAACAATAGTAGTGGAAGAGTTTGAGTCCAATTACGAGGTCCGGTTGCGATAAAGTCACAAGTTATTGGCTTCGGAATGTAACACACAAACTGAGTCCAATTTGAGACGTTGACGCACGGATGGAGCTAACATGTTTCGACTGTGCTGAATCTTGTTCCAACACTTCAAATGTGTTGAAACAATAGTAATGGAAGAGTATGAGTCCAATTACGAGGACCGGTTACGAAAAAGTCACAAGTTATAGGCTTCGGAATGTAACACACAAACTGAGTCCAATTACAGACATTGACACACGGATGGAGCTAACTTGTTTCGACTGTCACGAATCTAATTCCAACACTTCAAATGTGTTGAAACAATAGTAATGGAAGAGTTTGAGTCCAATTACGAGGTCCGGTTGCGAAAAAGTCACAAGTTATAGGCTTCGGAATGTAACACACAAACTGAGTCCAATTAAAGACATTGACGCACGGATGGAGCTAACTTGTTTCGACTGTCACGAATCTTATTCCAATACTTCAAATGTGTTAAAACAATAGTAATGGAAGAGTTTGAGTACAATTACGAGGTCCGGTTGCGAAAAAGTCACAAGTTATAGGCTTCGGAATGTAAGACACAAACCGAGTCCAATATGAGACGTTGACGCACTGATGGAGCTAACCTGTTTTGACTATTTCGAATCTTGTTCCAACATTTCAAATGTATTGAAACAATAGTAATGGAAGAGTTTGAGTACAATTACGAGTTCCGGTTGCGAAAAAGTCACAAGTTATAGGCTTCGGAATGTAACACACAAACTGAGTCCAATTAAAGACATTGACGCACGGATGGAGCTAACTTGTTTCGACTGTCACGAATCTTATTCCAACACTTCAAATGTGTTGAAACAATAGTAGTGGAAGAGTTTGAGTCCAATTACGAGGTCCGATTGCGATAGAGTCACAAGTTATAGGCTTCGGAATGTAACACACAAACTGAGTCCAATTTGAGACATTGATGCACGGATGGAGCTAATATGTTTCGACTGTTCCGAATCTTGTTCCAACACTTCAAATGTGTTGAAACAATAGTAATGGAAGAGTTTGAGTCCAATTACGAGGTCCGGTTGCGAAAAAGTCACAAGTTATAGGCTTCGGAATGTAACACACAAACTGAGTCCAATTAAAGACATTGACGCACGGATGGAGCTAACTTGTTTCGACTGTCACGAATCTTATTCCAACACTTCAAATGTGTTAAAACAATAGTAATGGAAGAGTTTGAGTACAATTACGAGGTCCGGTTGCGAAAAAGTCACAAGTTATAGGCTTCGGAATATAAGACACAAACCGAGTCCAATTTGAGACGTTGACGCACTGATGGAGCTAACTTGTTTCGACTATTTCGAATCTTGTTCCAACACTTCAAATGTGTTGAAACAATAGTAATGGAAGAGTTTGACTCCAATTACGAGGTCCGGTTGCGAAAAAGTCACAAGTTATTGGCTTCGGAATGTAACACACAAACTGAGTCCAATTTGAGACGTTGACGCACGGATGGAGCTAACATGTTTCGACTGTGCTGAATCTTGTTCCAACACTTCAAATGTGTTAAAACAATAGTAATGGAAGTGTTTGAGTCCAATTACGAGGTCCGGTTGCGATAGACTCACAAGTTATTGGCTTCGGAATGTAACACACAAACTGAGTCCAATTAAAGACATTGACGCACGGATGGAGCTAACTTGTTTCGACTGTCACGAATCTTATTCCCACACTTCAAATGTGTTAAAACAATAGTAATGGAAGTGTTTGAGTCCAATTACGAGGTCCGGTTGCGATAGACTCACAAGTTATAGGCTTCGGAATGTAACACACAAACTGAGTCCAATTTGAGACATTGATGCACGGATAGAGCTAATATGTTTCGACTGTTCCGAATCTTGTTCCAACACTTCAAATGTGTTGAAACAATAGTAATGGAAGAGTTTGAGTCCAATTACGAGGTCCTGTTGCAAAAAAGTCACAAGTTATAGGCTTCGGAATATAACACACAAACTGAGTCCAATTAAAGACATTGACGCAGGGATGGAGATTACTTGTGTCGACTATCACGAATCTTATTCCAACACTTCAAATGTGTTGAAACAATAGTAGTGGAAGAGTTTGAGTCCAATTACGATGTCCGGTTGCGATAAAGTCACAAGTTATTGGCTTCGGAATGTAACACACAAACTGAGTCCAATTTGAGACGTTGACGCACGGATGGAGCTAACATGTTTCGACTGTGCTGAATCTTGTTCCAACACTTCAAATGTGTTGAAACAATAGTAATGAAAGAGTTAGAGTCCAATTACGAGGACTGGTTGCGAAAAAGTCACAAGTTATAGGCTTCGGAATGTAACACAAAAACTGAGTCCAATTAAAGACATTGACGCACGGATGGAGCTAACTTGTTTCGACTGTCACGAATCTAATTCCAACACTTCCAATGTGTTGAAACAATAGTAATGGAAGAGTTTGAGTCCAATTACGAGGTCCGGTTGCGAAAAAGTCACAAGTTATAGGCTTCGGAATGTAGGACACAATCTGAGTCAAATTTGAGACGTGGACGCACGGATGGAGCTAACTCGTTTTGACTTTCACCAATCTTTTTCCAACACTTCAAATGTTTTGAAACAATAGTATTACAAGAGTTTGAGTCCAATTACGAGGTCCGGTTGCAAAAATGTCACAAGTTATAGGCTACGGAATGTAACCCACAAACTGAGTCCAATTAAAGACATTGACGCACGGATGGAGCTAACTTGTTTCGACTATCACGAATCTTATTCCCACACTTCAAATGTGTTAAAACAATAGTAATGGAAGAGTTTGAGTCCAATTACGAGGTCCGGTTGCGAAAAAGTCACAAGTTATAGGCTTCGGAATGTAACACACAAACTGAGTCCAATTAAAGACATTGACGCACGGATGGAGCTAACTTGTTTCGACTGTCACGAATCTTATTCCAGCACTTCAAATGTGTTAAAACAATAGTAATGGAAGAGTTTGAGTACAATTACGAGGTCCGGTTGCGAAAAAGTCACAAGTTATAGGCTTCGGAATATAAGACACAAACCGAGTCCAATTTGAGACGTTGACGCACTGATGGAGCTAACTTGTTTCGACTATTTCGAATCTTGTTCCAACACTTCAAATGTGTTGAAACAATAGTAATGGAAGAGTTTGACTCCAATTACGAGGTCCGGTTGCGAAAAAGTCACAAGTTATTGGCTTCGGAATGTAACACACAAACTGAGTCCAATTAAAGACATTGACGCACGGATGGAGCTAAGTTGTTTCGACTGTCATGAATCTTATTCCCACACTTTCATATGTTTTAAAACAATAGTAATGGAAGAGTTTGAGTCCAATTACGAGGTCCGGTTGCGAAAAAGTCACAAGTTATAGGCTTCGGAATGTAACACACAAACTGAGTCCAATTAAAGACATTGACGCACGGATGGAGCTAACTTGTTTCGACTGTCACGAATCTTATTCCAACACTTCAAATGTGTTGAAACAATAGTAGTGGAAGAGTTTGAGTCCAATTACGAGGTCCGATTGCGATAGAGTCACAAGTTATAGGCTTCGGAATGTAACACACAAACTGAGTCCAATTTGAGACATTGATGCACGGATGGAGCTAATATGTTTCGACTGTTCCGAATCTTGTTCCAACACTTCAAATGTGTTGAAACAATAGTAATGGAAGAGTTTGAGTCCAATTACGAGGTCCTGTTGCAAAAAAGTCACAAGTTATAGGCTTCGGAATATAACACACAAACAGAGTCCAATTAAAGACATTGACGCACGGATGGAGCTTACTTGTGTCGACTATAACGAATCTTATTCCAACACTTCAAATGTGTTGAAACAATAGTAGTGGAAGAGTTTGAGTCCAATTACGAGGTCCGGTTGTGATAAAGTCACAAGTTATTGGCTTCGGAATGTAACACACAAACTGAGTCCAATTTGAGACATTGATGCACGGATGGAGCTAATATGTTTCGACTGTTCCGAATCTTGTTCCAACACTTCAAATGTGTTGAAACAATAGTAATGGAAGAGTTTGAGTCCAATTACGAGGTCCGGTTGCGAAAAAGTCACAAGTTATAGGCTTCGGAATGTAACACACAAACTGAGTCCAATTAAAGACATTGACGCACGGATGGAGCTAACTTGTTTCGACTGTCACGAATCTTATTCCAACACTTCAAATGTGTTAAAACAATAGTAATGGAAGAGTTTGAGTACAATTACGAGGTCCGGTTGCGAAAAAGTCACAAGTTATAGGCTTCGGAATATAAGACACAAACCGAGTCCAATTTGAGACGTTGACGCACTGATGGAGCTAACTTGTTTCGACTATTTCGAATCTTGTTCCAACACTTCAAATGTGTTGAAACAATAGTAATGGAAGAGTTTGACTCCAATTACGAGGTCCGGTTGCGAAAAAGTCACAAGTTATTGGCTTCGGAATGTAACACACAAACTGAGTCCAATTTGAGACGTTGACGCACGGATGGAGCTAACATGTTTCGACTGTGCTGAATCTTGTTCCAACACTTCAAATGTGTTAAAACAATAGTAATGGAAGTGTTTGAGTCCAATTACGAGGTCCGGTTGCGATAGACTCACAAGTTATTGGCTTCGGAATGTAACACACAAACTGAGTCCAATTAAAGACATTGACGCACGGATGGAGCTAACTTGTTTCGACTGTCACGAATCTTATTCCCACACTTCAAATGTGTTAAAACAATAGTAATGGAAGTGTTTGAGTCCAATTACGAGGTCCGGTTGCGATAGACTCACAAGTTATAGGCTTCGGAATGTAACACACAAACTGAGTCCAATTTGAGACATTGATGCACGGATAGAGCTAATATGTTTCGACTGTTCCGAATCTTGTTCCAACACTTCAAATGTGTTGAAACAATAGTAATGGAAGAGTTTGAGTCCAATTACGAGGTCCTGTTGCAAAAAAGTCACAAGTTATAGGCTTCGGAATATAACACACAAACTGAGTCCAATTAAAGACATTGACGCAGGGATGGAGATTACTTGTGTCGACTATCACGAATCTTATTCCAACACTTCAAATGTGTTGAAACAATAGTAGTGGAAGAGTTTGAGTCCAATTACGATGTCCGGTTGCGATAAAGTCACAAGTTATTGGCTTCGGAATGTAACACACAAACTGAGTCCAATTTGAGACGTTGACGCACGGATGGAGCTAACATGTTTCGACTGTGCTGAATCTTGTTCCAACACTTCAAATGTGTTGAAACAATAGTAATGAAAGAGTTAGAGTCCAATTACGAGGACTGGTTGCGAAAAAGTCACAAGTTATAGGCTTCGGAATGTAACACAAAAACTGAGTCCAATTAAAGACATTGACGCACGGATGGAGCTAACTTGTTTCGACTGTCACGAATCTAATTCCAACACTTCCAATGTGTTGAAACAATAGTAATGGAAGAGTTTGAGTCCAATTACGAGGTCCGGTTGCGAAAAAGTCACAAGTTATAGGCTTCGGAATGTAGGACACAATCTGAGTCAAATTTGAGACGTGGACGCACGGATGGAGCTAACTCGTTTTGACTTTCACCAATCTTTTTCCAACACTTCAAATGTTTTGAAACAATAGTATTACAAGAGTTTGAGTCCAATTACGAGGTCCGGTTGCAAAAATGTCACAAGTTATAGGCTACGGAATGTAACCCACAAACTGAGTCCAATTAAAGACATTGACGCACGGATGGAGCTAACTTGTTTCGACTATCACGAATCTTATTCCCACACTTCAAATGTGTTAAAACAATAGTAATGGAAGAGTTTGAGTCCAATTACGAGGTCCGGTTGCGAAAAAGTCACAAGTTATAGGCTTCGGAATGTAACACACAAACTGAGTCCAATTAAAGACATTGACGCACGGATGGAGCTAACTTGTTTCGACTGTCACGAATCTTATTCCAGCACTTCAAATGTGTTAAAACAATAGTAATGGAAGAGTTTGAGTACAATTACGAGGTCCGGTTGCGAAAAAGTCACAAGTTATAGGCTTCGGAATATAAGACACAAACCGAGTCCAATTTGAGACGTTGACGCACTGATGGAGCTAACTTGTTTCGACTATTTCGAATCTTGTTCCAACACTTCAAATGTGTTGAAACAATAGTAATGGAAGAGTTTGACTCCAATTACGAGGTCCGGTTGCGAAAAAGTCACAAGTTATTGGCTTCGGAATGTAACACACAAACTGAGTCCAATTAAAGACATTGACGCACGGATGGAGCTAAGTTGTTTCGACTGTCATGAATCTTATTCCCACACTTTCATATGTTTTAAAACAATAGTAATGGAAGAGTTTGAGTCCAATTACGAGGTCCGGTTGCGAAAAAGTCACAAGTTATAGGCTTCGGAATGTAACACACAAACTGAGTCCAATTAAAGACATTGACGCACGGATGGAGCTAACTTGTTTCGACTGTCACGAATCTTATTCCAACACTTCAAATGTGTTGAAACAATAGTAGTGGAAGAGTTTGAGTCCAATTACGAGGTCCGATTGCGATAGAGTCACAAGTTATAGGCTTCGGAATGTAACACACAAACTGAGTCCAATTTGAGACATTGATGCACGGATGGAGCTAATATGTTTCGACTGTTCCGAATCTTGTTCCAACACTTCAAATGTGTTGAAACAATAGTAATGGAAGAGTTTGAGTCCAATTACGAGGTCCTGTTGCAAAAAAGTCACAAGTTATAGGCTTCGGAATATAACACACAAACAGAGTCCAATTAAAGACATTGACGCACGGATGGAGCTTACTTGTGTCGACTATAACGAATCTTATTCCAACACTTCAAATGTGTTGAAACAATAGTAGTGGAAGAGTTTGAGTCCAATTACGAGGTCCGGTTGTGATAAAGTCACAAGTTATTGGCTTCGGAATGTAACACACAAACTGAGTCCAATTTGAGACGTTGACGCACGGATGGAGCTAACATGTTTCGACTGTGCTGAATCTTGTTCCAACATTTCAAATGTGTTGAAACAATAGTAATGAAAGAGTTAGAGTCCAATTACGAGGACCGGTTGCGAAAAAGTCACAAGTTATAGGCTTCGGAATGTAACACAAAAACTGAGTCCAATTAAAGACATTGACGCACGGATGGAGCTAACTTGTTTCGACTGTCACGAATCTAATTCCAACACTTCCAATGTGTTGAAACAATAGTAATGGAAGAGTTTGAGTCCAATTACGAGGTCCGGTTGCGAAAAAGTCACAAGTTATAGGCTTCGGAATGTAAGACACAATCTGAGTCAAATTTGAGACGTGGACGCACGGATGGAGCTAACTCGTTTTGACTTTCACCAATCTTTTTCCAACACTTCAAATGTTTTGAAACAATAGTATTACAAGAGTTTGAGTCCAATTACGAGGTCCGGTTGCAAAAATGTCACAAGTTATAGGCTACGGAATGTAACCCACAAACTGAGTCCAATTAAAGACATTGACGCACGGATGGAGCTAACTTGTTTCGACTGTTCCGAATCTTGTTCCAACACTTCAAATGTGTTAAAACAATAGTAATGGAAGAGTTTGAGTCCAATTACGAGGTCCGGTTGAGAAAAAGTCACAAGTTATAGGCTTCGGAATGTAACACACAAACTGAGTCCAATTAAAGACATTGACGCACGGATGGAGTTAACTTGTTTCGACTGTTCCGAATCTTGTTCCAATACTTCAAATGTGTTGAAACAATAGTAATGGAAGAGTTTGAGTCCAATTACGAGGTCTGGTTGCGAAAAAGTCACAAGTTATAGGCTTCGGAATGTAACACACAAACTGAGTCCAATTAAAGACATTGACGCACGGATGGAGCTAACTTGTTTCGACTGTCACGAATCTTATTCCAATACTTCAAATGTGTTAAAACAATAGTAATGGAAGAGTTTGAGTACAATTACGAGGTCCGGTTGCGAAAAAGTCACAAGTTATAGGCTTCGGAATGTAAGACACAAACCGAGTCCAATTTGAGACGTTGACGCACTGATGGAGCTAACCTGTTTCGACTATTTCGAATCTTGTTCCAACATTTCAAATGTATTGAAACAATAGTAATGGAAGAGTTTGAGTACAATTACGAGTTCCGGTTGCGAAAAAGTCACAAGTTATTGGCTTCGGAATGTAATACACAAACTGAGTCCAGTTAAAGACATTGACGCACGGATGGAGCTAACTTGTTTCGACTGTCAGGAGTCTTATTCCAACACTTCAAATGTGTTGAAACAATAGTAGTGGAAGAGTTTGAGTCCAATTACGATGTCCGGTTGCGATAAAGTCACAAGTTATTGGCTTCGGAATGTAACACACAAACTGAGTCCAATTTGAGACGTTGACGCACGGATGGAGCTAACATGTTTCGACTGTGCTGAATCTTGTTCCAACACTTCAAATGTGTTGAAACAATAGTAATGAAAGAGTTAGAGTCCAATTTCGAGGACTGGTTGCGAAAAAGTCACAAGTTATAGGCTTCGGAATGTAACACAAAAACTGAGTCCAATTAAAGACATTGACGCACGGATGGAGCTAACTTGTTTCGACTGTCACGAATCTAATTCCAACACTTCCAATGTGTTGAAACAATAGTAATGGAAGAGTTTGAGTCCAATTACGAGGTCCGGTTGCGAAAAAGTCACAAGTTATAGGCTTCGGAATGTAAGACACAATCTGAGTCAAATTTGAGACGTGGACGCACGGATGGAGCTAACTCGTTTTGACTTTCACCAATCTTTTTCCAACACTTCAAATGTTTTGAAACAATAGTATTACAAGAGTTTGAGTCCAATTACGAGGTCCGGTTGCAAAAATGTCACAAGTTATAGGCTACGGAATGTAACCCACAAACTGAGTCCAATTAAAGACATTGACGCACGGATGGAGCTAACTTGTTTCGACTATCACGAATCTTATTCCCACACTTCAAATGTGTTAAAACAATAGTAATGGAAGAGTTTGAGTCCAATTACGAGGTCCGGTTGCGAAAAAGTCACAAGTTATAGGCTTCGGAATGTAACACACAAACAGAGTCCAATTAAAGACATTGACGCACGGATGGAGCTAACTTGTTTCGACTGTCACGAATCTTATTCCAGCACTTCAAATGTGTTAAAACAATAGTAATGGAAGAGTTTGAGTACAATTACGAGGTCCGGTTGCGAAAAAGTCACAAGTTATAGGCTTCGGAATATAAGACACAAACCGAGTCCAATTTGAGACGTTGACGCACTGATGGAGCTAACTTGTTTCGACTATTTCGAATCTTGTTCCAACACTTCAAATGTGTTGAAACAATAGTAATGGAAGAGTTTGACTCCAATTACGAGGTCCGGTTGCGAAAAAGTCACAAGTTATTGGCTTCGGAATGTAACACACAAACTGAGTCCAATTAAAGACATTGACGCACGGATGGAGCTAAGTTGTTTCGACTGTCATGAATCTTATTCCCACACTTTCATATGTTTTAAAACAATAGTAATGGAAGAGTTTGAGTCCAATTACGAGGTCCGGTTGCGAAAAAGTCACAAGTTATAGGCTTCGGAATGTAACACACAAACTGAGTCCAATTAAAGACATTGACGCACGGATGGAGCTAACTTGTTTCGACTGTCACGAATCTTATTCCAACACTTCAAATGTGTTGAAACAATAGTAGTGGAAGAGTTTGAGTCCAATTACGAGGTCCGATTGCGATAGAGTCACAAGTTATAGGCTTCGGAATGTAACACACAAACTGAGTCCAATTTGAGACATTGATGCACGGATAGAGCTAATATGTTTCGACTGTTCCGAATCTTGTTCCAACACTTCAAATGTGTTGAAACAATAGTAATGGAAGAGTTTGAGTCCAATTACGAGGTCCTGTTGCAAAAAAGTCACAAGTTATAGGCTTCGGAATATAACACACAAACTGAGTCCAATTAAAGACATTGACGCAGGGATGGAGATTACTTGTGTCGACTATCACGAATCTTATTCCAACACTTCAAATGTGTTGAAACAATAGTAGTGGAAGAGTTTGAGTCCAATTACGATGTCCGGTTGCGATAAAGTCACAAGTTATTGGCTTCGGAATGTAACACACAAACTGAGTCCAATTTGAGACGTTGACGCACGGATGGAGCTAACATGTTTCGACTGTGCTGAATCTTGTTCCAACACTTCAAATGTGTTGAAACAATAGTAATGAAAGAGTTAGAGTCCAATTACGAGGACTGGTTGCGAAAAAGTCACAAGTTATAGGCTTCGGAATGTAACACAAAAACTGAGTCCAATTAAAGACATTGACGCACGGATGGAGCTAACTTGTTTCGACTGTCACGAATCTAATTCCAACACTTCCAATGTGTTGAAACAATAGTAATGGAAGAGTTTGAGTCCAATTACGAGGTCCGGTTGCGAAAAAGTCACAAGTTATAGGCTTCGGAATGTAGGACACAATCTGAGTCAAATTTGAGACGTGGACGCACGGATGGAGCTAACTCGTTTTGACTTTCACCAATCTTTTTCCAACACTTCAAATGTTTTGAAACAATAGTATTACAAGAGTTTGAGTCCAATTACGAGGTCCGGTTGCAAAAATGTCACAAGTTATAGGCTACGGAATGTAACCCACAAACTGAGTCCAATTAAAGACATTGACGCACGGATGGAGCTAACTTGTTTCGACTATCACGAATCTTATTCCCACACTTCAAATGTGTTAAAACAATAGTAATGGAAGAGTTTGAGTCCAATTACGAGGTCCGGTTGCGAAAAAGTCACAAGTTATAGGCTTCGGAATGTAACACACAAACTGAGTCCAATTAAAGACATTGACGCACGGATGGAGCTAACTTGTTTCGACTGTCACGAATCTTATTCCAGCACTTCAAATGTGTTAAAACAATAGTAATGGAAGAGTTTGAGTACAATTACGAGGTCCGGTTGCGAAAAAGTCACAAGTTATAGGCTTCGGAATATAAGACACAAACCGAGTCCAATTTGAGACGTTGACGCACTGATGGAGCTAACTTGTTTCGACTATTTCGAATCTTGTTCCAACACTTCAAATGTGTTGAAACAATAGTAATGGAAGAGTTTGACTCCAATTACGAGGTCCGGTTGCGAAAAAGTCACAAGTTATTGGCTTCGGAATGTAACACACAAACTGAGTCCAATTAAAGACATTGACGCACGGATGGAGCTAAGTTGTTTCGACTGTCATGAATCTTATTCCCACACTTTCATATGTTTTAAAACAATAGTAATGGAAGAGTTTGAGTCCAATTACGAGGTCCGGTTGCGAAAAAGTCACAAGTTATAGGCTTCGGAATGTAACACACAAACTGAGTCCAATTAAAGACATTGACGCACGGATGGAGCTAACTTGTTTCGACTGTCACGAATCTTATTCCAACACTTCAAATGTGTTGAAACAATAGTAGTGGAAGAGTTTGAGTCCAATTACGAGGTCCGATTGCGATAGAGTCACAAGTTATAGGCTTCGGAATGTAACACACAAACTGAGTCCAATTTGAGACATTGATGCACGGATGGAGCTAATATGTTTCGACTGTTCCGAATCTTGTTCCAACACTTCAAATGTGTTGAAACAATAGTAATGGAAGAGTTTGAGTCCAATTACGAGGTCCTGTTGCAAAAAAGTCACAAGTTATAGGCTTCGGAATATAACACACAAACTGAGTCCAATTAAAGACATTGACGCACGGATGGAGCTTACTTGTGTCGACTATAACGAATCTTATTCCAACACTTCAAATGTGTTGAAACAATAGTAGTGGAAGAGTTTGAGTCCAATTACGAGGTCCGGTTGTGATAAAGTCACAAGTTATTGGCTTCGGAATGTAACACACAAACTGAGTCCAATTTGAGACGTTGACGCACGGATGGAGCTAACATGTTTCGACTGTGCTGAATCTTGTTCCAACACTTCAAATGTGTTGAAACAATAGTAATGAAAGAGTTAGAGTCTAATTACGAGGACCGGTTGCGAAAAAGTCACAAGTTATAGGCTTCGGAATGTAACACAAAAACTGAGTCCAATTAAAGACATTGACGCACGGATGGAGCTAACTTGTTTCGACTGTCACGAATCTAATTCCAACACTTCCAATGTGTTGAAACAATAGTAATGGAAGAGTTTGAGTCCAATTACGAGGTCCGGTTGCGAAAAAGTCACAAGTTATAGGCTTCGGAATGTAAGACACAATCTGAGTCAAATTTGAGACGTGGACGCACGGATGGAGCTAACTCGTTTTGACTTTCACCAATCTTTTTCCAACACTTCAAATGTTTTGAAACAATAGTATTACAAGAGTTTGAGTCCAATTACGAGGTCCGGTTGCAAAAATGTCACAAGTTATAGGCTACGGAATGTAACCCACAAACTGAGTCCAATTAAAGACATTGACGCACGGATGGAGCTAACTTGTTTCGACTGTTCCGAATCTTGTTCCAACACTTCAAATGTGTTAAAACAATAGTAATGGAAGAGTTTGAGTCCAATTACGAGGTCCGGTTGAGAAAAAGTCACAAGTTATAGGCTTCGGAATGTAACACACAAACTGAGTCCAATTAAAGACATTGACGCACGGATGGAGCTAACTTGTTTCGACTGTTCCGAATCTTATTCCAATACTTCAAATGTGTTGAAACAATAGTAATGGAAGAGTTTGAGTCCAATTACGAGGTCTGGTTGCGAAAAAGTCACAAGTTATAGGCTTCGGAATGTAACACACAAACTGAGTCCAATTAAAGACATTGACGCACGGATGGAGCTAACTTGTTTCGACTGTCACGAATCTTATTCCAATACTTCAAATGTGTTAAAACAATAGTAATGGAAGAGTTTGAGTACAATTACGAGGTCCGGTTGCGAAAAAGTCACAAGTTATAGGCTTCGGAATGTAAGACACAAACCGAGTCCAATTTGAGACGTTGACGCACTGATGGAGCTAAGCTGTTTCGACTATTTCGAATCTTGTTCCAACATTTCAAATGTATTGAAACAATAGTAATGGAAGAGTTTGAGTACAATTACGAGTTCCGGTTGCGAAAAAGTCACAAGTTATTGGCTTCGGAATGTAATACACAAACTGAGTCCAGTTAAAGACATTGACGCACGGATGGAGCTAACTTGTTTCGACTGTCAGGAGTCTTATTCCAACACTTCAAATGTGTTGAAACAATAGTAGTGGAAGAGTTTGAGTCCAATTACGAGGTCCGGTTGCGATAAAGTCACAAGTTATTGGCTTCGGAATGTAACACACAAACTGAGTCCAATTTGAGACGTTGACGCACGGATGGAGCTAACATGTTTCGACTGTGCTGAATCTTGTTCCAACACTTCAAATCTGTTGAAACAATAGTAATGGAAGAGTATGAGTCCAATTACGAGGTCCTGTTGCAAAAAAGTCACAAGTTATAGGCTTCGGAATATAACACACAAACTGAGTCCAATTAAAGACATTGACGCATGGATGGAGATTACTTGTGTCGACTATCACGAATCTTATTCCAACACTTCAAATGTGTTGAAACAATAGTAGTGGAAGAGTTTGAGTCCAATTACGAGGTCCGGTTGCGATAAAGTCACAAGTTATTGGCTTCGGAAAGTAAAACACAAACTGAGTCCAATTTGAGACGTTGACGCACGGATGGAGCTAACATGTTTCGACTGTGCTGAATCTTGTTCCAACACTTCAAATGTGTTGAAACAATAGTAATGGAAGAGTATGAGTCCAATTACGAGGACCGGTTACGAAAAAGTCACAAGTTATAGGCTTCGGAATGTAACACACAAACTGAGTCCAATTACAGACATTGACACATGGATGGAGCTAACTTGTTTCGACTGTCACGAATCTAATTACAACACTTCAAATGTGTTGAAACAATAGTAATGGAAGAGTTTGAGTCCAATTACGAGGTCCGGTTGCGAAAAAGTCACAAGTTATAGGCTTCGGAATGTAACACACAAACTGAGTCCAATTAAAGACATTGACGCATGGATGGAGCTAACTTGTTTCGACTGTCACGAATCTTATTCCAATACTTCAAATGTGTTAAAACAATAGTAATGGAAGAGTTTGAGTACAATTACGAGGTCCGGTTGCGAAAAAGTCACAAGTTATAGGCTTCGGAATGTAAGACACAAACCGAGTCCAATTTGAGACGTTGACGCACTGATGGAGCTAACCTGTTTTGACTATTTCGAATCTTGTTCCAACATTTCAAATGTATTGAAACAATAGTAATGGAAGAGTTTGAGTACAATTACGAGTTCCGGTTGCGAAAAAGTCACAAGTTATTGGCTTCGGAATGTAATACACAAACTGAGTCCAGTTAAAGACATTGACGCACGGATGGAGCTAACTTGTTTCGACTGTCAGGAGTCTTATTCCAACACTTCAAATGTGTTGAAACAATAGTAGTGGAAGAGTTTGAGTCCAATTACGAGGTCCGGTTGCGATAAAGTCACAAGTTATTGGCTTCGGAATGTAACACACAAACGGAGTCCAATTTGAGACGTTGACGCACGGATGGAGCTAACATGTTTCGACTGTGCTGAATCTTGTTCCAACACTTCAAATGTGTTGAAACAATAGTAATGGAAGAGTATGAGTCCAATTACGAGGACCGGTTGCTAAAAAGTCACAAGTTATAGGCTTCGGAATGTAACACACAAACCGAGTCCAATTACAGACATTGACACATGGATGGAGCTAACTTGTTTCGACTGTCACGAATCTAATTACAACACTTCAAATGTGTTGAAACAATAGTAATGGAAGAGTTTGAGTCCAATTACGAGGTCCGGTTGCGAAAAAGTCACAAGTTATAGGCTTCGGAATGTAACACACAAACTGAGTCCAATTAAAGACATTGACGCATGGATGGAGCTAACTTGTTTCGACTGTCACGAATCTTATTCCAATACTTCAAATGTGTTAAAACAATAGTAATGGAAGAGTTTGAGTACAATTACGAGGTCCGGTTGCGAAAAAGTCACAAGTTATAGGCTTCGGAATGTAAGACACAAACCGAGTCCAATTTGAGACGTTGACGCACTGATGGAGCTAACCTGTTTTGACTATTTCGAATCTTGTTCCAACATTTCAAATGTATTGAAACAATAGTAATGGAAGAGTTTGACTACAATTACGAGTTCCGGTTGCGAAAAAGTCACAAGTTATTGGCTTTGGAATGTAATACACAAACTGAGTCCAGTTAAAGACATTGACGCACGGATGGAGCTAACTTGTTTCGACTGTCAGGAGTCTTATTCCAACACTTCAAATGTGTTGAAACAATAGTAGTGGAAGAGTTTGAGTCCAATTACGAGGTCCGGTTGCGATAAAGTCACAAGTTATTGGGTTCGGAATGTAACACACAAACGGAGTCCAATTTGAGACGTTGACGCACGGATGGAGCTAACATGTTTCGACTGTGCTGAATCTTGTTCCAACACTTCAAATGTGTTGAAACAATAGTAATGGAAGAGTATGAGTCCAATTACGAGGACCGGTTGCTAAAAAGTCACAAGTTATAGGCTTCGGAATGTAACACACAAACTGAGTCCAATTACAGACATTGACACATGGATGGAGCTAACTTGTTTCGACTGTCACGAATCTAATTACAACACTTCAAATGTGTTGAAACAATAGTAATGGAAGAGTTTGAGTCCAATTACGAGGTCCGGTTGAGATAAAGTCACAAGTTATTGGCTTCGGAATGTAACACACAAACTGAGTCCAATTTGAGACGTTGACGCACGGATGGAGCTAACATGTTTCGACTGTGCTGAATCTTGTTCCAACACTTCAAATGTGTTGAAACAATAGTAATGAAAGAGTTAGAGTCCAATTACGAGGACCGGTTGCGAAAAAGTCACAAGTTATAGGCTTCGGAATGTAACACAAAAACTGAGTCCAATTAAAGACATTGACGCAAGGATGGAGCTAACTTGTTTCGACTGTCACGAATCTAATTCCAACACTTCCAATGTGTTGAAACATTTGTAATGGAAGAGTTTGAGTCCAAATACGAGGTCCGGTTGCGAAAAAGTCACAAGTTATAGGCTTCGGAATGTAAGACACAAACTGAGTCAAATTTAAGACGTTCACGCACGGATGGAGCTAACTTGTTTCGACTATTCCGAATCTTGTTCCAACACTTCAAATGTGTTGAAACAATAGTAATGGAAGAGTTTGAGTCCAATTACGAGGTCCGGTTGAGAAAAAGTCACAAGTTATAGGCTTCGGAATGTAACACACAAACTGAGTCCAATTAAAGACATTGACGCACGGATGGAGCTAACTTGTTTCGACTGTCACGAATCTAATTCCAACACTTCCAATGTGTTGAAACAATAGTAATGGAAGAGTTTGAGTCCAATTACGAGGTCCGGTTGCGAAAAAGTCACAAGTTATAGGCTTCGGAATGTAAGACACAATCTGAGTCAAATTTGAGACGTGGACGCACGGATGGAGCTAACTCGTTTTGACTTTCACCAATCTTTTTCCAACATTTCAAATGTTTTGAAACAATAGTATTGCAAGAGTTTGAGTCCAATTACGAGGTCCGGTTGCAAAAATGTCACAAGTTATAGGCTACGGAATGTAACCCACAAACTGAGTCCAATTAAAGACATTGACGCACGGATGGAGCTAACTTGTTTCGACTATCACGAATCTTATTCCCACACTTCAAATGTGTTAAAACAATAGTAATGGAAGAGTTTGAGTCCAATTACGAGGTTCGGTTGCGAAAAAGTCACATGTTATAGGCTTCGGAATGTAAGACACAAACCGAGTCCAATTTGAGATGTTGACGCACTGATGGAGCTAACTTGTTTCGACTATTTCGAATCTTGTTCCAACACTTTAAATGTGTTGAAACAATAGTAATGGAAGAGTTTGAGTCCAATTACGAGGTCCGGTTGAGAAAAAGTCACAAGTTATAGGCTTCGGAATGTAACACACAAACTTAGTCCAATTAAAGACATTGACGCACAGATGGAGCTAACTTATTTCGACTGTCACGAATATAATTCCAACACTTCCAATGTGTTGAAACAATAGTAATGGAAGAGTTTGAGTACAATTACGAGGTCCGGTTGCGAAAAAGTCACAAGTTATAGGCTTCGGAATGTAGGACACAATCTGAGTCAAATTTGAGACGTGGACGCACGGATGGAGCTAACTTGTTTCGACTATCACGAATCTTATTCCCACACTTCAAATGTGTTAAAACAATAGTAATGGAAGAGTTTGAGTCCAATTACGAGGTCCGGTTGCGAAAAAGTCACATGTTATAGGCTTCGGAATGTAAGACACAAACCGAGTCCAATTTGAGCTGTTGACGCACTAATGGAGCTAACTTGTTTCGACTATTTCGAATCTTGTTCCAACACTTTAAATGTGTTGAAAAATAATAATGGAAGAGTTTGAGTCCAATTACGAGGACCGGTTGCGAAAAAGTCACAAGTTATAGGCTTCGGAATGTAAGACACAATCTGAGTCAAATTTGAGACGTGGACGCACGGATGGAGCTAACTCGTTTTGACTTTCACCAATCTTTTTCCAACATTTCAAATGTTTTGAAACAATAGTATTGCAAGAGTTTGAGTCCAATTACGAGGTCCGGTTGCAAAAAGTCACAAGTTATAGGCTTCGGAATGTAAGACACAAACTGAGTCAAATTTAAGACGTTCACGCACGGATGGAGCTAACTTGTTTCGACTGTTCCGAATCTTGTTCCAACACTTCAAATGTGTTGAAACAATAGTAATGGAAGAGTTTGAGTCCAATTACGAGGTCCGGTTGAGATAAAGTCACAAGTTATTGGCTTCGGAATGTAACACACAAACTGAGTCCAATTTGAGACGTTGACGCACGGATGGAGCTAACATGTTTCGACTGTGCTGAATCTTGTTCCAACACTTCAAATGTGTTGAAACAATAGTAATGAAAGAGTTAGAGTCCAATTACGAGGACCGGTTGCGAAAAAGTCACAAGTTATAGGCTTCGGAATGTAACACAAAAACTGAGTCCAATTAAAGACATTGACGCAAGGATGGAGCTAACTTGTTTCGACTGTCACGAATCTAATTCCAACACTTCCAATGTGTTGAAACATTTGTAATGGAAGAGTTTGAGTCCAAATACGAGGTCCGGTTGCGAAAAAGTCACAAGTTATAGGCTTCGGAATGTAAGACACAATCTGAGTCAAATTTGAGACGTGGACGCACGGATGGAGCTAACTCGTTTTGACTTTCACCAATCTTTTTCCAACACTTCAAATGTTTTGAAACAATAGTATTACAAGAGTTTGAGTCCAATTACGAGGTCCGGTTGCAAAAATGTTACAAGTTATTGGCTACGGAATGTAACCCACAAACTGAGTACAATTAAAGACATTGACGCACGGATGGAGCTAACTTGTTTCGACTGTTCCGAATCTTGTTCCAACACTTCAAATGTGTTGAAACAATAGTAATGGAAGAGTTTGAGTCCAATTACGAGGTCCGGTTGAGAAAAAGTCACAAGTTATAGGCTTCGGAATGTAACACACAAACTGAGTCCAATTAAAGACATTGACGCACGGATGGAGCTAACTTATGTCGAATGTCACGAATCTTATTCCAACACTTCAAATGTGTTGAAACAATAGTAGTGGAAGAGTTTGAGTCCGATTACGAGGTCCGGTTGCGATAAAGTCACAAGTTATTGGCTTCGGAATGTAACACACAAACTGAGTCCAATTTGAGACGTTGACGCACGGATGGAGCTAACATGTTTCGACTGTGCTGAATCTTGTTCCAACACTTCAAATGTGTTGAAACAATAGTAATGGAAGAGTATGAGTCCAATTACGAGGACCGGTTGCGAAAAAGTCACAAGTTATAGGCTTCGGAATGTAACACACAAACTGAGTCCAATTACAGACATTGACACACGGATGGAGCTAACTTGTTTCGACTGTCACGAATCTAATTCCAACACTTCAAATGTGTTGAAACAATAGTAATGGAAGAGTTTGAGTCCAATTACGAGGTCCGGTTGCGAAAAAGTCACAAGTTATAGGCTTCGGAATGTAAGACACAAACTGAGTCAAATTTAAGACGTTCACGCACGGATGGAGCTAACTTGTTTCGACTGTTCCGAATCTTGTTCCAACACTTCAAATGTGTTGAAACAATAGTAATGGAAGAGTTTGAGTCCAATTACGAGGTCCGGTTGAGAAAAAGTCACAAGTTATAGGCTTCGGAATGTAACACACAAACTGAGTCCAATTAAAGACATTGACGCACGGATGGAGCTAACTTGTTTCGACTGTCACGAATCTAATTCCAACACTTCCAATGTGTTGAAACAATAGTAATGGAAGAGTTTGAGTCCAATTACGAGGTCCGGTTGCGAAAAAGTCACAAGTTATAGGCTTCGGAATGTAAGACACAATCTGAGTCAAATTTGAGACGTGGATGCACGGATGGAGCTAACTCGTTTTGACTTTCACCAATCTTTTTCCAACATTTCAAATGTTTTGAAACAATAGTATTGCAAGAGTTTGAGTCCAATTACGAGGTCCGGTTGCAAAAATGTCACAAGTTATAGGCTACGGAATGTAACCCACAAACTGAGTCCAATTAAAGACATTGACGCACGGATGGAGCTAACTTGTTTCGACTATCACGAATCTTATTCCCACACTTCAAATGTGTTAAAACAATAGTAATGGAAGAGTTTGAGTCCAATTACGAGGTCCGGTTGCGAAAAAGTCACATGTTATAGGCTTCGGAATGTAAGACACAAACCGAGTCCAATATGAGATGTTGACGCACTGATGGAGCTAACTTGTTTCGACTATTTCGAATCTTGTTCCAACACTTCAAATGTGTTGAAACAATAGTAATGGAAGAGTTTGAGTCCAATTACGAGGACCGGTTGCGAAAAAGTCACAAGTTATAGGCTTCGGAATGTAAGACACAATCTGAGTCAAATTTGAGACGTGGACGCACGGATGGAGCTAACTCGTTTTGACTTTCACCAATCTTTTTCCAACATTTCAAATGTTTTGAAACAATAGTATTGCAAGAGTTTGAGTCCAATTACGAGGTCCGGTTGCAAAAATGTCACAAGTTATAGGCTACGGAATGTAACCCACAAACTGAGTCCAATTAAAGACATTGACGCACGGATGGAGCTAACTTGTTTCGACTATCACGAATCTTATTCCCACACTTCAAATGTGTTAAAACAATAGTAATGGAAGAGTTTGAGTCCAATTACGAGGTTCGGTTGCGAAAAAGTCACATGTTATAGGCTTCGGAATGTAAGACACAAACCGAGTCCAATTTGAGATGTTGACGCACTGATGGAGCTAACTTGTTTCGACTATTTCGAATCTTGTTCCAACACTTTAAATGTGTTGAAACAATAGTAATGGAAGAGTTTGAGTCCAATTACGAGGACCGGTTGCGAAAAAGTCACAAGTTATAGGCTTCGGAATGTAACACACAAACTTAGTCCAATTAAAGACATTGACGCACAGATGGAGCTAACTTATTTCGACTGTCACGAATATAATTCCAACACTTCCAATGTGTTGAAACAATAGTAATGGAAGAGTTTGAGTCCAATTACGAGGTCCGGTTGCGAAAAAGTCACAAGTTATAGGCTTCGGAATGTAGGACACAATCTGAGTCAAATTTGAGACGTGGACGCACGGATGGAGCTAACTTGTTTCGACTATCACGAATCTTATTCCCACACTTCAAATGTGTTAAAACAATAGTAATGGAAGAGTTTGAGTCCAATTACGAGGTCCGGTTGCGAAAAAGTCACATGTTATAGGCTTCGGAATGTAAGACACAAACCGAGTCCAATTTGAGCTGTTGACGCACTAATGGAGCTAACTTGTTTCGACTATTTCGAATCTTGTTCCAACACTTTAAATGTGTTGAAACAATAGTAATGGAAGAGTTTGAGTCCAATTACGAGGACCGGTTGCGAAAAAGTCACAAGTTATAGGCTTCGGAATGTAAGACACAATCTGAGTCAAATTTGAGACGTGGACGCACGGATGGAGCTAACTCGTTTTGACTTTCACCAATCTTTTTCCAACATTTCAAATGTTTTGAAACAATAGTATTGCAAGAGTTTGAGTCCAATTACGAGGTCCGGTTGCAAAAATGTCACAAGTTATAGGCTATGGAATGTAACCCACAAACTGAGTCCAATTAAAGACATAGACGCACGGATGGAGCTAAGTTGTTTCGACTGTTCCGAATCTTGTTCCAATACTTCAAATGTGTTGAAACAATAGTAATGGAAGAGTTTGAGTCCAATTACGAGGTCCGGTTGCGAAAAAGTCACAAGTTATAGGCTTCGGAATGTAGGACACAATCTGAGTCAAATTTGAGACGTGGACGCACGGATGGAGCTAACTTGTTTCGACTATCACGAATCTTATTCCCACAATTCAAATGTGTTAAAACAATAGTAATGGAAGAGTTTGAGTCCAATTACGAGGTCCGGTTGCGAAAAAGTCACATGTTATAGGCTTCGGAATGTAAGACACAAACCGAGTCCAATTTGAGATGTTGACGCACTGATTGAGCTAACTTGTTTCGACTATTTCGAATCTTGTTCCAACACTTCAAATGTGTTGAAACAATAGTAATGGAAGAGTTTGAGTCCAATTACGAGGACCGGTTGCGAAAAAGTCACAAGTTTTTGGCTTCGGAATGTAACACACAAACTGAGTCCAATTAAAGACATTGACGCACGGATGGAGCTAACTTATGTCGAGTGTCACGAATCTTATTGCAACACTTCAAATGTGTTGAAACAATAGTAGTGGAAGAGTTTGAGTCCAATTACGAGGTCCGGTTGCGATAAAGTCACAAGTTATAGGCTTCGGAATGTAATACACAAACTGAGTCCAATTTGAGACGTTGACGCACGGATGGAGCTAACATGTTTCGACTGTGCTGAATCTTGTTCCAACACTTCAAATGTGTTGAAACAATAGTAATGGAAGAGTTTGAGTCCAATTACGAGGTCCGGTTGCGAAAAAGTAACAAGTTATAGGCTTCGGAATATTAAACACAAACTGAGTCCAATTAAAGACATTGACGCACGGATGGAGCTAACTTGTTTCGACCGGCACGAATCTAATTCCAACACTTCAAATGTGTTAAAACAATAGTAATGGAAGAGTTTGAGTCCAATTACTAGGTCCGGTTGCGAAAAAGTCACAAGTTATAGGCTTCGGAATGTAAGACACAAACCGAGTCCAATTTGAGACGTTGACGCACTGTTGGAGCTAACTTGTTTCGACTATTTCGAATCTTCTTCCAACACTTAAAATGTGTTGAAACAATAGTAATGGAAGAGTTTGGGTCCAATTACGAGGTCCGGTTGCGAAAAAGTCACAAGTTATATGCCTAGGAATGTAACATACAAACTTAGTCCAATTAAAGACATTGACGCACGGATGGAGCTAACTTATTTCGACTGTCACGAATATAATTCCAACACTTCCAATGTGTTGAAACAATAGTAATGGAAGAGTTTGAGTCCAATTACGAGGTCCGGTTGCGAAAAAGTCACAAGTTATAGGCTTCGGAATGTAGGACACAATCTGAGTCAAATTTGAGACGTGGACGCACGGATGGAGCTAACTCGTTTTGACTTTCACCAATCTTTTTCCAACACTTCAAATGTTTTGAAACAATAGTATTGCAAGAGTTTGAGTCCAATTACGAGGTCCGGTTGCAAAAATGTCACAAGTTATAGGCTACGGAATGTAACCCACAAACTGAGTCCAATTAAAGACATTGACGCACGGATGGAGCTAACTTGTTTCGACTATCACGAATCTTATTCCCACACTTCAAATGTGTTAAAACAATAGTAATGGAAGAGTTTGAGTCCAATTACGAGGTTCGGTTGCGAAAAAGTCACATGTTATAGGCTTCGGAATGTAAGACACAAACCGAGTCCAATTTGAGATGTTGACGCACTGATGGAGCTAACTTGTTTCGACTATTTCGAATCTTGTTCCAACACTTTAAATGTGTTGAAACAATAGTAATGGAAGAGTTTGAGTCCAATTACGAGGTCCGGTTGAGAAAAAGTCACAAGTTATAGGCTTCGGAATGTAACACACAAACTTAGTCCAATTAAAGACATTGACGCACAGATGGAGCTAACTTATTTCGACTGTCACGAATATAATTCCAACACTTCCAATGTGTTGAAACAATAGTAATGGAAGAGTTTGAGTCCAATTACGAGGTCCGGTTGCGAAAAAGTCAGAAGTTATAGGCTTCGGAATGTAGGACACAATCTGAGTCAAATTTGAGACGTGGACGCACGGATGGAGCTAACTTGTTTCGACTATCACGAATCTTATTCCCACACTTCAAATGTGTTAAAACAATAGTAATGGAAGAGTTTGAGTCCAATTACGAGGTCCGGTTGCGAAAAAGTCACATGTTATAGGCTTCGGAATGTAAGACACAAACCGAGTCCAATTTGAGCTGTTGACGCACTAATGGAGCTAACTTGTTTCGACTATTTCGAATCTTGTTCCAACACTTTAAATGTGTTGAAACAATAGTAATGGAAGAGTTTGAGTCCAATTACGAGGACCGGTTGCGAAAAAGTCACAAGTTATAGGCTTCGGAATGTAAGACACAATCTGAGTCAAATTTGAGACGTGGACGCACGGATGGAGCTAACTCGTTTTGACTTTCACCAATCTTTTTCCAACATTTCAAATGTTTTGAAACAATAGTATTGCAAGAGTTTGAGTCCAATTACGAGGTCCGGTTGCAAAAATGTCACAAGTTATAGGCTACGGAATGTAACCCACAAACTGAGTCCAATTAAAGACATTGACGCACGGATGGAGCTAACTTGTTTCGACTGTTCCGAATCTTGTTCCAATACTTCAAATGTGTTGAAACAATAGTAATGGAAGAGTTTGAGTCCAATTACGAGGTCCGGTTGCGAAAAAGTCACAAGTTATAGGCTTCGGAATGTAACACACAAACTGAGTCCAATTAAAGACATTGACGCATGGATGGAGCTAACTTGTTTCGACTGTCACGAATCTTATTCCCACACTTCAAATGTGTTAAAACAATAGTAATGGAAGAGTTTGAGTCCAATTACGAGGTCCGGTTGCGAAAAAGTCACAAGTTATAGGCTTCAAAATGTAACACACAAACTGAGTCCAATTAAAGACATTGACGCACGGATGGAGCTAACTTATGTCGAGTGTCACGAATCTTATTCCAACACTTCAAATGTGTTGAAACAATAGTAGTGGAAGAGTTTGAGTCCAATTACGAGGTCCAGTTGCGATAAAGTCACAAGTATAGGCTTCGGAATGTAACACACAAACTGAGTCCAATTTGAGACGTTGACGCACGGATGGAGCTAACATGTTTCGACTGTGCTGAATCTAGTTCCAACACTTCAAATGTGTTAAAACAATAGTAATGGAAGAGTTTGAGTCCAATTACGAGGTCCGGTTGCAAAAAAGCACAAGTTATAGGCTTCAGAATATAAAACACAAACTGAGTCCAATTAAAGACATTGACGCACGGATGGAGCTAACTTGTTTCGACTGGCACGAATCCTATTCCAACACTTCAAATGTGTTAAAACAATAGTAATGGAAGAGTTTGAGCCCAATTACGAGGTCCGGTTGCGAAAAAGTCACAAGTTATAGGCTTCGGAATGTAAGACACAAACCGAGTCCAATTTGAGACGTTGACGCACTGATGGAGCTAACTTGTTTCGACTATTTCGAATCTTGTTCCAACACTTAAAATGTGTTGAAACAATAGTAATGGAAGAGTTTGAGTCCAATTACGAGGTCCGGTTGCGAAAAAGTCACAAGTTATATGCTTCGGAATGTAACACACAAACTGAGTCCAATTAAAGTCATTGACGCACGGATGGAGCTAACTTGTGTCGACTGTCACGAATCTTATTCCAACACTTCAAATTTGTTGAAACAATAGTAGTGGAAGAGTTTGAGTCCAAATACGAGGTCCGGTTGCGATAAAGTCACAAGTTATAGGCTTAGGAATGTAACACACATACTGAGTCCAATTTGAGACATTGATGCACGGATGGAGCTAAGATGTTTCGACTGTTCCGAATCTTGTTCCAACACTTCAAATGTGTTGAAACAATTGTAATGGAAGAGTTTGAGTCCAATTACGAGGTCCAGCCGGGAAAAAGTCACAAGTTATAGGCTTCGGAATATAAAACACAAACTGTGTCCAGTTAAAGACATTGACGCACGGATGGAGCTAACTTGTTTCGACTATCCCGAATCTTGTTCCAACACTTTAAATGTGTTGAAACAATAGTAATGGAAGAGTTTGAGTCCAATTACGAGGTCCGGTTGCGAAAAAGTCACAAGTTATAGGCTTCGGAATGTAAGACACAATCTAAGTCAAATTTGAGACGTGGACGCACGGATGGAGCTAACTCGTTTTGACTTTCACCAATCTTTTTCCAACACTTCAAATGTTTTGAAACAATAGTATTACAAGAGTTTGAGTAAAATTACGAGGTCCGGTTACAAAAATGTCACAAGTTATAGGCTACGGAATGTAACCCACAAACTGAGTCCAATTAAAGACATTGACGCACGGATGGAGCTAACTTGTTTCGACTGTCACGAATCTAATTCCAACACTTCCAATGTGTTGAAACAATAGTAATGGAAGAGTTTGAGTCCAATTACGAGGTCCGGTTGCGAAAAAGTCACAAGTTATAGGCTTCGGAATGTAAGACACAATCTGAGTCAAATTTGAGACGTGGACGCACGGATGGAGCTAACTCGTTTTGACTTTCACCAATCTTTTTCCAACACTTCAAATGTTTTGAAACAATAGTATTACAAGAGTTTGAGTCCAATTACGAGGTCCGGTTGCAAAAATGTCACAAGTTATAGGCTACGGAATGTAACCCACAAACTGAGTCCAATTAAAGACATTGACGCACGGATGGAGCTAACTTGTTTCGACTGTTCCGAATCTTGTTCCAACACTTCAAATGTGTTAAAACAATAGTAATGGAAGAGTTTGAGTCCAATTACGAGGTCCGGTTGAGAAAAAGTCACAAGTTATAGGCTTCGGAATGTAACACACAAACTGAGTCCAATTAAAGACATTGACGCACGGATGGAGCTAACTTGTTTCGACTGTTCCGAATCTTGTTCCAATACTTCAAATGTGTTGAAACAATAGTAATGGAAGAGTTTGAGTCCAATTACGAGGTCTGGTTGCGAAAAAGTCACAAGTTATAGGCTTCGGAATGTAACACACAAACTGAGTCCAATTAAAGACATTGACGCACGGATGGAGCTAACTTGTTTCGACTGTCACGAATCTTATTCCAATACTTCAAATGTGTTAAAACAATAGTAATGGAAGAGTTTGAGTACAATTACGAGGTCCGGTTGCGAAAAAGTCACAAGTTATAGGCTTCGGAATGAAGACACAAACCGAGTCCAATTTGAGACGTTGACGCACTGATGGAGCTAACCTGTTTCGACTATTTCGAATCTTGTTCCAACATTTCAAATGTATTGAAACAATAGTAATGGAAGAGTTTGAGTACAATTACGAGTTCCGGTTGCGAAAAAGTCACAAGTTATAGGCTTCGGAATGTAAGACATAAACTGAGTCAAATTTAAGACGTTGACGCACGGATGGAGCTAACTTGTTTCGATTGTCACCAATCTTTTCCCAACACTTCAAATGTTTTGAAACAATAGTATTGCAAGAGTTTGAGTCCAATTACGATGTCCGGTTGAGAAAAAGTCACAAGTTATAGGCTTCGGAATGTAACACACAAACTGAGTCCAATTAAAGACATTGACGCACGGATGGAGCTAATTTGTTTCGACTGTCACGAATCTAATTCAAACACTTCCAATGTGTTGAAACAATAGTAATGGAAGAGTTTGAGTCCATTTACGAGGTCCGGTTACGAAAAAGTCACAAGTTATAGGCTTCGGAATGTAAGACACAATCAGAGTCAAATTTGAGACGTGGACGCACGGATGGAGCTAACTCGTTTTGACTTTCACCAATCTTTTTCCAACATTTCAAATGTTTTGAAACAATAGTATTGCAAGAGTTTGAGTCCAATTACGAGGTCCGGTTGCAAAAATGTCACAAGTTATAGGCTACGGAATGTAACCCACAAACTGAGTCCAATTAAAGACATTGACGCACGGATGGAGCTAACTTGTTTCGACTATCACGAATCTTATTCCCACACTTCAAATGTGTTAAAACAATAGTAATGGAAGAGTTTGAGTCCAATTACGAGGTCCGGTTGCAAAAAAGTCACATGTTATAGGCTTCAGAATGTAAGACACAAACCGAGTCCAATTTGAGATGTTGACGCACTGATGGAGCTAACTTGTTTCGACTATTTCGAATCTTGTTCCAACACTTCAAATGTGTCGAAACAATAGTAATGGAAGAGTTTGAGTTCAATTACGAGGACCGGTTGCGAAAAAGTCACAAGTTATTGGCTTCGGAATGTAAGACACAATCTGAGTCAAATTTGAGACGTGGACGCACGGATGGAGCTAACTCGTTTTGACTTTCACCAATCTTTTTCCAACATTTCAAATGTTTTGAAACAATAGTATTGCAAGAGTTTGAGTCCAATTACGAGGTCCGGTTGCAAAAATGTCACAAGTTATAGGCTACGGAATGTAACCCACAAACTGAGTCCAATTAAAGACATTGACGCACGGATGGAGCTAACTTGTTTCGACTGTCACGAATCTAATTCCAACACTTCCAATGTGTTGAAACAATAGTAATGGAAGAGTTTGAGTCCAATTACGAGGTCCGGTTGCGAAAAAGTCACAAGTTATAGGCTTCGGAATGTAAGACACAATCTGAGTCAAATTTGAGACGTGGACGCACGGATGGAGCTAACTCGTTTTGACTTTCACCAATCTTTTTCCAACATTTCAAATGTTTTGAAACAATAGTATTGCAAGAGTTTGAGTCCAATTACGAGGTCCGGTTGCAAAAATGTCACAAGTTATAGGCTACGGAATGTAACCCACAAACTGAGTCCAATTAAAGACATTGACGCACGGATGGAGCTAACTTGTTTCGACTGTCACGAATCTAATTCCAACACTTCAAATGTGTTGAAACAATAGTAATGGAAGAGTATGAGCCCAATTACGAGGACCGGTTGCGAAAAAGTCACAAGTTATAGGCTTCGGAATGTAACACACAAACTGAGTCCAATTACAGACATTGACACACGGATGGAGCTAACTTGTTTCGACTGTCACGAATCTAATTCCAACACTTCAAATGTGTTGAAACAATAGTAATGGAAGAGTTTGAGTCCAATTACAAGGTCCGGTTGCGAAAAAGTCACAAGTTATAGGCTTCGGAATGTAAGACACAAACTGAGTCAAATTTAAGACGTTGACGCACGGATGGAGCTAACTTGTTTCGATTGTCACCAATCTTTTCCCAACACTTCAAATGTTTTGAAACAATAGTATTACAAGAGTTTGAGTCCAATTACGAGGTCCGGTTGCAAAAATGTCACAAGTTATAGGCTACGGAATGTAACCCACAAACTGAGTCCAATTAAAGACATTGACGCACGGATGGAGCTAACTTGTTTCGACTGTTCCGAATCTTGTTCCAACACTTCAAATGTATTGAAACAATAGTAATGGAAGAGTTTGAGTCAAATTATGAGGTCCGGTTGAGAAAAAGTCACAAGTTATAAGCTTCGGAATGTAACACACAAACTGAGTCCAATTAAAGACATTGACGCACGGATGGAGCTAACTTGTTTCGACTGTTCCGAATCTTGTTCCAATACTTCAAATGTGTTGAAACAATAGTAATGGAAGAGTTTGAGTCCAATTACGAGGTCCGGTTGCGAAAAAGTCACAAGTTATAGGCTTCGGAATGTAAGACACAATCTGAGTCAAATTTGAGACGTGGACGCATGGATGGAGCTAACTCGTTTTGACTTTCACCAATCTTTTTCCAACACTTCAAATGTTTTGAAACAATAGTATTGCAAGAGTTTGAGTCCAATGACGAGGTCCGGTTGCACAAATGTCACAAGTTATGGGCTACGGAATGTAACCCACAAACTGAGTCCCATTAAAGACATTGACGCACGGATGGAGCTAACTTGTTTCGACTGTTCCGAATCTTGTTCCAACACTTCAAATGTGTTGAAACAATAGTAATGGAAGAGTTTGAGTCCAATTACGAGGTCCGGTTGAGAAAAAGTCACAAGTTATAGGCTTCGGAATGTAACACACAAACTGAGTCCAATTAAAGACATTGACGCACGGATGGAGCTAACTTGTTTCGACTGTCACGAATCTAATTCCAACACTTCCAATGTGTTGAAACAATAGTAATGGAAAAGTTTGAGTCCAATTACGAGGTCCGGTTGCGAAAAAGTCACAAGTTATAGGCTTCGGAATGTAAGACACAATCTGAGTCAAATTTGAGACGTGGACGCACGGATGGAGCTAACTCGTTTTGACTTTCACCAATCTTTTTCCAACATTTCAAATGTTTTGAAACAATAGTATTGCAAGAGTTTGAGTCCAATTACGAGGTCCGGTTGCAAAAATGTCACAAGTTATAGGCTACGGAATGTAACCCACAAACTGAGTCCAATTAAAGACATTGACGCACGGATGGAGCTAACTTGTTTCGACTGTCACGAATCTAATTCCAACACTTCAAATGTGTTGAAACAATAGTAATGGAAGAGTATGAGCCCAATTACGAGGACCGGTTGCGAAAAAGTCACAAGTTATAGGCTTCGGAATGTAACACACAAACTGAGTCCAATTACAGACATTGACACACGGATGGAGCTAACTTGTTTCGACTGTCACGAATCTAATTCCAACACTTCAAATGTGTTGAAACAATAGTAATGGAAGAGTTTGAGTCCAATTACGAGGTCCGGTTGCGAAAAAGTCACAAGTTATAGGCTTCGGAATGTAAGACACAAACTGAGTCAAATTTAAGACGTTGACGCACGGATGGAGCTAACTTGTTTCGATTGTCACCAATCTTTTCCCAACACTTCAAATGTTTTGAAACAATAGTATTACAAGAGTTTGAGTCCAATTACGAGGTCCGGTTGCAAAAATGTCACAAGTTATAGGCTACGGAATGTAACCCACAAACTGAGTCCAATTAAAGACATTGACGCACGGATGGAGCTAACTTGTTTCGACTGTTCCGAATCTTGTTCCAACACTTCAAATGTATTTAAACAATAGTAATGGAAGAGTTTGAGTCAAATTATGAGGTCCGGTTGAGAAAAAGTCACAAGTTATAAGCTTCGGAATGTAACACACAAACTGAGTCCAATTAAAGACATTGACGCACGGATGGAGCTAACTTGTTTCGACTGTTCCGAATCTTGTTCCAATACTTCAAATGTGTTGAAACAATAGTAATGGAAGAGTTTGAGTCCAATTACGAGGTCCGGTTGCGAAAAAGTCACAAGTTATAGGCTTCGGAATGTAAGACACAATCTGAGTCAAATTTGAGACGTGGACGCATGGATGGAGCTAACTCGTTTTGACTTTCACCAATCTTTTTCCAACATTTCAAATGTTTTGAAACAATAGTATTGCAAGAGTTTGAGTCCAATTACGAGGTCCGGTTGCAAAAATGTCACAAGTTATAGGCTACGGAATGTAACCCACAAACTGAGTCCAATTAAAGACATTGACGCACGGATGGAGCTAACTTGTTTCGACTATCACGAATCTTATTCCCACACTTCAAATGTGTTAAAACAATAGTAATGGAAGAGTTTGAGTCCAATTACGAGGTCCGGTTGCGAAAAAGTCACATGTTATAGGCTTCGGAATGTAAGACACAAACCGAGTCCAATTTGAGATGTTGACGCACTGATGGAGCTAACTTGTTTCGACTATTTCGAATCTTGTTCCAACACTTCAAATGTGTTGAAACAATAGTAATGGAAGAGTTTGAGTCCAATTACGAGGACCGGTTGCGAAAAAGTCACAAGTTATTGGCTTCGGAATGTAACACACAAACTGAGTCCAATTAAAGACATTGACGCACGGACGGAGCTAACTTATGTCGAGTGTCACGAATCTTATTCCAACACTTCAAATGTGTTGAAACAATAGTAGTGGAAGAGTTTGAGTCCAATTACGAGGTCCGGTTGCGATAAAGTCACAAGTTATAGGCTTCGGAATGTAACACACAAACTGAGTCCAATTTGAGACGTTGACGCACGGATGGAGCTAACATGTTTCGACTGTGCTGAATCTTGTTCCAACACTTCAAATGTGTTGAAACAATAGTAATGGAAGAGTATGAGCCCAATTACGAGGACCGGTTGCGAAAAAGTCACAAGTTATAGGCTTCGGAATGTAACACACAAACTGAGTCCAATTACAGACATTGACACACGGATGGAGCTAACTTGTTTCGACTGTCACGAATCTAATTCCAACACTTCAAATGTGTTGAAACAATAGTAATGGAAGAGTTTGAGTCCAATTACGAGGTCCGGTTGCGAAAAAGTCACAAGTTATAGGCTTCGGAATGTAAGACACAATCTGAGTCAAATTTGAGACGTGGACGCACGGATGGAGCTAACTCGTTTTGACTTTCACCAATCTTTTTCCAACATTTCAAATGTTTTGAAACAATAGTATTGCAAGAGTTTGAGTCCAATTACGAGGTCCGGTTGCAAAAATGTCACAAGTTATAGACGGAATGTAACCCACAAACTGAGTCCAATTAAAGACATTGACGCACGGATGGAGCTAACTTGTTTCGACTATCACGAATCTTATTCCCACACTTCAAATGTGTTAAAACAATAGTAATGGAAGAGTTTGAGTCCAATTACGAGGTCCGGTTGCGAAAAAGTCACATGTGATAGGCTTCGGAATGTAAGACACAAACCGAGTCCAATTTGAGATGTTGACGCACTGATGGAGCTAACTTGTTTCGACTATTTCGAATCTTGTTCCAACACTTCAAATGTGTTGAAACAATAGTAATGGAAGAGTTTGAGTCCAATTACGAGGACCGGTTGCGAAAAAGTCACAAGTTATTGGCTTCGGAATGTAACACACAAACTGAGTCCAATTAAAGACATTGACGCACGGATGGAGCTAACTTATGTCGAGTGTCAAGAATCTTATTCCAACACTTCAAATGTGTTGAAACAATAGTGGTGGAAGAGTTTGAGTCCAATTACGAGGTCCGGTTGCGAAAAAGTCACAAGTTATATGCTTCGGAATGTAACACACAAACTGAGTCCAATTAAAGACATTGACGCACGGATGGAGCTAACTTGTTTCGACTGTTCCGAATCTTGTTCCAATACTTCAAATGTGTTGAAACAATAGTAATGGAAGAGTTTGAGTCCAATTACAGGGTCCGGTTGAGAAAAAGTCACAAGTTATAGGCTTCGGAATGTAACACACAAAGTGAGTCCAATTAAAGACATTGACGCACGGATGGAGCTAACTTATTTCGACTGTCACGAATAAAATTCCAACACTTCCAATGTGTTGAAACAATAGTAATGGAAGAGTTTGAGTCCAATTACGAGGTCCGGTTGCGAAAAAGTCACAAGTTATAGGCTTCGGAATGTAGGACACAATCTGAGTCAAATTTGAGACGTGGACGCACGGATGGAGCTAACTCGTTTTGACTTTCACCCATCTTTTTCCAACACTTCAAATGTTTTGAAACAATAGTATTGCAAGAGTTTGAGTCCAATGACGAGGTCCGGTTGCACAAATGTCACAAGTTATGGGCTACGGAATGTAACCCACAAACTCAGTCCAATTAAAGACATTGACGCACGGATGGAGCTAACTTGTTTCGACTGTTCCGAATCTTGTTCCAATACTTCAAATGTGTTGAAACAAAAGTAATGGAAGAGTTTGAGTCCAATTACGAGGTCCGGTTGCGAAAAAGTCACAAGTTATAGGCTTCGGAATGTAACACACAAACTGAGTCCAATTAAAGACATTGACGCACGGCTGGAGCTAACTTGTTTCGACTGTCACGAATCTTATTCCCACACTTCAAATGTGTTAAAACAATAGTAATGGAAGAGTTTGAGTCCAATTACGAGGTCCGGTTGCAAAAAAGTCACAAGTTATAGGCTTCGGAATGTAACACACAAACTGAGTCCAATTAAAGACATTGACGCACGGATGGAGCTAACTTATGTCGAGTGTCACGAATCTTATTCCAACACTTCAAATGTGTTGAAACAATAGTAGTGGAAGAGTTTGAGTCCAATTACGAGGTCCAATTGCGATAAAGTCACAAGTTATAGGCTTCGGAATGTAACACACAAACTGAGTCCAATTTTAGACGTTGACGCACGGATGGAGCTAACATGTTTCGACTGTGCTGAATCTTGTTCCAACACTTCAAATGTGCTAAAACTATAGTAATGGAAGAGTTTGAGTCCAATTACGAGGTCCGGTTGCAAAAAAGTCACAAGTTATAGGCTTCAGAATATAAAACACAAACTGAGTCCAATTAAAGACATTGACGCACGGATGGAGCTAACTTATGTCGAGTGTCACGAATCTTATCCCAACACTTCAAATGTGTTGAAACAATAGTAGTGGAAGAGTTTGAGTCCAATTACGAGGTCCAGTTGCGATAAAGTCACAAGTTATAGGCTTCGGAATGTAACACACAAACTGAGTCCAATTTGAGACGTTGACGCACGGATGGAGCTAACATGTATCGACTGTGCTGAATCTTGTTCCAACACTTCAAATGTGTTGAAACAATAGTAATGGAAGAGTTTGAGTCCAATTACGAGGTCCGGTTGCGAAAAAGTCACAAGTTATAGGCTTCGGAATATAAAACACAAACTGAGTCCAATTAAAGACATTGACGCACGGATGGAGCTAACTTGTTTCGACTGGCACGAATCTTATTCCAACACTTCAAATGTGTTAAAACAATAGTAATGGAAGAGTTTGAGTCCAATTACGAGGTCCGGTTGCGAAAAAGTCACAAGTTATAGGCTTCGGAATGTAAGACACAAACCGAGTCCAATTTGAGACGTTGACGCACTGTTGGAGCTAACTTGTTTTGACTATTTCGAATCTTGTTCCAACACTTAAAATGTGTTGAAACAATAGTAATGGAAGAGTTTGAGTCCAATTACGAGGTCCGGTTGCGAAAAAGTCACAAGTTATATGCTTCGGAATGTAACACACAAACTGAGTCCAATTAAAGACATTGACGCACGGATGGAGCTAACTTGTTTCGACTGTTCCGAATCTTGTTCCAATACTTCAAATGTGTTGAAACAATAGTAATGCAAGAGTTTGAGTCCAATTACGAGGTCCGGTTGAGAAAAAGTCACAAGTTATAGGCTTCGGAATGTAACACACAAAGTGAGTCCAATTAAAGACATTGACGCACGGATGGAGCTAACTTATTTCGACTGTCACGAATAAAATTCCAACACTTCCAATGTGTTGAAACAATAGTAATGGAAGAGTTTGAGTCCAATTACGAGGTCCGGTTGCGAAAAAGTCACAAGTTATAGGCTTCGGAATGTAGGACACAATCTGAGTCAAATTTGAGACGTGGACGCACGGATGGAGCTAACTCGTTTTGACTTTCACCAATCTTTTTCCAACACTTCAAATGTTTTGAAACAATAGTATTGCAAGAGTTTGAGTCCAATGACGAGGTCCGGTTGCACAAATGTCACAAGTTATGGGCTACGGAATGTAACCCACAAACTGAGTCCAATTAAAGACATTGACGCACGGATGGAGCTAACTTGTTTCGACTGTTCCGAATCTTGTTCCAATACTTCAAATGTGTTGAAACAATAGTAATGGAAGAGTTTGAGTCCAATTACGAGGACCGGTTGCGAAAAAGTCACAAGTTATTGGCTTCGGAATGTAACACACAAACTGAGTCCAATTAAAGACATTGACGCACGGACGGAGCTAACTTATGTCGAGTGTCACGAATCTTATTCCCACACTTCAAATGTGTTAAAACAATAGTAATGGAAGAGTTTGAGTCCAATTACGAGGTCCGGTTGCGAAAAAGTCACATGTTATAGGCTTCGGAATGTAAGACACAAACCGAGTCCAATTTGAGATGTTGACGCACTGATGGAGCTAACTTGTTTCGACTATTTCGAATCTTGTTCCAACACTTCAAATGTGTTGAAACAATAGTAATGGAAGAGTTTGAGTCCAATTACGAGGACCGGTTGCGAAAAAGTCACAAGTTATTGGCTTCGGAATGTAACACACAAACTGAGTCCAATTAAAGACATTGACGCACGGACGGAGCTAACTTATGTCGAGTGTCACGAATCTTATTCCAACACTTCAAATGTGTTGAAACAATAGTAGTGGAAGAGTTTGAGTCCAATTACGAGGTCCGGTTGCGATAAAGTCACAAGTTATAGGCTTCGGAATGTAACACACAAACTGAGTCCAATTTGAGACGTTGACGCACGGATGGAGCTAACATGTTTCGACTGTGCTGAATCTTGTTCCAACACTTCAAATGTGTTGAAACAATAGTAATGGAAGAGTATGAGCCCAATTACGAGGACCGGTTGCGAAAAAGTCACAAGTTATAGGCTTCGGAATGTAACACACAAACTGAGTCCAATTACAGACATTGACACACGGATGGAGCTAACTTGTTTCGACTGTCACGAATCTAATTCCAACACTTCAAATGTGTTGAAACAATAGTAATGGAAGAGTTTGAGTCCAATTACGAGGTCCGGTTGCGAAAAAGTCACAAGTTATAGGCTTCGGAATGTAAGACACAATCTGAGTCAAATTTGAGACGTGGACGCACGGATGGAGCTAACTCGTTTTGACTTTCACCAATCTTTTTCCAACATTTCAAATGTTTTGAAACAATAGTATTGCAAGAGTTTGAGTCCAATTACGAGGTCTGGTTGCAAAAATGTCACAAGTTATAGACGGAATGTAACCCACAAACTGAGTCCAATTAAAGACATTGACGCACGGATGGAGCTAACTTGTTTCGACTATCACGAATCTTATTCCCACACTTCAAATGTGTTAAAACAATAGTAATGGAAGAGTTTGAGTCCAATTACGAGGTCCGGTTGCGAAAAAGTCACATGTGATAGGCTTCGGAATGTAAGACACAAACCGAGTCCAATTTGAGATGTTGACGCACTGATGGAGCTAACTTGTTTCGACTATTTCGAATCTTGTTCCAACACTTCAAATGTGTTGAAACAATAGTAATGGAAGAGTTTGAGTCCAATTACGAGGACCGGTTGCGAAAAAGTCACAAGTTATTGGCTTCGGAATGTAACACACAAACTGAGTCCAATTAAAGACATTGACGCACGGATGGAGCTAACTTATGTCGAGTGTCAAGAATCTTATTCCAACACTTCAAATGTGTTGAAACAATAGTGGTGGAAGAGTTTGAGTCCAATTACGAGGTCCGGTTGCGAAAAAGTCACAAGTTATATGCTTCGAAATGTAACACACAAACTGAGTCCAATTAAAGACATTGACGCACGGATGGAGCTAACTTGTTTCGACTGTTCCGAATCTTGTTCCAATACTTCAAATGTGTTGAAACAATAGTAATGGAAGAGTTTGAGTCCAATTACGAGGTCCGGTTGAGAAAAAGTCACAAGTTATAGGCTTCGGAATGTAACACACAAAGTGAGTCCAATTAAAGACATTGACGCACGGATGGAGCTAACTTATTTCGACTGTCACGAATAAAATTCCAACACTTCCAATGTGTTGAAACAATAGTAATGGAAGAGTTTGAGTCCAATTACGAGGTCCGGTTGCGAAAAAGTCACAAGTTATAGGCTTCGGAATGTAGGACACAATCTGAGTCAAATTTGAGACGTGGACGCACGGATGGAGCTAACTCGTTTTGACTTTCACCCATCTTTTTCCAACACTTCAAATGTTTTGAAACAATAGTATTGCAAGAGTTTGAGTCCAATGACGAGGTCCGGTTGCACAAATGTCACAAGTTATGGGCTACGGAATGTAACCCACAAACTCAGTCCAATTAAAGACATTGACGCACGGATGGAGCTAACTTGTTTCGACTGTTCCGAATCTTGTTCCAATACTTCAAATGTGTTGAAACAATAGTAATGGAAGAGTTTGAGTCCAATTACGAGGTCCGGTTGCGAAAAAGTCACAAGTTATAGGCTTCGGAATGTAACACACAAACTGAGTCCAATTAAAGACATTGACGCACGGCTGGAGCTAACTTGTTTCGACTGTCACGAATCTTAATCCCACACTTCAAATGTGTTAAAACAATAGTAATGGAAGAGTTTGAGTCCAATTACGAGGTCCGGTTGCAAAAAAGTCACAAGTTATAGGCTTCGGAATGTAACACACAAACTGAGTCCAATTAAAGACATTGACGCACGGATGGAGCTAACTTATGTCGAGTGTCACGAATCTTATTCCAACACTTCAAATGTGTTGAAACAATAGTAGTGGAAGAGTTTGAGTCCAATTACGAGGTCCAGTTGCGATAAAGTCACAAGTTATAGGCTTCGGAATGTAACACACAAACTGAGTCCAATTTTAGACGTTGACGCACGGATGGAGCTAACATGTTTCGACTGTGCTGAATCTTGTTCCAACACTTCAAATGTGCTAAAACTATAGTAATGGAAGAGTTTGAGTCCAATTACGAGGTCCGGTTGCAAAAAAGTCACAAGTTATAGGCTTCAGAATATAAAACACAAACTGAGTCCAATTAAAGACATTGACGCACGGATGGAGCTAACTTATGTCGAGTGTCACGAATCTTATTCCAACACTTCAAATGTGTTGAAACAATAGTAGTGGAAGAGTTTGAGTCCAATTACGAGGTCCAGTTGCGATAAAGTCACAAGTTATAGGCTTCGGAATGTAACACACAAACTGAGTCCAATTTGAGACGTTGACGCACGGATGGAGCTAACATGTATCGACTGTGCTGAATCTTGTTCCAACTCTTCAAATGTGTTGAAACAATAGTAATGGAAGAGTTTGAGTCCAATTACGAGGTCCGGTTGCGAAAAAGTCACAAGTTATAGGCTTCGGAATGTAAGACACAAACCGAGTCCAATTTGAGACGTTGACGCACTGTTGGAGCTAACTTGTTTTGACTATTTCGAATCTTGTTCCAACACTTAAAATGTGTTGAAACAATAGTAATGGAAGAGTTTGAGTCCAATTACGAGGTCCGGTTGCGAAAAAGTCACAAGTTATATGCTTCGGAATGTAACACACAAACTGAGTCCAATTAAAGACATTGACGCACGGATGGAGCTAACTTGTTTCGACTGTTCCGAATCTTGTTCCAATACTTCAAATGTGTTGAAACAATAGTAATGGAAGAGTTTGAGTCCAATTACGAGGTCCGGTTGAGAAAAAGTCACAAGTTATAGGCTTCGGAATGTAACACACAAAGTGAGTCCAATTAAAGACATTGACGCACGGATGGAGCTAACTTATTTCGACTGTCACGAATAAAATTCCAACACTTCCAATGTGTTGAAACAATAGTAATGGAAGAGTTTGAGTCCAATTACGAGGTCCGGTTGCGAAAAAGTCACAAGTTATAGGCTTCGGAATGTAGGACACAATCTGAGTCAAATTTGAGACGTGGACGCACGGATGGAGCTAACTCGTTTTGACTTTCACCAATCTTTTTCCAACACTTCAAATTTTTTGAAACAATAGTATTGCAAGAGTTTGAGTCCAATGACGAGGTCCGGTTGCACAAATGTCACAAGTTATGGGCTACGGAATGTAACCCACAAACTGAGTCCAATTAAAGACATTGACGCACGGATGGAGCGAACTTGTTTCGACTGTTCCGAATCTTGTTCCAATACTTCAAATGTGTTGAAACAATAGTAATGGAAGAGTTTGAGTCCAATTACGAGGTCCGGTTGCGAAAAAGTCACAAGTTATAGGCTTCGGAATGTAACACACAAACTGAGTCCAATTAAAGACATTGACGCACGGCTGGAGCTAACTTGTTTCGACTGTCACGAATCTTATTCCCACACTTCAAATGTGTTAAAACAATAGTAATGGAAGAGTTTGAGTCCAATTACGAGGTCCGGTTGCAAAAAAGTCACAAGTTATAGGCTTCGGAATGTAACACACAAACTGAGTCCAATTAAAGACATTGACGCACGGATGGAGCTAACTTATGTCGAGTGTCACGAATCTTATTCCAACACTTCAAATGTGTTGAAACAATAGTAGTGGAAGAGTTTGAGTCCAATTGCGAGGTCGTCCAGTTGCGATAAAGTCACAAGTTATAGGCTTCGGAATGTAACACACAAACTGAGTCCAATTTTAGACGTTGACGCACGGATGGAGCTAACATGTTTCGACTGTGCTGAATCTTGTTCCAACACTTCAAATGTGCTAAAACTATAGTAATGGAAGAGTTTGAGTCCAATTACGAGGTCCGGTTGCAAAAAAGTCACAAGTTATAGGCTTCAGAATATAAAACACAAACTGAGTCCAATTAAAGACATTGACGCACGGATGGAGCTAACTTGTTTTGACTGGCACGAATCTTATTCCAACACTTCAAATGTGTTAAAACAATAGTAATGGAAGAGTTTGAGTCCAATTACGAGGTCCGGTTGCGAAAAAGTCACAAGTTATAGGCTTCGGAATGTAAGACACAAACCGAGTCCAATTTGAGACGTTGACGCACTGATGGAGCTAACTTGTTTCGACTATTTTGAATCTTGTTCCAACACTTAAAATGTGTTGAAACAATAGTAATGGAAGAGTTTGAGTCCAATTACAAGGTCCGGTTGCGAAAAAGTCACAAGTTATATGCTTCGGAATGTAACACACAAACTGAGTCCAATTAAAGACATTGACGCACGGATGGAGCTAACTTGTGTCGACTGTCACGAATCTTATTCCAACACTTCAAATTTGTTGAAACAATAGTAGTGGAAGAGTTTGAGTCCAATTACGAGGTCCGGTTGCGAAAAAGTCACAAGTTATAGGCTTCGGAATGTAACACACAAACTGAGTCCAATTTGAGACATTGATGCACGGATGGAGCTAAGATGTTTCGACTGTTCCGAATCTTGTTCCAACACTTCAAATGTGTTGAAACAATAGTAATGGAAGAGTTTGAGTCCAATTACGTGGTCCAGTTGGAAAAAAGTCACAAGTTGTAGGCTTCGGAATATAAAACACAAACTGAGTCCAGTTAAAGACATTGACGCACGGATGGAGCTAACTTGTTTCGACTATCCCGAATCTTGTTCCAACACTTTAAATGTGTTGAAACAATAGTAATGGAAGAGTTTGAGTCCAATTACGCGGTCCGGTTGCGAAAAAGTCACAAGTTATATGCTTCGGAATGTAACACACAAACTGAGTCCAATTAAAGACATTGACGCACGGATGGAGCTAACTTGTTTGGACTGTCACGAATCTAATTCCAACACTTCAAATGTGTTGAAACAATAGTAATGGAAGAGTTTGAGTCCAATTACGAGGTCCGGTTTCAAAAAAGTCACAAGTTATAGGCTTCGGAATATAAAACACAAACTAAGTCCAATTAAAGACATTGACGCACGGATGGAGCTAACTTGTTTCGACTGTCACGAATCTAATTCCAACACTTTAAATGTGTTGAAACAATAGTAATGGAAGAGTTTGAGTCCAATTACGCGGTCCGGTTGCGAAAAAGTCACAAGTTATATGCTTCGGAATGTAACACACAAACTGAGTCCAATTAAAGACATTGACGCACGGATGGAGCTAACTTGTGTCGACTGTCACGAATCTTATTCCAACACTTCAAATTTGTTGAAACAATAGTAGTGGAAGAGTTTGAGTCCAATTACGAGGTCCGGTTGCGATGAAGTCACAAGTTATAGGCTTCGGAATGTAACACACAAACTGAGTCCAATTTGAGACATTGATGCACGGATGGAGCTAAGATGTTTCGACTGTTCCGAATCTTGTTCCAACACTTCAAATGTGTTGAAACAATAGTAATGGAAGAGTTTGAGTCCAATTACGAGGTCCAGTTGGAAAAAAGTCACAAGTTATAGGCTTCGGAATATAAAACACAAACTGAGTCCAGTTAAAGACATTGACGCACAGATGGAGCTAACTTGTTTCGACTATCCCGAATCTTGTTCCAAAACTTTAAATATGTTAAAACAATAGTAATTGAAGAGTTTGAGTCCAATTACGAGGTCCGGTTGCGAAAAAGTCACAAGTTATAGGCTTCGGAATGTAACACACAAACTGAGTCGAATTAAAGACATTGACGCACGGATGGAGCTAACTTGTTTCGACTGTCACGAATCTTATTCCAACACTTCAAATGTGTTAAAACAATAGTAATAGAAGAGTTTGAGTCCAATTACGAGGTCCGGTTGCGAAAAAGTCACAAGTTATAGGCTTCGGAATGTAAGACACAAACCGAGTCCAATTTGTGACGTTGACGCACTGATGGAGCTAACTTGTTTCGACTATTTCGAATCTTGTTCCAACACTTCAAATGTGTTTAAACAATAGTAATGGAAGAGTTTGACTCCAATTACGAGGTCCGGTTGCGAAAAAGTCACAAGTTATTGGCTTCGGAATGTAACACACAAACTGAGTCCAATTAAAGACATTGACGCACGGATGGAGCTAACTTGTTTCGACTGTCACGAATCTTATTCCCACACTTCAAATGTGTTAAAACAATAGTAATGGAAGAGTTTGAGTCCAACTACGAGGTCCGGTTGCGAAAAAGTCACAAGTTATAGGCTTCGGAATGTAATACACAAACTGAGTCCAATTAAAGACATTGACGCACGGATGGAGCTAACTTGTTTCGACTGTCACGAATCTTATTCCAACACTTCAAATGTGTTGAAACAATAGTAGTGGAAGAGTTTGAGTCCAATTACGAGGTCCGGTTGCGATAGAGTCACAAGTTATAGGCTTCGGAATGTAACACAAACTGAGTCCAATTTGAGACATTGATGCACGGATGGAGCTAATATGTTTCGACTGTTTCGAATCTTGTTCCAACACTTCAAATGTGTTGAAACAATAGTAATGGAAGAGTTTGAGTCCAATTACGAGGTCCTGTTGCAAAAAAGTCACAAGTTATAGGCTTTGGAATATAACACACAAACTGAGTCCAATTAAAGACATTGACGCACGGATGGAGCTTACTTGTGTCGACTATCACGAATCTTATTCCAACACATCAAATGTATTGAAACAATAGTAGTGGAAGAGTTTGAGTCCAATTACGAGGTCCAGTTGCGATAAAGTCACAAGTTATTGGCTTCGGAATGTAACACACAAACTTAGTCCAATTTGAGACGTTGACGCACGGATGGAGCTAACATGTTTCGACTGTGCTGAATCTTGTTCCAACACTTCAAATGTGTTGAAACAATAGTAATGATAGAGTTAGCGTCCAATTACGAGGACCGGTTGCGAAAAAGTCACAAGTTATAGGCTTCGGAATGTAACACAAAAACTAAGTCCAATTAAAGACATTGACGCACGGATGGAGCTAACTTGTTTCGACTGTCACGAATCTAATTCCAACACTTCCAATGTGTTGAAACAATAGTAATGGAAGAGTTTGAGTCCAATTACGAGGTCCGGTTGCGAAAAAGTCACAAGTTATAGGCTTCGGAATATAAAACACAAACTAAGTCCAATTAAAGACATTGACGCACGGATGGAGCTAACTTGTTTCGACTGTCACGAATCTAATTCCAACACTTCAAATGTGTTGAAACATTAGTAATGGAAGAGTTTGAGTCCAATTACGAGGTCCGGTTGCGATAGAGTCACAAGTTATAGGCTTCGGAATGTAACACACAAACTGAGTCCAATTTGAGACATTGATGCACGGATGGAGCTAATATGTTTCGACTGTTCCGAATCTTGTTCCAAAACTTTAAATGTGTTAAAACAATAGTAATTGAAGAGTTTGAGTCCAATTACGAGGTCCGGTTGCGAAAAAGTCACAAGTTATAGGCTTCGGAATGTAACACACAAACTGAGTCGAATTAAAGACATTGACGCACGGATGGAGCTAACTTGTTTCGACTGTCACGAATCTTATTCCAACACTTCAAATGTGTTAAAACAATAGTAATAGAAGAGTTTGAGTCCAATTACGAGGTCCAGTTGCGATAAAGTCACAAGTTATTGGCTTCGGAATGTAACACACAAACTTAGTCCAATTTGAGACGTTGACGCACGGATGGAGCTAACATGTTTCGACTGTGCTGAATCTTGTTCCAACACTTCAAATGTGTTGAAACAATAGTAATGATAGAGTTAGCGTCCAATTACGAGGACCGGTTGCGAAAAAGTCACAAGTTATAGGCTTCGGAATGTAACACAAAAACTAAGTCCAATTAAAGACATTGACGCACGGATGGAGCTAACTTGTTTCGACTGTCACGAATCTAATTCCAACACTTCAAATGTGTTGAAACATTAGTAATGGAAGAGTTTGAGTCCAATTACGAGGTCCGGTTGCGATAGAGTCACAAGTTATAGGCTTCGGAATGTAACACACAAACTGAGTCCAATTTGAGACATTGATGCACGGATGGAGCTAATATGTTTCGACTGTTCCGAATCTTGTTCCAAAACTTTAAATGTGTTAAAACAATAGTAATTGAAGAGTTTGAGTCCAATTACGAGGTCCGGTTGCGAAAAAGTCACAAGTTATAGGCTTCGGAATGTAAGACACAAACCGAGTCCAATTTGTGACGTTGACGCACTGATGGAGCTAACTTGTTTCGACTATTTCGAATCTTGTTCCAACACTTCAAATGTGTTTAAACAATAGTAATGGAAGAGTTTGACTCCAATTACGAGGTCCGGTTGCGAAAAAGTCACAAGTTATTGGCTTCGGAATGTAACACACAAACTGAGTCCAATTAAAGACATTGACGCACGGATGGAGCTAACTTGTTTCGACTGTCACGAATCTTATTCCCACACTTCAAATGTGTTAAAACAATAGTAATGGAAGAGTTTGAGTCCAACTACGAGGTCCGGTTGCGAAAAAGTCACAAGTTATAGGCTTCGGAATGTAATACACAAACTGAGTCCAATTAAAGACATTGACGCACGGATGGAGCTAACTTGTTTCGACTGTCACGAATCTTATTCCAACACTTCAAATGTGTTGAAACAATAGTAGTGGAAGAGTTTGAGTCCAATTACGAGGTCCGGTTGCGATAGAGTCACAAGTTATAGGCTTCGGAATGTAACACAAACTGAGTCCAATTTGAGACATTGATGCACGGATGGAGCTAATATGTTTCGACTGTTCCGAATCTTGTTCCAACACTTCAAATGTGTTGAAGCAATAGTAATGGAAGAGTTTGAGTCCAATTACGAGGTCCTGTTGCAAAAAAGTCACAAGTTATAGGCTTTGGAATATAACACACAAACTGAGTCCAATTAAAGACATTGACGCACGGATGGAGCTTACTTGTGTCGACTATCACGAATCTTATTCCAACACATCAAATGTATTGAAACAATAGTAGTGGAAGAGTTTGAGTCCAATTACGAGGTCCAGTTGCGATAAAGTCACAAGTTATTGGCTTCGGAATGTAACACACAAACTTAGTCCAATTTGAGACGTTGACGCACGGATGGAGCTAACATGTTTCGACTGTGCTGAATCTTGTTCCAACACTTCAAATGTGTTGAAACAATAGTAATGATAGAGTTAGCGTCCAATTACGAGGACCGGTTGCGAAAAAGTCACAAGTTATAGGCTTCGGAATGTAACACAAAAACTAAGTCCAATTAAAGACATTGACGCACGGATGGAGCTAACTTGTTTCGACTGTCACGAATCTAATTCCAACACTTCCAATGTGTTGAAACAATAGTAATGGAAGAGTTTGAGTCCAATTACGAGGTCCGGTTGCGAAAAAGTCACAAGTTATAGGCTTCGGAATATAAAACACAAACTAAGTCCAATTAAAGACATTGACGCACGGATGGAGCTAACTTGTTTCGACTGTCACGAATCTAATTCCAACACTTCAAATGTGTTGAAACATTAGTAATGGAAGAGTTTGAGTCCAATTACGAGGTCCGGTTGCGATAGAGTCACAAGTTATAGGCTTCGGAATGTAACACACAAACTGAGTCCAATTTGAGACATTGATGCACGGATGGAGCTAATATGTTTCGACTGTTCCGAATCTTGTTCCAAAACTTTAAATGTGTTAAAACAATAGTAATTGAAGAGTTTGAGTCCAATTACGAGGTCCGGTTGCGAAAAAGTCACAAGTTATAGGCTTCGGAATGTAACACACAAACTGAGTCGAATTAAAGACATTGACGCACGGATGGAGCTAACTTGTTTCGACTGTCACGAATCTTATTCCAACACTTCAAATGTGTTAAAACAATAGTAATAGAAGAGTTTGAGTCCAATTACGAGGTCCAGTTGCGATAAAGTCACAAGTTATTGGCTTCGGAATGTAACACACAAACTTAGTCCAATTTGAGACGTTGACGCACGGATGGAGCTAACATGTTTCGACTGTGCTGAATCTTGTTCCAACACTTCAAATGTGTTGAAACAATAGTAATGGAAGAGTTTGACTCCAATTACGAGGTCCGGTTGCGAAAAAGTCACAAGTTATTGGCTTCGGAATGTAACACACAAACTGAGTCCAATTAAAGACATTGACGCACGGATGGAGCTAACTTGTTTCGACTGTCACGAATCTTATTCCCACACTTCAAATGTGTTAAAACAATAGTAATGGAAGAGTTTGAGTCCAACTACGAGGTCCGGTTGCGAAAAAGTCACAAGTTATAGGCTTCGGAATGTAATACACAAACTGAGTCCAATTAAAGACATTGACGCACGGATGGAGCTAACTTGTTTCGACTGTCACGAATCTTATTCCAACACTTCAAATGTGTTGAAACAATAGTAGTGGAAGAGTTTGAGTCCAATTACGAGGTCCGGTTGCGATAGAGTCACAAGTTATAGGCTTCGGAATGTAACACAAACTGAGTCCAATTTGAGACATTGATGCACGGATGGAGCTAATATGTTTCGACTGTTCCGAATCTTGTTCCAACACTTCAAATGTGTTGAAACAATAGTAATGGAAGAGTTTGAGTCCAATTACGAGGTCCTGTTGCAAAAAAGTCACAAGTTATAGGCTTTGGAATATAACACACAAACTGAGTCCAATTAAAGACATTGACGCACGGATGGAGCTTACTTGTGTCGACTATCACGAATCTTATTCCAACACATCAAATGTATTGAAACAATAGTAGTGGAAGAGTTTGAGTCCAATTACGAGGTCCAGTTGCGATAAAGTCACAAGTTATTGGCTTCGGAATGTAACACACAAACTTAGTCCAATTTGAGACGTTGACGCACGGATGGAGCTAACATGTTTCGACTGTGCTGAATCTTGTTCCAACACTTCAAATGTGTTGAAACAATAGTAATGATAGAGTTAGCGTCCAATTACGAGGACCGGTTGCGAAAAAGTCACAAGTTATAGGCTTCGGAATGTAACACAAAAACTAAGTCCAATTAAAGACATTGACGCACGGATGGAGCTAACTTGTTTCGACTGTCACGAATCTAATTCCAACACTTCCAATGTGTTGAAACAATAGTAATGGAAGAGTTTGAGTCCAATTACGAGGTCCGGTTGCGAAAAAGTCACAAGTTATAGGCTTCGGAATATAAAACACAAACTAAGTCCAATTAAAGACATTGACGCACGGATGGAGCTAACTTGTTTCGACTGTCACGAATCTAATTCCAACACTTCAAATGTGTTGAAACATTAGTAATGGAAGAGTTTGAGTCCAATTACGAGGTCCGGTTGCGATAGAGTCACAAGTTATAGGCTTCGGAATGTAACACACAAACTGAGTCCAATTTGAGACATTGATGCACGGATGGAGCTAATATGTTTCGACTGTTCCGAATCTTGTTCCAAAACTTTAAATGTGTTAAAACAATAGTAATTGAAGAGTTTGAGTCCAATTACGAGGTCCGGTTGCGAAAAAGTCACAAGTTATAGGCTTCGAAATGTAACACACAAACTGAGTCGAATTAAAGACATTGACGCACGGATGGAGCTAACTTGTTTCGACTGTCACGAATCTTATTCCAACACTTCAAATGTGTTAAAACAATAGTAATAGAAGAGTTTGAGTCCAATTACGAGGTCCAGTTGCGATAAAGTCACAAGTTATTGGCTTCGGAATGTAACACACAAACTTAGTCCAATTTGAGACGTTGACGCACGGATGGAGCTAACATGTTTCGACTGTGCTGAATCTTGTTCCAACACTTCAAATGTGTTGAAACAATAGTAATGATAGAGTTAGCGTCCAATTACGAGGACCGGTTGCGAAAAAGTCACAAGTTATAGGCTTCGGAATGTAACACAAAAACTAAGTCCAATTAAAGACATTGACGCACGGATGGAGCTAACTTGTTTCGACTGTCACGAATCTAATTCCAACACTTCAAATGTGTTGAAACATTAGTAATGAAAGAGTTTGAGTCCAATTACGAGGTCCGGTTGCGATAGAGTCACAAGTTATAGGCTTCGGAATGTAACACACAAACTGAGTCCAATTTGAGACATTGATGCACGGATGGAGCTAATATGTTTCGACTGTTCCGAATCTTGTTCCAAAACTTTAAATGTGTTAAAACAATAGTAATTGAAGAGTTTGAGTCCAATTACGAGGTCCTGTTGCAAAAAAGTCACAAGTTATAGGCTTTGGAATATAACACACAAACTGAGTCCAATTAAAGACATTGACGCACGGATGGAGCTTACTTGTGTCGACTATCACGAATCTTATTCCAACACATCAAATGTATTGAAACAATAGTAGTGGAAGAGTTTGAGTCCAATTACGAGGTCCAGTTGCGATAAAGTCACAAGTTATTGGCTTCGGAATGTAACACACAAACTTAGTCCAATTTGAGACGTTGACGCACGGATGGAGCTAACATGTTTCGACTGTGCTGAATCTTGTTCCAACACTTCAAATGTGTTGAAACAATAGTAATGATAGAGTTAGCGTCCAATTACGAGGACCGGTTGCGAAAAAGTCACAAGTTATAGGCTTCGGAATGTAACACAAAAACTAAGTCCAATTAAAGACATTGACGCACGGATGGAGCTAACTTGTTTCGACTGTCACGAATCTAATTCCAACACTTCAAATGTGTTGAAACATTAGTAATGGAAGAGTTTGAGTCCAATTACGAGGTCCGGTTGCGATAGAGTCACAAGTTATAGGCTTCGGAATGTAACACACAAACTGAGTCCAATTTGAGACATTGATGCACGGATGGAGCTAATATGTTTCGACTGTTCCGAATCTTGTTCCAAAACTTTAAATGTGTTAAAACAATAGTAATTGAAGAGTTTGAGTCCAATTACGAGGTCCGGTTGCGAAAAAGTCACAAGTTATAGGCTTCGGAATGTAACACACAAACTGAGTCGAATTAAAGACATTGACGCACGGATGGAGCTAACTTGTTTCGACTGTCACGAATCTTATTCCAACACTTCAAATGTGTTAAAACAATAGTAATAGAAGAGTTTGAGTCCAATTACGAGGTCCGGTTGCGAAAAAGTCACAAGTTATAGGCTTCGGAATATAAGACACAAACCGAGTCCAATTTGAGACGTTGACGCACTGATGGAGCTAACTTGTTTCGACTATTTCGAATCTTGTTCCAACACTTCAAATGTGTTGAAACAATAGTAATGGAAGAGTTTGACTCCAATTACGAGGTCCGGTTGAGAAAAAGTCACAAGTTATTGGCTTCAGAATGTAACACACAAACTGAGTCCAATTAAAGACATTGACGCACGGATGGAGCTAACTTGTTTCGACTGTCACGAATCTTATTCCAACACTTCAAATGTGTTGAAACAATAGTAGTGGAAGAGTTTGAGTCCAATAACGAGTTCCGGTTGCGATAAAGTCACAAGTTATAGGCTTCGGAATGTAACACACAAACTGAGTCCAATTTGAGACGTTGACGCACGGATGGAGCTAACATGTTCCGACTGTGCTGAATCTTGTTCCAACACTTCAAATGTGTTGAAACAATAGTAATGGAAGAGTTTGAGTCCAATTACGACGTCCGGTTGCAAAAAAGTCACAAGTTAAAGGATTCGGAATATAAAACACAAACTGAGTCCAATTAAAGACATTGACGCACGGATGGAGCTAACTTGTTTCGACTGGCACGAATCTTATTCCAACACTTCAAATGTGTTAAAACAATAGTAATGGAAGAGTTTGAGTCCAATTACAAGGTCCGGTTGCGAAAAAGTCACAAGGTATAGGCTTCGGAATGTAAGACACAAACCGAGTCCAATTTGAGACGTTGACGCACGGATGGAGCTAAAATGTTTCGACTGTGCTGAATCTTGTTCCAACACTTCAAATGTGTTGAAACAATAGTAATGAAAGAGTTAGAGTCCAATTACGAGGACCGGTTGCGAAAAACTCACAAGTTATAGGCTTCGGAATGTAACACAAAAACTGAGTCCAATTAAAGACATTGACGCACGGATGGCGCTAACTTGTTTCGACTGTCACGAATCTAATTCCAACACTTCCAATGTGTTGAAACAATAGTAATGGAAGAGTTTGAGTCCAATTACGAGGTCCAGTTGCGAAAAAGTCACAAGTTATAGGCTTTCGGAATGTAAGACACAATCTGAGTCAAATTTGAGACGTGGACGCACGGATGGAGCTAACTCGTTTTGACTTTCACCAATCTTTTTCCAACACTTCAAATGTTTTGAAACAATAGTATTACAAGAGTTTGAGTCCAATTACGAGGTCCGGTTGCAAAAATGTCACAAGTTCTAGGCTACGGAATGTAACCCACAAACTGAGTCCAATTAAAGACATTGACGCACGGATGGAGCTAACTTGTTTCGACTGTTCCGAATCTTGTTCCAATACTTCAAATGTGTTGAAACAATAGTAATGGAAGAGTTTGAGTCCAATTACGAGGTCCGGTTGCGAAAAAGTCACAAGTTATAGGCTTCGGAATGTAACACACAACCTGAGTCCAATTAAAGACATTGACGCACGGATGGAGCTAACTTGTTTCGACTGTCACGAATCTTATTCCCACACTTCAAATGTGTTAAAACAATAGTAATGGAAGAGTTTGAGTCCAATTACGAGGTCCGGTTGCGAAAAAGTCACAAGTTATAGGCTTCGGAATGTAACACACAAACTGAGTCCAATTAAAGACATTGACGCACGGATGGAGCTAACTTGTTTCGACTGTCACGAATCTAATTCCAACACTTCAAATGTGTTGAAACAATAGTAGTGGAAGAGTTTGAGTCCAATTACGAGGTCCGGTTGCGATAAAGTCACAAGTTATAGGCTTCGGAATGTAACACACAAACTGAGTCCAATTTGAGACATTGATGCACGGATGGAGCTAAGATGTTTCGACTGTTCCGAATCTTGTTCCAACACTTCAAATGTGTTGAAACAATATTAATGGAAGAGTTTGAGTCCAATTACGAGGTCCAGTTGGAAAAAAGTCACAAGTTATAGGCTTCGGAATATAAAACACAAACTGAGTCCAGTTAAAGACATTGACGCACGGATGGAGCTAATTTGTTTCGACTATCCCGAATCTTGTTCCAAAACTTTAAATATGTTAAAACAATAGTAATTGAAGAGTTTGAGTCTAATTACGAGGTCCGGTTGCGAAAAAGTCACAAGTTATAGGCTTCGGAATGTAACACACAAACTGAGTCGAATTAAAGACATTGACGCACGGATGGAGCTAACTTGTTTCGACTGTCACGAATCTTATTCCAACACTTCAAATGTGTTAAAACAATAGTAATAGAAGAGTTTGAGTCCAATTACGAGGTCCGGTTGCGAAAAAGTCACAAGTTATAGGCTTCGGAATGTAAGACACAAACCGAGTCCAATTTGTGACGTTGACGCACTGATGGAGCTAACTTGTTTCGACTATTTCGAATCTTGTTCCAACACTTCAAATGTGTTTAAACAATAGTAATGGAAGAGTTTGACTCCATTTACGAGGTCCGGTTGCGAAAAAGTCACAAGTTATTGGCTTCGGAATGTAACACACAAACTGAGTCCAATTAAAGACATTGACGCACGGATGGCGCTAACTTGTTTCGACTGTCACGAATCTAATTCCAACACTTCCAATGTGTTGAAACAATAGTAATGGAAGAGTTTGAGTCCAATTACGAGGTCCGGTTGCGAAAAAGTCACAAGTTATAGGCTTTCGGAATGTAAGACACAATCTGAGTCAAATTTGAGACGTGGACGCACGGATGGAGCTAACTCGTTTTGACTTTCACCAATCTTTTTCCAACACTTCAAATGTTTTGAAACAATAGTATTACAAGAGTTTGAGTCCAATTACGAGGTCCGGTTGCAAAAATGTCACAAGTTCTAGGCTACGGAATGTAACCCACAAACTGAGTCCAATTAAAGACATTGACGCACGGATGGAGCTAACTTGTTTCGACTGTTCCGAATCTTGTTCCAATACTTCAAATGTGTTGAAACAATAGTAATGGAAGAGTTTGAGTCCAATTACGAGGTCCGGTTGCGAAAAAGTCACAAGTTATAGGCTTCGGAATGTAACACACAACCTGAGTCCAATTAAAGACATTGACGCACGGATGGAGCTAACTTGTTTCGACTGTCACGAATCTTATTCCCACACTTCAAATGTGTTAAAACAATAGTAATGGAAGAGTTTGAGTCCAATTACGAGGTCCGGTTGCGAAAAAGTCACAAGTTATAGGCTTCGGAATGTAACACACAAACTGAGTCCAATTAAAGACATTGACGCACGGATGGAGCTAACTTGTTTCGACTGTCACGAATCTAATTCCAACACTTCAAATGTGTTGAAACAATAGTAGTGGAAGAGTTTGAGTCCAATTACGAGGTCCGGTTGCGATAAAGTCACAAGTTATAGGCTTCGGAATGTAACACACAAACTGAGTCCAATTTGAGACATTGATGCACGGATGGAGCTAAGATGTTTCGACTGTTCCGAATCTTGTTCCAACACTTCAAATGTGTTGAAACAATAGTAATGGAAGAGTTTGAGTCCAATTACGAGGTCCAGTTGGAAAAAAGTCACAAGTTATAGGCTTCGGAATATAAAACACAAACTGAGTCCAGTTAAAGACATTGACGCACGGATGGAGCTAACTTGTTTCGACTATCCCGAATCTTGTTCCAAAACTTTAAATATGTTAAAACAATAGTAATTGAAGAGTTTGAGTCCAATTACGAGGTCCGGTTGCGAAAAAGTCACAAGTTATAGGCTTCGGAATGTAACACACAAACTGAGTCGAATTAAAGACATTGACGCACGGATGGAGCTAACTTGTTTCGACTGTCACGAATCTTATTCCAACACTTCAAATGTGTTAAAACAATAGTAATAGAAGAGTTTGAGTCCAATTACGAGGTCCGGTTGCGAAAAAGTCACAAGTTATAGGCTTCGGAATGTAAGACACAAACCGAGTCCAATTTGTGACGTTGACGCACTGATGGAGCTAACTTGTTTCGACTATTTCGAATCTTGTTCCAACACTTCAAATGTGTTTAAACAATAGTAATGGAAGAGTTTGACTCCATTTACGAGGTCCGGTTGCGAAAAAGTCACAAGTTATTGGCTTCGGAATGTAACACACAAACTGAGTCCAATTAAAGACATTGACGCACGGATGGCGCTAACTTGTTTCGACTGTCACGAATCTAATTCCAACACTTCCAATGTGTTGAAACAATAGTAATGGAAGAGTTTGAGTCCAATTACGAGGTCCAGTTGCGAAAAAGTCACAAGTTATAGGCTTTCGGAATGTAAGACACAATCTGAGTCAAATTTGAGACGTGGACGCTCGGATGGAGCTAACTCGTTTTGACTTTCACCAATCTTTTTCCAACACTTCAAATGTTTTGAAACAATAGTATTACAAGAGTTTGAGTCCATTTACGAGGCCCGGTTGCAAAAATGTCACAAGTTCTAGGCTACGGAATGTAACCCACAAACTGAGTCCAATTAAAGACATTGACGCACGGATGGAGCTAACTTGTTTCGACTGTTCCGAATCTTGTTCCAATACTTCAAATGTGTTGAAACAATAGTAATGGAAGAGTTTGAGTCCAATTACGAGGTCCGGTTGCGAAAAAGTCACAAGTTATAGGCTTCGGAATGTAACACACAACCTGAGTCCAATTAAAGACATTGACGCACGGATGGAGCTAACTTGTTTCGACTGTCACGAATCTTATTCCCACACTTCAAATGTGTTAAAACAATAGTAATGGAAGAGTTTGAGTCCAATTACGAGGTCCGGTTGCGAAAAAGTCACAAGTTATAGGCTTCGGAATGTAACACACAAACTGAGTCCAATTAAAGACATTGACGCACGGATGGAGCTAACTTGTTTCGACTGTCACGAATCTAATTCCAACACTTCAAATGTGTTGAAACAATAGTAGTGGAAGAGTTTGAGTCCAATTACGAGGTCCGGTTGCGATAAAGTCACAAGTTATAGGCTTCGGAATGTAACACACAAACTGAGTCCAATTTGAGACATTGATGCACGGATGGAGCTAAGATGTTTCGACTGTTCCGAATCTTGTTCCAACACTTCAAATGTGTTGAAACAATAGTAATGGAAGAGTTTGAGTCCAATTACGAGGTCCAGTTGGAAAAAAGTCACAAGTTATAGGCTTCGGAATATAAAACACAAACTGAGTCCAGTTAAAGACATTGACGCACGGATGGAGCTAACTTGTTTCGACTATCCCGAATCTTGTTCCAAAACTTTAAATATGTTAAAACAATAGTAATTGAAGAGTTTGAGTCCAATTACGAGGTCCGGTTGCGAAAAAGTCACAAGTTATAGGCTTCGGAATGTAACACACAAACTGAGTCGAATTAAAGACATTGACGCACGGATGGAGCTAACTTGTTTCGACTGTCACGAATCTTATTCCAACACTTCAAATGTGTTAAAACAATAGTAATAGAAGAGTTTGAGTCCAATTACGAGGTCCGGTTGCGAAAAAGTCACAAGTTATAGGCTTCGGAATGTAAGACACAAACCGAGTCCAATTTGTGACGTTGACGCACTGATGGAGCTAACTTGTTTCGACTATTTCGAATCTTGTTCCAACACTTCAAATGTGTTTAAACAATAGTAATGGAAGAGTTTGACTCCATTTACGAGGTCCGGTTGCGAAAAAGTCACAAGTTATTGGCTTCGGAATGTAACACACAAACTGAGTCCAATTAAAGACATTGACGCACGGATGGCGCTAACTTGTTTCGACTGTCACGAATCTAATTCCAACACTTCCAATGTGTTGAAACAATAGTAATGGAAGAGTTTGAGTCCAATTACGAGGTCCAGTTGCGAAAAAGTCACAAGTTATAGGCTTTCGGAATGTAAGACACAATCTGAGTCAAATTTGAGACGTGGACGCACGGATGGAGCTAACTCGTTTTGACTTTCACCAATCTTTTTCCAACACTTCAAATGTTTTGAAACAATAGTATTACAAGAGTTTGAGTCCATTTACGAGGCCCGGTTGCAAAAATGTCACAAGTTCTAGGCTACGGAATGTAACCCACAAACTGAGTCCAATTAAAGACATTGACGCACGGATGGAGCTAACTTGTTTCGACTGTTCCGAATCTTGTTCCAATACTTCAAATGTGTTGAAACAATAGTAATGGAAGAGTTTGAGTCCAATTACGAGGTCCGGTTGCGAAAAAGTCACAAGTTATAGGCTTCGGAATGTAACACACAACCTGAGTCCAATTAAAGACATTGACGCACGGATGGAGCTAACTTGTTTCGACTGTCACGAATCTTATTCCCACACTTCAAATGTGTTAAAACAATAGTAATGGAAGAGTTTGAGTCCAATTACGAGGTCCGGTTGCGAAAAAGTCACAAGTTATAGGCTTCGGAATGTAACACACAAACTGAGTCCAATTAAAGACATTGACGCACGGATGGAGCTAACTTGTTTCGACTGTCACGAATCTAATTCCAACACTTCAAATGTGTTGAAACAATAGTAGTGGAAGAGTTTGAGTCCAATTACGAGGTCCGGTTGCGATAAAGTCACAAGTTATAGGCTTCGGAATGTAACACACAAACTGAGTCCAATTTGAGACATTGATGCACGGATGGAGCTAAGATGTTTCGACTGTTCCGAATCTTGTTCCAACACTTCAAATGTGTTGAAACAATAGTAATGGAAGAGTTTGAGTCCAATTACGAGGTCCAGTTGGAAAAAAGTCACAAGTTATAGGCTTCGGAATATAAAACACAAACTGAGTCCAGTTAAAGACATTGACGCACGGATGGAGCTAACTTGTTTCGACTATCCCGAATCTTGTTCCAAAACTTTAAATATGTTAAAACAATAGTAATTGAAGAGTTTGAGTCCAATTACGAGGTCCGGTTGCGAAAAAGTCACAAGTTATAGGCTTCGGAATGTAACACACAAACTGAGTCGAATTAAAGACATTGACGCACGGATGGAGCTAACTTGTTTCGACTGTCACGAATCTTATTCCAACACTTCAAATGTGTTAAAACAATAGTAATAGAAGAGTTTGAGTCCAATTACGAGGTCCGGTTGCGAAAAAGTCACAAGTTATAGGCTTCGGAATGTAAGACACAAACCGAGTCCAATTTGTGACGTTGACGCACTGATGGAGCTAACTTGTTTCGACTATTTCGAATCTTGTTCCAACACTTCAAATGTGTTTAAACAATAGTAATGGAAGAGTTTGACTCCATTTACGAGGTCCGGTTGCGAAAAAGTCACAAGTTATTGGCTTCGGAATGTAACACACAAACTGAGTCCAATTAAAGACATTGACGCACGGATGGCGCTAACTTGTTTCGACTGTCACGAATCTAATTCCAACACTTCCAATGTGTTGAAACAATAGTAATGGAAGAGTTTGAGTCCAATTACGAGGTCCAGTTGCGAAAAAGTCACAAGTTATAGGCTTTCGGAATGTAAGACACAATCTGAGTCAAATTTGAGACGTGGACGCACGGATGGAGCTAACTCGTTTTGACTTTCACCAATCTTTTTCCAACACTTCAAATGTTTTGAAACAATAGTATTACAAGAGTTTGAGTCCAATTACGAGGTCCGGTTGCAAAAATGTCACAAGTTCTAGGCTACGGAATGTAACCCACAAACTGAGTCCAATTAAAGACATTGACGCACGGATGGAGCTAACTTGTTTCGACTGTTCCGAATCTTGTTCCAATACTTCAAATGTGTTGAAACAATAGTAATGGAAGAGTTTGAGTCCAATTACGAGGTCCGGTTGCGAAAAAGTCACAAGTTATAGGCTTCGGAATGTAACACACAACCTGAGTCCAATTAAAGACATTGACGCACGGATGGAGCTAACTTGTTTCGACTGTCACGAATCTTATTCCCACACTTCAAATGTGTTAAAACAATAGTAATGGAAGAGTTTGAGTCCAATTACGAGGTCCGGTTGCGAAAAAGTCACAAGTTATAGGCTTCGGAATGTAACACACAAACTGAGTCCAATTAAAGACATTGACGCACGGATGGAGCTAACTTGTTTCGACTGTCACGAATCTAATTCCAACACTTCAAATGTGTTGAAACAATAGTAGTGGAAGAGTTTGAGTCCAATTACGAGGTCCGGTTGCGATAAAGTCACAAGTTATAGGCTTCGGAATGTAACACACAAACTGAGTCCAATTTGAGACATTGATGCACGGATGGAGCTAAGATGTTTCGACTGTTCCGAATCTTGTTCCAACACTTCAAATGTGTTGAAACAATAGTAATGGAAGAGTTTGAGTCCAATTACGAGGTCCAGTTGGAAAAAAGTCACAAGTTATAGGCTTCGGAATATAAAACACAAACTGAGTCCAGTTAAAGACATTGACGCACGGATGGAGCTAACTTGTTTCGACTATCCCGAATCTTGTTCCAAAACTTTAAATATGTTAAAACAATAGTAATTGAAGAGTTTGAGTCCAATTACGAGGTCCGGTTGCGAAAAAGTCACAAGTTATAGGCTTCGGAATGTAACACACAAACTGAGTCGAATTAAAGACATTGACGCACGGATGGAGCTAACTTGTTTCGACTGTCACGAATCTTATTCCAACACTTCAAATGTGTTAAAACAATAGTAATAGAAGAGTTTGAGTCCAATTACGAGGTCCGGTTGCGAAAAAGTCACAAGTTATAGGCTTCGGAATGTAAGACACAAACCGAGTCCAATTTGTGACGTTGACGCACTGATGGAGCTAACTTGTTTCGACTATTTCGAATCTTGTTCCAACACTTCAAATGTGTTTAAACAATAGTAATGGAAGAGTTTGACTCCATTTACGAGGTCCGGTTGCGAAAAAGTCACAAGTGATTGGCTTCGGAATGTAACACACAAACTGAGTCAAATTAAAGACATTGACGCACGGATGGAGCTAACTTGTTTCGACTGTCACGAATCTTATTCCCACACTTCAAATGTGTTAAAACAATAGTAATGGAAGAGTTTGAGTCCAACTACGAGGTCCGGTTGCGAAAAAGTCACAAGTTATAGGCTTCGGAATGTAATACACAAACTGAGTCCAATTAAAGACATTGACGCACGGATGGAGCTAACTTGTTTCGACTGTCACGAATCTTATTCCAACACTTCAAATGTGTTGAAACAATAGTAGTGGAAGAGTTTGAGTCCAATTACGAGGTCCGGTTGCGATAGAGTCACAAGTTATAGGCTTCGGAATGTAACACAAACTGAGTCCAATTTGAGACATTGATGCACGGATGGAGCTAATATGTTTCGACTGTTCCGAATCTTGTTCCAACACTTCAAATGTGTTGAAACAATAGTAATGGAAGAGTTTGAGTCCAATTACGATGTCCTGTTGCAAAAAAGTCACAAGTTATAGGCTTTGGAATATAACACACAAACTGAGTCCAATTAAAGACATTGACGCACGGATGGAGCTTACTTGTGTCGACTATCACGAATCTTATTCCAACACATCAAATGTATTGAAACAATAGTAGTGGAAGAGTTTGAGTCCAATTACGAGGTCCAGTTGCGATAAAGTCACAAGTTATTGGCTTCGGAATGTAACACACAAACTGAGTCCAATTTGAGACGTTGACGCACGGATGGAGCTAACATGTTTCGACTGTGCTGAATCTTGTTCCAACACTTCAAATGTGTTGAAACAATAGTAATGAAAGAGTTAGCGTCCAATTACGAGGACCGGTTGCGAAAAAGTCACAAGTTATAGGCTTCGGAATGTAACACAAAAACTGAGTCCAATTAAAGACATTGACGCACGGATGGAGCTAACTTGTTTCGACTGTCACGAATCTAATTCCAACACTTCCAATGTGTTGAAACAATAGTAATGGAAGAGTTTGAGTCCAATTACGAGGTCCGGTTGCGAAAAAGTCACAAGTTATAGGCTTCGGAATATAAAACACAAACTAAGTCCAATTAAAGACATTGACGCACGGATGGAGCTAACTTGTTTCGACTGTCACGAATCTAATTCCAACACTTCAAATGTGTTGAAACAATAGTAATGGAAGAGTTTGAGTCCAATTACGAGGTCCGGTTGCGATAGAGTCACAAGTTATAGGCTTCGGAATGTAACACACAAACTGAGTCCAATTTGAGACATTGATGCACGGATGGAGCTAATATGTTTCGACTGTTCCGAATCTTGTTCCAAAACTTTAAATGTGTTAAAACAATAGTAATTGAAGAGTTTGAGTCCAATTACGAGGTCCGGTTGCGAAAAAGTCACAAGTTATAGGCTTCGGAATGTAACACACAAACTGAGTCGAATTAAAGACATTGACGCACGGATGGAGCTAACTTGTTTCGACTGTCACGAATCTTATTCCAACACTTCAAATGTGTTAAAACAATAGTAATAGAAGAGTTTGAGTCCAATTACGAGGTCCGGTTGCGAAAAAGTCACAAGTTATAGGCTTCGGAATGTAACACACAATCTGAGTCCAATTTGAGACGTTGACGCACTGATGGAGCTAACTTGTTTCGACTATTTCGAATCTTGTTCCAACACTTCAAATGTGTTGAAACAATAGTAATGGAAGAGTTTGACTCCAATTACGAGGTCCGGTTGAGAAAAAGTCACAAGTTATTGGCTTCAGAATGTAACACACAAACTGAGTCCAATTAAAGACATTGACGCACGGATGGAGCTAACTTGTTTTGACTGTCACGAATCTTATTCCAACACTTCAAATGTGTTAAAACAATAGTAATAGAAGAGTTTGAGTCCAATTACGAGGTCCGGTTGCGAAAAAGTCACAAGTTATAGGCTTCGGAATGTAAGACACAAACTGAGTCCAATTTGAGACGTTGACGCACTGTTGGAGCTAACTTGTTTCGACTATTTCGAATCTTGTTCCAACACTTAAAATGTGTTGAAACAATAGTAATGGAGGAGTTTGAGTCCAATTACGAGGTCCGGTTGCAAAAAAGTCACAAGTTATAGGCTTAGGAATGTAAGACACAAACCTAGTCCAATTTGAGATGTTGACGCACTGATGGAGCTAACTTGTTTCGACTATTTCGAATCTTGTTCCAACAGTTCAAATGTGTTGAAACAATAGTAATAGAAGAGTTTGAGTCCAATTACGAAGTTCGGTTGCGAAAAAGTCACAAGTTATAGGCTTCGGAATGTAAGACACAAACCGAGTCCAATTTGAGACGTTGACGCACGGATGGAGCTAAAATGTTTCGACTGTGCTGAATCTTGTTCCAACACTTCAAATGTGTTGAAACAATAGTAATGAAAGAGTTAGAGTCCAATTACGAGGACCGGTTGCGAAAAAGTCACAAGTTATAGGCTTCGGAATGTAACACAAAAACTGAGTCCAATTAAAGACATTGACGCACGGATGGAGCTAACTTGTTTCGACTGTCACGAATCTAATTCCAACACTTCCAATGTGTTGAAACAATAGTAATGGAAGAGTTTGAGTCCAATTACGAGGTCCGGTTGCGAAAAAGTCACAAGTTATAGGCTTTCGGAATGTAAGACACAATCTGAGTCAAATTTGAGACGTGGACGCACGGATGGAGCTAACTCGTTTTGACTTTCACCAATCTTTTTCCAACACTTCAAATGTTTTGAAACAATAGTATTACAAGAGTTTGAGTCCAATTACGAGGTCCGGTTGCAAAAATGTCACAAGTTCTCGGCTACGGAATGTAACCCACAAACTGAGTCCAATTAAAGACATTGACGCACGGATGGAGCTAACTTGTTTCGACTGTTCCGAATCTTGTTCCAATACTTCAAATGTGTTGAAACAATAGTAATGGAAGAGTTTGAGTCCAATTACGAGGTCCGGTTGCGAAAAAGTCACAAGTTATAGGCTTCGGAATGTAACACACAACCTGAGTCCAATTAAAGACATTGACGCACGGATGGAGCTAAGTTGTTTCGACTGTCACGAATCTTATTCCCACACTTCAAATGTGTTAAAACAATAGTAATGGAAGATTTTGAGTCCAATTACGAGGTCCGGTTGCAAAAAAGTCACAAGTTATAGGCTTCGGAATGTAACACACAAACTGAGTCCAATTAAAGACATTGACGCACGGATGGAGCTAACTTGTTTCGACTGTCACGAATCTTATTCCAACACTTCAAATGTGTTGAAACAATAGTAGTGGAAGAGTTTGAGTCCAATTACGAGGTCCGGTTGCGATAGAGTCACAAGTTATAGGCTTCGGAATGTAACACACAAACTGAGTCCAATTTGAGACATTGATGCACGGATGGAGCTAATATGTTTCGACTGTTCCGAATCTTGTTCCAATACTTCAAATGTGTTGAAACAATAGTAATGGAAGAGTTTGAGTCCAATTACGAGGTCCTGTTGCAAAAAGTCACAAGTTATAGGCTTCGGAATATAACACACAAACTGAGTCCAATTAAAGACATTGACGCACGGATGGAGCTAACCTGTTTCGACTATCACGAATCTTATTCCAACACTTCAAATGTGTTGAAACAATAGTAATGGAAGAGTTTGAGTCCAATTCCGAGGTCCGATTGCGAAAAAGTCACAAGTTATAGGCTTCGGAATGTAACACACAAACTGAGTCAAATTTAGGACGTTGACGCACGGATGGAGCTAACTTGTTTCGATTGTCACCAATCTTTTCCCAACACTTCAAATGTTTTGAAACAATAGTATTGCAGGAGTTTGAGTCCAATTACGAGGTTCGGTTGCAAAAATGTCACACGTTATAGGCTACGGAATGTAACCCACAAACTGAGTCCAATTAAAGACATTGACGCACGGATGGAGCTAACTTGTTTCGACTGTTCCGAATCTTGTTCCAACACTTCAAATGTGTTGAAACAATAGTAATGGAAGAGTTTGAGTCCAATTACGAGGTCCGGTTGCGAAAAAGTCACAAGTTATAGGCTTTGGAATGTAACACACAACCTGAGTCCAATTAAAGACATTGACGCACGGATGGAGCTAACTTGTTTCGACTGTTCCGAATCTTGTTCCAACACTTCAAATGTGTTGAAACAATAGTAATGGAAGAGTTTGAGTCCAATTACGAGGTCCGGTTGCGATAGAGTCACAAGTTATAGGCTTCGGAATGTAACACATAAACTGAGTCCAATTTGAGACATTGATGCACGGATGGAGCTAATATGTTTCGACTGTTCCGAATCTTGTTCCAACACTTCAAATGTGTTGAAACAATAGTAATGGAAGACTTTGGGTCCAATTACGAGGTCCGGTTGCAAAAAAGTCACAAGTTATAAGCATCGGAATATAACACACAAACTGAGTCCAATTAAAGACATTGACGCACGGATGAAGCTAACTTGTTTCTACTGTCACGAATCTTATTCCAACACTTCAAATGTGTTGAAACAATAGTAGTGGAAGAGTTTGAGTCCAATTATGTGGTCTGGTTGCGAAAAAGTCACAAGTTATTGGCTTCGGAATTTAACACACAAACTGAGTCCAATTTGAGACAGTGATGCACGGATGGAGCTAATATGTTTCGACTGTTCCGAATCTTGTTCCAACACTTCAAATGTGTTGAAATATAGTAATGGAAGAGTTTGAGTCCAATTACGAGGTCCGGTTGCAAAAAAGTCACAAGTTATAGGCTTCGGAATGTAAGACACAAACCTAGTCCAATTTGAGATGTTGACGCACTGATGGAGCTAACTTGTTTCGACTATTTCGAATCTTGTTCCAACAATTCAAATGTGTTGAAACAATAGTAATAGAAGAGTTTGAGTCCAATTACGAGGTTCGGTTGCGAAAAAGTCACAAGTTATAGGCTTCGGAATGTAAGACACAAACCGAGTCCAATTTGAGACGTTGACGCACGGATGGAGCTAAAATGTTTCGACTGTGCTGAATCTTGTTCCAACACTTCAAATGTGTTGAAACAATAGTAATGAAAGAGTTAGAGTCCAATTACGAGGACCGGTTGCGAAAAAGTCACAAGTTATAGGCTTCGGAATGTAACACAAAAACTGAGTCCAATTAAAGACATTGACGTACGGATGGAGCTAACTTGTTTCGACTGTCACGAATCTAATTCCAACACTTCCAATGTGTTGAAACAATAGTAATGGAAAAGTTTGAGTCCAATTACGAGGTCCGGTTGCGAAAAAGTCACAAGTTATAGGCTTTCGGAATGTAAGACACAATCTGAGTCAAATTTGAGACGTAGACGCACGGATGGAGCTAACTCATTTTCACTTTCACCAATCTTTTTCCAACACTTCAAATGTTTTGAAACAATAGTATTACAAGGGTTTGAGTCCAATTACGAGGTCCGGTTGCAAAAATGTCACAAGTTCTAGGCTACGGAATGTAACCCACAAACTGAGTCCAATTAAAGACATTGACGCACGGATGGAGCTAACTTGTTTCGACTGTTCCGAATCTTGTTCCAATACTTCAAATGTGTTGAAACAATAGTAATGGAAGAGTTTGAGTCCAATTACGAGGTCCGGTTGCGAAAAAGTCACAAGTTATAGGCTTCGGAATGTAACACACAACCTGAGTCCAATTAAAGACATTGACGCACGGACGGAGCTAACTTGTTTCGACTGTCACGAATCTTATTCCCACACTTCAAATGTGTTAAAACAATAGTAATGGAAGAGTTTGAGTCCAATTACGAGGTCCGGTTGCAAAAAAGTCACAAGTTATAGGCTTCGGAATGTAGCACACAAACTGAGTCCAATTAAAAACATTGACGCACGGATGGAGCTAACTTGTTTCGACTGTCACGAATCTTATTCCAACACTTCAAATGTGTTGAAACAATAGTAGTGGAAGAGTTTGAGTTCAATTACGAGGTCCGGTTGCGATAGAGTCACAAGTTATAGGCTTCGGAATGTAACAAACAAACTGAGTCCAATTTGAGACATTGATGCACGGATGGAGCTAATATGTTTCGACTGTTCCGAATCTTGTTCCAACACTTCAAATGTGTTGAAACAATAGTAATGGAAGAGTTTGAGTCCAATTACGAGGTCCTGTTGCAAAAAGTCACAAGTTATAGGCTTCGGAATATAACACACAAACTGAGCCCAATTAAAGACATTGACGCACGGATGGAGCTAACCTATTTCGACTGTCACGAATCTTATTCCAACAATTCAAATGTGTTGAAACAATAGTAATGGAAGAGTTTGAGTCCAATTCCGAGGTCCGATTGCGAAAAAGTCACAAGTTATAGGCTTCGGAATGTAACACACAAACTGAGTCCAATTAAAGACATAGACGCACGGATGGAGCTAACTTATGTCGAGTGTCACGAATCTTATTCCAACACTTCAAATGTGTTGAAACAATAGTAGTGGAAGAGTTTGAGTCCAATTACGAGGTCCGGTTGCGATAAAGTCACAAGTTATAGGCTTCAGAATGTAACACACAAACTGAGTCCAATTTGAGACGTTGACGCACGGATGGAGCTAACATGTTTCGACTGTGCTGAATGTTGTTCCAATACTTCAAATGTGTTGAAACAATAGTAATGGAAGAGTTTGAGTCCAATTACGAGGTCCGGTTGCGAAAAAGTCACAAGTTATAGGCTTCGGAATGTAACACACAAACTGAGTCAAATTTAAGACGTTGACGCACGGATGGAGCTAACTTGTTTCGATTGTCACCAATCTTTTCCCAACACTTCAAATGTTTTGAAACAATAGTATTGCAAGAGTTTGAGTCCAATTACGAGGTCCGGTTGCAAAAATGTCACACGTTATAGGCTACGGAATGTAACCCACAAACTGAGTCCAATTTGAGACAGTGATGCACGGATGGAGCTAATATGTTTCGACTGTTCCGAATCTTGTTCCAACACTTCGAATGTGTTGAAATATAGTAATGGAAGAGTTTGAGTCCAATTACGAGGTCCGGTTGCAAAAAAGTCACAAGTTATAGGCTTCGGAATGTAAGACACAAACCTAGTCCAATTTGAGATGTTGACGCACTGATGGAGCTAACTTGTTTGGACTATTTCGAATCTTGTTCCAACAGTTCAAATGGGTTGAAACAATAGTAATAGAAGAGTTTGAGTCCAATTACGAGGTCCGGTTGCGAAAAAGTCACAAGTTATAGGCTTCGGAATGTAAGACACAAACCGAGTCCAATTTGAGACGTTGACGCACAGATGGAGCTAAAATGTTTCGACTGTGCTGAATCTTGTTACAACACTTCAAATGTGTTGAAACAATAGTAATGAAAGAGTTAGAGTCCAATTACGAGGACCGGTTGCGAAAAAGTCACAAGTTATAGGCTTCGGAATGTAACACAAAAACTGAGTCCAATTAAAGACATTGACGTACGGATGGAGCTAACTTGTTTCGACTGTCACGAATCTAATTCCAACACTTCCAATGTGTTGAAACAATAGTAATGGAAAAGTTTGAGTCCAATTACGAGGTCCGGTTGCGAAAAAGTCACAAGTTATAGGCTTTCGGAATGTAAGACACAATCTGAGTCAAATTTGAGACGTAGACGCACGGATGGAGCTAACTCATTTTGACTTTCACCAATCTTTTTCCAACACTTCAAATGTTTTGAAACAATAGTATTACAAGGGTTTGAGTCCAATTACGAGGTCCGGTTGCAAAAATGTCACAAGTTCTAGGCTACGGAATGTAACCCACAAACTGAGTCCAATTAAAGACATTGACGCACGGATGGAGCTAACTTGTTTCGACTGTTCCGAATCTTGTTCCAATACTTCAAATGTGTTGAAACAATAGTAATGGAAGAGTTTGAGTCCAATTACGAGGTCCGGTTGCGAAAAAGTCACAAGTTATAGGCTTCGGAATGTAACACACAACCTGAGTCCAATTAAAGACATTGACGCACGGACGGAGCTAACTTGTTTCGACTGTCACGAATCTTATTCCCACACTTCAAATGTGTTAAAACAATAGTAATGGAAGAGTTTGAGTCCAATTACGAGGTCCGGTTGCAAAAAAGTCACAAGTTATAGGCTTCGGAATGTAGCACACAAACTGAGTCCAATTAAAAACATTGACGCACGGATGGAGCTAACTTGTTTCGACTGTCACGAATCTTATTCCAACACTTCAAATGTGTTGAAACAATAGTAGTGGAAGAGTTTGAGTTCAATTACGAGGTCCGGTTGCGATAGAGTCACAAGTTATAGGCTTCGGAATGTAACAAACAAACTGAGTCCAATTTGAGACATTGATGCACGGATGGAGCTAATATGTTTCGACTGTTCCGAATCTTGTTCCAACACTTCAAATGTGTTGAAACAATAGTAATGGAAGAGTTTGAGTCCAATTACGAGGTCCTGTTGCAAAAAGTCACAAGTTATAGGCTTCGGAATATAACACACAAACTGAGCCCAATTAAAGACATTGACGCACGGATGGAGCTAACCTATTTCGACTGTCACGAATCTTATTCCAACAATTCAAATGTGTTGAAACAATAGTAATGGAAGAGTTTGAGTCCAATTCCGAGGTCCGATTGCAAAAAAGTCACAAGTTATAGGCTTCGGAATGTAACACACAAACTGAGTCCAATTAAAGACATAGACGCACGGATGGAGCTAACTTATGTCGAGTGTCACGAATCTTATTCCAACACTTCAAATGTGTTGAAACAATAGTAGTGGAAGAGTTTGAGTCCAATTACGAGGTCCGGTTGCGATAAAGTCACAAGTTATAGGCTTCAGAATGTAACACACAAACTGAGTCCAATTTGAGACGTTGACGCACGGATGGAGCTAACATGTTTCGACTGTGCTGAATGTTGTTCCAATACTTCAAATGTGTTGAAACAATAGTAATGGAAGAGTTTGAGTCCAATTACGAGGTCCGGTTGCGAAAAAGTCACAAGTTATAGGCTTCGGAATGTAACACACAAACTGAGTCAAATTTAAGACGTTGACGCACGGATGGAGCTAACTTGTTTCGATTGTCACCAATCTTTTCCCAACACTTCAAATGTTTTGAAACAATAGTATTGCAAGAGTTTGAGTCCAATTACGAGGTCCGGTTGCAAAAATGTCACACGTTATAGGCTACGGAATGTAACCCACAAACTGAGTCCAATTTGAGACAGTGATGCACGGATGGAGCTAATATGTTTCGACTGTTCCGAATCTTGTTCCAACACTTCAAATGTGTTGAAATATAGTAATGGAAGAGTTTGAGTCCAATTACGAGGTCCGGTTGCAAAAAAGTCACAAGTTATAGGCTTCGGAATGTAAGACACAAACCTAGTCCAATTTGAGATGTTGACGCACTGATGGAGCTAACTTGTTTGGACTATTTCGAATCTTGTTCCAACAGTTCAAATGTGTTGAAACAATAGTAATAGAAGAGTTTGAGTCCAATTACGAGGTCCGGTTGCGAAAAAGTCACAAGTTATAGGCTTCGGAATGTAAGACACAAACCGAGTCCAATTTGAGACGTTGACGCACAGATGGAGCTAAAATGTTTCGACTGTGCTGAATCTTGTTACAACACTTCAAATGTGTTGAAACAATAGTAATGAAAGAGTTAGAGTCCAATTACGAGGACCGGTTGCGAAAAAGTCACAAGTTATAGGCTTCGAAATGTAACACAAAAACTGAGTCCAATTAAAGACATTGACGCACGGATGGAGCTAACTTGTTTCGACTGTCACGAATCTAATTCTAACACTTCCAATGTGTGGAAACAATAGTAATGGAAGAGTTTGAGTCCAATTACGAGGTCCGGTTGCGAAAAAGTCACAGGTTATAGGCTTTCGGAATGTAAGACACAATCTGAGTCAAATTTGAGACGTGGACGCACGGATGGAGCTAACTCATTTTGACTTTCACCAATCTTTTTCCAACACTTCAAATGTTTTGAAACAATAGTATTACAAGAGTTTGAGTCCAATTACGAGGTCCGGTTGCAAAAATGTCACAAGTTCTAGGCTACGGAATGTAACCCACAAACTGAGTCCAATTAAAGACATTGACGCACGGATGGAGCTAACTTGTTTCGACTGTTCCGAATCTTGTTCCAATACTTCAAATGTGTTGAAACAATAGTAATGGAAGAGTTTGAGTCCAATTACGAGGTCCGGTTGAGAAAAAGTCACAAGTTATAGGCTTCGGAATGTAACACACAAACTGAGTCCAATTAAAGACATTGACGCACGGATGGAGCTAACTTATTTCGACTGTCACGAATATAATTCCAACACTTCCAATGTGTTGAAACAATAGTAATGGAAGAGTTTGAGTCCAATTACGAGGTCCGGTTGCGAAAAAGTCACAAGTTATAGGCTTCGGAATGTAGGTCACAATCTGAGCCAAATTTGAGACGTGGACGCACGGATGGAGCTAACTCGTTTTGACTTTCACCAATCTTTTTCCAACACTTCAAATGTTTTGAAACAATAGTATTGCAAGAGCTTGAGTCCAATTACGAGGTCCGGTTGCAAAAATGTCACAAGTTATAGCCTACGGAATGTAACCCACAAACTGAGTCCAATTAAAGACATTGACGCACGGATAGAGCTAACTTGTTTCGACTGTTCCGAATCTTGTTCCAATACTTCAAATGTGTTGAAACAATAGTAATGGAAGAGTTTGAGTCCAATTACGAGGTCCGGTTGCGAAAAAGTCACAAGTTATAGGCTTCGAAATGTAACACACAAACTGAGTCCAATTAAAGACATTGACGCACGGATGGAGCTAACTTGTTTCGACTGTCACGAATCTTATTCCAACACTTCAAATGTGTTGAAAAAATAGTAGTGGAAGAGTTTGAGTCCAATTACGAGGTCCAGTTGCGATAAAGTCACAAGTTATAGGCTTCGGAATGTAACACACAAACTGAGTCCAATTTGAGACGTTGACGCACGGATGGAGCTAACATGTTTCGACTGTGCTGAATCTTGTTCCAACACTTCAAATGTGTTAAAACAATAGTAATGGAAGAGTTTGAGTCCAATTACGAGGTCCGGTTGCAAAAAAGTCACAAGTTATAGGCTTCAGAATATAAAACACAAACTGAGTCCAATTAAAGACATTGACGCACGAATGGAGCTAACTTGTTTCGACTGGCACGAATCTTATTCCAACACTTCAAATGTGTTAAAACAATAGTAATGGAAGAGTTTGAGTCCAATTACGAGGTCCGGTTGCGAAAAAGTCACAAGTTATAGGCTTCGGAATGTAAGACACAAACCGAGTCCAATTTGAGACGTTGACGCACTGATGGAGCTAACTTGTTTCGACTATTTCGAATCTTGTTCCAACACTTAAAATGTGTTGAAACAATAGTAATGGAAGAGTTTGAGTCCAATTACGAGGTCCGGTTGCGAAAAAGTCACAAGTTATATGCTTCGGAATGTAACACACAAACTGAGTCCAATTAAAGACATTGACGCACGGATGGAGCTAACTTGTGTCGACTGTCATGAATCTTATTCCAACACTTCAAATTTGTTGAAACAATAGTAGTGGAAGAGTTTGAGTCCAATTACGAGGTCCGGTTGCGATAAAGTCACAAGTTACAGGCTTCGGAATGTAACACACAAACTGAGTCCAATTTGAGACATTGATGCACGGATGGAGCTAAGATGTTTCGACTGTTCCGAATCTTGTTCCAAAACTTCAAATGTGTTGAAACAATAGTAATGGAAGAGTTTGTGTCCAATTACGAGGTCCAGTTGGAAAAAAGTCACAAGTTATAGGCTTCGGAATATAAAACACAAACTGAGTCCAGTTAAAGACATTGACGCACGGATGGCGCTAACTTGTTTCGACTATCCCGAATCTTGTTCCAACACTTTAAATGTGTTGAAACAATAGTAATGGAAGAGTTTGAGTCCAATTACGAGGACCGGTTGCGAAAAAGTCACAAGTTATAGGCTTCGGAATGTAACACACAAACTGAGTCCAATTAAAGACATTGACGCACGGATGGAGCTAACTTGTTTCGACTGTCACGAATCTAATTCCAACACTTCAAATGTGTTGAAACAATAGTAATGGAAGAGTTTGAGTCCAATTACGAGGTCCGGTTTCAAAAAAGTCACAAGTTATAGGCTTCGGAATATAAAACACAAACTAAGTCCAATTAAAGACATTGACGCACGGATGGAGCTAACTTGTTTCGACTGTCACGAATCTAATTCCAACACTTCAAATGTGTCGAAACAATAGTAATGGAAGAGTTTGAGTCCAATTACGCGGTCCGGTTTCAAAAAAGTCACAAGTTATAGGCTTCGGAATGTAAAACACAAACTAAGTCCAATTAAAGACATTGACGCACGGATGGAGCTAACTTGTTTCGACTATCCCGAATCTTGTTCCAAAACTTTAAATATGTTAAAACAATAGTAATTGAAGAGTTTGAGTCCAATTACGAGGTCCGGTTGCGAAAAAGTCGCAAGTTATAGGCTTCGGAATGTAACACACAAACTGAGTCGAATTAAAGACATTGACGCACGGATGGAGCTAACTTGTTTCGACTGTCACGAATCTTATTCCAACACTTCAAATGTGTTAAAACAATAGTAATAGAAGAGTTTGAGTCCAATTACGAGGTCCGGTTGCGAAAAAGTCACAAGTTATAGGCTTCGGAATGTAAGACACAAACCGAGTCCAATTTGAGACGTTGACGCACTGATGGAGCTAACTTGTTTCGACTATTTCGAATCTTGTTCCAACACTTCAAATGTGTTGAAACAATAGTAATGGAAGAGTTTGAGTCCAATTACGAGGTCCGGTTGCGAAAAAGTCACAAGTTATTGGCTTCGGAATGTAACACACAAACTGAGTCCAATTAAAGACATTGACGCACGGATGGAGCTAACTTGTTTCGACTGTCACGAATCTTATTCCCACACTTCAAATGTGTTAAAACAATAGTAATGGAAGAGTTTGAGTCCAACTACGAGGTCCGGTTGCGAAAAAGTCACAAGTTATCGGCTTCGGAATGTAACACACAAACTGAGTCCAATTAAAGACATTGACGCACGGATGGAGCTAACTTGTTTCGACTGTCACGAATCTAATTCCAACACTTCCAATGTGTTGAAACAATAGTAATGGAAGAGTTTGAGTCCAATTACGAGGTCCGGTTGCGAAAAAGTCACAAGTTATAGGCTTTCGGAATGTAAGATACAATCTGAGTCAAATTTGAGACGTGGACGCACGGATGGAGCTAACTCGTTTTGACTTTCACCAATCTTTTTCCAACACTTCAAATGTTTTGAAACAATAGTATTACAAGAGTTTGAGTCCAATTACGAGGTCCGGTTGCAAAAATGTCACAAGTTCTAGGCTACGGAATGTAACCCACAAACTGATTCCAATTAAAGACATTGACGCACGGATGGAGCTAACTTGTTTCGACTGTTCCGAATCTTGTTCCAATACTTCAAATGTGTTGAAACAATAGTAATGGAAGACTTTGAGTCCAATTACGAGGTCCGGTTGAGAAAAAGTCACAAGTTATAGGCTTCGGAATGTAACACACAAACTGAGTCCAATTAAAGACATTGACGCACGGATGGAGCTAACTTATTTCGACTGTCACGAATATAATTCCAACACTTCCAATGTGTTGAAACAATAGTAATGGAAGAGTTTGAGTACAATTACGAGGTCCGGTTGCGAAAAAGTCACAAGTTATAGGCTTCGGAATGTAGGACACAATCTGAGCCAAATTTGAGACGTGGACGCACGGATGGAGCTAACTCGTTTTGACTTTCACCAATCTTTTTAAAACACTTCAAATGTTTTGAAACAATAGTATTGCAAGAGCTTGAGTCCAATTACGAGGTCCGGTTGCAAAAATGTCACAAGTTATAGCCTACGGAATGTAACCCACAAACTGAGTCCAATTAAAGACATTGACGCACGGATAGAGCTAACTTGTTTCGACTGTTCCGAATCTTGTTCCAATACTTCAAATGTGTTGAAACAATAGTAATGGAAGAGTTTGAGTCCAATTACGAGGTCCGGTTGCGAAAAAGTCACAAGTTATAGGCTTCGAAATGTAACACACAAACTGAGTCCAATTAAAGACATTGACGCACGGATGGAGCTAACTTGTTTCGACTGTCACGAATCTTATTCCCACACTTCAAATGTGTTAAAACAATAGTAATGGAAGAGTTTGAGTCCAATTACGAGGTCCGGTTGCGAAAAAGTCACAAGTTATAGGCTTCGGAATGTAACACACAAACTGAGTCCAATTAAAGACATAGACGCACGGATGGAGCTAACTTATGTCGAGTGTCACGAATCTTATTCCAACACTTCAAATGTGTTGAAACAATAGTAGTGGAAGAGTTTGAGTCCAATTACGAGGTCCGGTTGCGATAAAGTCACAAGTTATAGGCTTCAGAATGTAACACACAAACTGAGTCCAATTTGAGACGTTGACGCACGGATGGAGCTAACATGTTTCGACTGTGCTGAATGTTGTTCCAATACTTCAAATGTGTTGAAACAATAGTAATGGAAGAGTTTGAGTCCAATTACGAGGTCCGGTTGCGAAAAAGTCACAAGTTATAGGCTTCGGAATGTAACACACAAACTGAGTCAAATTTAAGACGTTGACGCACGGATGGAGCTAACTTGTTTCGATTGTCACCAATCTTTTCCCAACACTTCAAATGTTTTGAAACAATAGTATTGCAAGAGTTTGAGTCCAATTACGAGGTCCGGTTGCAAAAATGTCACACGTTATAGGCTACGGAATGTAACCCACAAACTGAGTCCAATTTGAGACAGTGATGCACGGATGGAGCTAATATGTTTCGACTGTTCCGAATCTTGTTCCAACACTTCAAATGTGTTGAAATATAGTAATGGAAGAGTTTGAGTCCAATTACGAGGTCCGGTTGCAAAAAAGTCACAAGTTATAGGCTTCGGAATGTAAGACACAAACCTAGTCCAATTTGAGATGTTGACGCACTGATGGAGCTAACTTGTTTGGACTATTTCGAATCTTGTTCCAACAGTTCAAATGTGTTGAAACAATAGTAATAGAAGAGTTTGAGTCCAATTACGAGGTCCGGTTGCGAAAAAGTCACAAGTTATAGGCTTCGGAATGTAAGACACAAACCGAGTCCAATTTGAGACGTTGACGCACAGATGGAGCTAAAATGTTTCGACTGTGCTGAATCTTGTTACAACACTTCAAATGTGTTGAAACAATAGTAATGAAAGAGTTAGAGTCCAATTACGAGGACCGGTTGCGAAAAAGTCACAAGTTATAGGCTTCGGAATGTAACACAAAAACTGAGTCCAATTAAAGACATTGACGCACGGATGGAGCTAACTTGTTTCGACTGTCACGAATCTAATTCTAACACTTCCAATGTGTGGAAACAATAGTAATGGAAGAGTTTGAGTCCAATTACGAGGTCCGGTTGCGAAAAAGTCACAGGTTATAGGCTTTCGGAATGTAAGACACAATCTGAGTCAAATTTGAGACGTGGACGCACGGATGGAGCTAACTCATTTTGACTTTCACCAATCTTTTTCCAACACTTCAAATGTTTTGAAACAATAGTATTACAAGAGTTTGAGTCCAATTACGAGGTCCGGTTGCAAAAATGTCACAAGTTCTAGGCTACGGAATGTAACCCACAAACTGAGTCCAATTAAAGACATTGACGCACGGATGGAGCTAACTTGTTTCGACTGTTCCGAATCTTGTTCCAATACTTCAAATGTGTTGAAACAATAGTAATGGAAGAGTTTGAGTCCAATTACGAGGTCCGGTTGAGAAAAAGTCACAAGTTATAGGCTTCGGAATGTAACACACAAACTGAGTCCAATTAAAGACATTGACGCACGGATGGAGCTAACTTATTTCGACTGTCACGAATATAATTCCAACACTTCCAATGTGTTGAAACAATAGTAATGGAAGAGTTTGAGTCCAATTACGAGGTCCGGTTGCGAAAAAGTCACAAGTTATAGGCTTCGGAATGTAGGTCACAATCTGAGCCAAATTTGAGACGTGGACGCACGGATGGAGCTAACTCGTTTTGACTTTCACCAATCTTTTTCCAACACTTCAAATGTTTTGAAACAATAGTATTGCAAGAGCTTGAGTCCAATTACGAGGTCCGGTTGCAAAAATGTCACAAGTTATAGCCTACGGAATGTAACCCACAAACTGAGTCCAATTAAAGACATTGACGCACGGATAGAGCTAACTTGTTTCGACTGTTCCGAATCTTGTTCCAATACTTCAAATGTGTTGAAACAATAGTAATGGAAGAGTTTGAGTCCAATTACGAGGTCCGGTTGCGAAAAAGTCACAAGTTATAGGCTTCGAAATGTAACACACAAACTGAGTCCAATTAAAGACATTGACGCACGGATGGAGCTAACTTGTTTCGACTGTCACGAATCTTATTCCAACACTTCAAATGTGTTGAAAAAATAGTAGTGGAAGAGTTTGAGTCCAATTACGAGGTCCAGTTGCGATAAAGTCACAAGTTATAGGCTTCGGAATGTAACACACAAACTGAGTCCAATTTGAGACGTTGACGCACGGATGGAGCTAACATGTTTCGACTGTGCTGAATCTTGTTCCAACACTTCAAATGTGTTAAAACAATAGTAATGGAAGAGTTTGAGTCCAATTACGAGGTCCGGTTGCAAAAAAGTCACAAGTTATAGGCTTCAGAATATAAAACACAAACTGAGTCCAATTAAAGACATTGACGCACGAATGGAGCTAACTTGTTTCGACTGGCACGAATCTTATTCCAACACTTCAAATGTGTTAAAACAATAGTAATGGAAGAGTTTGAGTCCAATTACGAGGTCCGGTTGCGAAAAAGTCACAAGTTATAGGCTTCGGAATGTAAGACACAAACCGAGTCCAATTTGAGACGTTGACGCACTGATGGAGCTAACTTGTTTCGACTATTTCGAATCTTGTTCCAACACTTAAAATATGTTGAAACAATAGTAATGGAAGAGTTTGAGTCCAATTACGAGGTCCGGTTGCGAAAAAGTCACAAGTTATATGCTTCGGAATGTAACACACAAACTGAGTCCAATTAAAGACATTGACGCACGGATGGAGCTAACTTGTGTCGACTGTCATGAATCTTATTCCAACACTTCAAATTTGTTGAAACAATAGTAGTGGAAGAGTTTGAGTCCAATTACGAGGTCCGGTTGCGATAAAGTCACAAGTTACAGGCTTCGGAATGTAACACACAAACTGAGTCCAATTTGAGACATTGATGCACGGATGGAGCTAAGATGTTTCGACTGTTCCGAATCTTGTTCCAAAACTTCAAATGTGTTGAAACAATAGTAATGGAAGAGTTTGTGTCCAATTACGAGGTCCAGTTGGAAAAAAGTCACAAGTTATAGGCTTCGGAATATAAAACACAAACTGAGTCCAGTTAAAGACATTGACGCACGGATGGCGCTAACTTGTTTCGACTATCCCGAATCTTGTTCCAACACTTTAAATGTGTTGAAACAATAGTAATGGAAGAGTTTGAGTCCAATTACGAGGACCGGTTGCGAAAAAGTCACAAGTTATAGGCTTCGGAATGTAACACACAAACTGAGTCCAATTAAAGACATTGACGCACGGATGGAGCTAACTTGTTTCGACTGTCACGAATCTAATTCCAACACTTCAAATGTGTTGAAACAATAGTAATGGAAGAGTTTGAGTCCAATTACGAGGTCCGGTTTCAAAAAAGTCACAAGTTATAGGCTTCGGAATATAAAACACAAACTAAGTCCAATTAAAGACATTGACGCACGGATGGAGCTAACTTGTTTCGACTGTCACGAATCTAATTCCAACACTTCAAATGTGTCGAAACAATAGTAATGGAAGAGTTTGAGTCCAATTACGCGGTCCGGTTTCAAAAAAGTCACAAGTTATAGGCTTCGGAATGTAAAACACAAACTAAGTCCAATTAAAGACATTGACGCACGGATGGAGCTAACTTGTTTCGACTATCCCGAATCTTGTTCCAAAACTTTAAATATGTTAAAACAATAGTAATTGAAGAGTTTGAGTCCAATTACGAGGTCCGGTTGCGAAAAAGTCGCAAGTTATAGGCTTCGGAATGTAACACACAAACTGAGTCGAATTAAAGACATTGACGCACGGATGGAGCTAACTTGTTTCGACTGTCACGAATCTTATTCCAACACTTCAAATGTGTTAAAACAATAGTAATAGAAGAGTTTGAGTCCAATTACGAGGTCCGGTTGCGAAAAAGTCACAAGTTATAGGCTTCGGAATGTAAGACACAAACCGAGTCCAATTTGAGACGTTGACGCACTGATGGAGCTAACTTGTTTCGACTATTTCGAATCTTGTTCCAACACTTCAAATGTGTTGAAACAATAGTAATGGAAGAGTTTGAGTCCAATTACGAGGTCCGGTTGCGAAAAAGTCACAAGTTATTGGCTTCGGAATGTAACACACAAACTGAGTCCAATTAAAGACATTGACGCACGGATGGAGCTAACTTGTTTCGACTGTCACGAATCTTATTCCCACACTTCAAATGTGTTAAAACAATAGTAATGGAAGAGTTTGAGTCCAACTACGAGGTCCGGTTGCGAAAAAGTCACAAGTTATCGGCTTCGGAATGTAACACACAAACTGAGTCCAATTAAAGACATTGACGCACGGATGGAGCTAACTTGTTTCGACTGTCACGAATCTAATTCCAACACTTCCAATGTGTTGAAACAATAGTAATGGAAGAGTTTGAGTCCAATTACGAGGTCCGGTTGCGAAAAAGTCACAAGTTATAGGCTTTCGGAATGTAAGATACAATCTGAGTCAAATTTGAGACGTGGACGCACGGATGGAGCTAACTCGTTTTGACTTTCACCAATCTTTTTCCAACACTTCAAATGTTTTGAAACAATAGTATTACAAGAGTTTGAGTCCAATTACGAGGTCCGGTTGCAAAAATGTCACAAGTTCTAGGCTACGGAATGTAACCCACAAACTGATTCCAATTAAAGACATTGACGCACGGATGGAGCTAACTTGTTTCGACTGTTCCGAATCTTGTTCCAATACTTCAAATGTGTTGAAACAATAGTAATGGAAGACTTTGAGTCCAATTACGAGGTCCGGTTGAGAAAAAGTCACAAGTTATAGGCTTCGGAATGTAACAAACAAACTGAGTCCAATTAAAGACATTGACGCACGGATGGAGCTAACTTATTTCGACTGTCACGAATATAATTCCAACACTTCCAATGTGTTGAAACAATAGTAATGGAAGAGTTTGAGTCCAATTACGCGGTCCGGTTTCAAAAAAGTCACAAGTTATAGGCTTCGGAATGTAAAACACAAACTAAGTCCAATTAAAGACATTGACGCACGGATGGAGCTAACTTGTTTCGACTATCCCGAATCTTGTTCCAAAACTTTAAATATGTTAAAACAATAGTAATTGAAGAGTTTGAGTCCAATTACGAGGTCCGGTTGCGAAAAAGTCGCAAGTTATAGGCTTCGGAATGTAACACACAAACTGAGTCGAATTAAAGACATTGACGCACGGATGGAGCTAACTTGTTTCGACTGTCACGAATCTTATTCCAACACTTCAAATGTGTTAAAACAATAGTAATAGAAGAGTTTGAGTCCAATTACGAGGTCCGGTTGCGAAAAAGTCACAAGTTATAGGCTTCGGAATGTAAGACACAAACCGAGTCCAATTTGAGACGTTGACGCACTGATGGAGCTAACTTGTTTCGACTATTTCGAATCTTGTTCCAACACTTCAAATGTGTTGAAACAATAGTAATGGAAGAGTTTGAGTCCAATTACGAGGTCCGGTTGCGAAAAAGTCACAAGTTATTGGCTTCGGAATGTAACACACAAACTGAGTCCAATTAAAGACATTGACGCACGGATGGAGCTAACTTGTTTCGACTGTCACGAATCTTATTCCCACACTTCAAATGTGTTAAAACAATAGTAATGGAAGAGTTTGAGTCCAACTACGAGGTCCGGTTGCGAAAAAGTCACAAGTTATCGGCTTCGGAATGTAACACACAAACTGAGTCCAATTAAAGACATTGACGCACGGATGGAGCTAACTTGTTTCGACTGTCACGAATCTAATTCCAACACTTCCAATGTGTTGAAACAATAGTAATGGAAGAGTTTGAGTCCAATTACGAGGTCCGGTTGCGAAAAAGTCACAAGTTATAGGCTTTCGGAATGTAAGATACAATCTGAGTCAAATTTGAGACGTGGACGCACGGATGGAGCTAACTCGTTTTGACTTTCACCAATCTTTTTCCAACACTTCAAATGTTTTGAAACAATAGTATTACAAGAGTTTGAGTCCAATTACGAGGTCCGGTTGCAAAAATGTCACAAGTTCTAGGCTATGGAATGTAACCCACAAACTGATTCCAATTAAAGACATTGACGCACGGATGGAGCTAACTTGTTTCGACTGTTCCGAATCTTGTTCCAATACTTCAAATGTGTTGAAACAATAGTAATGGAAGACTTTGAGTCCAATTACGAGGTCCGGTTGAGAAAAAGTCACAAGTTATAGGCTTCGGAATGTAACAAACAAACTGAGTCCAATTAAAGACATTGACGCACGGATGGAGCTAACTTATTTCGACTGTCACGAATATAATTCCAACACTTCCAATGTGTTGAAACAATAGTAATGGAAGAGTTTGAGTACAATTACGAGGTCCGGTTGCGAAAAAGTCACAAGTTATAGGCTTCGGAATGTAGGACACAATCTGAGCCAAATTTGAGACGTGGACGCACGGATGGAGCTAACTCGTTTTGACTTTCACCAATCTTTTTCCAACACTTCAAATGTTTTGAAACAATAGTATTGCAAGAGCTTGAGTCCAATTACGAGGTCCGGTTGCAAAAATGTCACAAGTTATAGCCTACGGAATGTAACCCACAAACTGAGTCCAATTAAAGACATTGACGCACGGATAGAGCTAACTTGTTTCGACTGTTCCGAATCTTGTTCCAATACTTCAAATGTGTTGAAACAATAGTAATGGAAGGGTTTGAGTCCAATTACGAGGTCCGGTTGCGAAAAAGTCACAAGTTATAGGCTTCGAAATGTAACACACAAACTGAGTCCAATTAAAGACATTGACGCACGGATGGAGCTAACTTGTTTCGACTGTCACGAATCTTATTCCCACACTTCAAATGTGTTAAAACAATAGTAATGGAAGAGTTTGAGTCCAATTACGAGGTCCGGTTGCGAAAAAGTCACAAGTTATAGGCTTCGGAATGTAACACACAAACTGAGTCCAATTAAAGTCATTGACGCACGGATGGAGCTAACTTATGTCGAGTGTCACGAATCTTATTCCAACACTTCAAATGTGTTGAAACAATAGTAGTGGAAGATTTTGAGTCCAATTACGAGGTCCAGTTGCGATAAAGTCACAAGTTATAGGCTTCGGAATGTAACACACAAACTGAGTCCAATTTGAGACGTTGACGCACGGATGGAGCTAACATGTTTCGACTGTGCTGAATCTTCTTCCAACACTTCAAATGTGTTAAAACAATAGTAATGGAAGAGTTTGAGTCCAATTACGAGGTCCGGTTGCAAAAAAGTCACAAGTTATAGGCTTCGGAATGTAACACAAAAACTGAGTCCAATTAAAGACATTGACGCACGGATGGAGCTAACTTGTTTCGACTGTCACGAATCTTATTCCCACACTTCAAATGTGTTAAAACAATAGTAATGGAAGAGTTTGAGTCCAACTACGAGGTCCGGTTGCGAAAAAGTCACAAGTTATAGGCTTCGGAATGTAACACACAAACTGAGTCCAATTAAAGACATTGACGCACGGATGGAGCTAACTTGTTTCGACTGTCACGAATCTTATTCCCACACTTCAAATGTGTTAAAACAATAGTAATGGAAGAGTTTGAGTCCAACTACGAGGTCCGGTTGCGATAGAGTCACAAGTTATAGGCTTCGGAATGTAACACACAAACTGAGTCCAATTTGAGACATTGATGCACGGATGGAGCTAATATGTTTCGACTGTTCCGAATCTTGTTCCAACACTTCAAATGTGTTGAAACAATAGTAATGGAAGAGTTTGAGTCCAATTACGAGGTCCTGTTGCAAAACAGTCACAAGTTATAGGCTTCGGAATATAACACACAAACTGAGTCCAATTAAAGACATTGACGCACGGATGGAGCTTACTTGTGTCGACTATCACGAATCTTATTCCAACACTTCAAATGTATTGAAACAATAGTAGTGGAAGAGTTTGAGTCCAATTACGAGGTCCAGTTGCGATAAAGTCACAAGTTATTGGCTTCGGAATGTAACACACAAACTGAGTCCAATTTGAGACGTTGACGCACGGATGGAGCTAACATGTTTCGACTGTGCTGAATCTTGTTCCAATACTTCAAATGTGTTGAAACAATAGTAATGAAAGAGTTAGAGTCCAATTACGAGGACCGGTTGCGAAAAAGTCACAAGTTATAGGCTTCGGAATGTAACACAAAAACTGAGTCCAATTAAAGACATTGACGCACGGATGGAGCTAACTTGTTTCGACTGTCACGAATCTAATTCCAACACTTCCAATGTGTTGAAACAATAGTAATGGAAGAGTTTGAGTCCAATTACGAGGTCCGGTTGCGAAAAAGTCACAAGTTATATGCTTCGGAATGTAACACACAAATTGAGTCCAATTAAAGACATTGACGCACGGATGGAGCTAACTTGTGTCGACTGTCACGAATCTTATTCCAACACTTCAAATTTATTGAAACAATAGTAGTGGAAGAGTTTGAGTCCAATTACGAGGTCCGGTTGCGATAAAGTCACAAGTTATAGGCTTCGGAATGTAACACACAAACTGAGTCCAATTAAAGACATTGACGCACGGATGGAGCTAACTTGTTTCGACTGTCACGAATCTTATTCCCACACTTCAAATGTGTTAAAACAATAGTAATGGAAGAGTTTGAGTCCAACTACGAGGTCCGGTTGCGAAAAAGTCACAAGTTATCGGCTTCGGAATGTAACACACAAACTGAGTCCAATTAAAGACATTGACGCACGGATGGAGCTAACTTGTTTCGACTGTCACGAATCTAATTCCAACACTTCCAATGTGTTGAAACAATAGTAATGGAAGAGTTTGAGTCCAATTACGAGGTCCGGTTGCGAAAAAGTCACAAGTTATAGGCTTTCGGAATGTAAGATACAATCTGAGTCAAATTTGAGACGTGGACGCACGGATGGAGCTAACTCGTTTTGACTTTCACCAATCTTTTTCCAACACTTCAAATGTTTTGAAACAATAGTATTACAAGAGTTTGAGTCCAATTACGAGGTCCGGTTGCAAAAATGTCACAAGTTCTAGGCTACGGAATGTAACCCACAAACTGATTCCAATTAAAGACATTGACGCACGGATGGAGCTAACTTGTTTCGACTGTTCCGAATCTTGTTCCAATACTTCAAATGTGTTGAAACAATAGTAATGGAAGAGTTTGAGTCCAATTACGAGGTCCGGTTGAGAAAAAGTCACAAGTTATAGGCTTCGGAATGTAACACACAAACTGAGTCCAATTAAAGACATTGACGCACGGATGGAGCTAACTTATTTCGACTGTCACGAATATAATTCCAACACTTCCAATGTGTTGAAACAATAGTAATGGAAGAGTTTGAGTACAATTACGAGGTCCGGTTGCGAAAAAGTCACAAGTTATAGGCTTCGGAATGTAGGACACAATCTGAGCCAAATTTGAGACGTGGACGCACGGATGGAGCTAACTCGTTTTGACTTTCACCAATCTTTTTCCAACACTTCAAATGTTTTGAAACAATAGTATTGCAAGAGCTTGAGTCCAATTACGAGGTCCGGTTGCAAAAATGTCACAAGTTATAGCCTACGGAATGTAACCCACAAACTGAGTCCAATTAAAGACATTGACGCACGGATAGAGCTAAGTTGTTTCGACTGTTCCGAATCTTGTTCCAATACTTCAAATGTGTTGAAACAATAGTAATGGAAGAGTTTGAGTCCAATTACGAGGTCCGGTTGCGATAGAGTCACAAGTTATAGGCTTCGGAATGTAACACACAAACTGAGTCCAATTTGAGACATTGATGCACGGATGGAGCTAACTTGTTTCGACTGTCACGAATCTTATTCCAACACTTCAAATGTGTTAAAACAATAGTAATAGAAGAGTTTGAGTCCAATTACGAGGTCCTGTTGCAAAAAAGTCACAAGTTATAGGCTTCGGAATATAACACACAAACTGAGTCCAATTAAAGACATTGACGCACGGATGGAGCTTACTTGTGTCGACTATCACGAATCTTATTCCAACACTTCAAATGTATTGAAACAATAGTAGTGGAAGAGTTTGAGTCCAATTACGAGGTCCAGTTGCGATAAAGTCACAAGTTATTGGCTTCGGAATGTAACACACAAACTGAGTCCAATTTCAGACGTTGACGCACGGATGGAGCTAACATGTTTCGACTGTGCTGAATCTTGTTCCAATACTTCAAATGTGTTGAAACAATAGTAATGAAAGAGTTAGAGTCCAATTACGAGGACCGGTTGCGAAAAAGTCACAAGTTATAGGCTTCGGAATGTAACACAAAAACTGAGTCCAATTAAAGACATTGACGCACGGATGGAGCTAACTTGTTTCGACTGTCACGAATCTTATTCCCACACTTCAAATGTGTTAAAACAATAGTAATGGAAGAGTTTGAGTCCAACTACGAGGTCCGGTTGCGAAAAAGTCACAAGTTATAGGCTTCGGAATGTAACACACAAACTGAGTCCAATTAAAGACATTGACGCACGGATGGAGCTAACTTGTTTCGACTGTCACGAATCTTATTCCAACACTTCAAATGTGTTGAAACAATAGTAGTGGAAGAGTTTGAGTCCAATTACGAGGTCCAGTTGCGATAAAGTCACAAGTTATAGGCTTCGGAATATAACACACAAACTGAGTCCAATTAAAGACATTGACGCACGGATGGAGCTTACTTGTGTCGACTATCACGAATCTTATTCCAACACTTCAAATGTATTGAAACAATAGTAGTGGAAGAGTTTGAGTCCAATTACGAGGTCCGGTTGCGAAAAAGTCGCAAGTTATAGGCTTCGGAATGTAACACACAAACTGAGTCGAATTAAAGACATTGACGCACGGATGGAGCTAACTTGTTTCGACTGTCACGAATCTTATTCCAACACTTCAAATGTGTTAAAACAATAGTAATAGAAGAGTTTCAGTCCAATTACGAGGTCCGGTTGCGAAAAAGTCACAAGTTATAGGCTTCGGAATGTAAGACACAAACCGAGTCCAATTTGAGACGTTGACGCACTGATGGAGCTAACTTGTTTCGACTATTTCGAATCTTGTTCCAACACTTCAAATGTGTTGAAACAATAGTAATGGAAGAGTTTGACTCCAATTACGAGGTCCGGTTGCGAAAAAGTCACAAGTTATTGGCTTCGGAATGTAACACACAAACTAAGTCCAATTAAAGACATTGATGCACGGATGGAGCTAACTTGTTTCGACTGTCACGAATCTTATTCCCACACTTCAAATGTGTTAAAACAATAGTAATGGAAGAGTTTGAGTCCAACTACGAGGTCCGGTTGCGAAAAAGTCACAAGTTATAGGCTTCGGAATGTAACACACAAACTGAGTCCAATTAAAGACATTGACGCACGGATGGAGCTAACTTGTTTCGACTGTCACGAATCTTATTCCCACACTTCAAATGTGTTAAAACAATAGTAATGGAAGAGTTTGAGTCCAACTACGAGGTCCGGTTGCGAAAAAGTCACAAGTTATAGGCTTCGGAATGTAACACACAAACTGAGTCCAATTAAAGACATTGACGCACGGATGGAGCTAACTTGTTTCGACTGTCACGAATCTTATTCCAACACTTCAAATGTGTTGAAACAATAGTAGTGGAAGAGTTTGAGTCCAATTACGAGGTCCGGTTGCGATAGAGTCACAAGTTATAGGCTTCGGAATGTAACACACAAACTGAGTCCAATTTGAGACATTGATGCACGGATGGAGCTAATATGTTTCGACTGTTCCGAATCTTGTTCCAACACTTCAAATGTGTTGAAACAATAGTAATGGAAGAGTTTGAGTCCAATTACGAGGTCCTGTTGCAAAAAAGTCACAAGTTATAGCCTTCGGAATATAACACACAAACTGAGTCCAATTAAAGACATTGACGCACGGATGGAGCTTACTTGTGTCGACTATCACGAATCTTATTCCAACACTTCAAATGTATTGAAACAATAGTAGTGGAAGAGTTTGAGTCCAATTACGAGGTCCAGTTGCGATAAAGTCACAAGTTATTGGCTTCGGAATGTAACACACAAACTGAGTCCAATTTGAGACGTTGACGCACGGATGGAGCTAACATGTTTCGACTGTGCTGAATCTTGTTCCAATACTTCAAATGTGTTGAAACAATAGTAATGAAAGAGTTAGAGTCCAATTACGAGGACCGGTTGCGAAAAAGTCACAAGTTATAGGCTTCGGAATGTAACACAAAAACTGAGTCCAATTAAAGACATTGACGCACGGATGGAGCTAACTTGTTTCGACTGTCACGAATCTAATTCCAACACTTCCAATGTGTTGAAACAATAGTAATGGAAGAGTTTGAGTCCAATTACGAGGTCCGGTTGCGAAAAAGTCACAAGTTATATGCTTCGGAATGTAACACACAAACTGAGTCCAATTAAAGACATTGACGCACGGATGGAGCTAACTTGTGTCGACTGTCACGAATCTTATTCCAACACTTCAAATTTGTTGAAACAATAGTAGTGGAAGAGTTTGAGTCCAATTACGAGGTCCAGTTGCGATAAAGTCACAAGTTATTGGCTTCGGAATGTAACACACATACTGAGTCCAATTTGAGACGTTGACGCACGGATGGAGCTAACATGTTTCGACTGTGCTGAATCTTGTTCCAATACTTCAAATGTGTTGAAACAATAGTAATGAAAGAGTTAGAGTCCAATTACGAGGACCGGTTGCGAAAAAGTCACAAGTTATAGGCTTCGGAATGTAACACAAAAACTGAGTCCAATTAAAGACATTGACGCACGGATGGAGCTAACTTGTTTCGACTGTCACGAATCTTATTCCCACACTTCAAATGTGTTAAAACAATAGTAATGGAAGAGTTTGAGTCCAACTACGAGGTCCGGTTGCGAAAAAGTCACAAGTTATAGGCTTCGGAATGTAACACACAAACTGAGTCCAATTAAAGACATTGACGCACGGATGGAGCTAACTTGTTTCGACTGTCACGAATCTTATTCCAACACTTCAAATGTGTTGAAACAATAGTAGTGGAAGAGTTTGAGTCCAATTACGAGGTCCGGTTGCGATAGAGTCACAAGTTATAGGCTTCGGAATGTAACACACAAACTGAGTCCAATTTGAGACATTGATGCACGGATGGAGCTAATATGTTTCGACTGTTCCGAATCTTGTTCCAACACTTCAAATGTGTTGAAACAATAGTAATGGAAGAGTTTGAGTCCAATTACGAGGTCCTGTTGCAAAAAAGTCACAAGTTATAGGCTTCGGAATATAACACACAAACTGAGTCCAATTAAAGACATTGACGCACGGATGGAGCTAACTTGTTTCGACTATCACGAATCTTATTCCAACACTTCAAATGTATTGAAACAATAGTAGTGGAAGAGTTTGAGTCCAATTACGAGGTCCAGTTGCGATAAAGTCACAAGTTATTGGCTTCGGAATGTAACACACAAACTGAGTCCAATTTGAGACGTTGACGCACGGATGGAGCTAACATGTTTCGACTGTGCTGAATCTTGTTCCAATACTTCAAATGTGTTGAAACAATAGTAATGAAAGAGTTAGAGTCCAATTACGAGGACCGGTTGCGAAAAAGTCACAAGTTATAGGCTTCGGAATGTAACACAAAAACTGAGTCCAATTAAAGACATTGACTTACGGATGGAGCTAACTTGTTTCGACTGTCACGAATCTAATTCCAACACTTCCAATGTGTTGAAACAATAGTAATGGAAGAGTTTGAGTACAATTACGAGGTCCGGTTGCGAAAAAGTCACAAGTTATATGCTTCGGAATGTAACACACAAACTGAGTCCAATTAAAGACATTGACGCACGGATGGAGCTAACTTGTGTCGACTGTCACGAATCTTATTCCAACACTTCAAATTTATTGAAACAATAGTAGTGGAAGAGTTTGAGTCCAATTACGAGGTCCGGTTGCGATAAAGTCACAAGTTATAGGCTTCGGAATGTAACACACAAACTGAGTCCAATTTGAGACATTGATGCACGGATGGAGCTAAGATGTTTCGACTGTTCCGAATCTTGTTCCAAAACTTCAAATGTGTTGAAACAATAGTAATGGAAGAGTTTGAGTCCAATTACGAGGTCCAGTTGGAAAAAAGTCACAAGTTATAGGCTTCGGAATATAAAACACAAACTGAGTCCAGTTAAAGACATTGACGCACGGATGGAGCTAACTTGTTTCGACTATCCCGAATCTTGTTCCAACACTTTAAATGTGTTGAAACAATAGTAATGGAAGAGTTTGAGTCCAATTACGAGGACCGGTTGAGAAAAAGTCACAAGTTATAGGCTTCGGAATGTAACACACAAACTGAGTCCAATTAAAGACATTGACGCACGGATGGAGCTAACTTGTTTGGACTGTCACGAATCTAATTCCAACACTTCAAATGTGTTGAAACAATAGTAATGGAAGAGTTTGAGTCCAATTACGAGGTCCGGTTTCAAAAAAGTCACAAGTTATAGGCTTCGGAATGTAACACACAAACTGAGTCCAATTAAAGACATTGACGCACGGATGGAGCTAACTTGTTTCGACTGTCACGAATCTTATTCCAACACTTCAAATGTGTTGAAACAATAGTAGTGGAAGAGTTTGAGTCCAATTACGAGGTCCGGTTGCGATAGAGTCACAAGTTATAGGCTTCGGAATGTAACACACAAACTGAGTCCAATTTGAGACATTGATGCACGGATGGAGCTAATATGTTTCGACTGTTCCGAATCTTGTTCCAACACTTCAAATGTGTTGAAACAATAGTAATGGAAGAGTTTGAGTCCAATTACGAGGTCCTGTTGCAAAAAAGTCACAAGTTATAGGCTTCGGAATATAACACACAAACTGAGTCCAATTAAAGACATTGACGCACGGATGGAGCTTACTTGTGTCGACTATCACGAATCTTATTCCAACACTTCAAATGTATTGAAACAATAGTAGTGGAAGAGTTTGAGTCCAATTACGAGGTCCAGTTGCGATAAAGTCACAAGTTATTGGCTTCGGAATGTAACACACAAACTGAGTCCAATTTGAGACGTTGACGCACGGATGGAGCTAACATGTTTCGACTGTGCTGAATCTTGTTCCAATACTTCAAATGTGTTGAAACAATAGTAATGAAAGAGTTAGAGTCCAATTACGAGGACCGGTTGCGAAAAAGTCACAAGTTATAGGCTTCGGAATGTAACACAAAAACTGAGTCCAATTAAAGACATTGACGCACGGATGGAGCTAACTTGTTTCGACTGTCACGAATCTAATTCCAACACTTCCAATGTGTTGAAACAATAGTAATGGAAGAGTTTGAGTCCAATTACGAGGTCCGGTTGCGAAAAAGTCACAAGTTATATGCTTCGGAATGTAACACACAAACTGAGTCCAATTAAAGACATTGACGCACGGATGGAGCTAACTTGTGTCGACTGTCACGAATCTTATTCCAACACTTCAAATTTGTTGAAACAATAGTAGTGGAAGAGTTTGAGTCCAATTACGAGGTCCGGTTGCGATAAAGTCACAAGTTATAGGCTTCGGAATGTAACACACAAACTGAGTCCAATTTGAGACATTGATGCACGGATGGAGCTAAGATGTTTCGACTGTTCCGAATCTTGTTCCAAAACTTCAAATGTGTTGAAACAATAGTAATGGAAGAGTTTGAGTCCAATTACGAGGTCCAGTTGGAAAAAAGTCACAAGTTATAGGCTTCGGAATATAAAACACAAACTGAGTCCAGTTAAAGACATTGACGCACGGATGGAGCTAACTTGTTTCGACTATCCCGAATCTTGTTCCAACACTTTAAATGTGTTGAAACAATAGTAATGGAAGAGTTTGAGTCCAATTACGAGGACCGGTTGAGAAAAAGTCACAAGTTATAGGCTTCGGAATGTAACACAAAAACTGAGTCCAATTAAAGACATTGACGCACGGATGGAGCTAACTTGTTTCGACTGTCATGAATCTAATTCCAACACTTCCAATGTGTTGAAACAATAGTAATGGAAGAGTTTGAGTCCAATTACGAGGTCCGGTTGCGAAAAAGTCACAAGTTATATGCTTCGGAATGTAACACACAAACTGAGTCCAATTAAAGACATTGACGCACGGATGGAGCTAACTTGTGTCGACTGTCACGAATCTTATTCCAACACTTCAAATTTGTTGAAACAATAGTAGTGGAAGAGTTTGAGTACAATTACGAGGTCCGGTTGCGATAAAGTCACAAGTTATAGGCTTCGGAATGTAACACACAAACTGAGTCCAATTTGAGACATTGATGCACGGATGGAGCTAAGATGTTTCGACTGTTCCGAATCTTGTTCCAAAACTTCAAATGTGTTGAAACAATAGTAATGGAAGAGTTTGAGTCCAATTACGAGGTCCAGTTGGAAAAAAGTCACAAGTTATAGGCTTCGGAATATAAAACACAAACTGAGTCCAGTTAAAGACATTGACGCACGGATGGAGCTAACTTGTTTCGACTATCCCGAATCTTGTTCCAACACTTTAAATGTGTTGAAACAATAGTAATGGAAGAGTTTGAGTCCAATTACGAGGACCGGTTGAGAAAAAGTCACAAGTTATAGGCTTCGGAATGTAACACAAAAACTGAGTCCAATTAAAGACATTGACGCACGGATGGAGCTAACTTGTTTGGACTGTCACGAATCTAATTCCAACACTTCAAATGTGTTGAAACAATAGTAATGGAAGAGTTTGAGTCCAATTACGAGGTCCGGTTTCAAAAAAGTCACAAGTTATAGGCTTCGGAATGTAACACACAAACTGAGTCCAATTAAAGACATTGACGCACGGATGGAGCTAACTTGTTTCGACTGTCACGAATCTTATTCCAACACTTCAAATGTGTTGAAACAATAGTAGTGGAAGAGTTTGAGTCCAATTACGAGGTCCGGTTGCGATAGAGTCACAAGTTATAGGCTTCGGAATGTAACACACAAACTGAGTCCAATTTGAGACATTGATGCACGGATGGAGCTAATATGTTTCGACTGTTCCGAATCTTGTTCCAACACTTCAAATGTGTTGAAACAATAGTAATGGAAGAGTTTGAGTCCAATTACGAGGTCCTGTTGCAAAAAAGTCACAAGTTATAGGCTTCGGAATATAACACACAAACTGAGTCCAATTAAAGACATTGACGCACGGATGGAGCTTACTTGTGTCGACTATCACGAATCTTATTCCAACACTTCAAATGTATTGAAACAATAGTAGTGGAAGAGTTTGAGTCCAATTACGAGGTCCAGTTGCGATAAAGTCACAAGTTATTGGCTTCGGAATGTAACACACAAACTGAGTCCAATTTGAGACGTTGACGCACGGATGGAGCTAACATGTTTCGACTGTGCTGAATCTTGTTCCAATACTTCAAATGTGTTGAAACAATAGTAATGAAAGAGTTAGAGTCCAATTACGAGGACCGGTTGCGAAAAAGTCACAAGTTATAGGCTTCGGAATGTAACACAAAAACTGAGTCCAATTAAAGACATTGACGCACGGATGGAGCTAACTTGTTTCGACTGTCACGAATCTAATTCCAACACTTCCAATGTGTTGAAACAATAGTAATGGAAGAGTTTGAGTCCAATTACGAGGTCCGGTTGCGAAAAAGTCACAAGTTATATGCTTCGGAATGTAACACACAAACTGAGTCCAATTAAAGACATTGACGCACGGATGGAGCTAACTTGTGTCGACTGTCACGAATCTTATTCCAACACTTCAAATTTGTTGAAACAATAGTAGTGGAAGAGTTTGAGTCCAATTACGAGGTCCGGTTTCAAAAAAGTCACAAGTTATAGGCTTCGGAATATAAAACACAAACTAAGTCCAATTAAAGACATTGACGCACGGATGGAGCTAACTTGTTTCGACTGTTGAAAGTAGGATTTTTCCGCGTCGTTGGTTACGGAAACCCTAGAATCAACACATTTTGTAATTTTTATCCGATTATCCTGCAAAATTGATAGATTTGTATAGGGATTTGTGTCGGATGTCGATCCGCACTCAGGTTAATGTTAGTGCACTAAGGAGCATACAATATCAGAAAATTGTCACAAAATAATGGAGAATATGGTGAGGTGAGAATGGTGGATTTATCGGTGTTAAAACATAATAATCAACTGAATTTATTCATTAATCAAAAGTTCTTACAATCATTAGACAAGAAATGAATCTAACTAGAAAGCATATAAAAGAGAGAAACTAAAGAGAGAGTGGGGGAGAAGAGAGAGAAAACTAGAGAGAGTAAGGATTTGGAAGGGATTTCTAGAGAGAGAAATAAGAGGATAGAGAGAGAAAAATAGATGAACATGGAGCGAGAAACCAAACTAATCTTAGAGAGAGGAACTCGATGATGAAACCTAGAGAGAGAAAGGTTGGGATCTAGCGAGGGGAATTAGAGAGAAGGTGAAGATTCTAGAGAGAGAACCTAGGGAAGAGAGGGAAAGAAAATTTACTTTTTTTTTTTATTTTATTTTATTAAAGTGAACTTTTATTTATAATATCAAATAAACAAACTTACAATAATTTCTCGAATAAAAACTAAACATTGATTAAGCTAGAAAGCAATATAAATGAGATAGAGATGAAAAATATAGAGAAGATAGGTAGAGAGAAAGTACTAAAATCTAGAGAGATAAAGTGAAAAGGCAAAAGTTTTAGAGAGAGAAAAAGAAGTGAGAAGCTTTTAGAAAGAGAGAGAGAATTAATAGAGAGTTAGAGAGAGAAGCAAAGGGAGGAATAGTTTACCTTGAGGAAAGGTTTTCCTCAAGACCAATCCTTGCTTTGCAAAGTTCGGCCATGATGCACAACCGCAAGGAGGAGGGCGATATACTTGGGTGGTGAACCGGCCAAAGAAGGATGATAGTTGCAAATATGCATGTGGGAGGAGGCACAGCAAGTGCATACCAAAGAAGGTGGCGGTTGAAGGTGCTGGTGATGGAAGTGCTTTGGAAGGGAAACCAACTATAAGGAGGAATGGTGGTCGGTGATTTGCAGGCTGGTGGGAAGTTCGACTGAGCATGGACAGGTGGAGAAAGAGGGCGATGAAGAAATGGTGAACGGTTGGCTGGAGTTGCAGGCGTGCAACTCCAACACGCAACCGTGGAGAAGGAAGACGTGGTTGGCAGTCCGGTTGCTCAAGAGGAAAAGCAACCGGTGAGTTTGAGAGGAAGAATTTAATAAAAAGAGAAGAGAGGTTGAGAGGGGGGAGACTGGGGTTGCTACCTGCAACTCCGGTTGGTGAACACGGTGGTGCCAAGAACCAGTCCGCCGGAGTTGCAGACCTGCAACTCCGGCAAGAAGATGAAGAAGAAGAAGCAGAAAGGAGGAGGAAGAAAAAGATGAGGAAGAAGAGAAGGGAAGAAGGAGAGGGGGGTAGGAACTCTTACCGTTGGAATGTGTTGCAGGTGGGGGCGTGGTGAGAACCGGGAAGGAGCTCGCCAGTTTTAATGGCGAGGTGGTTGCTGGTGGTGCGTTGATGGGGGTGACGGCTTGCTGGTTAGCCCCTCTGTACCTGAAACAGAAGAATGGAAGAAGGAGAAGAAGAAGAAGAAGAAGAAGAAGAAGAAGAAAAAAAAAACCAGTCCGCCGGAGTTGCTCGCCGGTGTAGCTCGCCGGATCAATAGAGAAGAAGATAAAGAGGAAGTAGAAGAAGGAAGAAAGAGGAGGGGGAGAGAGGGAGCCAGCCTCTAGGGTTTCCAAGGGAACCTTTTTTAAAGAGAGAAACCGTGGGTTTCTCCCTTAAAAACTCACGGTTTCTATTTTGAAAATTTGTCATTTTTTTAAGGTGCGTTTGGTCACCACGTGAAAAATGCATTTTTTTTTTTTTTTTTTTTTTTTTTTTTTTTAAGTAAAAACCTACTTTTCTATGGGGAATCTCCCCAATTAGTGGACCCCCCATTTAATTAAAATTATTTTGAAATTCGCGGGGTCCACTAACTGGTCGGACAGCGGGTCGATGAAGATGGGCCCGGCTATTGGCCCACATGGACTGATGATGTCCATCGTCTCACAAGATGATGTGATAGACATTCTGATGGCGATCGGATGGATGGTGACTTGATTGGGACTCAGATTGGTGGATCGACGGATCTAGAGAGATCCAACGGTCCGATTGAAGATCCAACGGTCCGATGGAAGATCCAACGGTCAGAAAGCTAAGGGAGATGAGATAGAGCTGATGGGCAGGAGTTCTGGGGTTAGGTCAGTAGATTCGAGGACCGAGAGATGAAGAGAGAGAGAGAATAAGGAGAGATGAGAGAAAAAGTATCAAAAAAAATGGAAAAAAGCACTGGCGGAGGGTCTGGAACCCTGGTCTTCACTGTGACCATCCTCACGCTTCTCCAGTAGAGTCGACTATCATTCTTTGCTGACTCATGTGGCTTTAAACGCTTTGGTCCGTCTCTTGGTCATTGGCTCTCCTGCTCTCTTCGTTCTTTGGGCTGGCTTTTTGGTCCTCATAGTTGGCCCATATCTTTTAGTCATAGCATGTGGGCTCTTTAAGCTTTGATAATGGGCTTTCCTGATCGATGTGGGCTCGCAAGTCTCGAGAAATGTCCCATCGGGGTTTCCTGCGACAGAAGAAGCGCGTAATGAGATTCTATCAGAATGACTACATGTCTAGACTTCCGAAAATGTGTTTAATGCATGCAAATATACCATTTCGTCCAGAAAAGTGTGTTCTACGCAACCCAAGAGACTCTTACGTAGAAAAGTGGATAATTAGAGCAGTTTTACGTAGGAGAGTGCGATAACGCTAACAGGATAAGTGCTTAAAATAAGCACTTTTGAGCGAATATCAACTGTCACGAATCTAATTCCAACACTTCAAATGTGTTGAAACAATAGTAATGGAAGAGTTTGAGTCCAATTACGCGGTCCGGTTTCAAAAAAGTCACAAGTTATAGGCTTCGGAATATAAAACACAAACTAAGTCCAATTAAAGACATTGACGCACGGATGGAGCTAACTTGTTTCGACTATCCCGAATCTTGTTCCAAAACTTTAAATATGTTAAAACAATGGTAATTGAAGAGTTTGAGTCCAATTACGAGGTCCGGTTGCGAAAAAGTCGCAAGTTATAGGCTTCGGAATGTAACACACAAACTGAGTCGAATTAAAGACATTGACGCACGGATGGAGCTAACTTGTTTCGACTGTCACGAATCTTATTCCAACACTTCAAATGTGTTAAAACAATAGTAATAGAAGAGTTTCAGTCCAATTACGAGGTCCGGTTGCGAAAAAGTCACAAGTTATAGGCTTCGGAATGTAAGACACAAACCGAGTCCAATTTGAGACGTTGACGCACTGATGGAGCTAACTTGTTTCGACTATTTCGAATCTTGTTCCAACACTTCAAATGTGTTGAAACAATAGTAATGGAAGAGTTTGACTCCAATTACGAGGTCCGGTTGCGAAAAAGTCACAAGTTATTGGCTTCGGAATGTAACACACAAACTAAGTCCAATTAAAGACATTGACGCACGGATGGAGCTAACTTGTTTCGACTGTCACGAATCTTATTCCCACACTTCAAATGTGTTAAAACAATAGTAATGGAAGAGTTTGAGTCCAACTACGAGGTCCGGTTGCGAAAAAGTCACAAGTTATAGGCTTCGGAATGTAACACACAAACTGAGTCCAATTAAAGACATTGACGCACGGATGGAGCTAACTTGTTTCGACTGTCACGAATCTTATTCCCACACTTCAAATGTGTTAAAACAATAGTAATGGAAGAGTTTGAGTCCAACTACGAGGTCCGGTTGCGAAAAAGTCACAAGTTATAGGCTTCGGAATGTAACACACAAACTGAGTCCAATTAAAGACATTGACGCACGGATGGAGCTAACTTGTTTCGACTGTCACGAATCTTATTCCAACACTTCAAATGTGTTGAAACAATAGTAGTGGAAGAGTTTGAGTCCAATTACGAGGTCCGGTTGCGATAGAGTCACAAGTTATAGGCTTCGGAATGTAACACACAAACTGAGTCCAATTTGAGACATTGATGCACGGATGGAGCTAATATGTTTCGACTGTTCCGAATCTTGTTCCAACACTTCAAATGTGTTGAAACAATAGTAATGGAAGAGTTTGAGTCCAATTACGAGGTCCTGTTGCAAAAAAGTCACAAGTTATAGGCTTCGGAATATAACACACAAACTGAGTCCAATTAAAGACATTGACGCACGGATGGAGCTTACTTGTGTCGACTATCACGAATCTTATTCCAACACTTCAAATGTATTGAAACAATAGTAGTGGAAGAGTTTGAGTCCAATTACGAGGTCCAGTTGCGATAAAGTCACAAGTTATTGGCTTCGGAATGTGACACACAAACTGAGTCCAATTTGAGACGTTGACGCACGGATGGAGCTAACATGTTTCGACTGTGCTGAATCTTGTTCCAATACTTCAAATGTGTTGAAACAATAGTAATGAAAGAGTTAGAGTCCAATTACGAGGACCGGTTGCGAAAAAGTCACAAGTTATAGGCTTCGGAATGTAACACAAAAACTGAGTCCAATTAAAGACATTGACGCACGGATGGAGCTAACTTGTTTCGACTGTCACGAATCTAATTCCAACACTTCCAATGTGTTGAAACAATAGTAATGGAAGAGTTTGAGTCCAATTACGAGGTCCGGTTGCGAAAAAGTCACAAGTTATATGCTTCGGAATGTAACACACAAACTGAGTCCAATTAAAGACATTGACGCACGGATGGAGCTAACTTGTGTCGACTGTCACGAATCTTATTCCAACACTTCAAATTTGTTGAAACAATAGTAGTGGAAGAGTTTGAGTCCAATTACGAGGTCCAGTTGCGATAAAGTCACAAGTTATTGGCTTCGGAATGTAACACACATACTGAGTCCAATTTGAGACGTTGACGCACGGATGGAGCTAACATGTTTCGACTGTGCTGAATCTTGTTCCAATACTTCAAATGTGTTGAAACAATAGTAATGAAAGAGTTAGAGTCCAATTACGAGGACCGGTTGCGAAAAAGTCACAAGTTATAGGCTTCGGAATGTAACACAAAAACTGAGTCCAATTAAAGACATTGACGCACGGATGGAGCTAACTTGTTTCGACTGTCACGAATCTTATTCCCACACTTCAAATGTGTTAAAACAATAGTAATGGAAGAGTTTGAGTCCAACTACGAGGTCCGGTTGCGAAAAAGTCACAAGTTATAGGCTTCGGAATGTAACACACAAACTGAGTCCAATTAAAGACATTGACGCACGGATGGAGCTAACTTGTTTCGACTGTCACGAATCTTATTCCAACACTTCAAATGTGTTGAAACAATAGTAGTGGAAGAGTTAGAGTCCAATTACGAGGTCCGGTTGCGATAGAGTCACAAGTTATAGGCTTCGGAATGTAACACACAAACTGAGTCCAATTTGAGACATTGATGCACGGATGGAGCTAATATGTTTCGACTGTTCCGAATCTTGTTCCAACACTTCAAATGTGTTGAAACAATAGTAATGGAAGAGTTTGAGTCCAATTACGAGGTCCAATTTGAGACGTTGACGCACGGATGGAGCTAACATGTTTCGACTGTGCTGAATCTTGTTCCAACACTTCAAATGTGTTGAAACAATAGTAATGAAAGAGTTAGAGTCCAATTACGAGGACCGGTTGCGAAAAAGTCACAAGTTATAGGCTTCGGAATGTAACACAAAAACTGAGTCCAATTAAAGACATTGACGCACGGATGGAGCTAACTTGTTTCGACTGTCACGAATCTAATTCCAACACTTCCAATGTGTTGAAACAATAGTAATGGAAGAGTTTGAGTCCAATTACGAGGTCCGGTTGCGAAAAAGTCACAAGTTATATGCTTCGGAATGTAACACACAAACTGAGTCCAATTAAAGACATTGACGCACGGATGGAGCTAACTTGTGTCGACTGTCACGAATCTTATTCCAACACTTCAAATTTGTTGAAACAATAGTAGTGGAAGAGTTTGAGTCCAATTACGAGGTCCGGTTGCGATAAAGTCACAAGTTATAGGCTTCGGAATGTAACACACAAACTGAGTCCAATTTGAGACATTGATGCACGGATGGAGCTAAGATGTTTCGACTGTTCCGAATCTTGTTCCAAAACTTTAAATGTGTTGAAACAATAGTAATGGAAGGGTTTGAGTCCAATTACGAGGTCCAGTTGGAAAAAAGTCACAAGTTATAGGCTTCGGAATATAAAACACAAACTGAGTCCAGTTAAAGACATTGACGCCCGGATGGAGCTAACTTGTTTCGACTATCCCGAATCTTGTTCCAACACTTTAAATGTGTTGAAACAATAGTAATGGAAGAGTTTGAGTCCAATTACGAGGACCGGTTGAGAAAAAGTCACAAGTTATAGGCTTCGGAATGTAACACACAAACTGAGTCCAATTAAAGACATTGACGCACGGATGGAGCTAACTTGTTTGGACTGTCACGAATCTAATTCCAACACTTCAAATGTGTTGAAACAATGGTAATGGAAGAGTTTGAGTCCAATTACGAGGTCCGGTTTCAAAAAAGTCACAAGTTATAGGCTTCGGAATATAAAACACAAACTAAGTCCAATTAAAGACATTGACGCACGGATGGAGCTAACTTGTTTCGACTGTCACGAATCTAATTCCAACACTTCAAATGTGTTGAAACAATAGTAATGGAAGAGTTTGAGTCCAATTACGCGGTCCGGTTTCAAAAAAGTCACAAGTTATAGGCTTCGGAATATAAAACACAAACTAAGTCCAATTAAAGACATTGACGCACGGATGGAGCTAACTTGTTTCGACTATCCCGAATCTTGTTCCAAAACTTTAAATATGTTAAAACAATAGTAATTGAAGAGTTTGAGTCCAATTACGAGGTCCGGTTGCGAAAAAGTCACAAGTTATAGGCTTCGGAATGTAACACACAAACTGAGTCGAATTAAAGACATTGACGCACTGATGGAGCTAACTTGTTTCGACTGTCACGAATCTTATTCCAACACTTCAAATGTGTTAAAACAATAGTAATAGAAGAGTTTGAGTCCAATTACGAGGTCCGGTTGCGAAAAAGTCACAAGTTATAGGCTTCGGAATGTAAGACACAAACCGAGTCCAATTTGAGACGTTGACGCACTGATGGAGCTAACTTGTTTCGACTATTTCGAATCTTGTTCCAACACTTGAAATGTGTTGAAACAATAGTAATGGAAGAGTTTGACTCCAATTACGAGGTCCGGTTGCGAAAAAGTCACAAGTTATAGGCTTCGGAATGTAACACACAAACTGAGTCCAATTAAAGACATTGACGCACGGATGGAGCTAACTTGTTTCGACTGTCACGAATCTTATTCCAACACTTCAAATGTGTTGAAACAATAGTAGTGGAAGAGTTTGAGTCCAATTACGAGGTCCGGTTGCGATAGAGTCACAAGTTATAGGCTGCGGAATGTAACACACAAACTGAGTCCAATTTGAGACATTGATGCACGGATGGAGCTAATATGTTTCGACTGTTCCGAATCTTGTTCCAACACTTCAAATGTGTTGAAACAATAGTAATGGAAGAGTTTGAGTCCAATTACGAGGTCCTGTTGCAAAAAAGTCACAAGTTATAGGCTTCGGAATATAACACACAAACTGAGTCCAATTAAAGACATTGACGCACGGATGGAGCTTACTTGTGTCGACTATCACGAATCTTATTCCAACACTTCAAATGTACTGAAACAATAGTAGTGGAAGAGTTTGAGTCCAATTACGAGGTCCAGTTGCGATAAAGTCACAAGTTATAGGCTGCGGAATGTAACACACAAACTGAGTCCAATTTGAGACGTTGACGCACGGATGGAGCTAACATGTTTCGACTGTGCTGAATCTTGTTCCAACACTTCAAATGTGTTCAAACAATAGTAATGAAAGAGTTAGAGTCCAATTACGAGGACCGGTTGCGAAAAAGTCACAAGTTATAGGCTTCGGAATGTAACACAAAAACTGAGTCCAATTAAAGACATTGACGCACGGATGGAGCTAACTTGTTTCGACTGTCACGAATCTAATTCCAACACTTCCAATGTGTTGAAACAATTGTAATGGAAGAGTTTGAGTCCAATTACGAGGTCCGGTTGCGAAAAAGTCACAAGTTATAGGCTTCGGAATACAAAACACAAACTAAGTCCAATTAAAGACATTGACGCACGGATGGAGCTAACTTGTTTCGACTGTCACGAATCTAATTCCAACACTTCAAATGTGTTGAAACAATAGTAATGGAAGAGTTTGAGTCCAATTATGAGGTCCGGTTGCGATAGAGTCACAAGTTATAGGCTTCGGAATGTAACACACAAACTGAGTCCAATTTGAGACATTGATGCACGGATGGAGCTAATATGTTTCGACTGTTCCGAATCTTGTTCCAAAACTTTAAATGTGTTAAAACAATAGTAATTGAAGAGTTTGAGTCCAATTACGAGGTCCGGTTGCGAAAAAGTCACAAGTTATAGGCTTCGGAATGTAACACACAAACTGAGTCGAATTAAAGACATTGACGCACGGATGGAGCTAACATGTTTCGACTGTCACGAATCTTATTCCAACACTTCAAATGTGTTAAAACAATAGTAATAGAAGATTTTGAGTCGAATTACGAGGTCCGGTTGCGAAAAAGTCACAACTTATAGGCTTCGGAATACAAAACACAAACTAAGTCCAATTAAAGACATTGACGCACGGATGGAGCTAACTTGTTTCGACTGTCACGAATCTAATTCCAACACTTCAAATGTGTTGAAACAATAGTAATGGAAGAGTTTGAGTCCAATTATGAGGTCCGGTTGCGATAGAGTCACAAGTTATAGGCTTCGGAATGTAACACACAAACTGAGTCCAATTTGAGACATTGATGCACGGATGGAGCTAATATGTTTCGACTGTTCCGAATCTTGTTCCAAAACTTTAAATGTGTTAAAACAATAGTAATTGAAGAGTTTGAGTCCAATTACGAGGTCCGGTTACGAAAAAGTCACAAGTTATAGGCTTCGGAATGTAACACACAAACTGAGTCGAATTAAAGACATTGACGCACGGATGGAGCTAACATGTTTCGACTGTCACGAATCTTATTCCAACACTTCAAATGTGTTAAAACAATAGTAATAGAAGAGTTTGAGTCAAATTACGAGGTCCGGTTGCGAAAAAGTCACAAGTTATAGGCTTCGGAATGTAAGACACAAACCGAGTCCAATTTGAGAAGTTGACGCACTGATGGAGCTAACTTGTTTCAACTATTTCGAATCTTGTTCCAACACTTCAAATGTGTTGAAACAATAGTAATGGAAGAGTTTGACTCCAATTACGCGGTCCGGTTGCGAAAAAGTCACAAGTTATTGGCTTCAGAATGTAACACACAAACTGAGTCCAATTAAAGACATTGACGCACGGATGGAGCTAACTTGTTTCGACTGTCACGAATCTTATTACCACACTTCAAATGTGTTAAAACAATAGTAATGGAAGAGTTTGAGTCCAATTACGAGGTCCGGTTGCGAAAAAGTCACAAGTTATAGGCTTCGGAATGTAACACACAAACTGAGTCCAATTAAAGACATTGACGCACGGATGGAGCTAACTTGTTTCGACCGTCACGAATCTAATTCCAACACTTCAAATGTGTTGAAACAATAGTAATGGAAGAGTTTGAGTCCAATTACGCGGTCCGGTTTCAAAAAAGTCACAAGTTATAGGCTTCGGAATATAAAACACAAACTAAGTCCAATTAAAGACATTGACGCACGGATGGAGCTAACTTGTTTCGACTGTCACGAATCTAATTCCAACACTTCAAATGTGTTGAAACAATAGTAATGGAAGAGTTTGAGTCCAATTACGCGGTCCGGTTTCAAAAAAGTCACAAGTTATAGGCTTCGGAATATAAAACACAAACTAAGTCCAATTAAAGACATTGACGCACGGATGGAGCTAACTTGTTTCGACTATCCCGAATCTTGTTCCAAAACTTTAAATATGTTAAAACAATAGTAATTGAAGAGTTTGAGTCCAATTACGAGGTCCGGTTGCGAAAAAGTCACAAGTTATAGGCTTCGGAATGTAACACACAAACTGAGTCGAATTAAAGACATTGACGCACTGATGGAGCTAACTTGTTTCGACTGTCACGAATCTTATTCCAACACTTCAAATGTGTTAAAACAATAGTAATAGAAGAGTTTGAGTCCAATTACGAGGTCCGGTTGCGAAAAAGTCACAAGTTATTGGCTTCGGAATGTAACACACAAACTAAGTCCAATTAAAGACATTGACGCACGGATGGAGCTAACTTGTTTCGACTGTCACGAATCTTATTCCCACACTTCAAATGTGTTAAAACAATAGTAATGGAAGAGTTTGAGTCCAACTACGAGGTCCGGTTGCGAAAAAGTCACAAGTTATAGGCTTCGGAATGTAACACACAAACTGAGTCCAATTAAAGACATTGACGCACGGATGGAGCTAACTTGTTTCGACTGTCACGAATCTTATTCCCACACTTCAAATGTGTTAAAACAATAGTAATGGAAGAGTTTGAGTCCAACTACGAGGTCCGGTTGCGAAAAAGTCACAAGTTATAGGCTTCGGAATGTAACACACAAACTGAGTCCAATTAAAGACATTGACGCACGGATGGAGCTAACTTGTTTCGACTGTCACGAATCTTATTCCAACACTTCAAATGTGTTGAAACAATAGTAGTGGAAGAGTTTGAGTCCAATTACGAGGTCCGGTTGCGATAGAGTCACAAGTTATAGGCTTCGGAATGTAACACACAAACTGAGTCCAATTTGAGACATTGATGCACGGATGGAGCTAATATATTTCGACTGTTCCGAATCTTGTTCCAACACTTCAAATGTGTTGAAACAATAGTAATGGAAGAGTTTGAGTCCAATTACGAGGTCCTGTTGCAAAAAAGTCACAAGTTATAGGCTTCGGAATATAACACACAAACTGAGTCCAATTAAAGACATTGACGCACGGATGGAGCTTACTTGTGTCGACTATCACGAATCTTATTCCAACACTTCAAATGTATTGAAACAATAGTAGTGGAAGAGTTTGAGTCCAATTACGAGGTCCAGTTGCGATAAAGTCACAAGTTATTGGCTTCGGAATGTAACACACAAACTGAGTCCAATTTGAGACGTTGACGCACGGATGGAGCTAACATGTTTCGACTGTGCTGAATCTTGTTCCAATACTTCAAATGTGTTGAAACAATAGTAATGAAAGAGTTAGAGTCCAATTACGAGGACCGGTTGCGAAAAAGTCACAAGTTATAGGCTTCGGAATGTAACACAAAAACTGAGTCCAATTAAAGACATTGACGCACGGATGGAGCTAACTTGTTTCGACTGTCACGAATCTAATTCCAACACTTCCAATGTGTTGAAACAATAGTAATGGAAGAGTTTGAGTCCAATTACGAGGTCCGGTTGCGAAAAAGTCACAAGTTATATGCTTCGGAATGTAACACACAAACTGAGTCCAATTAAAGACATTGACGCACGGATGGAGCTAACTTGTGTCGACTGTCACGAATCTTATTCCAACACTTCAAATTTGTTGAAACAATAGTAGTGGAAGAGTTTGAGTCCAATTACGAGGTCCAGTTGCGATAAAGTCACAAGTTATTGGCTTCGGAATGTAACACACAAACTGAGTCCAATTTGAGACGTTGACGCACGGATGGAGCTAACATGTTTCGACTGTGCTGAATCTTGTTCCAATACTTCAAATGTGTTGAAACAATAGTAATGAAAGAGTTAGAGTCCAATTACGAGGACCGGTTGCGAAAAAGTCACATGTTATAGGCTTCGGAATGTAACACAAAAACTGAGTCCAATTAAAGACATTGACGCACGGATGGAGCTAACTTGTTTCGACTGTTCCGAATCTTGTTCCAACACTTCAAATGTGTTGAAACAATAGTAATGGAAGAGTTTGAGTCCAATTACGAGGTCCGGTTGCGAAAAAGTCACAAGTTATATGCTTCGGAATGTAACACACAAACTGAGTCCAATTAAAGACATTGACGCACGGATGGAGCTAACATGTTTCGACTGTGCTGAATCTTGTTCCAATACTTCAAATGTGTTGAAACAATAGTAATGAAAGAGTTAGAGTCCAATTACGAGGTCCGGTTGCGATAGAGTCACAAGTTATAGGCTTCGGAATGTAACACACAAACTGAGTCCAATTTGAGACATTGATGCACGGATGGAGCTAATATGTTTCGACTGTTCCGAATCTTGTTCCAACACTTCAAATGTGTTGAAACAATAGTAATGGAAGAGTTTGAGTCCAATTACGAGGTCCAATTTGAGACGTTGACGCACGGATGGAGCTAACATGTTTCGACTGTGCTGAATCTTGTTCCAACACTTCAAATGTGTTGAAACAATAGTAATGAAAGAGTTAGAGTCCAATTACGAGGACCGGTTGCGAAAAAGTCACAAGTTATAGGCTTCGGAATGTAACACAAAAACTGAGTCCAATTAAAGACATTGACGCACGGATGGAGCTAACTTGTTTCGACTGTCACGAATCTAATTCCAACACTTCCAATGTGTTGAAACAATAGTAATGGAAGAGTTTGAGTCCAATTACGAGGTCCGGTTGCGAAAAAGTCACAAGTTATATGCTTCGGAATGTAACACACAAACTGAGTCCAATTAAAGACATTGACGCACGGATGGAGCTAACTTGTGTCGACTGTCACGAATCTTATTCCAACACTTCAAATTTGTTGAAACAATAGTAGTGGAAGAGTTTGAGTCCAATTACGAGGTCCGGTTGCGATAAAGTCACAAGTTATAGGCTTCGGAATGTAACACACAAACTGAGTCCAATTTGAGACATTGATGCACGGATGGAGCTAAGATGTTTCGACTGTTCCGAATCTTGTTCCAAAACTTTAAATGTGTTGAAACAATAGTAATGGAAGGGTTTGAGTCCAATTACGAGGTCCAGTTGGAAAAAAGTCACAAGTTATAGGCTTCGGAATATAAAACACAAACTGAGTCCAGTTAAAGACATTGACGCACGGATGGAGCTAACTTGTTTCGACTATCCCGAATCTTGTTCCAACACTTTAAATGTGTTGAAACAATAGTAATGGAAGAGTTTGAGTCCAATTACGAGGACCGGTTGAGAAAAAGTCACAAGTTATAGGCTTCGGAATGTAACACACAAACTGAGTCCAATTAAAGACATTGACGCACGGATGGAGCTAACTTGTTTGGACTGTCACGAATCTAATTCCAACACTTCAAATGTGTTGAAACAATGGTAATGGAAGAGTTTGAGTCCAATTACGAGGTCCGGTTTCAAAAAAGTCACAAGTTATAGGCTTCGGAATATAAAACACAAACTAAGTCCAATTAAAGACATTGACGCACGGATGGAGCTAACTTGTTTCGACTGTCACGAATCTAATTCCAACACTTCAAATGTGTTGAAACAATAGTAATGGAAGAGTTTGAGTCCAATTACGCGGTCCGGTTTCAAAAAATTCACAAGTTATAGGCTTCGGAATATAAAACACAAACTAAGTCCAATTAAAGACATTGACGCACGGATGGAGCTAACTTGTTTCGACTATCCCGAATCTTGTTCCAAAACTTTAAATATGTTAAAACAATAGTAATTGAAGAGTTTGAGTCCAATTACGAGGTCCGGTTGCGAAAAAGTCACAAGTTATAGGCTTCGGAATGTAACACACAAACTGAGTCGAATTAAAGACATTGACGCACTGATGGAGCTAACTTGTTTCGACTGTCACGAATCTTATTCCAACACTTCAAATGTGTTAAAACAATAGTAATAGAAGAGTTTGAGTCCAATTACGAGGTCCGGTTGCGAAAAAGTCACAAGTTATAGGCTTCGGAATGTAAGACACAAACCGAGTCCAATTTGAGACGTTGACGCACTGATGGAGCTAACTTGTTTCGACTATTTCGAATCTTGTTCCAACACTTGAAATGTGTTGAAACAATAGTAATGGAAGAGTTTGACTCCAATTACGAGGTCCGGTTGCGAAAAAGTCACAAGTTATAGGCTTCGGAATGTAACACACAAACTGAGTCCAATTAAAGACATTGACGCACGGATGGAGCTAACTTGTTTCGACTGTCACGAATCTTATTCCAACACTTCAAATGTGTTGAAACAATAGTAGTGGAAGAGTTTGAGTCCAATTACGAGGTCCGGTTGCGATAGAGTCACAAGTTATAGGCTGCGGAATGTAACACACAAACTGAGTCCAATTTGAGACATTGATGCACGGATGGAGCTAATATGTTTCGACTGTTCCGAATCTTGTTCCAACACTTCAAATGTGTTGAAACAATAGTAATGGAAGAGTTTGAGTCCAATTACGAGGTCCTGTTGCAAAAAAGTCACAAGTTATAGGCTTCGGAATATAACACACAAACTGAGTCCAATTAAAGACATTGACGCACGGATGGAGCTTACTTGTGTCGACTATCACGAATCTTATTCCAACACTTCAAATGTACTGAAACAATAGTAGTGGAAGAGTTTGAGTCCAATTACGAGGTCCAGTTGCGATAAAGTCACAAGTTATAGGCTGCGGAATGTAACACACAAACTGAGTCCAATTTGAGACGTTGACGCACGGATGGAGCTAACATGTTTCGACTGTGCTGAATCTTGTTCCAACACTTCAAATGTGTTGAAACAATAGTAATGAAAGAGTTAGAGTCCAATTACGAGGACCGGTTGCGAAAAAGTCACAAGTTATAGGCTTCGGAATGTAACACAAAAACTGAGTCCAATTAAAGACATTGACGCACGGATGGAGCTAACTTGTTTCGACTGTCACGAATCTAATTCCAACACTTCCAATGTGTTGAAACAATTGTAATGGAAGAGTTTGAGTCCAATTACGAGGTCCGGTTGCGAAAAAGTCACAAGTTATAGGCTTCGGAATACAAAACACAAACTAAGTCCAATTAAAGACATTGACGCACGGATGGAGCTAACTTGTTTCGACTGTCACGAATCTAATTCCAACACTTCAAATGTGTTGAAACAATAGTAATGGAAGAGTTTGAGTCCAATTATGAGGTCCGGTTGCGATAGAGTCACAAGTTATAGGCTTCGGAATGTAACACACAAACTGAGTCCAATTTGAGACATTGATGCACGGATGGAGCTAATATGTTTCGACTGTTCCGAATCTTGTTCCAAAACTTTAAATGTGTTAAAACAATAGTAATTGAAGAGTTTGAGTCCAATTACGAGGTCCGGTTGCGAAAAAGTCACAAGTTATAGGCTTCGGAATGTAACACACAAACTGAGTCGAATTAAAGACATTGACGCACGGATGGAGCTAACATGTTTCGACTGTCACGAATCTTATTCCAACACTTCAAATGTGTTAAAACAATAGTAATAGAAGATTTTGAGTCGAATTACGAGGTCCGGTTGCGAAAAAGTCACAACTTATAGGCTTCGGAATACAAAACACAAACTAAGTCCAATTAAAGACATTGACGCACGGATGGAGCTAACTTGTTTCGACTGTCACGAATCTAATTCCAACACTTCAAATGTGTTGAAACAATAGTAATGGAAGAGTTTGAGTCCAATTATGAGGTCCGGTTGCGATAGAGTCACAAGTTATAGGCTTCGGAATGTAACACACAAACTGAGTCCAATTTGAGACATTGATGCACGGATGGAGCTAATATGTTTCGACTGTTCCGAATCTTGTTCCAAAACTTTAAATGTGTTAAAACAATAGTAATTGAAGAGTTTGAGTCCAATTACGAGGTCCGGTTGCGAAAAAGTCACAAGTTATAGGCTTCGGAATGTAACACACAAACTGAGTCGAATTAAAGACATTGACGCACGGATGGAGCTAACATGTTTCGACTGTCACGAATCTTATTCCAACACTTCAAATGTATTAAAACAATAGTAATAGAAGAGTTTGAGTCAAATTACGAGGTCCGGTTGCGAAAAAGTCACAAGTTATAGGCTTCGGAATGTAAGACACAAACCGAGTCCAATTTGAGACGTTGACGCACTGATGGAGCTAACTTGTTTCAACTATTTCGAATCTTGTTCCAACACTTCAAATGTGTTGAAACAATAGTAATGGAAGAGTTTGACTCCAATTACGCGGTCCGGTTGCGAAAAAGTCACAAGTTATTGGCTTCAGAATGTAACACACAAACTGAGTCCAATTAAAGACATTGACGCACGGATGGAGCTAACTTGTTTCGACTGTCACGAATCTTATTACCACACTTCAAATGTGTTAAAACAATAGTAATGGAAGAGTTTGAGTCCAATTACGAGGTCCGGTTGCGAAAAAGTCACAAGTTATAGGCTTCGGAATGTAACACACAAACTGAGTCCAATTAAAGACATTGACGCACGGATGGAGCTAACTTGTTTCGACTGTCACGAATCTTATTCCAACACTTCAAATGTGTTGAAACAATAGTAGTGGAAGAGTTTGAGTCCAATTACGAGGTCCGGTTGCGATAAAGTCACAAGTTATAGGCTTCGGAATGTAACACACAAACTGAGTCCAATTTGAGACGTTGACGCACGGATGGAGCTAACATGTTTCGACTGTGCTGAATCTTGTTCCAACACTTCAAATGTGTTGAAACAATAGTAATGGAAGAGTTTGAGTCCAATTACGAGGTCCGGTTGCAAAAAAGTCACAAGTTATAGGATTCGGAATATAAAACACAAACTGAGTCCAATTAAAGACATTGACACACGGATGGAGCTAACTTGTTTCGACTGGCACGAATCTTTTTCCAACACTTCAAATGTGTTAAAACAATAGTAATGGAAGAGTTTGAGTCCAATTACGAGGTCCGGTTGCGAAAAAGTCACAAGTTATAGGCTTCGGAATGTAAGACACAAACCGAGTCCAATTTGAGACGTTGACGCACGGATGGAGCTAAAATGTTTCGACTGTGCTGAATCTTGTTCCAACACTTCAAATGTGCTGAAACAATAGTAATGAAAGAGTTAGAGTCCAATTACGAGGACCGGTTGCGAAAAAGTCACAAGTTATAGGCTTCGGAATGTAACACAAAAACTGAGTCCAATTAAAGACATTGACGCACGGATGGAGCTAACTTGTTTCGACTGTCACGAAACTAATTCCAACACTTCCAATGTGTGGAAACAATAGTAATGGAAGAGTTTGAGTCCAATTACGAGGTCCGGTTTCAAAAAAGTCACAAGTTATAGGCTTCGGAATGTAAGACACAAACTGAGTCAAATTTAAGACGTTGACGCACGGATGGAGCTAACTTGTTTCGATTGTCACCAATCTTTTCCCAACACTTCAAATGTTTTGAAACAATAGTATTGCAAGAGTTTGAGTCCAATTACGAGGTCCGGTTGCAAAAATGTCACACGTTATAGGCTACGGAATGTAACCCACAAACTGAGTCCAATTAAAGACATTGACGCACGGATGGAGCTAACTTGTTTCGACTGTTCCGAATCTTGTTCCAACACTTCAAATGTGTTGAAACAATAGTAATGGAAGAGTTTGAGTCCAATTACGAGGTCCGGTTGCGATAGAGTCACAAGTTATAGGCTGCGGAATGTAACACACAAACTGAGTCCAATTTGAGACATTGATGCACGGATGGAGCTAATATGTTTCGACTGTTCCGAATCTTGTTCCAACACTTCAAATGTGTTGAAACAATAGTAATGGAAGAGTTTGAGTCCAATTACGAGGTCCTGTTGCAAAAAAGTCACAAGTTATAGGCTTCGGAATATAACACACAAACTGAGTCCAATTAAAGACATTGACGCACGGATGGAGCTTACTTGTGTCGACTATCACGAATCTTATTCCAACACTTCAAATGTACTGAAACAATAGTAGTGGAAGAGTTTGAGTCCAATTACGAGGTCCAGTTGCGATAAAGTCACAAGTTATAGGCTGCGGAATGTAACACACAAACTGAGTCCAATTTGAGACGTTGACGCACGGATGGAGCTAACATGTTTCGACTGTGCTGAATCTTGTTCCAACACTTCAAATGTGTTGAAACAATAGTAATGAAAGAGTTAGAGTCCAATTACGAGGACCGGTTGCGAAAAAGTCACAAGTTATAGGCTTCGGAATGTAACACAAAAACTGAGTCCAATTAAAGACATTGACGCACGGATGGAGCTAACTTGTTTCGACTGTCACGAATCTAATTCCAACACTTCCAATGTGTTGAAACAATTGTAATGGAAGAGTTTGAGTCCAATTACGAGGTCCGGTTGCGAAAAAGTCACAAGTTATAGGCTTCGGAATACAAAACACAAACTAAGTCCAATTAAAGACATTGACGCACGGATGGAGCTAACTTGTTTCGACTGTCACGAATCTAATTCCAACACTTCAAATGTGTTGAAACAATAGTAATGGAAGAGTTTGAGTCCAATTATGAGGTCCGGTTGCGATAGAGTCACAAGTTATAGGCTTCGGAATGTAACACACAAACTGAGTCCAATTTGAGACATTGATGCACGGATGGAGCTAATATGTTTCGACTGTTCCGAATCTTGTTCCAAAACTTTAAATGTGTTAAAACAATAGTAATTGAAGAGTTTGAGTCCAATTACGAGGTCCGGTTGCGAAAAAGTCACAAGTTATAGGCTTCGGAATGTAACACACAAACTGAGTCGAATTAAAGACATTGACGCACGGATGGAGCTAACATGTTTCGACTGTCACGAATCTTATTCCAACACTTCAAATGTGTTAAAACAATAGTAATAGAAGATTTTGAGTCGAATTACGAGGTCCGGTTACGAAAAAGTCACAACTTATAGGCTTCGGAATACAAAACACAAACTAAGTCCAATTAAAGACATTGACGCACGGATGGAGCTAACTTGTTTCGACTGTCACGAATCTAATTCCAACACTTCAAATGTGTTGAAACAATAGTAATGGAAGAGTTTGAGTCCAATTATGAGGTCCGGTTGCGATAGAGTCACAAGTTATAGGCTTCGGAATGTAACACACAAACTGAGTCCAATTTGAGACATTGATGCACGGATGGAGCTAATATGTTTCGACTGTTCCGAATCTTGTTCCAAAACTTTAAATGTGTTAAAACAATAGTAATTGAAGAGTTTGAGTCCAATTACGAGGTCCGGTTGCGAAAAAGTCACAAGTTATAGGCTTCGGAATGTAACACACAAACTGAGTCGAATTAAAGACATTGACGCACGGATGGAGCTAACATGTTTCGACTGTCACGAATCTTATTCCAACACTTCAAATGTATTAAAACAATAGTAATAGAAGAGTTTGAGTCAAATTACGAGGTCCGGTTGCGAAAAAGTCACAAGTTATAGGCTTCGGAATGTAAGACACAAACCGAGTCCAATTTGAGACGTTGACGCACTGATGGAGCTAACTTGTTTCAACTATTTCGAATCTTGTTCCAACACTTCAAATGTGTTGAAACAATAGTAATGGAAGAGTTTGACTCCAATTACGCGGTCCGGTTGCGAAAAAGTCACAAGTTATTGGCTTCAGAATGTAACACACAAACTGAGTCCAATTAAAGACATTGACGCACGGATGGAGCTAACTTGTTTCGACTGTCACGAATCTTATTACCACACTTCAAATGTGTTAAAACAATAGTAATGGAAGAGTTTGAGTCCAATTACGAGGTCCGGTTGCGAAAAAGTCACAAGTTATAGGCTTCGGAATGTAACACACAAACTGAGTCCAATTAAAGACATTGACGCACGGATGGAGCTAACTTGTTTCGACTGTCACGAATCTTATTCCAACACTTCAAATGTGTTGAAACAATAGTAGTGGAAGAGTTTGAGTCCAATTACGAGGTCCGGTTGCGATAAAGTGACAAGTTATAGGCTTCGGAATGTAACACACAAACTGAGTCCAATTTGAGACGTTGACGCACGGATGGAGCTAACATGTTTCGACTGTGCTGAATCTTGTTCCAACACTTCAAATGTGTTGAAACAATAGTAATGGAAGAGTTTGAGTCCAATTACGAGGTCCGGTTGCAAAAAAGTCACAAGTTATAGGATTCGGAATATAAAACACAAACTGAGTCCAATTAAAGACATTGACACACGGATGGAGCTAACTTGTTTCGACTGGCACGAATCTTTTTCCAACACTTCAAATGTGTTAAAACAATAGTAATGGAAGAGTTTGAGTCCAATTACGAGGTCCGGTTGCGAAAAAGTCACAAGTTATAGGCTTCGGAATGTAAGACACAAACCGAGTCCAATTTGAGACGTTGACGCACGGATGGAGCTAAAATGTTTCGACTGTGCTGAATCTTGTTCCAACACTTCAAATGTGCTGAAACAATAGTAATGAAAGAGTTAGAGTCCAATTACGAGGACCGGTTGCGAAAAAGTCACAAGTTATAGGCTTCGGAATGTAACACAAAAACTGAGTCCAATTAAAGACATTGACGCACGGATGGAGCTAACTTGTTTCGACTGTCACGAAACTAATTCCAACACTTCCAATGTGTGGAAACAATAGTAATGGAAGAGTTTGAGTCCAATTACGAGGTCCGGTTTCAAAAAAGTCACAAGTTATAGGCTTCGGAATGTAAGACACAAACTGAGTCAAATTTAAGACGTTGACGCACGGATGGAGCTAACTTGTTTCGATTGTCACCAATCTTTTCCCAACACTTCAAATGTTTTGAAACAATAGTATTGCAAGAGTTTGAGTCCAATTACGAGGTCCGGTTGCAAAAATGTCACACGTTATAGGCTACGGAATGTAACCCACAAACTGAGTCCAATTAAAGACATTGACGCACGGATGGAGCTAACTTGTTTCGACTGTTCCGAATCTTGTTCCAACACTTCAAATGTGTTGAAACAATAGTAATGGAAGAGTTTGAGTCCAATTACGAGGTCCGGTTGCGATAGAGTCACAAGTTATAGGCTTCGGAATGTAACACATAAACTGAGTCCAATTTGAGACATTGATGCACGGATGGAGCTAATATGTTCCGACTGTTCCGAATCTTTTTCCAACACTTCAAATGTGTTGAAACAATAGTAATGGAAGACTTTGAGTCCAATTACGAGGTCCGGTTGCAAAAAAGTCACAAGTTATAAGCATCGGAATATAACACACAAACTGAGTCCAATTAAAGACATTGACGCTAACTTGTTTCTACTATCACGAATCTTATTCCAACATTCAAATGTGTTGAAACAATAGTAGTGGAAGAGTTTGAGTCCAATTACGTGGTCTGGTTGCGAAAAAGTCACAAGTTATTGGCTTCGGAATTTAACACACAAACTGAGTCCAATTTGAGACAGTGATGCACGGATGGAGCTAATATGTTTCGACTGTTCCGAATCTTGTTCCAACACTTCAAATGTGTTGAAATATAGTAATGGAAGAGTTTGAGTCCAATTACGAGGTCCGGTTGCAAAAAAGTCACAAGTTATAGGCTTCGGAATGTAAGACACAAACCTAGTCCAATTTGAGATGTCGACGCACTGATGGAGCTAACTTGTTTCGACTATTTCGAATCTTGTTCCAACAGTTCAAATGTGTTGAAACAATAGTAATAGAAGAGTTTGAGTCCAATTACGAGGTCCGGTTGCGAAAAAGTCACAAGTTATAGGCTTCGGAATGTAAGACACAAACCGAGTCCAATTTGAGACGTTGACGCACGGATGGAGTTAAAATGTTTCGACTGTGCTGAATCTTGTTTCAACACTTCAAATGTGTTGAAACAATAGTAATGAAAGAGTTAGAGTCCAATTACGAGGACCGGTTGCGAAAAAGTCACAAGTTATAGGCTTCGGAATGTAACACAAAAACTGAGTCCAATTAAAGACATTGACGCACGGATGGAGCTAACTTGTTTCGACTGTCACGAATCTAATTCCAACACTTCCAATGTGTTGAAACAATAGTAATGGAAGAGTTTGAGTCCAATTACGAGGTCCGGTTGCGAAAAAGTCACAAGTTATAGGCTTTCGGAATGTAAGACACAATCTGAGTCAAATTTGAGACGTGGACGCACGGATGGAGCTAACTCGTTTTGACTTTCACCAATCTTTTTCCAACACTTCAAATGTTTTGAAACAATAGTATTACAAGAGTTTGAGTCCAATTACGAGGTCCGGTTGCAAAAATGTCACAAGTTCTAGGCTACGGAATGTAACCCACAAACTGAGTCCAATTAAAGACATTGACGCACGGATGGAGCTAACTTGTCTCGACTGTTCCGAATCTTGTTCCAATACTTCAAATGTGTTGAAACAATAGTAATGGAAGAGTTTGAGTCCAATTACGAGGTCCGGTTGCGAAAAAGTCACAAGTTATAGGCTTCGGAATGTAACACACAACCTGAGTCCAATTAAAGACATTGACGCACGGATGGAGCTAACTTGTTTCGACTGTCACGAATCTTATTCCCACACTTCAAATGTGTTAAAACAATAGTAATGGAAGAGTTTGAGTCCAATTACGAGGTCCGGTTGCAAAAAAGTCACAAGTTATAGGCTTCGGAATGTAACACACAACCTGAGTCCAATTAAAGACATTGACGCACGGATGGAGCTAAGTTGTTTCGACTGTCACGAATCTTATTCCAACACTTCAAATGTGTTGAAACAATAGTAGTGGAAAAGTTTGAGTCCAATTACGAGGTCCGGTTGCGATAGAGTCACAAGTTATAGGCTTCGGAATGTAACACACAAACTGAGTCCAATTTGAGACATTGATGCACGGATGGAGCTAATATGTTTCGACTGTTCCGAATCTTGTTCCAACACTTCAAATGTGTTGAAACAATAGTAATGGAAGAGTTTGAGTCCAATTACGAGGTCCTGTTGCAAAAAGTCACAAGATATAGGCTTCGGAATATAACACACAAACTGAGTCCAATTAAAGACATTGACGCACGGATGGAGCTAACCTGTTTCGACTGTCATGAATCTTATTCCAACACTTCAAATGTGTTGAAACAATAGTAATGGAAGAGTTTGAGTCCAATTCCGAGGTCCGATTGCGAAAAAGTCACAAGTTATAGGCTTCGGAATTTAACACACAAACTGAGTCCAATTAAAGACATTGACGCACGGATGGAGCTAACTTACGTCGAGTGTCACGAATCTTATTCCAACACTTCAAATGTGTTCAAACAATAGTAGTGGAAGAGTTTGAGTCCAATTACGAGGTCCGGTTGCGATAAAGTCACAAGTTATAGGCTTCGGAATGTAACACACAAACTGAATCCAATTTGAGACGTTGACGCACGGATGGAGCTAACATGTTTCAACTGTGCTGAATCTTGTTCCAACACTTCAAATGTGTTGAAACAATAGTAATGGAAGAGTTTGAGTCCAATTACGAGGTCCGGTTGCAAAAAAGTCACAAGTTATAGGCTTCGGAATATAAAACACAAACTGAGTCCAATTAAAGACATTGACGCACGGATGGAGCTAACTTGTTTCGACTGGCACGAATCTTATTCCAACACTTCAAATGTGTTAAAACAATAGTAATGGAAGAGTTTGAGTCCAATTACGAGGTCCGGTTGAGAAAAAGTCACAAGTTATAGGCTTCGGAATGTAAGACACAAACCGAGTCCAATTTGAGACGTTGACGCACTGTTGGAGCTAACTTGTTTCGACTATTTCGAATCTTGTTCCAACACTTAAAATGTGTTGAAACAATAGTAATGGAAGAGTTTGAGTCCAATTACGAGGTCCGGTTGCGAAAAAGTCACAAGTTATATGCTTCGGAATGTAACACACAAACTGAGTCCAATTAAAGACATTGACGCACGGATGGAGCTAACTTGTTTCGACTGTTCCGAATCTTGTTCCAACACTTCAAATGTGTTGAAACAATAGTAATGGAAGAGTTTGAGTCCAATTACGAGGTTCGGTTGAGAAAAAGTCACAAGTTATAGGCTTCGGAATGTAACACACAAACTGAGTCCAATTAAAGACATTGACGCACGGATGGAGCTAACTTGTTTCGACTGTCACGAATCTAATTGCAACACTTCCAATGTGTTGAAACAATAATAATGGAAGAGTTTGAGTCCAATTACGAGGTCCGGTTGCGAAAAAGTCACAAGTTATAGGCTTCGGAATGTAAGACACAAACTGAGTCAAATTTAAGACGTTGACGCACGGATGGAGCTAACTTGTTTCGATTGTCACCAATCTATTCTCAACACTTCAAATGTTTTGAAACAATAGTATTGCAAGAGTTTGAGACCAATTACGAGGTCCGGTTGCAAAAATGTCACACGTTATAGGCTACGGAATGTAACCCACAAACTGAGTCCAATTAAAGACATTGACGCACGGATGGAGCTAACTTGTTTCGACTGTTCCGAATCTTGTTCCAACACTTCAAATGTGTTGAAACAATAGTAATGGAAGAGTTTGAGTCCAATTACGAGGTCCGGTTGCGATAGAGTCACAAGTTATAGGCTTCGGAATGTAACACATAAACTGAGTCCAATTTGAGACATTGATGCACGGATGGAGCTAATATGTTTCGACTGTTCCGAATCTTGTTCCAACACTTCAAATGTGTTGAAAAAATAGTAATGGAAGAGTTTGAGTCCAATTACGAGGTCCGGTTGCAAAAAAGTCACAAGTTATAAGCATCGGAATATAACACACAAACTGAGTCCAATTAAAGACATTGACGCACGGATGGAGCTAACTTGTTTCTACTGTCACGAATCTTATTCCAACACTTCAAATGTGTTGAAACAATAGTAGTGGAAGAGTTTGAGTCCAATTACGTGGTCTGGTTGCGAAAAAGTCACAAGTTATTGGCTTCGGAATTGAACACACAAACTGAGTCCAATTTGAGACAGCGATGCACGGATGGAGCTAATATGTTTCGACCGTTCCGAATCTTGTTCCAACACTTCAAATGTTTTGAAATATAGTAATGGAAGAGTTTGAGTCCAATTACGAGGTCCGGTTGCAAAAGAGTCACAAGTTATAGGCTTCGGAATGTAAGACACAAACCTAGTCCAATTTGAGATGTTGACGCACTGATGGAGCTAACTTGTTTCGACTATTTCGAATCTTGTTCCAACAGTTCAAATGTGTTGAAACAATAGTAATAGAAGAGTTTGAGTCCAATTACGAGGTCCGGTTGCGAAAAAGTCACAAGTTATTGGCTTCGGAATGTAACACACAAACTGAGTCCAATTAAAGACATTGACGCACGGACGGAGCTAACTTGTTTCGACTGTCACGAATCTTATTCCAACACTTCAAATGTGTTCAAACAATAGTAGTGGAAGAGTTTGAGTCCAATTACGAAGTCCGGTTGCGATAGAGTCACAAGTTATAGGCTTCGGAATGTAACACACAAACTGAGTCCAATTTGAGACATTGATGCACGGATGGAGCTAATATGTTTCGACTGTTCCGAATCTTGTTCTAACACTTCAAATGTGTTGAAACAATAGTAATGGAAGAGTTTGAGTCCAATTACGAGGTCCGGTTGCGAAAAAGTCACAAGTTATTGGCTTCGGAATGTAACACACAAACTGAGTCCAATTAAAGACATTGACGCACGGACGGAGCTAACTTGTTTCGACTGTCACGAATCTTATTCCAACACTTCAAATGTGTTCAAACAATAGTAGTGGAAGAGTTTGAGTCCAATTACGAAGTCCGGTTGCGATAGAGTCACAAGTTATAGGCTTCGGAATGTAACACACAAACTGAGTCCAATTTGAGACATTGATGCACGGATGGAGCTAATATGTTTCGACTGTTCCGAATCTTGTTCCAACACTTCAAATGTGTTGAAACAATAGTAATGGAAGAGTTTGAGTCCAATTACGAGGTCCTGTTGCAAAAAGTCACAAGTTATAGGCTTCGGAATATAACACACAAACTGAGTCCAATTAAAGACATTGACGCACGGATGGAGCTAACCTGTTTCGACTGTCACGAATCTTATTCCAACACTTCAAATGTGTTGAAACAATAGTAGTGGAAGAGTTTGAGTCCAATTACGAGGTCCGGTTGCGATAAAGTCACAAGTTATAGGCTTCGAAATGTAACACACAAACTGAGTCCAATTTGAGACATTGACGCACGGATGGAGCTAACATGTTTCGACTATGCCGAATCTTGTTCCAACACTTCAAATCTGTTGAAACAATAGTAATGGAAGAGTTAGAGTCAAATTACGAGGATCGGTTGCGAAAAAGTCACAAGTTATAGGCTTCGGAATGTAACACACAAACAGAGTCCAGTTAAAGATATTGACGCACGGATGGAGCTAACTCGTTTCGACTGTCACGAATCTTATTCCAACACTTCAAATGTGTTGAAACAATAGTAGTGGACGAGTTAGAGTCCAATTACGAGGTCCGGTTGCGAAAAAGTCACAAGTTATTGGCTCCGGAATGTAACACACAAACTGAGTGCAATTAAAGACATTGACGCACGGATGGAGCTAACTTGTTTCGACTGTCCCGAATCTTGTTCCAACACTTCAAATGTGTTGAAACAATACTTGTGGAAGAGTTTGAGTCCAATTACGAAGTCCGGTTGCGATAGAGTCACAAGTTATAGGCTTCGGAATGTAACACACAAACTGCGTCCAATTTGAGACATTGATGCACGGATGGAGCTAATATGTTTCGACTGTTCCGAATCTTGTTCCAACACTTCAAATGTGTAGAAACAATAGTAATGGAAGAGTTTGAGTCCAATTATGAGGTCCGGTTGCGAAAAAGTCACAAGTTATAGGCTTCGGAATATAACACACAAACTGAGTCCAACTAAAGACATTGACGCACGGATGGAGCTACCTTGTTTCGACTGTCCCGAATCTTGTTCCAACACTTTAAATGTGTTGAAACAATAGTAATGGAAGAGTTTGAGTCCAATTACGAGGTCCGGTTGGGAAAAAGTCACAAGTTATAGGCTTCGGAATATAACACACAAACTGAGTCCAATTACAGACATTGACGCACGGATGGAGCTAACTTGTTTCGACTGTCCCGAATCTTGTTCCAACACTTTAAATGTGTTAAAAGAATAGTCATGGAAGAGTTTGAGTCCAATTACGAGGTCCGGTTGCGAAAAAGTCACAAGTTATAGGCTTCGGAATGTAACACACAAACTGAGTCCAATTAAAGACATTGACGCACGGATGGAGCTAACTTATTTCGACTGTCACGAATCTTATTCCAACACTTCAAATGTGTTGAAACAATAGTAGTGGAAGAGTTTGAGTCCAATTACGAAGTCCGGTTGCGATAGAGTCACAAGTTATAGGCTTCGGAATGTAACCCATAAACTGAGTATTTGAGACATTGATGCACGGATGGAGCTAATATGTTTCGACTGTTCCGAATCTTGTTCCAACACTTCAAATGTGTTGAAAAAATAGTAATGGAAGAGTTTGAGTCCAATTACGAGGTCCGGTTGCAAAAAAGTCACAAGTTATAAGCATCGGAATATAACACACAAACTGAGTCCAATTAAAGACATTGACGCACGGATGGAGCTAACTTGTTTCTACTGTCACGAATCTTATTCCAACACTTCAAATGTGTTGAAACAATTGTAGTGGAAGAGTTTGAGTCCAATTACGTGGTCTGGTTGCGAAAAAGTCACAAGTTATTGGCTTCGGAATTTAACACACAAACTGAGTCCAATTTGAGACAGTGATGCACGGATGGAGCTAATATGTTTCGACTGTTCCGAATCTTGTTCCAACACTTCAAATGTGTTGAAATATAGTAATGGAAGAGTTTGAGTCCAATTACGAGGTCCGGTAGCAAAAAAGTCACAAGTTATAGGCTTCGGAATGTAAGACACAAGCCTAGTCCAATTTGAGATGTTGACGCACTGATGGAGCTAACTTGTTTCGACTCTTTCGAATCTTGTTCCAACCGTTCAAATGTGTTGAAACAATAGTAATAGAAGAGTTTGAGTCCAATTACGAGGTCCGGTTGCGAAAAAGTCACAAGTTATTGGCTTCGGAATGTAACACACAAACTGAGTCCAATTAAAGACATTGACGCGCGGACGGAGCTAACTTGTTTCGCCTGTCACGAATCTTATTCCAACACTTCAAATGTGTTGAAACAATAGTAGTGGAAGAGTTTGAGTCCAATTACGAAGTCCGGTTGCGATAGAGTCACAAGTTATAGGCTTCGGAATGTAACACACAAACTGAGTCCAATTTGAGACATTGATGCACGGATGGAGCTAATATGTTTCGACTGTTCCGAATCTTGTTCTAACACTTCAAATGTGTTGAAATAATAGTAATGGAAGAGTTTCAGTCCAATTACGAGGTCCGGTTGCGAAAAAGTCACAAGTTATAGGCTTCGGAATATAACACACAAACTGAGTCCAATTAAAGACATTGACGCACGGATGGAGCTAACTTTTTTCGACTGTCCCGAATCTTGTTCCAACACTTTAAATGTGTTAAAAGAATAGTCATGGAAGAGTTTGAGTCCAATTACGAGGTCCGGTTGCGAAAAAGTCCCAAGTTATAGGCTTCGGAATGTAACACACAAATTGAGTCCAATTAAAGACATTGACGCACGGATGGAGCTAACTTATTTCGACTGTCACGAATCTTATTCCAACACTTCAAATGTGTTGAAACAATAGTAGTGGAAGAGTTTGAGTCCAATTACGAGGTCCGGTTGCGATAAAGTCACAAGTTATAGGCTTCGGAATGTAACACACAAACTGAGTCCAATTTGAGACGTTGATGCACGGATGGAGCTAACATGTTTCGACTATGCCGAATCTTGTTCCAACACTTCAAATCTGTTGAAACAATCGTAATGGAAGAGTTAGAGTCAAATTACGAGGACCGGTTGCGAAAAAGTCACAAGTTATAGGCTTCGGAATGTAACACACAAACAGAGTCCAGTTAAAGACATTGACGCACGGATGGAGCTAACTCGTTTCGACTGTCACGAATCTTATTCCAACACTTCAAATGTTTTGAAACAATAGTAGTGGACAAGTTAGAGTCCAATTACGAGGTCCGGTTGCGAAAAAGTCACAAGTTATTGGCTTCGGAATGTAACACACAAACTGAGTCCAATTAAAGACATTGACGCACGGATGGAGCTAACTTGTTTCGACTGTCCCGAATCTTGTTCCAACACTTCAAATGTGTTGAAACAATAGTAGTGGAAGAGTTTGAGTCCAATTACGAAGTCCGGTTGCGATAGAGTCACAAGTTATAGGCTTCGGAATGTAACACACAAACTGAGTCCAATTTGAGACATTAATGCACGGATGGAGCTAATATGTTTCGACTGTTCCGAATCTTGTTCCAACACTTCAAATGTGTAGAAACAATAGTAATGGAAGAGTTTGAGTCCAATTACGAGGTCTGGTTGCGAAAAAGTCACAAGTTATAGGCTTCGGAATATAACACACAAACTGAGTCCAATTAAAGACATTGACGCACGGATGGAGCTACCTTGTTTCGACTGTCCCGAATCTTGTTCCAACACTTTAAATGTGTTGAAACAATAGTAATGGAAGAGTTTGAGTCCAATTACGAGGTCCGGTTGCGAAAAAGTCACAAGTTATAGGCTTCGGAATATAACACACAAACTGAGTCCAATTAAAGACATTGACGCACGGATGGAGCTAACTTGTATCGACTGTCCCGAATCTTGTTCCAACACTTTAAATGTGTTAAAAGAATAGTCATGGAAGAGTTTGAGTCCAATTACGAGGTCCGGTTGCGAAAAAGTCACAAGTTATAGGCTTCGGAATATAACACACAAACTGAGTCCAATTAAAGACATTGACGCACGGATGGAGCTAACTTGTATCGACTGTCCCGAATCTTGTTCCAACACTTTAAATGTGTTAAAAGAATAGTCATGGAAGAGTTTGAGTCCAATTACGAGGTCCGGTTGCGAAAAAGTCACAAGTTATAGGCTTCGGAATGTAACACACAAACTGAGTCCAATTAAAGACATTGATGCACGGATGGAGCTAACTTATTTCGACAGTCACGAATCTTATTCCAACACTTCAAATGTGTTGAAACAATGGTAGTGGAAGAGTTTGAGTCCAATTACGAAGTCCGGTTGCGATAGAGTCACAAGTTATAGGCTTCGGAATGTAACACACAAACTGAGTCCAATTTGAGACATTGATGCACGGATGGAGCTAATATGTTTCGACTGTTCCGAATCTTGTTCTAACACTTCAAATGTGTTGAAACAATAGTAATGGAAGAGTTTGAGTCCAATTACGAGGTCCGGTTGCGAAAAAGTCACAAGTTATAGGCTTCGGAATATAACACACAAACTGAGTCCAATTAAAGACATTGACGCACAGATGGAGCTAACTTTTTTTTTTTTTTTTTTTTTTTTTTGATTAGTAAGCTGGGGTTAGGCAGACCCCTACCTGACCTTGATGTAAAAAATTATTACAATCTAAGGTAAGAATGTCCTGAAACATCCTTGGAACTTATGTCTCTAAGGTCCGAATGAAAATCAAAAGGATACAAGAAAAGGCACCCATTAGACCTATTGAAAGATGCTAAAAAATCTGCTGCCCCATTAGTTTCTCTAAAAACGTGTTCGATGTCAATGTTGGCAAATCTGGGCCAATGATGCTTGATGGAATTCACTAGTCTTCTAGTATGCCACGGTATAGAACAAGTTCCCTTGATGATGCCTACCACTACTGCCGAGTCCGTGGAAATCAGAACATTATGAAGATCCTCAGTGATGGCAAGTTTGATTCCAACTTCTATAGCTTGTAATTCTTGATAGATAACAGATCTTTTGGAACAAGCACCTGCATAAGCTATGCGGGTGACACCATTAGAATTCCTTATAATACCACCATAACCCGCTGAATTCTCCTTCAAAGATCCATCCGTATTAAGACGCCAATAACCATTAGGAGGCGCAACCCATCGGCAATAGATAGGTTGAGGTAGCTGAAATTCCACCTTAATTCGCCAAGATTCAAAAAATTCCCTAGTGCTAGGGCTATCAACCACTCTGGCTTTTCGATTTAAAAATCTGATTTTAGTCGCTTCAATAACATGGTTCAGTATGCTTTCCTTTGAACAGAATACATTCTGAAAAATTCGGGCATTCCTCTCCTGCCAAATGAAATAAATTGAAGCGATGAGGGCGACTTTAAGAACTTGATCTTTCAACCCTGACCCAGTCAGGTTATTTAAGATCCAATCAGCTTCCAAATCCGATGAAAGAACAACCCTGTTATAGCGAGATAAGCACAGAACCTGACCCCAAATAAATTTGGTAAAAATACAATCAAAATAAAGATGATTGGTTGTCTCCACTTCTGCCCAGCAAAACACACATTTGTTGTTGTTAATAATGTTGCGAATGAATGGCTTATCCTTAGTTAATAAGGCTCCATTAATAGCTAGCCAGGCAACAAAGATATGGCGTGGAATAGCTTGATTGCTCCATATGATATTATGCCACACAACCTGAGGATACCGATCACTTAGAACTAAGTAAGCCGAGCTCATGGTATACCGCCCAGAACTGGAAGGAGTCCATACGACTTCACCTCTAGTCATAAGGTTATCAATTTCGATCTGGGAAATAGTTCTCCAGGTTTGGTCCAATTCAATAGTTTGAGCAAAAGGTTGAACCCACCCACCGTTAAAGATAAGGGTAGACACTTTGTCATCTCTGTGAAGCCTAGTATCAAACCTTTGGTTTCTATTGAAAGTATCTAAAAGAATGCCATTGGGGTGCCAAGGATCCTGCCAAATCCTCGTATCTTCGCCGTTAGCTATAAGATGTTGAATCAAGGTGCGGGCCTTATCCCGGCTAGCAAGAATCTTCCTCCAAGCCCAAGAAGAGTCTGTCGGAATTTGCATCGTCCAGAAATTATTCTTTTTAATGAGGTTAGCTGAAAGTAGGATTTTTTTCCGTGTCGTTGGATCGGAAACCCTAATCTCAACAATATTTTTGTAATTTGATCCGATTATCCTGCAAAATTGATAGATTTGTATAGGGATTCGTGTCGGATGTCGATCCGCACTCTGGATTAGTCGGGTTAGCACAAATGAGAATATTGAATAACGAAAATTGCTAGAAATGATGATGGGATGAGAATGGTGGTGTAGGATCTTTAAAACATGGTTTGTGATTTTTTAAAAAGAGACTTTTATACTAACAATAAGAACACGAAAATAAAGACAAGTTCCATTAATTCATTAATCCGAAAGTTATTACAATATTTGAATCAAAATAAGCAATAAAAACTAAACTAGAAAGCTAATAAAGAAAGTGATAGAGAAAAAAAAACAAGAGAGAGAGATGAAGAATGGCTAGAGATAGAGAGAAAGTATAAGGGAGAGAGAGAAGTAGAGAGAACAAGGGTTTGAGATAGAGAAAAACATAGTGGAGAGAGAAAGTGAGAAGAGAGAGAATCTTACCAACTTACTAATGGGAGAGGATGAGTAGCAAATAGGTAGGCCATAATCGTGAGCCCGACTACACCATGCTTGATGGCAATGAGTAGAGATCGCCGGAGATCTTGGCACTAGTGGGTGGAGTTGATGGAGAGCATGTACGCTGGAGATTTGGTAGGTGGCCGTGATGGAGAAAAGTGGGGTGACGGCTGGTGTTGCTGGGAAGACAGCAACGTTTGGAGCTTTGAGATGGTGGTGCGTTGTTGCTTAAAGAGACCGTGAGACTCACGATTTCAGGTCTGCCCGGAGTGGTGATTCATTGCAGCCACGGAAAGGTTGATCACCGGTGTGTTGCAGGGAAGCTTGATGGAGAAGAACATGGTGAGTTGTGGAACGTGGGAGGCGGCTGGGTGTGACTGTTGCTGGCCGTTGAGGCTTTGAGGGGCAGCACGACGTGGTGGCTCTCCTATTGAGGACGGCTCGGGGTGCTTGGTGGAGGCGCACTAGTCCGGTTGCTTGCTCTTGAGAGGGAGATATTGGATGAGGAGAGAGATGGGGGCAGCGTGCATTCAGAGGTGTGGTGAGGGTGGCTGGAATGCAAGGGGCATGGAAGGGAGAATACGGCTATGGGAGAGCAAGGGGGTTGACGTGTTGCAGGTTGCAGGCGGTGGAAGAAGAGGGGCGGTGTTGCTGTTTGCAACACCAGAAACGGTGTGTGCAGCAGCGTGGAAGTGGTGTAGTTGGTGGTGCGGCAAGAGGCGAATGGCAGGGCGGAGAAGGAGAAGTGGAGCAGGTTCGTGCGCGGTGCTCGCAGCTGTTGCTGGCCGGAGTTGCAGGCTGCAACTCCGGTAGAAGACGCGAAGAAGATGACGAAGAAGAAGAACGAAAAAAAAGAAAAAGAAGGAGAAGGAAGAGAGGAAAAGGTCGGGAATGGTTATCGGGGAGGAGAGAAGGAGATGGGAGAGGGATTAGGGTTCGAATGAACCCCTATCCTTCTCCTTTTAAAGCTCCCTATTTCCTTTAATGGAAATAGGGTATTTTTTTAAAATAAAAAAATACGAAAAATATTTTTTTTTTTTTTTTTTTTTTTTTTTTTTTTTTTTTTTTTAAGTAAAAACCTACTTTATTATGGGGAATCTCCCCAATTAGTGGACCCCCCATTTAATTAAAATTATTTTTGAAATTCGCGGGGTCCACTAACTGGTCGGACAGCGGGTCGATGCTGATGGGCCCGGCTACTGGCCCACATGGACTGATGATGTCCATCGTCTCACAAGATGATGTGACAGGCATTCTGAAGGCGATCGGATGGATGGTGACTTGATTGGGACCCAGATTGGTAGATCGACGGATCTAGAGAGATCCAACGGTCCGATTGAAGATCCAACGGTCCGATGGAAGATCCAACGGTCAGAAAGCTAAGGGAGATGAGATAGAGCTGATAGGCAGGAGTTCTGGGGTTAGGTCAGTAGATTCGAGGATCGAGAGATGAAGAGAGAGAGAGAATAAGGAGAGATGAGAGAAAAAGTATCAAAAAAATGGAAAAAAAAGCACTGGCGGAGGGTCTGGAACCCTGGTCTTCACTGTGACCATCCTCACGCTTCTCCAGTAGAGTCGACCATCATTCTTTGCTGACTCATGTGGCTTTAAACGCTTTGGTCCGTCTCTTGGTCATTGGCTCTCCTACTCTCTTCGTTCTTTGGGCCGGCTTTTTGGTCCTCTTATTCAGCCCATATTTGGCCCATATCTTCTAGTTATAGCATGTGGGCTTGTTAAGCTTTGATAATGGGCTTTCATGATCGATTTGGGCCCACAAGTCTCGAAAATCGTCCCATCGAGGTTTCCTGCGACAGAAGAAGCGCGTAATGAGACTTTATCAGAACGGCTTAATATTTAGACTTCCGAAAATGTGTTTAATGCATGCAAATATACCATTTCGTCCAGAAAAGTGTGTTTTACGCAATGAGATAGACTCTTACGTAGAAAAGTGGATAATTAGAGCAGTTTTACGCAGGAGAGTGCGATAACGCTAACAGGATAAGTGCTTAAAATAAGCACTTTTGAGCGAATATCACAACCCCCAACCAGCATATTGCCAATCCTTGGCAATTAGTGCGAAATGCATGAGCTTAAAAGGGCTCTGCACATGCTGCACACTTTTTCATATTAGCTCCGGGAAAACACCGTTCATCAAATTATTGAATGGATGCAAAAATAGTTACATGCTAGCAAAGAGTTTGAAAGTTTTGGCAAGACTACAGACTGATAATCATGACCCAGAATAGTCAGATTCTGCGTGTGTGTGTGCTCAACATTCTCATCATCCGACAGTAAAGATTTCCAGATCACCTCTAAGTTTTTATGCCTCGACCTCAAATCTCACATGTTTAGCACTCATAATAGAATCACACAAGAAGGGTTTTCTTCTTTTCTCTCAATTTATATGTGAGGAGATATATTTAATATAAAGAGGCAAAAGATCTCACATATGTTTTATTTGAAGGAAGGACATCTTTAACAGAAGAAGATCTCATGATTGGAATACCACTTCACTCAGGAACGTCAGATCAAACTCTATAGCTTCTCTTTCTCCAATCTCCACATTTTATGATCGTACTATCCTAGAATCAAGTAGGACTTTCCTGGGTTGTAATGAGGCTTAGGTCAGGTGTAGAGAGATAAAGGGATACAGGATTTCAAAGATCTTGAGAGGATATTGCCATTTTCTTGAATTTTTCCTGCGACGTAACACCATTATTTGGTTCTTTTTCCTTTTTTTTTTCGTATTTTTCTCTTTTTCTTGATATTTCTGAGACTGCTCAATTTCTTTTCAGCTCTTCTTCATACTTTCTTTCTATATTTTGTTTTTGGCTTGAACCACTTTCTTTTCCTTTTGATTCTTCTTCTTTACTTTTCTTTTTCACGGTACACCCACATCAGTTATTCTTTTGTCCATCTCAAAATAAGGGTAGCCAGTCATGTTTCGTAGCTGGACTGGATTTTAGGTTGATGGGTTTGCAAATAAAAGGCTTTTATAGAACGGCTCAAGGGGTTTCTAGTGAAGTATAATTCAGGTGAGTAAAAAGGCTGAATGGTTCAGAAAAATGGCCTAAATCATTTTCTAGGGTTTGCACTATCATGTATACTGTCTTGACTGGATACAGAGAAGGTTCTGTCGTAGTAATCCAATGTTGATGTCGTTCCGAGTTTTATGATCGAAGCAAAAGATAATGAGATCTCTCAACGAATTATTGCGGGCATGAAGAATAGTGAGTCATCTTGTGACTCAGGATTAATGTATACTCTCTGAAATGATTAAAGGCTCGAAAGCTTACTGGGTTAGGTCTCCACAATTCTTCTCACAGGATCTCTAGAATTTCCAAACTTAGGATGACTCTGATGTTGATAGTGTACAATTGTGCCGAATCTGATTTTTTCTGAGTTTTCAAACCTGCTGTAGTCACGCTTGAATTGACTCAACGCTAACTTTAAACAAAAATTGACATCCTCAATACTGACTTAACGGAGGTTTTCAGCTAATCAAAGTCAGGGTATTTGACACATTTTTGAAATTCTAGAAAACTTTTGGAGAACATCGGAAATCACCCCAAAAAAAAAATTTTTTTTTTTTTTTTTTTTTTTTTTTTTTTTTTTTTTTTTTTTTTTTTTAGAGACATGAGTTTTTGTAAATACCCACCCCCAACCAAAATACAGCACCGTCCTCGGTGCTCATGACCGGGACATAAAATGATAACAAATCAATGATGATGATGCAAAGATTCAGGAAGGATGTTACCAAGTCGGCAGAAACTCGACAGTGTGTGGTACCTGATGATCGGAAGAATGACTGTACCTACATTTCCAGAGATATAACAGTAATAACAAATGCATGAGACTCATGTACTCTAGGAATACCGGAATTGCCTTTCCGAAAGCGCTAAGTTTTACGTCTTCAGCCAGACATGACGGGGGTGACAGGCACCCCCAACCAAGTTGGAGCACAGGAGACTGAGTAGATCATCAGTCGACATAAGCAGGATCGATTAGATCGATCTCAAAAGTCTGAATGAACAATACGTCAAGTTCATGGAACTGTTTTAGACGCTGCCCATTGACCTGAAAAGAGGAGTGATCCTTGGGATCCTCAATAGTGATTGCCCCAAAGGGTGTGACTGCGGTGACCATATAAGGACCGGTCCACCTAGATTTCAGTTTCCCAGGGAAGAGATGGAGACGAGAATTATAAAGAAGGACCTTCTGTCCTGGCTGGAACTCTTTCCTGAGGATGCTCTTGTCATGTATCCACTTCATTTTGGCTTTGTAATTCTTGGACAAGTTGTAGGCATCATTTCTGAGTTCTTCTAACTCATTCATTTGAAGTTTTCGCTCTTCCCCTGCAGAGTCGAGGTCGAAGTTGAGCTTCTTAATGGCCCACAGAGCACGATGTTCAATCTCTACCGGTAGATGACAGGGTTTCCCAAAGACGAGACGATAGGGAGACATATTGAGTGGGGTCTTGTAGGCGGTTCTGTATGCCCATAAAGCATCAGTGAGACGAGTAGACCAGTCTTTACGTGTGGTATTGACTGTCTTCTCCAAGATCTGCTTGATCTGACGATTAGAGACCTCTACTTGACCACTAGTCTGCGGATGATAAGCTAGGGCAACCTTGTGGGTTACCCCATACTTCTTCATTAAGTTCTCGAATATCTTATTGCAGAAATGGGTGCCCCCATCACTAATGATGGCCTTAGGGGCACCGAATCGAGCGAAGATGAACTCCTTTACGAATTTGACCACCACTTTGTGGTCATTGGTCTTGGTGGGAATGGCTTCTATCCATTTGGATACATAGTCTACCGCAAGGAGAATGTACTCAAAACCATAGGAAACTGGAAAGGGGCCCATGAAGTCGATGCCCCAAATGTCAAATATTTCATCGACCTGGATGGGAGTGAGGGGCATCATGTTCCTCTGGGAGATGCGGCCTAGATGCTGGCAATTAGGACAGGTTTTGCTGTAGATGTGGGCATCTTTAAATAATGTGGGCCAGTAGAATCCGCATTGCAGTACTTTTTCTGCAGTCTTCTTAGTGCTGAAATGACCACCACAAGGTTGGTCATGACACGAGGATAAGATATTGAGTTGGTCCGACTCAGGGACACAGAGACGAATGATCTGGTCAGGACAGTATTTATACAAATAAGGGTCATCCCAAGAGTAGTACTTAACTCTTGCTAGGAATTGGCTTTTGTCCTGTTTTGACCAGTGTGACGGCATTTCTTCGGTGACAAGGTAGTTGACAATGTCAGCATACCAAGGATTAACAGAGATGGCGAACAGTTGTTCGTCTGGAAAAGTTTCAGGGATGGGCTGGGTGTCGAAGGATGACTCTAAAGTCAGTCTAGACAAGTGATCAGCCACTACATTCTCAGTTCCTTTCTTATCCTTAATCTCGAGGTCGAATTCCTGCAGTAAGAGAATCCATCGAATTAATCGAGGTTTGGTTTCCTTTTTCGACATGAGATAACGAAGGGCTGCATGATCAGTGTACACAACCACCTTAGTGGCTAAGAGGTACTGACGAAATTTATCAAGGGCGAAGACTACCGCCAGGAGTTCTTTCTCAGTGGTGGAGTAATTCATTTGGGCAGAGTTAAGAGTTTTGCTCGCGTAGTAGATCACATGGGATCGTTTGTCAATTCTCTGCCCTAGAACGGCGCCTAACGCGTAGTCAGAAGCATCGCACATTACCTCAAAAGGTAGAGTCCAATCCGGGGGACGGATAATGGGCGCAGTAGTGAGCTCAGATTTGAGACGCTCAAATGCCTTGACACAGTCAGCATTAAAGTCGAAAGGACTATCTTTAGCTAGAAGATGGGACAGAGGTCGAGCGATTTGAGAGAAGTCCTTGATGAATCGCCTATAGAATCCTCCGTGTCCCAAAAAGGATCGGATGTCACGTACGGACTTAGGAATGGGCAAGGTCGAGATGATATCGATTTTAGCTTTGTCGACCTCAATGCCCTGATGGGAAATGACATGTCCCAGAACAATGCCCTTCTTCACCATGAAGTGGCATTTCTCCCAATTGAGGACAAGTCGCTTGTCCTGACAGCGTTGAAGTACCAGCCCTAGATGGTTCAGACAGTCATCAAAGGATGACCCAAAGACTGAGAAGTCGTCCATAAAGACTTCGAGGAATTTTTCCACCATGTCAGAGAATATGCTCATCATACACCTTTGAAAGGTCGCGGGTGCATTGCAGAGGCCAAAGGGCATGCGCTTGTAGGCAAAAGTGCCAAAGGGACAGGTGAAAGTTGTCTTCTCGTGATCCTCAGGGGCGATGGGTATTTGATTATACCCTGAGTAACCATCGAGGAAGCAGTAATAGGAGTGACCTGCTAATCTCTCCAACATTTGGTCTATGAAGGGTAAAGGAAAATGGTCCTTCCTAGTGTTGGTGTTGAGTCGTCGGTAATCGATGCAGACTCTCCACCCTTTCTTCAGGCGCTGGGTTACCATTTCCTTGTTCTCATTTTCCACAACTGTGAATCCTGCCTTTTTAGGGACGACATGAATAGGACTCACCCATTTGCTATCGGAGATGGGATAAATGATACCCGCATCTAACAGTTTAAGGACCTCATCCCGGACTACATCCTTCAAGACGGGGTTCAACCTCCTCTGGTGTTCTCGAGAGGTTTTGGATTCATCCTCGAGATAGATGTGATGTTGGCACACCGAGGGGTCTATGCCTCGAATATCATCTATAGTCCAACCTATCGCAGATTTGTGCTCGTTGAGCAGCTCGAGAAGTTTCTTACGTTCACTCTCAGACAAAGCGGAAGCAATAATGACAGGGTAGGTTTCCTTAGGACCAAGATAGGCATAGGAAAGATCTGTGGGAAGAGGCTTAAGCTCCAATATTGGAGCAGATGGAGTAGAAATAGGTGTCACAGAAGACACGGATTGAAGAGGTTTGACTTCAGTAGGTAAAGGAAGGATGGGTTCTCTGGCCATGGTTATCAGAGGCTCGAACTCGATGAGTGGAGCGGGGATCTCTATCAGTGGAGCAGTCTCCAAAAGATCATTGAGATCAGAAATAGCTGACTCTGTTGCAAAGTCAGCTCCAAAGTGTTCTAGACACTGCTTAAGAATATCTTCGGTGGAGTCCGGGATTAGACTCTCAACGGCACACATTTCATCGGTCACTTCGCGATCGGCATCTTGTTGCATTAAACGAAAGATGTTGACCTCAGCTTTGAGGTTACCAAAAGCAATGGACATGTTTCCGTCCCGGCACCCGATGTGTGCGTTCGCGGTGGCAAGGAATGGACGGCCTAAGATGACCGGAATGCGGTTATCCTGACACGGCTCGGTGTCTAGAATGATAAAGTCCACAGGATAATAAAAATCAGCAACTTTTACTAGGACATCTTCAATAATTCCTCTAGGAATCTTGATGGACTGATCAGCTAATTTCAGGGTGACATTGGTAGGCTTCATATCTTTCAGTCCTAACTGCTGATATACCGAGAATGGTATGAGGTTAACGCTAGCCCCTAAATCTAGCAAGGCAGTGCAGCTAAAGTTGTCGCCAATTTCACATTGGACAGTTGGGCTACCTGGATCCTTGTGTTTGATCACACTGTTGCGTTGAATGAACGCGGTAGCTTTTTCGGCCAAGAAGGCAGCTTTGGGTACATGCGTACGCCGCTTAACTGTGCACAAGTCTTTGAGGAATTTGGCATAGGAGGGGATTTGCTTGATAGCAGAAAGGAATGGGATATTGATCTGGACGTCTTTAAAGACATCTAAGATCTCAGAGAATTGTTGATCCCGCTTAGCTTGGACAAGTCTGTCCGGGAAAGGAGGCTTTACTCGACAAATGGATTTGTCTTTAGCCTTAGATTTCTGCACAGGGATATCTGATGTTGGTGCAGAGGTAGAAGAAGCAGAGGTAGGATTAGGACTAGTTTCCTCTGTGCGAGTGATGGGTGCCGGAGATGGCACCGGTGGTGGTTGGACTCCCATGTCCACTGTTTTTCCAGATCGTAGGGTGGTTACAGCTTGCACCTCCCCTTGACAATTCTCATTCTGGCTTTGAGATTGGGATCCGATCTCATATACTGCCCCTTTGGCATTTCCTTTAGGGTTGGCAATGGGTTGGCTAGGAAAGATCCCCTTAGCTTTCTCAGCTTCCAAGTTACCTAGACGTTGCTCTAGACGAAGCATGGATTGCTGTTGCTGTTGCTCTAAGCGTTGCATAGATTGTTGTTGCTGAGTAATGAGTTGAGCTAGAAGGTCTTCGATACCAGATTTGGGGACCGACTGTTGGGGGGCAGCTAATGGGAGCTGAGGCACCAATTCGCGACTCGAGCTCATTGGGGCATTATAGTTATAGGCTGGAGAATTAGTTGGGACAATCGGTTGGTTCTGAAAGGTCTGTGGGACTCTTTGCTGATTCTGAAATGTGCTCGATTGTCCAGAGTATTGACCCTGTTGGAATTGCTGGTTCTGAGTAGATGGGTACTGATTCTGCTGGTACTGACCCTGATTGAATTGCCTATTGGGTTGATTGAACCCAGGAGGATACATGCCCTGAGGTTGACGTGGAGGTTGAGCTTGTGGTTGAGTAGACTGAGGCCTCCAAGAAAAGTTAGGGTGGTTTCTCGTGTCCGGATGATAAGATTGACTATACGAGTTCTGAGTGGGTGGTTTGTATGTGCTGAAAGCACAAACTTCTTCCTGAAGAGGATTAGACCACCCTTCATTCAAAGGACAATGCTCAGTAGTATGGGAGGGTTGCAGACAGAGGGTGCAGGATTCCATAGGGCTCTCGTGTCCCACATGCATGACTGGGGTAGATTGTTGAGTAGGCTTTTGTACAGACACAGCCAGTGCCGAGACTGACTTGCTCAACTCTTGAATGACTGATCGAAGCTCAGTATCAGCAGTAGCATCATGTCCCTTGGTTGTCCTTTGGACCGAAGTGGTTCGACTAAACTCTGAGTCAGTCGTCCAATGTTGAGAGTTTTCTCCTAACTCTCCCAAGAATTTGTATGCATCGGTCGGAGTTTGGTGCAGGAATTTTCCTTGGCACATTGACTCTACCATGGTCCGGGACTCATCAGTAAGTCCCTTGTAGAAGACATGGACAAGATTGCCCTTGTCGATGCTATGGTGGGGACACTTAGTCAGGTAGTCTTGGAATCTATCCCATGCTTCAAAAAATTTCTCATCGGACTTCTGTCTAAAGTCCTGAATGAGTTGCTTCATTTGGTTGGTCCGAGTCATGGGGTAGAATTTAGACATGAATTTGCCCACCAATTCTTTCCAACTGCTGATTGAATCAGCGGGTAAGGAGTAGAGCCAATCTGAGGCTCGGTCTTTGAGCGAGAATGGGAAAACTCGCAGACGCACATTGTCATCATCGAGGTTCTGATTCTTGAAAAGTAGGATGACATGTTGGAATTCCCGAATATGGGAATATGGGTCTTCTCTTGGGAGACCACGAAAGGTAGGCAGCATTTGGATCGTCTGCGGCCTGATCTCAAATTGTACCGCCGTAGTAGGTGGGAGAACAATGCAAGTGGGCGGATTGGCAGAGATAGGAGCGAACGTCTCGATAAGAGGTCGTTCGACTGCCATGACTACAAAGGTAGTAGTACTGGGGGAGGCGGGTGGGGAAAGAGATGGGGAAGAATTCAGTGGAGGATCCACTGTAGGGACGTGATTCTCAGATCGAATCAAGCGCTTGTTCGGACGATTCCAAACGGGCATACGCGAATGAGGCAAGCTCTATACTTGGCAAAAAGTTGCCGGAGAGGAACACTATCCTAAATGATGCACACCAAGCACAGATAATCCTATTCTAAGCAATCAGGATATATTTTAGGAATTATCTTTGTTAGTTTTGGGGCTAGAGTAGATTATGACAGTGGGCGGACCACTGGTTTATCTTTTAACCGCCGGACTAACTGTTTTGCACTCAGAGGTTCTCACCAGGCTACACTCTTCAGAGCGAATCCTTTAGTACTAGCTCTAGTTAACAACAAGGCAATCCGAAGCCTAGACAGACGTGCGGCACAATGGCTGACTTAAGTACGTCCCAGACTAACCGGATTGGTCAAGTGTATAAGAAGAGTGTTCCCTCGGGTTAAGCTAGGGTTGGTGCGTGTTCCTAGTCCACACGTAACTAACCGCCGAATAGTCCAAGATGCCACGTCGAGCTCAGTGTACTTGAGTAGCAGGGACTTATGGGTGTGTTAGACAACAGGGACCCGCGCTCGTGGTCTTATTTCGATTGGATGTTAAGCGGGTTCGCTGTGTGTGGATTTTTCCTCGAACACCGGGCTAATTGGCTCTACTTCTTGATTCTTTTTATTATAGATGGATCCTGGGGATCAATATCAGCTGGAGTGATGAGGTGGGTGATGAAATCCCACCAGTTTCAATTTTGGAGCTGGGTCTGCTCTCTTAGAGTTGATTGATTAACGGCCACTCCACGCAAGTCGAATAAGTTGTTGCTATAAAACAAATAGACAAGCGGCAATGATGCACCCAATATGCTCTGTATCGCACTCAAGGCGAGGATAGAGACTTACCTCCCGTGGGCCACGCCACGGGGTCTCCTCCGTGGGTTAGAGAGGGGTATCCTAATGGGCTTGGGCCCGACTCCACCTCTTTGAGCTTTCGCTCTCTACCCACACTGGATCGTGTTCCTGCAGAAACAGTTAGATCGCACGGTCTAGGTATGTGGGATTCTATTTGGAAGATCCTTGCCTTTTTAGGGTTCACTGAACAAGCACTGAATTTAGGCAAGTTTTTGAATTAGTTTCCAAATTCGAGATGGGTTAAAATTTAGGAATTCCCAGATAGGAAAATACCTAGATTGGAAAGTTTCCCGAACTGTGGAGATCTTCCAAGAAAGATTTGATTGCGAGATCCCTTATAATTTGGGAAATTTCCCAAAATTGAAATTCTGCTAGATTTGGGGCGTTTCCTTTTTGCAGACTTTTCCAAATTCGGAAGATTTCTAAAGATAGAAATTCTTCTAAAGAGGAAACTTCTAAGAGGGGAAACCCTAATTTAGCAGAGTTTCAAGATTCTGGAATCTTTCCAAAAATCGCAAATCCTTGATTGGTGATTTCTAAAAATCTGCAGAATATAAAACCCTAATTTTTTTTTTTTTGAATTTTGAATTTATTATTTTTTTGGTATTTTCCACTTAATCTAGGGTTTCTAAAAAACCCTAGAACAAGATCTAGCAGTTATATGGAAAGCAGTAAAATTCCTAAATTATTACAACTTTGCACTCGGCCTTCCGAGGCATTAAAAATAGTAATTTAAAAACTGCTAAAAATCAACAAAAACAAAAAATAGAAAGTTTCCCGAAAAGGTCGGGCTGTCCAAATTGAGCAGCTTTCCGATTCAGCAACTTTCCAATTCCGTCTTTACGTCCTTTTTCGCACTCCCGAACACCCGAGCGGCAGCGGCGCCATTTGAAAGTAGGATTTTTTTCCGTGTCGTTGGATCGGAAACCCTAATCTCAACAATATTTTTGTAATTTGATCCGATTATCCTGCAAAATTGATAGATTTGTATAGGGATTCGTGTCGGATGTCGATCCGCACTCTGGATTAGTCGGGTTAGCACAAATGAGAATATTGAATAACGAAAATTGCTAGAAATGATGATGGGATGAGAATGGTGGTGTAGGATCTTTAAAACATGGTTTGTGATTTTTTAAAAAGAGACTTTTATACTAACAATAAGAACACGAAAATAAAGACAAGTTCCATTAATTCATTAATCCGAAAGTTATTACAATATTTGAATCAAAATAAGCAATAAAAACTAAACTAGAAAGCTAATAAAGAAAGTGATAGAGAAAAAAAAACAAGAGAGAGAGATGAAGAATGGCTAGAGATAGAGAGAAAGTATAAGGGAGAGAGAGAAGTAGAGAGAACAAGGGTTTGAGATAGAGAAAAACATAGTGGAGAGAGAAAGTGAGAAGAGAGAGAATCTTACCAACTTACTAATGGGAGAGGATGAGTAGCAAATAGGTAGGCCATAATCGTGAGCCCGACTACACCATGCTTGATGGCAATGAGTAGAGATCGCCGGAGATCTTGGCACTAGTGGGTGGAGTTGATGGAGAGCATGTACGCTGGAGATTTGGTAGGTGGCCGTGATGGAGAAAAGTGGGGTGACGGCTGGTGTTGCTGGGAAGACAGCAACGTTTGGAGCTTTGAGATGGTGGTGCGTTGTTGCTTAAAGAGACCGTGAGACTCACGATTTCAGGTCTGCCCGGAGTGGTGATTCATTGCAGCCACGGAAAGGTTGATCACCGGTGTGTTGCAGGGAAGCTTGATGGAGAAGAACATGGTGAGTTGTGGAACGTGGGAGGCGGCTGGGTGTGACTGTTGCTGGCCGTTGAGGCTTTGAGGGGCAGCACGACGTGGTGGCTCTCCTATTGAGGACGGCTCGGGGTGCTTGGTGGAGGCGCACTAGTCCGGTTGCTTGCTCTTGAGAGGGAGATATTGGATGAGGAGAGAGATGGGGGCAGCGTGCATTCAGAGGTGTGGTGAGGGTGGCTGGAATGCAAGGGGCATGGAAGGGAGAATACGGCTATGGGAGAGCAAGGGGGTTGACGTGTTGCAGGTTGCAGGCGGTGGAAGAAGAGGGGCGGTGTTGCTGTTTGCAACACCAGAAACGGTGTGTGCAGCAGCGTGGAAGTGGTGTAGTTGGTGGTGCGGCAAGAGGCGAATGGCAGGGCGGAGAAGGAGAAGTGGAGCAGGTTCGTGCGCGGTGCTCGCAGCTGTTGCTGGCCGGAGTTGCAGGCTGCAACTCCGGTAGAAGACGCGAAGAAGATGACGAAGAAGAAGAACGAAAAAAAAGAAAAAGAAGGAGAAGGAAGAGAGGAAAAGGTCGGGAATGGTTATCGGGGAGGAGAGAAGGAGATGGGAGAGGGATTAGGGTTCGAATGAACCCCTATCCTTCTCCTTTTAAAGCTCCCTATTTCCTTTAATGGAAATAGGGTATTTTTTTAAAATAAAAAAATACGAAAAATATTTTTTTTTTTTTTTTTTTTTTTTTTTTTTTTTTTTTTTTTTTAAGTAAAAACCTACTTTATTATGGGGAATCTCCCCAATTAGTGGACCCCCCATTTAATTAAAATTATTTTTGAAATTCGCGGGGTCCACTAACTGGTCGGACAGCGGGTCGATGCTGATGGGCCCGGCTACTGGCCCACATGGACTGATGATGTCCATCGTCTCACAAGATGATGTGACAGGCATTCTGAAGGCGATCGGATGGATGGTGACTTGATTGGGACCCAGATTGGTAGATCGACGGATCTAGAGAGATCCAACGGTCCGATTGAAGATCCAACGGTCCGATGGAAGATCCAACGGTCAGAAAGCTAAGGGAGATGAGATAGAGCTGATAGGCAGGAGTTCTGGGGTTAGGTCAGTAGATTCGAGGATCGAGAGATGAAGAGAGAGAGAGAATAAGGAGAGATGAGAGAAAAAGTATCAAAAAAATGGAAAAAAAAGCACTGGCGGAGGGTCTGGAACCCTGGTCTTCACTGTGACCATCCTCACGCTTCTCCAGTAGAGTCGACCATCATTCTTTGCTGACTCATGTGGCTTTAAACGCTTTGGTCCGTCTCTTGGTCATTGGCTCTCCTACTCTCTTCGTTCTTTGGGCCGGCTTTTTGGTCCTCTTATTCAGCCCATATTTGGCCCATATCTTCTAGTTATAGCATGTGGGCTTGTTAAGCTTTGATAATGGGCTTTCATGATCGATTTGGGCCCACAAGTCTCGAAAATCGTCCCATCGAGGTTTCCTGCGACAGAAGAAGCGCGTAATGAGACTTTATCAGAACGGCTTAATATTTAGACTTCCGAAAATGTGTTTAATGCATGCAAATATACCATTTCGTCCAGAAAAGTGTGTTTTACGCAATGAGATAGACTCTTACGTAGAAAAGTGGATAATTAGAGCAGTTTTACGCAGGAGAGTGCGATAACGCTAACAGGATAAGTGCTTAAAATAAGCACTTTTGAGCGAATATCATTAGCCTTAACCCAATCCACCCAAATATTATCGCTGTTCGATGCAATTGCAAAGGTGTGTCTCAGGATCGCTGCTTTGTTCCACTTCTCTAGACTTTGGAGACCAAGCCCTCCTTCAGATTTGGGTCTACAAATAGTCTTCCAAGACAGAGCGTGATGCTTCTTGTGAAGGTCCGGACCTCCCCATAAAAATCTGGCAAAAATGCTGTTCATCTTCACAATAATACTCTTCGGGAATAAGAAACAAGAGCTCCAAAATAGCTGAATACTATTAAGAACTGATTTGATCAGTTCGAGCCTACCAGCATAAGATAAAAGTCTCCCTTTCCAAGCTTGAATTCTGCAGGTGATACGATCTAAAAGGGGCTAGCAGTCAATAGCCTTAAGCCTTTTAGAGATAAGGGGGAGCCCCAAATAACGGATAGGACTTATACCTTCAGTAAAGCCCAATACCTCCACAATTTCCTCTTTAACAGCATCTACTAGTCCAGAACAGAAAAAGGTGCTCTTTTGACGATTAGCTTCTAGCCCTGTAACTTCTTTGAAGAGGATCAAGATCTCATTAAGGGATACTGCGGATTCGACATCCCCTGCAAAGAACACCATAAGATCGTCTGCGAAGCACATATTAGTAATGATAGGGTCAGCACATTTGGGGTGTAGCTTGAAGAGTCCATCTTGTACTTTCATATTTAGAAACTTATGGAAGAGTTCCATAACAAGAACAAATAGATAAGGCGATAGGGGGTCTCCTTGCCTTATACCTTTTTTCCCAGCAAAATAACCTTCTGGACTACCGTTAATAAGAATTGAGTATCTCACTGAAGATAAGCAGAGGCGGATCCACTCAATAAGCATAGGGTGAAAATTCAGCATATAAAGAAGGTCCAGAATGAGATCCCATCTCAAGTTGTCATACGCTTTCTTCAAGTCGATCTTGACTGTGCATCTAGGAGGTCCTTTGTCCTTATGATAGTTATGGAAAAGGTTATGGCAAATGAGAATATTATCACTAATACTGCGGCCTTTTATGAAGGCAGATTGAGAGGAATCTATCAGAGCAGGTAGACAATCCTTCATCCTGTTAGCAATGATCTTCGCTATACATTTGTAGATTAGGTTACAACAAGAAATAGGTCTGAAGTCTCCTATGTTATTCGGAGTACTAACCTTAGGGATAAGAGTGATGAATGTAGAATTAACTCCCGCTGGAAGCTTGTGATGTTTAAAGAAATTTTGACATGCAAGGATGAAGTCATGCCCTATAATGCTCCAAGATTTTTTGAAGAAGTGGGCATTAAAGCCATCCGGGCCAGGAGCCTTTGAGTCCTTCATAGCAAATAGAACCTTGGTGATCTCTTCACTTGTTACCTCCCTGACCATGTCGTTTTTTTGAATGTCAGTCAAAGTTTTATCATACCTCATGGCCAGAATCACTTCGTTATTGTATAGTCTGTCTTCCGATCCCAAGGAATTCTGAAAGTGTTTCAAGATCTCCTCTTTGATGTGATGAAACTCTGTAATCTTCTGTTGATTAGAGTCATATAGACTAAGGATAGCATTCCTAGCTTGCCTTGCTTTAATGGATTGGTGGAAAAAGGAGCTGTTGCTATCGCCAAGGTTCAGCCAATCGATACGAGATTTTTGTTTCAATGCTGATTCTTCAAACTTCAACAGAGTGGCATACTGGGTCAACTTGTCATTTTCCAAAGTACTTAAATGCTCATCATTAGGATTCTCTTGGAGAAGAATCTGGACTGAATCGAGTCTGGTTTTAGCAAGAATGACTTGCTGCCGCAAATCGTTGAATGTGCTGTGGTTCCAATTCTTTAGTCTGCTCTTAAGTCGTTGAAGCTTCATAGTGAGTCGATACATAGGATTCCCAATAATTCTTTCTTTCCATACTTCCTCCACTAGTCCCAAGAAAGTAGGGTGGTCAGTCCAACAATTGAAGAATCTGAAAGGTTTCTTACCTTTAGCTATGCTTCCATACCAGCTTATACTCACAGGACTATGGTCGGAGATACCCGGAGTGAGAAATTCCACTTCAGAGTTGTTGAATTCGCTAACCCATAATTGATTCACTGAAACTAGGGTTTTTCCGCGTCGTTGGTTACGGAAACCCTAACTTCAACACAATTTGTAATATTATCCGATTATCCTGTAAAATTCAAAGATTCTGTATAGGGATTCGTGTCGGATGTCGATCCACACTCGAGGTTAGTTAGCGCAATTAAAGAGCATAAAATGACGGGGAAATTGCAGATAATGTAACACAATCATACTTTAATCATATTTATTTAACTGAACTTGTCTCTTACAATGAAAATCAAATAAAAATAACTAAACTAAAAAGCTTTAAGAGAAAATAGGCCTAGAGAGAGAAAGAGAGAACTAGAGAGAGAAACTAGTGTAAAGAGAGAGAAAGATGAAAGTAGAGAGAAATCTAATCCTAGAGAGAAGTCTAGAGAGAGAAAGGAAAGTAAAAGTAGAGAGAGAAAATGGAGGTTTGTACCTTTGGACTTACCAAGATTTGCCCAATGTTTTAATCGGCCATGAGAGCATGATGAAAGTGATCGGCCATGTGATGGTGTATTGCCCATGAGTGGTTGCGTGGTGCATGATCGGGAGTTGATTGCAGCGATGACGAGCAGCCGTCCAAGATGAAGATGTTCAGCTTGCAAAGAGGTGGAGTTGCAGGCCGTTAATGGAGGTTTGATGAAGAACCGGTGGTGGTTCTGGATGTGCATACAGCACCTAAGGAGGATGCCATGGTGGTGAATCAACAACCGAGGAGCGTCTGCTGGTTCGTGAGGAAAGACTGGAGAGGATAACCCACGATTGTAGATCCTTCTACTGCCAAGAATGAGAGGTGTTGCATGGGGGCGACTGTAGACAAGCTTCCACGTTCTAGAGAGGAAGACATGCAGTCCAGAAATGCCGTAGTAGACGGTGGTGAAAGAAGGACGGAGCAAATTGCTGGGGCGTTAGGGATAGGACTATGTAACGGGGTTGCAGACCAAGGAGGTCAGCAAGGTTGAGATGGGGAGACGGTTGTTGTGGAGGACAAACAGCAATGGTGTTGCTGTTGGTGGTGGAGAGATGGGGAGGCGAATCAGACCTGCAACAGTTATGAAGCAAGCCGGTAGAGATGGAGAGAGGAATGGGGAAGAGAGAGGCGGTGAAGAGAAGGTCGTGAGTTATTGTCCATGCAATAGATGAGGGCAACACGTACCCAAGAGGACCAGCGGCTGTGAGGTTGCAGACCTGCCGGAGTTGCAGGTCTGCTCAATTTTAATGGCTGATCTTTACACGCTGGCTTTCGGCCAGAACCTGAGGAGCAGCAGGTGACGTTACAGGCGGAGTAGCTTCTGGTTGCAGGTGGAGCGATAGGAGGAAGAAGAGAAGAAGAAAAGCAGGGGAGAATAAGAACTAGATGGCCGGAGTTGCTGCCTGCAACTTCGGTGAAGATGGAGGAAAAGAAAGGGAGAAGAAGAAGAAGAAGAAGAAGAAGAAGAAGAAGAAGAAGAAGAAGAAGAAGAAGAAGAAGAAGAAGAAGAGGAAGAGGAAGGGGCGCTCCACCCACTCGCCGGAGGAACCCGCCGGATTCGTGGAAGAGAAGAAGAAAAGATGAAGAAGATGAAGAAGAGGAGGAAGAGAAGGAAGAAAAAGAAGGAGAAGAAGGAGAGGAAAACCTCGGGAATGGTTTTGGAGAAGGAGGGAAAAAGATAGGAGGGGGATTAGGGTTCGAACGAACCCCTATCCTTCTCCTTTTAAAGCTTCCCTATTTCCTTTAATGGAAATAGGGGATTTTTTGAATAAAAAAAATAAGAAAAATAATTGTTAAATTTTTCCTTTTTTTTTTTTTTTTTTTTTTTTTTTTTTTAAGTAAAAACCTACTTTTCTATGGGGAATCTCCCCATTTAGTGGACCCCCCATTTTTTAATTAAAATTATTTTGAAATTCACGGGGTCCACTAACTGGTCGGACAGCGGGTCGATGATGATGGGCCCGGCTATTGGCCCACATGGACTGATGATGTCCATCGTCTCACAAGATGATGTGACAGACATTCTGATGGCGATCGGATGGATGGTGACTTGATTGGGACCCAGATTGGTAGATCGACGGATCTAGAGAGATCCAACGGTCCGATTGAAGATCCAACGGTCCGATGGAAGATCCAACGGTCAGAAAGCTAAGGGAGATGAGATAGAGCCGAAGGGTAGGAGTTCTGGGGTTAAGTCAGTAGATTCGAGGATCGAGAGATGAAGAGAGAGAGAGAATAAGAAGAGATGAGATAAAAAGTATCAAAAAAATGGAAAAAAGCACTGGCGGAGGGTCTGGAACCCTAGTCTTCACTGTGACCATCCTCACGCTTCTCCAGTAGAGTCGACTATCATTCCTTGCTGACTCATATGGCTTTAAATGCTTTGGTCCGTCTCTTGGTCATTGGCTCTCCTGCTCTCTTCGTTCTTTGGGCCAGCTTTTTGGTCCTTTTATTCAGCCCATATTTGGCCCATATCTTCTAGTCATAGCATGTGGGCTCTTTAAGCTTTGATAATGGGCTTTCATGATAGATTTGGGCCCACAAGTCTCGAGAATCGTCCCATCGGGGTTTCCTGCGACAGAAGAAGCGCGTAATGAGACTCTATCAGAACGACTTCATATCTAGACTTCCGAAAATGTGTTTAATGCATGCAAATATACCATTTCGTCCAGAAAAGTGTGTTCTACGCAACAGAAGAAACTATTACGTAGAAAAGTAGATAAATAGAGCATTTTATGTAGGAGAATGCAATAACGCTAACAGGATAATTGCTTAAAATAAGCACTTTTGAGCGAATATCATTCACCAAGGCTCTGTCCAGTTTACACATAATCTTTGCTGGTCCATGTTTCCGATTGTTCCAAGTAAAGTTTTGCCCTTTCGATTTTAGGTCCTCAAGTCCCATATCCGAAATACATTCGTTAAACTCTCGCATAGCAGTAAGGTTGGCAGGTAAACCCCCTACCTTTTCTTCTGTGAAACGAACTGTATTGAAGTCCCCTAGAACAAGCCAAGGACTGGAAGTATCCTTGGCTATAGATAGCAAGTCTTGCCAAAGCACCCTGCGTTCTTCCTTGCTGTTGTCTGCGTAAACTACTGTCAGAAAACAACTCAACTGAGTCTTAATATCCTTTATAGAACAATGAATGCATTGATAGCTTTTGAATATGGTGTCGATAAGGACATCTGCCGGATTCCACAAAATCCAAATCCTCCCATTCAAGGCATTACAATAATTTTCTTCAAGCTTCCATCCGGGGCTGATCCACGACTGAATCTTGCTTCTGTTAATACTCCGGATTTTCGTTTCAACTAATCCAAAGATAGACAATTTTTGGGTTTGGATAAGCTGTTTCACTTCTCTTTGTTTACTCTGACTGTTAAGCCCCCTCACATTCCATACTACTATCTTATTCATGTGGTAACTTTGTTGAAATAATACCATCAAGGGGTCTCCCTTGTTCTCTTTCATCTCTTATGCATGCAGTAACTCCACTAGTCATAACCTTGATGCCCTCTCTAATAAGAGCTAACTTGTCCTCTTTTCTTCTGAGTAAGTTCAATTCATTGGAGCTGAAGTCGGACAGGGTTCCAGCTCTGGCTGCCAAAGTCTCTTCTGCATTAATCAAGGCTGTAAATCTGTTCCCTCCAGTGCTACTATTCTGGGCGGCTACTTTAGTAGTATCTGCTATTAACTCTGGATTAGATCTAACATATATGCCTTCCTGTTGTTCAACATTTTCCATTGAGTTATTTCCACAAACATTAGTACTGCTGGTACTATTGGTATTAGTGTTATCGGTATTACTATGCTTCTTGTAACTAACCTGAGTCCAACCTTCCACTCTGTCTGGTTCACTGCTTCCTGGTTCTACATCCTGTATCGTCTTCCTTGTATTTTTCACAGCAGGAATCCAGATTTTACGCATCTTCTTCTTGTCAGTAGGACATCTTGAATCTGTATGGCCCATTAGTTTACATCCAGAACAACGTTGTGGTTTCCAAGGATATTCTACAGCAATATCCACCCGATGTCCACCTTCAGTTTCTACTTTGACTGAATCAGGCAAGGTACTGTGGTAGTTAACTTCAACACATACCCTAGCATAGGATATCCTGGTCTTGTTTTCGGTAGCAGAATCAAGACATATAGGTTTCCCTATTACACTAGCAACATGGATGATCCCCCTAGTAGTCCAAAGAATTTTAGGCAGGTCAAGCAACTTAATCCAAATAGGCATACTCGGGGTTTGGCCGATCCCCAATTCAACTTTAGGATGCCAAGGTCTGATAACCAGCAACCTACCCGATAAAAACCACGGTCCCTTGTCCAAAACTTCTTCCTTATCGGTTGGATCTGCAAATTTAATGTAGATAATACCATTATCTTGCATAGTCAGCTCCATCGTCCCTTTGAGCTTCCACATTTTCTCCAAGGAGCTCTTGACCATATAGAAAGGGAGTTTCTGTCCAATAACTTGTCCCACTAAATATTCTTCCCAATACGATTTGCCTTCATCTAAAACTTCTTTAGGACAAATGACTACAGGATTACCCTCTTCCAAATGAGGTTCAAAATAGGTAAGATCAGATCTCTTACCTCCCGCTGGATTTTTCTGAAATAAAGATTTCCAAGAAATCTTAGGATCGACTCCTACAACAGAAGATTGGCCACCATTTCCAGAAGAACGGGATGGATCTACCCGATCCAAAACCGAGGGATCCGGCGGTTTACCTCCAAGGTCAGAACCAGGTATAGTCATCAAACCCTCAAAGATCTTGATGCCTGCACCTTCTACGACCGAGGTTGAAATAACTCCGGGACCCGAAGAAGAAAACAAGATCCAGAGATCGCAGATCGCAGACCAGAAACACAAGGGATCGAAGAGTATAACCCAATGAAACTAGGCGAATCAAATCAAGTCCCCGACGGCGATGACCAAAATTAGTTTCCAAGATGGAAACCCTGGTTCACAAAATCGCCAAGAGAGGAGAGAGAAGAGTTCACCTACACCTTATCAATCATCTCAAGGCCAGAGAAGTTTAAACTTAAAAATCAGTGAAAAATGAACTTCAACAACAGACTTCAAGGGTTTTTTCTTCTTCCTCTATTCCTCAATTCTTCTCTTCTTCGTTTCGTTATGATATTGTCTAAAAAATGAACTTCAACAACGGACGTTAATGGTTTTCTCTTCTCCCTCCAGATTTCTCTTATTCCTCCTCTCTTCCTCCCTTCTTCTCTAATTCATTTTGTTTTGTTAAGTCGGTATTATATTTCAAGTTTGAGCTCAAACTGGTTGAACCAACACCATTTTAATTTTAGTGAATTAGTTCAACCAGTAATAATGGTGAAATGGATGTCAAAATTTTTTCAAAGGGATTTGTTCCAACACTTTAAATGTGTTAAAAGAATAGTCATGGAAGAGTTTGAGTCCAATTACGAGGTCCGGTTGCGAAAAAGTCACAAGTTATAGGCTTCGGAATGTAACACACAAACTGAGTCCAATTAAAGACATTGACGCACGGATGGAGCTAACTTATTTCGACTGTCACGAATCTTATTCCAACACTTCAAATGTGTTGAAACAATAGTAGTGGAAGAGTTTGAGTCCAATTACGAGGTCCGGTTGCGATAAAGTCACAAGTTATAGGCTTCGGAATGTAACACACAAACTGAGTCCAATTTGAGACGTTGACGCACGGATGGAGCTAACATGTTTCGACTATGCCGAATCTTGTTCCAACACTTCAAATCTGTTGAAACAATAGTAATGGAAGAGTTAGAGTCAAATTACGAGGACCGGTTGCGAAAAAGTCACAAGTTATAGGCTTCGGAATGTAACACACAAACAGAGTCCAATTAAAGACATTGACGCACGGATGGAGCTAACTCGTTTCGACTGTCACGAATCTTATTCCAACACTTCAAATGTGTTGAAACAATAGTAGTGGACGAGTTAGAGTCCAATTACGAGGTCCGGTTGCGAAAAAGTCATAAGTTATTGGCTTCGGAATGTAACACACAAACTGAGTCCAATTAAAGACATTGACGCACGGATGGAGCTAACTTGTTTCGACTGTCCCGAATCTTGTTCCAACACTTCAAATGTGTTGAAACAATAGTAGTGGAAGAGTTTGAGTCCAATTACGAAGTCCGGTTGCGATAGAGTCACAAGTTATAGGCTTCGGAATGTAACACACAAACTGAGTCCAATTTGAGACATTGATGCACGGATGGAGCTAATATGTTTTGACTGTTCCGAATCTTGTTCCAACACTTCAAATGTGTAGAAACAATAGTAATGGAAGAGTTTGAGTCCAATTACGAGGTCCCGTTGCGAAAAAGTCACAAGTTATAGGCTTCGAAATATAACACACAAACTGAGTCCAATTAAAGACATTGACGCACGGATGGAGCTAACTTGTTTCGACTGTCCCGAATCTTGTTCCAACACTTTAAATGTGTTGAAACAATAGTAATCGAAGAGTTTGAGTCCAATTACGAGGTCCGGTTGCGAAAAATTCATAAGTTATAGGCTTCGGAATGTAACACACAAACTAAGTGACATTAAAGACATTGACGCACGGATGGAGCTAACTTATTTCGACTGTCACGAATCTTATTCCAACACTTCAAATGCGTTGAAACAATAGTAGTGGAAGAGTTTGAGTCCAATTATGAGGTCCGGTTGCGATAAAGTCACAAGTTATAGGCTTCGGAATGTAACACACAAACTGAGTCCAATTTGAGATGTTGACGCACGGATGGAGCTAACATGTTTCGACTATGCCGAATCTTGTTCCAACACTTCATATCTGTTGAAACAATAGTAATGGAAGAGTTAGAGTCCAATTACGAGGACCGGTTGCGAAAAAGTCACAAGTTATAGGCTTCGAAATGTAACACACAAACTGAGTCCAATTAAAGACATTGACGCACGGACGGAGCTAACTTGTTTCGACTATCACGAATCTTATTCCAACACTTCAAATGTGTTGAAACAATAGTAGTGGACGAGTTAGAGTCGAATTACGAGGTTCGGTTGCGAAAAAGTCACAAGTTATCGGCTTCGGAATGTAATACACAAACTGAGTCCAATTAAAGACATTGACGCACGGATGGAGCTAACTTGTTTCGACTGTCCTGAATCTTGTTCCAACACTTCAAATGTGTTGAAACAATAGTAGTGGATGAGTTAGAGTCAAATTACGAGGTCCGGTTGCGAAAAAGTCACAAGTTATTGGGTTCGGAATGTAACACACAAACTGAGTCCAATTAAAGACATTGTCGCACGGATGGAGCTAACTTATTTCGACTGTCCCGAATCTTGTTCCAACACTTCAAATGTGTTGAAACAATAGTAATGGAAGAGTTTGAGTCCAATTACGAGGTCCGGTTGCGAAAAAGTCACAAGTTATAGGCTTCGGAATGTAAGACACAAACCGAGTCCAATTTTGGACGTTGAAGCACGGATGGCGCTAACTTGTTTCGACTATTTCGAATCTTGTTCCAACACTTCAAATGTGTTGAAACAAAAGTAATGGAAGACTTTGAGTCCAATTACGAGGTCCGGTTGGAAAAAAGTCACAAGTTATAGGCTTCGGAATATAACACACAAACTGAGTCCAATTAAAGACATTGTCGCATGGATGGAGCTAATTGTTTTGACTGTCCCGAATCTTCTTCCAACACTTCAAATGTGTTGGAACAATAGTAATGGAAGAGTTTGAGTCCAATTACGAGGTCCGGTTGCGAAAAAGTCACAAGTTATTGGCTTCGGAATGTAACACACAAACTGAGTCCAATTAAAGACATTGACGCACGGATGGAGCTAACTTGTTTCGACTGTCACGAATCTTGTTCCAACACTTCAAATGTGTTGAAACAATAGTAATGGAAGAGTTTGAGTCCAATTACGAGGTCCGGTTGCAAAAAAGTCACAAGTTATAAGCTTCGGAATATAACACACAAACTGAGTCCAATTAAAGACATTGACGCACGGATGGAGCTAACTTGTTTCGACTGTCACGAATCTTGTTCCAACACTTCAAATGTGTTGAAACAATAGTAATGGAAGAGTTTGAGTCCAATTACGAGGTCCGGTTGCAAAAAAGTCACAAGTTATATGCTTCGGAATATAACACACAAACTGAGTCCAATTAAAGACATTGACGCACGGATGGAGCTAACTTGTTTCTACTGTCACGAATCTTATTCCAACACTTCAAATGTGTTGAAACAATAGTAGTGGAAGAGTTTGAGTCCAATTACGTGGTCTGGTTGGGAAAAAGTCACAAGTTATTGGCTTCGGAATTGAACACACAAACTGAGTCCAATTTGAGACAGTGATGCACGGATGGAGCTAATATGTTTCGACTGTTCCGAATCTTGTTCCAACACTTCAAATGTGTTGAAATATAGTAATGGAAGAGTTTGAGTCCAATTACGAGGTCCGGTTGCAAAAAAGTCGCAAGTTATAGGCTTCGGAATGTAAGACACAAACCGAGTCCAATTTGAGATGTTGACGCACTGATGGAGCTAACTTGTTTCGACTATTTTGAATCTTGTTCCAACAGTTCAAATGTGTTGAAACAATAGTAATGGAAGAGTTTGAGTCCAATTATGAGGTCCGGTTGCGAAAAAGTCACAAGTTATTGGCTTCGGATTGTAACACACAAACTGAGTCCAATTAAAGACATTGACGCACGGACGGAGCTAACTTGTTTCGACTGTCACGAGTCTTATTCCAACACTTCAAATGTGTTGAAACAATAGTAGTGGAAGAGTTTGAGGCCAATTACGAAGTCCGGTTGCGATAGAGTCACAAGTTATAGGCTTCGGAATGTAACACACAAACTGAGTCCAATTTGAGACATTGATGCACGGATGGAGCTAATATGTTTCGACTGTTCCGAATCTTGTTCTAACACTTCAAATGTGTTGAAACAATAGTAATGGAAGACTTTGAGTCCAATTACGAGGTCCGGTTGCGAAAAAGTCACAAGTTATAGGCTTCGGAAAATAACACACAAACTGAGTCCAATTAAAGACATTGACGCACGGATGGAGCTAACTTGTTTCGACTGTCCCGAATCTTGTTCCAACACTTTAAATGTGTTAAAAGAATAGTCATGGAAGAGTTTGAGTTCAATTACGAGGTCCGGTTGCGAAAAAGTCACAAGTTATAGGCTTCGGAATGTAACACACAAATTGAGTCCAATTAAAGACATTGACGCACGGATGGAGCTAACTTATTTCGACTGTCACGAATCTTATTCCAACACTTCAAATGTGTTGAAACAATAGTAGTGGAAGAGTTTGAGTCCAATTACGAGGTCCGGTTGCGATAAAGTCACAAGTTATAGGCTTCGGAATGTAACACACAAACTGAGTCCAATTTGAGACGTTGACGCACGGATGGAGCTAACATGTTTCGACTATGCCGAATCTTGTTCCAACACTTCAAATCTGTTGAAACAAAGTAATGGAAGAGTTAGAGTCCAATTACGAGGACCGGTTGCGAAAAAGTCACAAGTTATAGGCTTCGGAATGTAACACACAAACAGAGTCCAATTAAAGACATTGACGCACGGATGGAGCTAACTTGTTTCGATTGTCACGACTCTTACTCCAACACTTCAAATGTGTTGAAACAATAGTAGTGGACGAGTTAGAGTCCAATTACGAGGTCCGGTTGCGAAAAAGTCACAAGTTATTGGCTTCGGAATGTAACACACAAACTGAGTGCAATTAAAGACATTGACGCACGGATGGAGCTAACTTATTTCGACTGTCACGAATCTTATTCCAACACTTCAAATGTGTTGAAACAATAGTAGTAGAAGAGTTTGAGTCCAATTATGAGGTCCGGTTGCGATAAAGTCACAAGTTATAGGCTTCGGAATGTAACACACAAACTGAGTCCAATTTTAGATGTTGACGCACGGATGGAGCTAACATGTTTCGACTATGCCGAATCTTGTTCCAACACTTCAAATCTGTTGAAACAATAGTGATGGAAGAGTTAGAGTCCAATTACGAGGACCGGTTGCGAAAAAGTCACAAGTTATAGGCTTCGGAATGTAACACACAAACTGAGTCCAATTAAAGACATTGACGCACGGACGGAGCTAACTCGTTTCGACTGTCACTAATCTTATTCCAACACTTCAAATGTGTTGAAACAATAGTAGTGGACGAGTTAGAGTCCAATTACGAGGTTCGATTGCGAAAAAGTCACAAGTTATTGGCTTCGGAATGTAATACACAAACTGAGTCCAATTAAAGACATTGACGCACGGATGGAGCTAACTTGTTTCGGCTGTCCCGAATCTTGTTCCAACACTTCAAATGTGTTGAAACAATAGTAATGGAAGAGTTTGAGTCCAATTACGAAGTCCGGTTGCGATAGTCACAAGTTATAGGCTTCGGAATGTAACACACAAACTGAGTCAAATTTGAGACATTGATGCACGGATGGAGCTAATATGTTTCGACTGTTCCGAATCTTGTTCCAACACTTCAAATGTGTAGAAACAATAGTAATGGAAGAGTTTGAGTCCAATTACGAGGTCCGGTTGCGAAAAAGTAAGAAGTTATAGGCTTCGGAATATAACACACAAACTGAGTCCAATTAAAGACATTGACGCACGGATGGAGCTAACTTGTTTCGACTGTCCCGAATCTTGTTCCAACACTTTAAATGTGTTAAAAGAATAGTCATGGAAGAGTTTGAGTCCAATTACGAGGTCCGGTTGCGAAAAAGTCATAAGTTATAGGCTTCGGAATGTAACACACAAACTGAGTCCAATTAAAGACATTGACGCACGGACGGAGCTAACTTATGTCGAGTGTCTCGAATCTTATTCCAACACTTCAAATGTGTTGAAACAATAGTAGTGGAAGAGTCTGAGTCCAATTACGAGGTCCGGTTGCGATAAAGTCACAAGTTATAGGCTTCGGAATGTAACACACAAACTGAGTCCAATTTGAGACGTTGACGCACGGATGGAGCTAACATGTTTCGACTATGCCGAATCTTGTTCCAACACTTCAAATCTGTTGAAACAATAGTAATGGAAGAGTTAGAGTCAAATTACGAGGACCGGTTGCGAAAAAGTCACAAGTTATAGGCTTCGCAATGTAACACACAAACAGAGTCCAATTAAAGGCATTGACGCACGGATGGAGCTAACTCGTTTCGACTATCACGAATCTTATTCCAACACTTCAAATGTGTTGAAACAATAGTAGTGGACGAGTTAGAGTCCAATTACGAGGTCCGGTTGCGAAAAAGTCACAAGTTATTGGCTTCGGAATGTAACACACAAACTGAGTCCAATTAAAGACATTGATGCACGGATGGAGCTAACTTGTTTCGACTGTCCCGAATCTTCTTCCAACACTTCAAATGTGTTGAAACAATAGTAGTGGAAGCGTTTGAGTCCAATTACGAAGTCCGGTTGCGATAGGGTCACAAGTTATAGGCTTCGGAATGTAACACACAAACTGAGTCCAATTTGAGACATTGATGCACGGATGGAGCTAATATGTTTCGACTGTTCCGAATCTTGTTCCAACAGTTCAAATGTGTAGAAACAATAGTAATGGAAGAGTTTGAGTCCAATTACAAGGTCCGGTTGCGAAAAAGTCACAAGTTATAGGCTTCGGAATATAACACACAAACTGAGTCCAATTAAAGACATTGACGCACGGATGGAGCTAACTTGTTTCGACTGTCCCGAATCTTGTTCCAACATTTTAAATGTGTTGAAAGAATAGTAATCGAAGAGTTTGAGTCCAATTACGAGGTCCGGTTGCGAAAAAGTCATAAGTTATAGGCTTCGGAATGTAACACAAAAACTGAGTGCAATTAAAGACATAGACGCACGGATGGAGCTAACTTATTTCGACTGTCACGAATCTTATTCCAACACTTCAAATGTGTTGAAACAATAGTAGTGGAAGAGTTTGAGTCCAATTATGAGGTCCGGTTGCGATAAAGTCACAAGTTATAGGCTTCGGAATGTAACACACAAACTGAGTCCAATTTGAGATGTTGACGCACGAATGGAGCTAACATGTTTCGACTATGCCGAATCTTGTTCCAACACTTCAAATCTGTTGAAACAATAGTAATGGAAGAGTTTGAGTCCAATTACGAGGTCCGGTTGCGAAAAAGTCACAAGTTATTGGCTTCGGAATGTAACACACAAACTGAGTCCAATTAAAGACATTGACGCACGGACGGAGCTAACTCGTTTCGACTGTCACGAATCTTATTCCAACACTTCAAATGTGTTGAAACAATAGTAGTGGATAAGTTAGAGTCCAATTATGAGGTCCGGTTGCGAAAAAGTCACAAGTTATTGGGTTCGGAATGTAACACACAAACTGAGTCCAATTAAAGACATTGTCGCACGGATGGAGCTAACTTATTTCGACTGTCCCGAATCTTGTTCCAACACTTCAAATGTGTTGAAACAATAGTAATGGAAGAGTTTGAGTCCAATTACGAGGTCTGGTTGCGAAAAAGTCACAAGTTATAGGCTTCAAAATGTAAGACACAAACCGAGTCCAATTTTGGACGTTGAAGCACGGATGGCGCTAACTTGTTTCCAACACTTCAAATGTGTTGAAACAATAGTAATGGAAGACTTTGAGTCCAATTACGAGGTCCGGTTGCAAAAAAGTCACAAGTTATAGGCTTCGGAATATAACACACAAACTGAGTCCAATTAAAGACATTGTCGCATGGATGGAGAGAATTGTTTTGACTGTCCCGAATCTTCTTCCAACACTTCAAATGTGTTGGAACAATAGTAATGGAAGAGTTTGAGTTTAATTACGAGGTCCGGTTGCGAAAAAGTCACAAGTTATTGGCTTCGGAATGTAACACACAAACTTAGTCCAATTAAAGACATTGACGCACGGATGGAGCTAACTTGTTTCGACTGTCACGAATCTTGTTCCAACACTTCAAATGTGTTGAAACAATAGTAATGGAAGAGTTTGAGTCCAATTACGAGGTCCGGTTGCTAAAAAGTCACAAGTTATATGTTTCGGAATATAACACACAAACTGAGTCCAATTAAAGACATTGACGCACGGATGGAGCTAACTTGTTTCGACTGTCACGAATCTTGTTGCAACACTTCAAATGTGTTGAAACAATAGTAATGGAAGAGTTTGAGTCCAATTACGAGGTCCGGTTGCAAAAAAGTCACAAGTTATATGCTTCGGAATATAACACACAAACTGAGTCCAATTAAAGACATTGACGCACGGATGGAGCTAACTTGTTTCTACTGTCACGAATCTTATTCCAACACTTCAAATGTGTTGAAACAATAGTAGTGGAAGAGTTTGAGTCCAATTACGTGGTCTGGTTGCGAAGAAGTCACAAGTTATTGGCTTCGGAATTGAACACACAAACTGAGTCCAATTTGAGACAGTGATGCACGGATGGAGCTAATATGTTTCGACTGTTCCGAATCTTGTTCCAACACTTCAAATGTGTTGAAATATAGTAATGGAAGAGTTTGAGTCCAATTACGAGGTCCGGTTGCAAAAAAGTCCCAAGTTATAGGCTTCGGAATGTAAGACACAAACCGAGTCCAATTTGAGATGTTGACGCACTGATGGAGCTAACTTGTTTCGACTATTTCGAATCTTGTTCCAACAGTTCAAATGTGTTGAAACAATAATAATGGAAGAGTTTGAGCCCAATTACGAGGTCCGGTTGCGAAAAAGTCACAAGTTATTGGCTTCGGAATGTAAGACACAAACAGAGTCCAATTAAAGACATTGACGCACGGACGGAGCTAACTTGTTTCGACTGTCACGAGTCTTATTCCAACACTTCAAATGTGTTGAAACAATAGTAGTGGAAGAGTTTGAGTCCAATTACGAAGTCCGGTTGCGATAGAGTCACAAGTTATAGGCTTCGGAATGTAACACACAAACTGAGTCCAATTAAAGACATTGACGCACGGACGGAGCTAACTCGTTTCGACTGTCACGAATCTTATTCCAACACTTCAAATGTGTTGAAACAATAGTAGTGGACGAGTTAGGGTCCAATTACGAGGTTCGATTGCGAAAAAGTCACAAGTTATTGGCTTCGAAATGTAATACACAAACTGAGTCCAATTAAAGACATTGACGCACGGATGGAGCTAATATGTTTCGACTGTTCCGAATCTTGTTCTAACACTTCAAATGTGTTGAAACAATAGTAATGGAAGAGTTTGAGTCCAATTACGAGGTCCGGTTGCGAAAAAGTCACAAGTTATAGGCTTCGGAATGTAACACAAAAACTGAGTCCAATTAAAGACATTGACGCACGGATGGAGCTAACTTGTTTCGACTGTCACGAATCTAATTCCAACACTTCCAATGTGTTGAAACAATTGTAATGGAAGAGTTTGAGTCCAAATACGAGGTCCGGTTGCGAAAAAGTCACAAGTTATAGGCTTCGGAATGTAAGACACAATCTGAGTCAAATTTGAGACGTGGACGCACGGATGGAGCTAACTCGTTTTGACTTTCACCAATCTTTTTCCAACACTTCAAATGTTTTGAAACAATAGTATTACAAGAGTTTGAGTCCAATTACGAGGTCCGGTTGCAAAAATGTTACAAGTTATAGGCTACGGAATGTAACCCACAAACTGAGTCCAATTAAAGACATTGACGCACGGATGGAGCTAAGTTGTTTCGACTGTTCCGAATCTTGTTCTAACACTTCAAATGTGTTGAAACAATAGTAATGGAAGAGTTTGAGTCCAATTACGAGGTCCGGTTGCGAAAAAGTCACAAGTTATAGGCTTCGGAAAATAACACACAAACTGAGTCCAATTAAAGACATTGACGCACGGATGGAGCTAACTTGTTTCGACTATCCCGAATCTTGTTCCAACACTTTAAATGTGTTAAAAGAATAGTCATGGAAGAGTTTGAGTTCAATTACGAGGTCCGGTTGCGAAAAAGTCACAAGTTATAGGCTTCGGAATGTAACACACAAACTGAGTCCAATTAAAGACATTGACGCACGGATGGAGCTAACTTATTTCGACTGTCACGAATCTTATTCCAACACTTCAAATGTGTTGAAACAATAGTAGTGGAAGAGTTTGAGTCCAATTACGAGGTCCGGTTGCGATAAAGTCACAAGTTATAGGCTTCGGAATGTAACACACAAACTGAGTCCAATTTGAGACGTTGACGCACGGATGGAGCTAACATGTTTCGACTATGCCGAATCTTGTTCCAACACTTCAAATCTGTTGAAACAATAGTAATGGAAGAGTTAGAGTCCAATTACGAGGACCGGTTGCGAAAAAGTCACAAGTTAGAGGCTTCGGAATGTAACACACAAACAGAGTCCAATTAAAGACATTGACGCACGGATGGAGCTAACTCGTTTCGACTGTCACGAATCTTATTCCAACACTTCAAATGTGTTGAAACAATAGTAGTGGATGAGTTAGAGTCCAATTACGAGGTCCGGTTGCAAAAAAGTCACAAGTTATTGGCTTCGGAATGTAACACACAAACTGAGTCCAATTACAGACATTGACGCACGGATGGAGCTAACTTGTTTCGACTGTCCCGAATCTTGTTCCAACACTTCAAATGTGTTGAAACAATAGTAGTGGAAGAGTTTGAGTCCAATTACGAAGTCCGGTTGCGATAGAGTCACAAGTTGTAGGCTTCGGAATGTAACACACAAACTGAGTCCAATTTGAGACATTGACGCACGGATGGAGCTAATATGTTTCGACTGTTCCAAATCTTGTTCCAACACTTCAAATGTGTTGAAACAATAGTAATGCAAGAGTTTGAGTCCAATTACGAGGTCCGGTTGCGAAAAAGTCACAAGTTATATGCTTCGGAATATAACACACAAACTGAGTCCAATTAAAGACATTGACGCACGGATGGAGCTAACATGTTTCGACTATGCCGAATCTTGTTCCAACACTTCAAATCTGTTGAAACAATAGTAATGGAAGAGTTAGAGTCCAATTACGAGGACCGGTTGCGAAAAAGTCACAAGTTATAGGCTTCGGAATGTAACACACAAACTGAGTCCAATTAAAGACATTGACGCACGGACGGAGCTAACTCGTTTCGACTGTCACGAATCTTATTCCAACACTTCAAATGTGTTGAAACAATAGTAGGGGACGAGTTAGGGTCGAATTACGAGGTTCGATTGCGAAAAAGTCACAAGTTATTGGGTTCGGAATGTAATACACAAACTGAGTCCAATTAAAGACATTGACGCACGGATGGAGCTAACTTGTTTCGACTGTCCCGAATCTTGTTCCAACACTTCAAATGTGTTGAAACAATAGTAATGGAAGAGTTTGAGTCCAATTACGAAGTCCGGTTGCGATAGAATCACAAGTTATAGGCTTCGGAATGTAACACACAAACTGAGTCCAATTTGAGACATTGATGCACGGATGGAGCTAATATGTTTCGACTGTTCCGAATCTTGTTCCAACACTTCAAATGTGTAAAAACAATAGTAATGGAAGATTTTGAATCCAATTACGAGGTCCGGTTGCGAAAAAGTCACAAGTTATAGGCTTCGGAATATAACACACAAACTGAGTCCAATTAAAGACATTGACGCACGGATGGAGCTAACTTGTTTCGACTGTCCCGAATCTTGTTCCAACACTTTAAATGTGTTAAAAGAATAGTCATGGAAGAGTTTGAGTCCAATTACGAGGTCCGGTTGCGAAAAAGTCACAAGTTATAGCCTTCGGAATGTAACACACAAACTGAGTCCAATTAAAGACATTGACGCACGGATGGAGCTAACTTATTTCGACTGTCACGAATCTTATTCCAACACTTCAAATGTGTTGAAACAATAGTAATGGAAGAGTTTGAGTCCAATTACGAGGTCCGGTTGCGATAAAGTCACAAGTTATAGGCTTCGGAATGTAACACACAAACTGAGTCCAATTTGAGACGTTGACGCACGGATGGAGCTAACAAGTTTCGACTATGCCAAATCTTGTTCCAACACTTCAAATCTGTTGAAACAATAGTAATGGAAGAGTTAGAGTCAAATTACGAGGACCGGTTGCGAAAAAGTCACAAGTTATAGGCTTCGGAATGTAACACACAAACAGAGTCCAATTAAAGAAATTGACGCACGGATGGATCTAACTTGTTTCGACTGTCCCGAATCTTCTTCCAACACTTCAAATGTGTTGAAACAATAGTAGTGGAAGAGTTTGAGTCCAATTACGAAGTCCGGTTACGATAGAGTCACAAGTTATAGGCTTCGGAATGTAACACACAAACTGAGTCCAATTTGAGACATTGATGCACGGATGGAGCTAATATGTTTCGACTGTTCCGAATCTTGTTCCAACAGTTCAAATGTGTAGAAACAATAGTAATGGAAGAGTTTGAGTCCAATTACGAGGTCCGGTTGCGAAAAAGTCACAAGTTATAGGCTTCGGAATATAACACCCAAACTGAGTCCAATTAAAGACATTGACGCACGGATGGAGCTAACTTGTTTCGACTGTCCCGAATCTTGTTCAAACACTTTAAATGTGTTGAAACAATAGTAATCGAAGAGTTTGAGTCCAATTACGAGGTCCGGTTGCGAAAAAGTCATAAGTTATAGGCTTCGGAATGTAGCACAAAAATTGAGTGCAATTAAAGACATTGACGCACGGATGGAGCTAACTTATTTCGACTGTCACGAATCTTATTCCAACACTTCAAATGTGTTGAAACAATAGTAGTGGAAGAGTTTGAGTCCAATTATGAGGTCCGGTTGCGATAAAGTCACAAGTTATACGCTTCGGAATGTAACACACAAACTGAGTCCAATTTGAGATGTTGACGCACGGATGGAGCTGACATGTTTCGACTATGCCGAATCTTGTTCCAACACTTCAAATCTGTTGAAACAATAGTAATGGAAGAGTTAGAGTCCAATTTCGAGGACCGGTTGCGAAAAAGTCACAAGTTATAGGCTTCGGAATGTAACACACAAACTGAGTCCAATTAAAGACATTGACGCACGGATGGAGCTAACTTGTTTCGACTGTCACGAATCTTGTTCCAACACTTCAAATGTGTTGAAACAATAGTAATGGAAGAGTTTGAGTCCAATTACGAGGTCCGGTTGCAAAAAAGTCAGAAGTTATATGCTTCGGAATATAACACACAAACTGAGTCCAATTAAAGACATTGACGCACGGATGGAGCTAACTTGTTTCGACTATCCCGAATCTTGTTCCAACACTTTAAATGTGTTAAAAGAATAGTCATGGAAGAGTTTGAGTTCAATTACGAGGTCCGGTTGCGAAAAAGTCACAAGTTATATGCTTCGGAATGTAACACACAAACTGAGTCCAATTAAAGACATTGACGCACGGATGGAGCTAACTTATTTCGACTGTCACGAATCTTATTCCAACACTTCAAATGTGTTGAAACAATAGTAGTGGAAGAGTTTGAGTCCAATTACGAGGTCCAGTTGCGATAAAGTCACAAGTTATAGGCTTCGGAATGTAACACACAAACTGAGTCCAATTTGAGACGTTGACGTACGGATGGAGCTAACATGTTTCGACTATGCCGAATCTTGTTCCAACACTTCAAATCTGTTGAAACAATAGTAATGGAAGAGTTAGAGTCCAATTACGAGGACCGGTTGCGAAAAAGTCACAAGTTATAGGCTTCGGAATGTAACACACAAACAGAGTCCAGTTAAAGACATTGACGCACGGATGGAGCTAACTCGTTTCGACTGTCACGAATCTTATTCCAACACTTCAAATGTGTTGAAACAATAGTAATGGACGAGTTAGAGTCCAATTACGATGTCCGGTTGCAAAAAAGTCACAAGTTATTGGCTTCGGAATGTAACACACAAACTGAGTCCAATTAAAGACATTGACGCACGGATAAAGCTAACTTGTTTCGACTGTCCCGAATCTTGTTCCAACACTTCAAATGTGTTGAAACAATAGTAGTGGAAGAGTTTGAGTCCAATTACGAAGTCCGGTTGCGATAGAGTCACAAGTTATAGGCTTCGGAATGTAACACACAAACTGAGTCCAATTTGAGACATTGATGCACGGATGGAGCTAATATGTTTCGACTATTCCAAATCTTGTTCCAACACTTCAAATGTGTTGAAACAATAGTAATGCAAGAGTTTGAGTCCAATTACGAGGTCCGGTTGCGAAAAAGTCACAAGTTATATGCTTCGGAATATAACACACAAACTGAGTCCAATTAAAGACATTGACGCACGGATGGAGCTAACTTATTTTGACTGTCACAAATCTTATTCCAACACTTCAAATGTGTTGAAACAATAGTAGTAGAAGAGTTTGAGTTCAATTATGAGGTCCGGTTGCGATAAAGTCACAAGTTATAGGCTTCGGAATGTAACACACAAACTGAGTCCAATTTGAGATGTTGACGCACGGATGGAGCTAACATGTTTCGACTATGCCGAATCTTGTTCCAACACTTCAAATCTGTTGAAACAATAGTAATGGAAGAGTTAGAGTCCAATTACGAGGACCGGTTGCGAAAAAGTCACAAGTTATAGGCTTCGGAATGTAACACACAAACTGAGTCCAATTAAAGACATTGACGCACGGACGGAGCTAACTCGTTTCGACTGTCACGAATCTTATTCCAACACTTCAAATGTGTTGAAACAATAGTAGTGGACGAGTTAGGGTCCAATTACGAGGTTCGATTGCGAAAAAGTCACAAGTTATTGGCTTCGAAATGTAATACACAAACTGAGTCCAATTAAAGACATTGACGCACGGATGGAGCTAACTTGTTTCGACTGTCCCGAATCTTGTTCCAACACTTCAAATGTGTTGAAACAATAGTAATGGAAGAGTTTGAGTCCAATTACGAAGTCCGGTTGCGATATAGTCACAAGTTATAGGCTTCGGAATGTAACACACAAACTGAGTCCAATTTGAGACATTGATGCACGGATGGAGCTAATATGTTTCGACTGTTCCGAATCTTGTTCCAACACTTCAAATGTGTAAAAACAATAGTAATGGAAGAGTTTGAGTCCAATTACGAGGTCCGGTTGCGAAAAAGTCACAAGTTATAGGCTTCGGAATATAACACACAAACTGAGTCCAATTAAAGACATTGACGCACGGATGGAGCTAACTTGTTTCGACTGTCCCGAATCTTGTTCCAACACTTTAAATGTGTTAAAAGAATAGTCATGGAAGAGTTTGAGTCCAATTACGAGGTCCGGTTGCGAAAAAGTCACAAGTTATAGGCTTCGGAATGTCACACACAAACTGAGTCCAATTAAAGACATTGACGCACGGATGGAGCTAACTTATTTCGACTGTCACGAATCTTATTCCAACACTTCAAATGTGTTGAAACAATAGTAAGGGAAGAGTTTGAGTCCAATTACGAGGTCCGGTTGCGATAAAGTCACAAGTTATAGGCTTCGGAATGTAACACACAAACTGAGTCCAATTTGAGACGTTGACGCACGGATGGAGCTAACATGTTTCGACTATGCCGAATCTTGTTCCAACACTTCAAATCTGTTGAAACAATAGTAATGGAAGAGTTAGAGTCAAATTACGAGGACCGGTTGCGAAAAAGTCACAAGTTATAGGCTTCGGAATGTAACACACAAACAGAGTCCAATTAAAGACATTGACGCACGGATGGATCTAACTTCTTTCGACTGTCCCGAATCTTGTTCCAACACTTCAAATGTGTTGAAACAATAGTAGTGGAAGAGTTTGAGTCCAATTACGAAGTCCGGTTACGATAGAGTCACAAGTTATAGGCTTCGGAATGTAACACACAAACTGAGTCCAATTTGAGACATTCATGCACGGATGGAGCTAATATGTTTCGACTGTTCCGAATCTTGTTCCAACAGTTCAAATGTGTAGAAACAATAGTATTGGAAGTGTTTGAGTCCAATTACGAGGTCCGGTTGCGAAAAAGTCACAAGTTATAGGCTTCGGAATATAACACACAAACTGAGTCCAATTAAAGACATTGACGCACGGATGGAGCTAACTTGTTTCGACTGTCCCGAATCTTGTTCCAACACTTTAAATGTGCTGAAACAATAGTAATCGAAGAGTTTGAGTCCAATTACGAGGTCCGGTTGCGAAAAAGTCATAAGTTATAGGCTTCGGAATGTAGCACAAAAACTGAGTGCAATTAAAGACATTGACGCACGGATGGAGCTAACTTATTTCGACTGTCACGAATCTTATTCCAACACTTCAAATGTGTTGAAACAATAGTAGTGGAAGGGTTTGAGTCCAATTATGAGGGCCGGTTGCGATAAAGTCACAAGTTATAGGCTTCGGAATGTAACACACAAACTGAGTCCAATTTGAGATGTTGACGCACGGATGGAGCTGACATGTTTCGACTATGCCGAATCTTGTTCCAACACTTCAAATCTGTTGAAACAATAGTAATGGAAGAGTTAGAGTCCAATTACGAGGACCGGTTGCGAAAAAGTCACAAGTTATAGGCTTCGGAATGTAACACACAAACTGAGTCCAATTAAAGACATTGACGCACGGATGGAGCTAACTTGTTTCGTCTGTCACGAATCTTGTTCCAACACTTCAAATGTGTTGAAACAATAGTAATGGAAGAGTTTGAGTCCAATTACGAGGTCCGGTTGCAAAAAAGTCAGAAGTTATATGCTTCGGAATATAACACACAAACTGAGTCCAATTAAAGACATTGACGCACGGATGGAGCTAACTTGTTTCGACTGTCCCGAATCTTGTTCCAACACTTCAAATATGTTGAAACAATAGTAGTGGAAGAGTTTGAGTCCAATTACGAAGTCCGGTTGCGATAGAGTCACAAGTTATAGGCTTCGGAATGTAACACACAAACTGAGTCCAATTTGAGACATTCATGCACGGATGGAGCTAATATGTTTCGACTGTTCCAAATCTTGTTCCAACACTTCAAATGTGTTGAAACAATAGTAATGCAAGAGTTTGAGTCCAATTACGAGGTCCGGTTGCGAAAAAGTCACAAGTTATTGGCTTCGGAATGTAACACACAAACTGAGTCCAATTAAAGACATTGACGCACGGATGGAGCTAACTCGTTTCGACTGTCACGAATCTTATTCCAACACTTCAAATGTGTTGAAACAATAGTAGTGGATGAGTTTGAGTCCAATTACGAGGTCCGGTTGCAAAAAAGTCACAAGTTATATGCTTCGGAATATAACACACAAACTGAGTCCAATTAAAGACATTGACGCACGGATGGAGCTAACTTGTTTCTACTGTCACGAATCTTATTCCAACACTTCAAATGTGTTGAAACAATAGTAGTGGAAGAGTTTGAGTCCAATTACGTGGTCTGGTTGCGAAAAAGTCACAAGTTATTGGCTTCGGAATTGAACAAACAAACTGAGTCCAATTTGACACAGTGATGCACGGATGGAGCTAATATGTTTCGACTGTTCCGAATCTTGTTCCAACACTTCAAATGTGTTGAAATATAGTAATGGAAGAGTTTGAGTCCAATTACGAGGTCCGGTTGCAAAAAAGTCACAAGTTATAGGCTTCGGAATGTAAGACACAAACCGAGTCCAATTTGAGATGTTGACGCACTGATGGAGCTAACTTGTTTCGACTATTTCGAATCTTGTTCCAACAGTTCAAATGTGTTGAAACAATAGTAATGGAAGAGTTTGAGTCCAATTACGAGGTCCGGTTGCGAAAAAGTCACAAGTTATTGGCTTCGGATTGTAACACACAAACTGAGTCCAATTAAAGACATTGATGCACGGACGGAGCTAACTTGTTTCGACTGTCACGAGTCTTATTCCAACACTTCAAATGTGTTGAAACAATAGTAGTGGAAGAGTTTGAGTCCAATTACGAAGTCCGGTTGCGATAGAGTCACATGTTATAGGCTTCGGAATGTAACACACAAACTGAGTCCAATTTGAGACATTGATGCACGGATGGAGCTAATATGTTTCGACTGTTCCGAATCTTGTTCTAACACTTCAAATCTGTTGAAACAATAGTAATGGAAGAGTTTGAGTCCAATTACGAGGTCCGGTTGCGAAAAAGTCACAAGTTATAGGCTTCGGAATATAACACACAAACTGAGTCCAATTAAAGACATTGACGCACAGATGGAGCTAACTTGTTTCGACTGTCCCGAATCTTGTTCCAACACTTTAAATGTGTTAAAAGAATAGTCATGGAAGAGTTTGAGTCCAATTACGAGGTCCGGTTGCGAAAAAGTCACAAGTTATAGGCTTCGGAATGTAACACACAAACTGAGTCCAATTAAAGACATTGACGCACGGATGGAGCTAACTTATTTCGACTGTCACGAATCTTATTCCAACACTTCAAATGTGTTGAAACAATAGTAGTGGAAGAGTTTGAGTCCAATTACGAGGTGATATTCGCTCAAAAGTGCTTATTTTAAGCAATTATCCTGTTAGCGTTATTGCATTCTCCCACGTTAAAATACTCTATTTATCTACTTTTCTACGTAAGAGTCTCTTCTATTGCGTAGAACACACTTTTCTGGACGAAATGGTATATTTGCATGCATTAAACACATTTTCGGAAGTCTAAATATTAAGCCGTTCTGATAAAGTCTCATTACGCGCTTCTTCTGTCGCAGGAAACCCCGATGGGACGATTTTCGAGACTTGTGGGCCCAAATGGATCATGAAAGCCCATTATCAAAGCTTAACAAGCCCACATGCTATAACTAGAAGATATGGGCCAAATATGGGCTGAATAAGAGGACCAAAAAGTCGGCCCAAAGAACGAAGAGAGTAGGAGAGCCAATGACCAAGAGACGGACCAAAGCGTTTAAAGCCACATGAGTCAGCAAAGAATGATGGTCGACTCTACTGGAGAAGCGTGAGGATGGTCACAGTGAAGACCAGGGTTCCAGACCCTCCGCCAGTGCTTTTTTCCATTTTTTTTGATACTTTTTCTCTCATCTCTCCTTATTCTCTCTCTCTCTTCATCTCTCGGTCCTCGAATCTACTGACCTAACCCCAGAACTCCTGCCCATCGGCTCTATCTCATCTCCCTTAACTTTCTGACCGTTGGATCTTCCATCGGACCGTTGGATCTTCAATCGGACCGTTGGATCTCTCTAGATCCGTCGATCTACCAATCTGAGTCCCAAGCAAGTCACCATCCATCCGATCGCCATCAGACTGTCTGTCACATCATCTTGTGAGACGATGGACATCATCAATCCATGCGGGCCAGTAGCCGGGCCCATCTTCATCGACCCGCTGTCCGACCAGTTAGTGGACCCCGCGAATTTCAAAATAATTTTAATTAAATGGGGGGTCCACTAATTGGGGAGATTCCCCATAAAAAAGTAGCATTTTACTTAAAAAAAAAAAAAAAAAAAAAAAAAAAAAAAAAAAAAATTTTAAAAATATTTTTTTATTTAAAAAATACCCTATTTCCATTAATGGAAATAGGGAGCTTTAAAAGGAGAAGGAGAGGGGTTCGTTCGAACCCTAATCCCTCTCCCCTCTTCTCCAATCCTTCCCCTTTACTCTTCCCCACGTTTTCCCTTCTCCCTCGGCCCCATTCTCCTTCTTTTCTTCTTTTCTTTTTTTTTTCTTTTCTTCATCTTCTTCACGTCTTCGCCGGAGTTGCCTGCAACTCCGGCCGTCTGGTAAGGCTTCCTTCTCCTCCTCCTCTTCTTCTTCTTCTTCTTCTTCTTCTTCTTCCTCTTCATCTGTTCCCCTTGCTGCTGCGTGCAGCATCATTTCCGCCTGACTGCAACCACCGTCTTCTTCATCTCTTACCGGAGTTGCAGCCTGCAACTCCGGCCGGCAGCGCCCCCAACTTACCCTCTCCAATATCTTCTCTCTCTCTTACTGCTAGTTAACGGCCTGCTACCATTGCAGGCCGTTATCTTCTGCTGCATCCTTCACAGGGTAGCCTAGTTCCTCCCCAAAAGACAACACCACCTCTACCACCTTGCTACCGTGAACACCAGCAGGCCGAACCAACAAGCACCAAGCCGGTGCTCTTCCTCTGTAGTTCAGATTACCTCCCCTCCATGATAACGCCTCTGATGGTTCTACACGATTAACGCCAGCTTGCACCAGACAACGCCTCTACATCTCTCCTTGTTGGCTGAAAAATAATGCTCCTCATGTCCAGCCCCAACCTGCAACTCCGGCCAATAGATCACCACCACTGCCAGCGTTTTCTCCTTGGCAGCATCTCAGGTCTGGAACGCCCCCACCATGAGCTCCTCTCTATGCTCGCTGATCTCCCTTGCATCTTCTCAGATCACACTTGTAGAAACGCTCTGGTCGGCTAGTACCATTAACGTTGTCATCTTCACCACCTGTTCTCCCTCCTTGCCGGGATAACCATGATGGCCACCTCTTAGGCTTGTAGCACCTCTTGTTATTGCGCCGGCAGAACATCAACATCCCCACTGCCCTTGGTCCATCCTCCTCCTTGGTGCACCGTAGCCACCAACTCCGATTGTTCCACTCTTCACCCATGGCATCCAAAACATGGCCCATTCATTGGCTAATTCCTTCTCCGGTATGTACTATAAGGTAATCTCCTTTCCTCTCTAGCGTTCTCTCTCCTTCATCTCTTTCTCTCTCTAGAAATCTCATTCTCTTCCTTTCTCTCTCATCTATTTTAGTTTTTTTTTTATTGCTTTCCAGTTGATTAATTGTTTTATCATAGTTTAATATTTATCTAAGCATTGTAATGAATTTTGATGTTATGCAAGTTCGTCGGAGTTATCTGGATATTTCGCTTCTTTTTCATTAATATTATAGTTCATGGTTTGCAGCAATCAACTCAAAAGAATGTTTTCAATCCCTAACTCTCCACCACTCTCACCTCTCCATAGTTCTGATAAAAATTCGTCATTTTATGTTCTTGGTTGCACGAACTAACCCCGAGTGCGGATCGACATCCGACACGAGCCACTATGCAAAATTGCCCATTTTACAGGTTAAATGTCTCGGATCAATTAAAAATATGTTGAAGTTAGGGTTTCCGTAACCAACGACGCGGAAAAATCCTATTTTCACGAGGTCCGGTTGCGATAAAGTCACAAGTTATAGGCTTCGGAATGTAACACAAAAACTGAGTCCAATTTGAGACATTGATGCACGGATGGAGCTAATATGTTTCGACTGTTCCGAATCTTGTTCCAACACTTCAAATGTGTAGAAACAATAGTAATGGAAGAGTTTGAGTCCAATTACGAGGTCCGGTTGCGACAAAGTCACAAGTTATAGGCTTCGGAATATAACACACAAACTGAGTCCAATTAAAGACATTGACGCACGGATGGAGCTAACTTGTTTCGACTGTCCCGAATCTTGTTCCAACACTTTAAATGTGTTAAAAGAATAGTCATGGAAGAGTTTGAGTCCAATTACGAGGTCCGGTTGCGAAAAAGTCACAAGTTATAGGCTTCGGAATGTAACACACAAACTGAGTCCAATTAAAGACATTGACGCACGGATGGAGCTAACTTATTTCGACTGTCACGAATCTTATTCCAACACTTCAAATGTGTTGAAACAATAGTAGTGGAAGAGTTTGAGTCCAATTACGAGGTCCGGTTGCGATAAAGTCACAAGTTATAGGCTTCGGAATGTAACACACAAACTGAGTCCAATTTGAGACGTTGACGCACGGATGGAGCTAACATGTTTCGACTATGCCGAATCTTGTTCCAACACTTCAAATCTGTTGAAACAATAGTAATGGAAGAGTTAGAGTCCAATTACGAGGACCGGTTGCGAAAAAGTCACAAGTTATAGGCTTCGGAATGTAACACACAAACAGAGTCCAATTAAAGACATTGACGCACGGATGGAACTAACTCGTTTCGACTGTCACGAATCTTATTCCAACACTTCAAATGTGTTGAAACAATAGTAGTGGACGAGTTAGAGTCCAATTACGAGGTCCGGTTGCAAAAAAGTCACAAGTTATTGGCTTCGGAATGTAACACTCAAACTGAGTCCAATTAAAGACATTGACGCACGGATGGAGCTAACTTGTTTCGACTGTCCCGAATCTTGTTCCAACACTTCAAATGTTTTGAAACAATAGTAGTGGAAGAGTTTGAGTCAAATTACGAAGTTCGGTTGAGATAGAGTCACAAGTTATAGGCTTCGGAATGTAACACACAAACTGAGTCCAATTTGAGACATTGATGCATGGATGGAGCTAATATGTTTCGACTGTTCCAAATCTTGTTCCAACACTTCAAATGTGTTGAAACAATAGTAATGGAGGAGTTTGAGTCCAATTACGAGGTCCGGTTGCGAAAAAGTCACAAGTTATATGCTTCGGAATATAACACACAAACTGAGTCCAATTAAAGACATTGACGCACGGATGGAGCTAACTTGTTTCGACTGTCCCGAATCTTGTTCCAACACTTTAAATGTGTTGAAACAATAGTAATGGAAGAGTTTGAGTCCAATTACGAGGTCCGGTTGCGAAAAAGTCATAAGTTATAGGCTTCGGAATGTAACACACAAACTGAGTGCAATTAAAGACATTGACGCACGGATGGAGCTAACTTGTTTCGACTGTCACGACTCTTATTCCAACACTTCAAACGTGTTGAAACAATAGTAGTGGACGAGTTGGAGTCCAATTACGAGGTCCGGTTGCGAAAAAGTCACAAGTTATTGGCTTCGGAATGTAACACACAAACTGAGTGCAATTAAAGACATTGACGCACGGATGGAGCTAACTTATTTCGACTGTCACGAATCTTATTCCAACACTTCAAATGTGTTGAAACAATAGTAGTAGAAGAGTTTGAGTCCAATTATGAGGTCCGGTTGTGATAAAGTCACAAGTTATAGGCTTCGGAATGTAACACACAAACTGAGTCCAATTTGAGATGTTGACGCACGGATGGAGCTAACATGTTTCGACTATGCCGAATCTTGTTCCAACACTTCAAATCTGTTGAAACAATAGTAATGGAAGAGTTAGAGTCCAATTACCAGGACCGGTTGCGAAAAAGTCACAAGTTATAGGCTTCGGAATGTAACACACAAACTGAGTCCAATTAAAGACATTGACGCACGGACGGAGCTAACTCGTTTCGACTGTCACGAATCTTATTCGAACACTTCAAATGTGTTGAAACAATAGTAGTGGACCAGTTAGGGTCCAATTACGAGGTTCGGTTGCGAAAAAGTGACAAGTTATTGGCTTCGGAATGTAACACACAAACTGAGTCCAATTTGAGATGTTGACGCACGGATGGTGCTAACATGTTTCGACTATGCCGAATCTTGTTCCAACACTTCAAATCTGTTGAAACAATAGTAATGGAAGAGTTAGAGTCCAATTACGAGGACCGGTTGCGAAAAAGTCACAAGTTATAGGCTTCGGAATGTAACACACAAACTGAGTCCAATTAAAGACATTGACGCACGGACGGAGCTAACTCGTTTCGACTGTCACGAATCTTATTCGAACACTTCAAATGTGTTGAAACAATAGTAGTGGACCAGTTAGGGTCCAATTACGAGGTTCGGTTGCGAAAAAGTCACAAGTTATTGGCTTCGGAATGTAATACACAAACTGAGTCCAATTAAAGACATTGACGCACGGATGGAGCTAACTTGTTTCGACTGTCCCGAATCTTGTTCCAACACTTCAAATGTGTTGAAACAATAGTAATGGAAGAGTTTGAGTCCAATTACGAAGTCCAGTTGCGATAGAGTCACAAGTTATAGGCTTCGGAATGTAACACACAAACTGAGTCCAATTTGAGACATTGATGCACGGATGGAGCTAATATGTTTCGACTGTTCCGAATCTTGTTCCAACACTTCAAATGTGTAGAAACAATAGTAATGGAAGAGTTTGAGTCCAATAACGAGGTCCGGTTGCGAAAAAGTCACAAGTTATTGGCTTCGGAATGTAACACACAAACTGTGTCCAATTTGAGACATTGATGCACGGATGGAGCTAATATGTTTCGACTGTTCCGAATCTTGTTCCAACACTTCAAATCTGTTGAAACAATAGTAATGGAAGAGTTAGAGTCAAATTACGAGGACCGATTGCGAAAAAGTCACAAGTTATAGGCTTCGGAATGTAACACACAAACAGAGTCCAATTAAAGACATTGACGCACGGATGGAGCTAACCCGTTTCGACTGTCACGAATCTTATTCCAACACTTCAAATGTGTTGAAACAATAGTAGTGGACGAGTTAGAGTCCAATTACGAGGTCCGGTTGCGAAAAACTCACAAGTTATTGGCTTCGGAATGTAACACACAAACTGAGTCCAATTAAAGACATTGACGCACGGATGGAGCTAACTTGTTTCTACTGTCCCGAATCTTGTTCCAACACTTCAAATGTGTTGAAATAATAGTAGTGGAAGAGTTTGAGTCCAATTACGAAGTCCGGTTGCGATAGAGTCACAAGTTATAGGCTTCGGAATGTAACACACAAACTGAGTCCAATTTGAGACATTGATGCACGGATGGAGCTAATATGTTTCGACTGTTCCGAATCTTGTTCCAACACTTCAAATGTGTAGAAACAATAGTAATGGAAGAGTTTGAGTCCAATTACGAGGTCCGGTTGCGAAAAAGTCACAAGTTATAGGCTTCGGAGTATAACACACAAACTGAGTCCAATTAAAGACGTTGACGCACGGATGGAGCTAACTTGTTTCGATTGTCCCGAATCTTGTTCGAACACTTTAAATGTGTTGAAACAATAGTACTCGAATAGTTTGAGTCCAATTACGAGGTCCGGTTGCGAAAAAGTCATAAGTTATAGGCTTCGGAATGTAACACACAAACTGAGTGCAATTAAAGACATTGACGCACGGATGGAGCTAACTTATTTCGACTGTCACGAATCTTATTCCAACACTTCAAATGTGTTGAAACAATAGTAGTGGAAGAGTTTGAGTCCAATTATGAGGTCTGGTTGCGATAAAGTCACAAGTTATAGGCTTCGGAATGTAACACACAAACTGAGTCCAATTTGAGATGTTGACGCACGGATGGAGCTAACATGTTTCGACTATGCCGAATCTTGTTCCAACACTTCAAATCTGTTGAAACAATAGTAATGGAAGAGTTAGAGTCCAATTACGAGGACCGGTTGCGAAAAAGTCACAAGTTATAGGCTTCGGAATGTAACACACAAACTGAGTCCAATTAAAGACATTGACGCACGGACGGAGCTAACTCGTTTCGACTGTCACGAATCTTATTCCAACACTTCAAATGTGTTGAAACAATAGTAGTGGACGAGTTAGGGTCCAATTACGAGGTTCGGTTGCGAAAAAGTCACAAGTTATTGGCTTCGGAATGTAATACACAAACTGAGTCCAATTAAAGACATTGACGCACGGATGGAGCTAACTTGTTTCGACTGTCCCGAATCTTGTTCCAACACTTCAAATGTGTTGAAACAATAGTAATGGAAGAGTTTGAGTCCAATTACGAGGTCCGGTTGCGAAAAAGTCACAAGTTATTGGCTTCGGAATGTAACACACAAACTGTGTCCAATTAAAGACATTGACGCACGGATGGAGCTAACTCGTTTCGACTGTCACGAATCTTATTCCAACACTTCAAATGTGTTGAAACAATAGTAGTGGATGAGTTAGAGTCCAATTACAAGGTCCGGTTGCGAAAAAGTCACAAGTTATTGGGTTCGGAATGTAACACACAAACTGAGTCCAATTAAAGACATTGTCGCACGGATGGAGCTAACTTATTTCGACTGTCCCGAATCTTGTTCCAACACTTCAAATGTGTTTAAACAATAATAATGGAAGAGTTTGAGTCCAATTACGAGGTCCGGTTGCGAAAAAATCACAAGTTATAGGCTTCGGAATGTAAGACACAAACCAAGTCCAATTTTGGACGTTGAAGCACGGATGGCGCTAACTTGTTTCGACTATTTCGAATCTTGTTCCAATACTTCAAATGTGTTGAAACAATAGTAATGGAAGACTTTGAGTCCAATTACGAGGTCCGGTTGCAAAAAAGTCACATGTTATAGGCTTCGGAATATAACACACAAACTGAGTCCAATTAAAGACATTGTCGCATGGATGGAGCTAATTGTTTTGACTGTCCCGAATCTTCTTCCAACACTTCAAATGTGTTGAAACAATAGTAATGGAAGAGTTTGAGTCCAATTACGAGGTCCGGTTGCGAAAAAGTCACAAGTTATTGGCTTCGGAATGTAACACACAAACTGAGTCCAATTAAAGACATTGACGCACGGATGGAGCTAACTTGTTTCGACTGTCACGAATCTTGTTCCAACACTTCAAATGTGTTGAAACAATAGTAATGGAAGAGTTTGAGTCCAATTACGAGGTCCGGTTGCAAAAAAGTCACAAGTTATATGCTTCGGAATATAACACACAAACTGAGTCCAATTAAAGACATTGACGCACGGATGGAGCTAACTTGTTTCTACTGTCACGAATCTTATTCCAACACTTCAAATGTGTTGAAACAATAGTAGTGGAAGAGTTTGAGTCCAATTACGTGGTCTGGTTGCGAAAAAGTCACAAGTTATTGGCTTCGAAATTGAACACACAAACTGAGTCCAATTTGAGACAGTGATGCACGGATGGAGCTAATATGTTTCGACTGTTCCGAATCTTGTTCCAACACTTCAAATGTGTTGAAATATAGTAATGGAAGAGTTTGAGTCCAATTACAAGGTCCGGTTGCAAAAAAGTCACAAGTTATAGGCTTCGGAATGTAAGACACAAACCGAGTCCAATTTGAGATGTTGACGCACTGATGGAGCTAACTTGTTTCGACTATTTCGAATCTTGTTCCAACAGTTCAAATGTGTTGAAACAATAGTAATGGAAGAGTTTGAGTCCAATTACGAAGTCCGGTTGCGATAGAGTCACAAGTTATAGGCTTCGGAATGTAACACACAAACTGAGTCCAATTTGAGACATTGATGCACGGATGGAGCTAATATGTTTCGACTGTTCCAAATCTTGTTCCAACACTTCAAATGTGTTGAAACAATAGTAATGGAAGAGTTTGAGTCCAATTACGAGGTCCGGTTGCGAAAAAGTCACAAGTTATATGCTTCGGAATATAACACACAAACTGAGTCCAATTAAAGACATTGACGCACGGATGGAGCTAACTATTTTCGACTGTCCCGAATCTTGTTCCAACCCTTTAAATGTGTTGAAACAATAGTAATGGAAGAGTTGGAGTCCAATTACGAGGTCCGGTTGCGAAAAAGTCATAAGTTATAGGCTTCGGAATGTAACACACAAACTGAGTGCAATTAAAGACATTGACGCACGGATGGAGCTAACTTGTTTCGACTGTCACGACTCTTATTCCAACACTTCAAATGTGTTGAAACAATAGTAGTGGACGAGTTAGAGTCCAATTACGAGGTCCGGTTGCGAAAAAGTCACAAGTTATTGGCTTCGGAATGTAACACACAAACTGAGTGCAATTAAAGACATTGACGCACGGATGGAGCTAACTTATTTCGACTGTCACGAATCTTATTCCAACACTTCAAATGTGTTGAAACAATAGTAGTGGAAGAATTTGAGTCCAATTATGAGGTCCGGTTGCGATAAAGTCACAAGTTATAGGCTTCGGAATGTAACACACAAATTGAGTCCAATTTGAGATGTTGACGCACGGATGGAGCTAACATGTTTCGACTATGCCGAATCTTGTTCCAACACTTCAAATCTGTTGAAACAATAGTAATGGAAGAGTTAGAGTCCAATTACAGGGACCGGTTGCGAAAAAGTCACAAGTTATAGGCTTCGGAATGTAACACACAAACTGAGTCCAATTAAAGACATTGACGCACGGACGGAGCTAACTCGTTTCGACTGTCACGAATCTTATTCCAACACTTCAAATGTGTTGAAACAATAGTAGTGGACGAGTTAGAGTCCAATTACGAGGTTCGGTTGCGAAAAAGTCACAAGTTATTGGCTTCGGAATGTAATACACAAACTGAGTCCAATTAAAGACATTGACGCACGGATGGAGCTAACTTGTTTCGACTGTCCCGAATCTTGTTCCAGCACTTCAAATGTGTTGAAACAATAGTAATGGAAGAGTTTGAGTCCAATTACGAGGTCCGGTTGCGAAAAAGTCACAAGTTATTGGCTTCGGAATGTAACACACAAACTGTGTCCAATTAAAGACATTGACGCACGGATGGAGCTAACTCGTTTCGACTGTCACGAATCTTATTCCAACACTTCAAATGTGTTAAAACAATAGTAGTGGATGAGTTAGAGTCCAATTACAAGGTCCGGTTGCGAAAAAGTCACAAGTTATTGGGTTCGGAATGTAACACACAAACTGAGTCCAATTAAAGACATTGTCGCACGGATGGAGCTAACTTATTTCGACTGTCCCGAATCTTGTTCCAACACTTCAAATGTGTTGAAACAATAGTAATGGAAGAGTTTGAGTGCAATTACGAGGTCCGGTTGCGAAAAAATCACAAGTTATAGGCTTCGGAATGTAAGACACAAACCGAGTCCAATTTTGGACGTTGAAGCACGGATGGCGCTAACTTGTTTCGACTATTTCGAATCTTGTTCCAACACTTCAAATGTGTTGAAACAATAGTAATGGAAGACTTTGAGTCCAATTACGAGGTCCGGTTGCAAAAAAGTCACAAGTTATAGGCTTCGGAATATAACTCACAAACTGAGTCCAATTAAAGACATTGTCGCATGGATGGAGCTAATTGTTTTGACTGTCCCGAATCTTCTTCCAACACTTCAAATGTGTTGGAACAATAGTAATGGAAGAGTTTGAGTCCAATTACGAGGTCCGGTTGCGAAAAAGTCACAAGTTATTGGCTTCGGAATGTAACACACAAACTGAGTCCAATTAAAGACATTGTCGCACGGATGGAGCTAACTTATTTCGACTGTCCCGAATCTTCTTCCAACACTTCAAATGTGTTGAAACAATAATAATGGAAGAGTTTGAGTCCAATTACGAGGTCCGGTTGCGAAAAAATCACAAGTTATAGGCTTCGGAATGTAAGACACAAACCAAGTCCAATTTTGGACGTTGAAGCACGGATGGCGCTAACTTGTTTCGACTATTTCGAATCTTGTTCCAACACTTCAAATGTGTTGAAACAATAGTAATGGAAGACTTTGAGTCCAATTACGAGGTCCGGTTGCAAAAAAGTCACAAGTTATAGGCTTCGGAATATAACACACAAACTGAGTCCAATTAAAGACATTGTCGCATGGATGGAGCTAATTGTTTTGACTGTCCCGAATCTTCTTCCAACACTTCAAATGTGTTGAAACAATAGTAATGGAAGAGTTTGAGTCCAATTACGAGGTCCGGTTGCAAAAAAGTCACAAGTTATAAGCTTCGGAATATAACACACAAACTGAGTCCAATTAAAGACATTGACGCACGGATGGAGCTAACTTGTTTCGACTGTCACGAATCTTGTTCCAACACTTCAAATGTGTTGAAACAATAGTAATGGAAGAGTTTGAGTCCAATTACGAGGTCCGGTTGCAAAAAAGTCACAAGTTATATGCTTCGGAATATAACACACAAACTGAGTCCAATTAAAGACATTGACGCACGGATGGAGCTAACTTGTTTCTACTGTCACGAATCTTATTCCAACACTTCAAATGTGTTGAAAAAATAGTAGTGGAAGAGTTTGAGTCCAATTACGTGGTCTGGTTGCGAAAAAGTCACAAGTTATTGGCTTCGAAATTGAACACACAAACAGAGTCCAATTTGAGACAGTGATGCACGGATGGAGCTAATATGTTTCGACTGTTCCGAATCTTGTTCCAACACTTCAAATGTGTTGAAATATAGTAATGGAAGAGTTTGAGTCCAATTACAAGGTCCGGTTGCAAAAAAGTCACAAGTTATATGCTTCGGAATGTAAGACACAAACCGAGTCCAATTTGAGATGTTGACGCACTGATGGAGCTAACTTGTTTCGACTATTTCGAATCCTGTTCCAACAGTTCAAATGTGTTGAAACAATAGTAATGGAAGAGTTTGAGTCCAATTACGAAGTCCGGTTGCGATAGAGTCACAAGTTATAGGCTTCGGAATGTAACACACAAACTGAGTCCAATTTGAGACATTGATGCACGGATGGAGCTAATATGTTTCGACTGTTCCAAATCTTGTTCCAACACTTCAAATGTGTTGAAACAATAGTAATGGAAGAGTTTGAGTCCAATTACGAGGTCCGGTTGCAAAAAAGTCACAAGTTATAAGCTTCGGAATATAACACACAAACTGAGTCCAATTAAAGACATTGACGCACGGATGGAGCTAACTTGTTTCGACTGTCACGAATCTTGTTCCAACACTTCAAATGTGTTGAAACAATAGTAATGGAAGAGTTTGAGTCCAATTACGAGGTCCGGTTGCAAAAAAGTCACAAGTTATATGCTTCGGAATATAACACACAAACTGAGTCCAATTAAAGACATTGACGCACGGATGGAGCTAACTTGTTTCTACTGTCACGAATCTTATTCCAACACTTCAAATGTGTTGAAAAAATAGTAGTGGAAGAGTTTGAGTCCAATTACGTGGTCTGGTTGCGAAAAAGTCACAAGTTATTGGCTTCGAAATTGAACACACAAACAGAGTCCAATTTGAGACAGTGATGCACGGATGGAGCTAATATGTTTCGACTGTTCCGAATCTTGTTCCAACACTTCAAATGTGTTGAAATATAGTAATGGAAGAGTTTGAGTCCAATTACAAGGTCCGGTTGCAAAAAAGTCACAAGTTATATGCTTCGGAATGTAAGACACAAACCGAGTCCAATTTGAGATGTTGACGCACTGATGGAGCTAACTTGTTTCGACTATTTCGAATCCTGTTCCAACAGTTCAAATGTGTTGAAACAATAGTAATGGAAGAGTTTGAGTCCAATTACGAAGTCCGGTTGCGATAGAGTCACAAGTTATAGGCTTCGGAATGTAACACACAAACTGAGTCCAATTTGAGACATTGATGCACGGATGGAGCTAATATGTTTCGACTGTTCCAAATCTTGTTCCAACACTTCAAATGTGTTGAAACAATAGTAATGGAAGAGTTTGAGTCCAATTACGAGGTCCGGTTGCGAAAAAGTCACAAGTTATATGCTTCGGAATATAACACACAAACTGAGTCCAATTAAAGACATTGACGCACGGATGGAGCTAACTTGTTTCGACTGTCCCGAATCTTGTTCCAACACTTTAAATGTGTTGAAACAATAGTAATGGAAGAGTTGGAGTCCAATTACGAGGTCCGGTTGCGAAAAAGCCATAAGTTATAGGCTTCGGAATGTAACACACAAACTGAGTGCAATTAAAGACATTGACGCACGGATGGAGCTAACTTGTTTCGACTGTCACGACTCTTATTCCAACACTTCAAATGTGTTGAAACAATAGTAGTGGACGAGTTAGAGTCCAATTACGAGGTCCGGTTGCGAAAAAGTCACAAGTTATTGGCTTCGGAATGTAACACACAAACTGAGTGCAATTAAAGACATTGACGCACGGATGGAGCTAACTTATTTCGACTGTCACGAATCTTATTCCAACACTTCAAATGTGTTGAAACAATAGTAGTGGAAGAATTTGAGTCCAATTATGAGGTCCGGTTGCGATAAAGTCACAAGTTATAGGCTTCGGAATGTAACACACAAATTGAGTCCAATTTGAGATGTTGACGCACGGATGGAGCTAACATGTTTCGACTATGCCGAATCTTGTTCCAACACTTCAAATCTGTTGAAACAATAGAAATGGAAGAGTTAGAGTCCAATTACGAGGACCGGTTGCGAAAAAGTCACAAGTTATAGGCTTCGGAATGTAACACACAAACTGAGTCCAATTAAAGACATTGACGCACGGACGGAGCTAACTCGTTTCGACTGTCACGAATCTTATTCCAACACTTCAAATGTGTTGAAACAATAGTAGTGGACGAGTTAGAGTCCAATTACGAGGTTCGGTTGCGAAAAAGTCACAAGTTATTGGCTTCGGAATGTAATACACAAACTGAGTCCAATTAAAGACATTGACGCACGGATGGAGCTAACTTGTTTCGACTGTCCCGAATCTTGTTCCAACACTTCAAATGTGTTGAAACAATAGTAATGGAAGAGTTTGAGTCCAATTACGAGGTCCGGTTGCGAAAAAGTCACAAGTTATTGGCTTCGGAATGTAACACACAAACTGTGTCCAATTAAAGACATTGACGCACGGATGGAGCTAACTCGTTTCGACTGTCACGAATCTTATTCCAACACTTCAAATGTGTTAAAACAATAGTAGTGGATGAGTTAGAGTCCAATTACAAGGTCCGGTTGCGAAAAAGTCACAAGTTATTGGGTTCGGAATGTAACACACAAACTGAGTCCAATTAAAGACATTGTCGCACGGATGGAGCTAACTTATTTCGACTGTCCCGAATCTTGTTCCAACACTTCAAATGTGTTGAAACAATAGTAATGGAAGAGTTTGAGTGCAATTACAAGGTCCGGTTGCGAAAAAATCACAAGTTATAGGCTTCGGAATGTAAGACACAAACCGAGTCCAATTTTGGACGTTGAAGCACGGATGGCGCTAACTTGTTTCGACTATTTCGAATCTTGTTCCAACACTTCAAATGTGTTGAAACAATAGTAATGGAAGACTTTGAGTCCAATTACGAGGTCCGGTTGCAAAAAAGTCACAAGTTATAGGCTTCGGAATATAACTCACAAACTGAGTCCAATTAAAGACATTGTCGCATGGATGGAGCTAATTGTTTTGACTGTCCCGAATCTTCTTCCAACACTTCAAATGTGTTGGAACAATAGTAATGGAAGAGTTTGAGTCGAATTACGAGGTCCGGTTGCGAAAAAGTCACAAGTTATTGGCTTCGGAATGTAACACACAAACTGAGTCCAATTAAAGACATTGACGCACGGATGGAGCTAACTTGTTTCGACTGTCACGAATCTTGTTCCAACACTTCAAATGTGTTGAAACAATAGTAATGGAAGAGTTTGAGTCCAATTACGAGGTCCGGTTGCAAAAAAGTCACAAGTTATAAGCTTCGGAATATAACACACAAACTGAGTCCAATTAAAGACATTGACGCACGGATGGAGCTAACTTGTTTCGACTGTCACGAATCTTGTTCCAACACTTCAAATGTGTTGAAACAATAGTAATGGAAGAGTTTGAGTCCAATTACGAGGTCCGGTTGCAAAAAAGTCACAAGTTATATGCTTCGGAATATAACACACAAACTGAGTCCAATTAAAGACATTGACGCACGGGTAGAGCTAACTTGTTTCTACTGTCACGAATCGTATTCCAACACTTCAAATGTGTTGAAACAATAGTAGTGGAAGAGTATGAGTCCAATTACGTGGTCTGGTTGCGAAAAAGTCACAAGTTATTGGCTTCGAAATTGAACACACAAACTGAGTCCAATTTGAGACAGTGATGCACGGATGGAGCTAATATGTTTCGACTGTTCCGAATCTTGTTCCAACACTTCAAATGTGTTGAAATATAGTAATGGAAGAGTTTGAGTCCAATTACAAGGTCCGGTTGCAAAAAAGTCACAAGTTATAGGCTCCGGAATGTAAGACACAAACCGAGTCCAATTTGAGATGTTGACGCACTGATGGAGCTAACTTGTTTCGACTATTTCGAATCTTGTTCCAACAGTTCAAATGTGTTGAAACAATAGTAATGGAAGAGTTTGAGTCCAATTACGAAGTCCGGTTGCGATAGAGTCACAAGTTATAGGCTTCGGAATGTAACACACAAACTGAGTCCAATTTGAGACATTGATGCACGGATGGAGCTAACTATTTTCGACTGTCCCGAATCTTGTTCCAACACTTCAAATGTGTTGAAACAATAGTAATGGAAGAGTTTGAGTCCAATTACGAGGTCCGATTGCGAAAAAGTCACAAGTTATATGCTTCGGAATATAACACACAAACTGAGTCCAATTAAAGACATTGACGCACAGATGGAGCTAACTTGTTTCGACTGTCCCGAATCTTGTTCCAACACTTTAAATGTGTTGACACAATAGTAATGGAAGAGTTGGAGTCCAATTACGAGGTCCGGTTGCGAAAAAGTCATAAGTTATAGGCTTCGGAATGTAACACACAAACTGAGTGCAATTAAAGACATTGACGCACGGATGGAGCTAACTTGTTTCGACTGTCACGACTCTTATTCCAACACTTCAAATGTGTTGAAACAATAGTAGTGGACGAGTTAGAGTCCAATTACGAGGTCCGGTTGCGAAAAAGTCACAAGTTATTGGCTTCGGAATGTAACACACAAACTGAGTGCAATTAAAGACATTGACGCACGGATGGAGCTAACTTATTTCGACTGTCACGAATCTTATTCCAACACTTCAAATGTGTTGAAACAATAGTAGTGGAAGAATTCGAGTCCAATTATGAGGTCCGGTTGCGATAAAGTCACAAGTTATAGGCTTCGGAATGTAACACACAAATTGAGTCCAATTTGAGATGTTGACGCACGGATGGAGCTAACATGTTTCGACTATGCCGAATCTTGTTCCAACACTTCAAATCTGTTGAAACAATAGTAATGGAAGAGTTAGAGTCCAATTACGAGGACCGGTTGCGAAAAAGTCACAAGTTATAAGCTTCGGAATGTAACACACAAACTGGGTCCAATTAAAGACATTGACGCACGGACGGAGCTAACTCGTTTCGACTGTCACGAATCTTATTCCAACACTTCAAATGTGTTGAAACAATAGTAGTGGACGAGTTAGAGTCCAATTACGAGGTTCGGTTGCGAAAAAGTCACAAGTTATTGGCTTCGGAATGTAATACACAAACTGAGTCCAATTAAAGACATTGACGCACGGATGGAGCTAACTTGTTTCGACTGTCCCGAATCTTGTTCCAACACTTCAAATGTGTTGAAACAATAGTAATGGAAGAGTTTGAGTCCAATTACGAGGTCCGGTTGCGAAAAAGTCACAAGTTATTGGCTTCGGAATGTAACACACAAACTGTGTCCAATTAAAGACATTGACGCACGGATGGAGCTAACTCGTTTCGACTGTCACGAATCTTATTCCAACACTTCAAATGTGTTAAAACAATAGTGGTGGATGAGTTAGAGTCCAATTACAAGGTCCGGTTGCGAAAAAGTCACAAGTTATTGGGTTCGGAATGTAACACACAAACTGAGTCCAATTAAAGACATTGTCGCACGGATGGAGCTAACTTATTTCGACTGTCCCGAATCTTGTTCCAACACTTCAAATGTGTTGAAACAATAGTAATGGAAGAGTTTGAGTGCAATTACAAGGTCCGGTTGCGAAAAAATCACAAGTTATAGGCTTCGGAATGTAAGACACAAACCGAGTCCAATTTTGGACGTTGAAGCATGGATGGCGCTAACTTGTTTCGACTATTTCGAATCTTGTTCCAACACTTCAAATGTGTTGAAACAATAGTAATGGAAGACTTTGAGTCCAATTACGAGGTCCGGTTGCAAAAAAGTCACAAGTTATAGGCTTCGGAATATAACTCACAAACTGAGTCCAATTAAAGACATTGTCGCATGGATGGAGCTAATTGTTTTGACTGTCCCGAATCTTCTTCCAACACTTCAAATGTGTTGGAACAATAGTAATGGAAGAGTTTGAGTCCAATTACGAGGTCCGGTTGCGAATAAGTCACAAGTTATTGGCTTCGGAATGTAACACACAAACTGAGTCCAATTAAAGACATTGACGCACGGATGGAGCTAACTTATTTCGACTGTCCCGAATCTTGTTCCAACACTTCAAATGTGTTGAAACAATAGTAATGGAAGAGTTTGAGTGCAATTACAAGGTCCGGTTGCGAAAAAATCACAAGTTATAGGATTCGGAATGTAAGACACAAACCGAGTCCAATTTTGGACGTTGAAGCACGGATGGCGCTAACTTGTTTCGACTATTTCGAATCTTGTTCCAACACTTCAAATGTGTTGAAACAATAGTAATGGAAGACTTTGAGTCCAATTACGAGGTCCGGTTGCAAAAAAGTCACAAGTTATAGGCTTCGGAATATAACTCACAAACTGAGTCCAATTAAAGACATTGTCGCATGGATGGAGCTAATTGTTTTGACTGTCCCGAATCTTCTTCCAACACTTCAAATGTGTTGGAACAATAGTAATGGAAGAATTTGAGTCCAATTACGAGGTCCGGTTGCGAAAAAGTCACAAGTTATTGGCTTCGGAATGTAACACACAAACTGAGTCCAATTAAAGACATTGACGCACGGATGGAGCTAACTTGTTTCGACTGTCACGAATCTTGTTCCAACACTTCAAATGTGTTGAAACAATAGTAATGGAAGAGTCTGAGTCCAATTACGAGGTCCGGTTGCGAAAAAGTCACAAGTTATATGCTTCGGAATATAACACACAAACTGAGTCCAATTAAAGACATTGACGCACGGATGGAGCTAACTATTTTCGACTGTCCCGAACCTTGTTCCAACCCTTTAAATGTGTTGAAACAATAGTAATGGAAGAGTTGGAGTCCAATTACGAGGTCCGGTTGCGAAAAAGTCATAAGTTATAGGCTTCGGAATGTAACACACAAACTGAGTGCAATTAAAGACATTGACACACGGATGGAGCTAACTTGTTTCGACTGTCACGACTCTTATTCCAACACTTCAAATGTGTTGAAACAATAGTAGTGGACGAGTTAGAGTCCAATTACGAGGTCCGGTTGCGAAAAAGTCACAAGTTATTGGCTTCGGAATGTAACACACAAACTGAGTGCAATTAAAGACATTGACGCACGGATGGAGCTAACTTATTTCGACTGTCACGAATCTTATTCCAACACTTCAAATGTGTTGAAACAATAGTAGTGGAAGAATTTGAGTCCAATTATGAGGTCCGGTTGCGATAAAGTCACAAGTTATAGGCTTCGGAATGTAACACACAAATTGAGTCCAATTTGAGATGTTGACGCACGGATGGAGCTAACATGTTTCGACTATGCCGAATCTTGTTCCAACACTTCAAATCTGTTGAAACAATAGTAATGGAAGAGTTAGAGTCCACTTACGAGGACCGGTTGCGAAAAAGTCACAAGTTATAGGCTTCGGAATGTAACACACAAACTGAGTCCAATTAAAGACATTGACGCACGGACGGAGCTAACTCGTTTCGACTGTCACGAATCTTATTCCAACACTTCAAATGTGTTGAAACAATAGTAGTGGACGAGTTAGAGTCCAATTACGAGGTTCGGTTGCGAAAAAGTCACAAGTTATTGGCTTCGGAATGTAATACACAAACTGAGTCCAATTAAAGACATTGACGCACGGATGGAGCTAACTTGTTTCGACTGTCCCGAATCTTGTTCCAACACTTCAAATGTGTTGAAACAATAGTAATGGAAGAGTTTGAGTCCAATTACGAGGTCCGGTTGCGAAAAAGTCACAAGTTATTGGCTTCGGAATGTAACACACAAACTGTGTCCAATTAAAGACATTGACGCACGGATGGAGCTAACTCGTTTCGACTGTCACGAATCTTATTCCAACACTTCAAATGTGTTAAAACAATAGTAGTGGATGAGTTAGAGTCCAATTACAAGGTCCGGTTGCGAAAAAGTCACAAGTTATTGGGTTCGGAATATAACACACAAACTGAGTCCAATTAAAGACATTGTCGCACGGATGGAGCTAACTTATTTCGACTGTCCCGAATCTTGTTCCAACACTTCAAATGTGTTGAAACAATAGTAATGGAAGAGTTTGAGTGCAATTACGAGGTCCGGTTGCGAAAAAATCACAAGTTATAGGCTTCGGAATGTAAGACACAAACCGAGTCCAATTTTGGACGTTGAAGCACGGATGGCGCTAACTTGTTTCGACTATTTCGAATCTTGTTCCAACACTTCAAATGTGTTGAAACAATAGTAATGGAAGACTTTGAGTCCAATTACGAGGTCCGGTTGCAAAAAAGTCACAAGTTATAGGCTTCGGAATATAACTCACAAACTGAGTCCAATTAAAGACATTGTCGCATGGATGGAGCTAATTGTTTTGACTGTCCCGAATCTTCTTCCAACACTTCAAATGTGTTGGAACAATAGTAATGGAAGAGTTTGAGTCCAATTACGAGGTCCGGTTGCGAATAAGTCACAAGTTATTGGCTTCGGAATGTAACACACAAACTGAGTCCAATTAAAGACATTGACGCACGGATGGAGCTAACTTGTTTCGACTGTCACGAATCTTGTTCCAACACTTCAAATGTGTTGAAACAATAGTAATGGAAGAGTTTGAGTCCAATTACGAGGTCCGGTTGCAAAAAAGTCACAAGTTATAAGCTTCGGAATATAACACACAAACTGAGTCCAATTAAAGACATTGACGCACGGATGGAGCTAACTTGTTTCGACTGTCACGAATCTTGTTCCAACACTTCAAATGTGTTGAAACAATAGTAATGGAAGAGTTTGAGTCCAATTACGAGGTCCGGTTGCAAAAAAGTCACAAGTTATATGCTTCGGAATATAACACACAAACTGAGTCCAATTAAAGACATTGACGCACGGATAGAGCTAACTTGTTTCTACTGTCACGAATCTTATTCCAACACTTCAAATGTGTTGAAACAATAGTAGTGGAAGAGTATGAGTCCAATTACGTGGTCTGGTTGCGAAAAAGTCACAAGTTATTGGCTTCGAAATTGAGCACACAAACTGAGTCCAATTTGAGACAGTGATGCACGGATGGAGCTAATATGTTTCGACTGTTCCGAATCTTGTTCCAACACTTCAAATGTGTTGAAACAATAGTAGTGGAAGAATTTGAGTCCAATTACAAGGTCCGGTTGCGATAAAGTCACAAGTTATAGGCTTCGGAATGTAAGACACAAACCGAGTCCAATTTGAGATGTTGACGCACTGATGGAGCTAACTTGTTTCGACTATTTCGAATCTTGTTCCAACAGTTCAAATGTGTTGAAACAATAGTAATGGAAGAGTTTGAGTCCAATTACGAAGTCCGGTTGCGATAGAGTCACAAGTTATAGGCTTCGGAATGTAACACACAAACTGAGTCCAATTTGAGACATTGATGCACGGATGGAGCTAATATGTTTCGACTGTTCCAAATCTTGTTCCAACACTTCAAATGTGTTGAAACAATAGTAATGGAAGAGTTTGAGTCCAATTACGAGGTCCGGTTGCGAAAAAGTCACAAGTTATATGCTTCGGAATATAACACACAAACTGAGTCCAATTAAAGACATTGACGCACGGATGGAGCTAACTTGTTTCGACTGTCCCGAATCTTGTTCCAACACTTTAAATGTGTTGAAACAATAGTAATGGAAGAGTTGGAGTCCAATTACGAGGTCCGGTTGCGAAAAAGTCACAAGTTATAGGCTTCGGAATGTAACACACAAACTGAGTGCAATTAAAGACATTGACGCACGGATGGAGCTAACTTGTTTCGACTGTCACGACTCTTATTCCAACACTTCAAATGTGTTGAAACAATAGTAGTGGACGAGTTAGAGTCCAATTACGAGGTCCGGTTGCGAAAAAGTCACAAGTTATTGGCTTCGGAATGTAACACACAAACTGAGTGCAATTAAAGACATTGACGCACGGATGGAGCTAACTTATTTCGACTGTCACGAATCTTATTCCAACACTTCAAATGTGTTGAAACAATAGTAGTGGAAGAATTTGAGTCCAATTATGAGGTCCGGTTGCGATAAAGTCACAAGTTATAGGCTTCGGAATGTAACACACAAATTGAGTCCAATTTGAGATGTTGACGCACGGATGGAGCTAACATGTTTCGACTATGCCGAATCTTGTTCCAACACTTCAAATCTGTTGAAACAATAGTAATGGAAGAGTTAGAGTCCAATTACGAGGACCAGTTGCGAAAAAGTCACAAGTTATAGGCTTCGGAATGTAACACACAAACTGAGTCCAATTAAAGACATTGACGCACGGACGGAGCTAACTCGTTTCGACTGTCACGAATCTTATTCCAACACTTCAAATGTGTTGAAACAATAGTAGTGGACGAGTTAGAGTCCAATTACGAGGTTCGGTTGCGAAAAAGTCACAAGTTATTGGCTTCGGAATGTAATACACAAACTTAGTCCAATTAAAGACATTGACGCACGGATGGAGCTAACTTGTTTCGACTGTCCCGAATCTTGTTCCAACACTTCAAATGTGTTGAAACAATAGTAATGGAAGAGTTTGAGTCTAATTACGAGGTCCGGTTGCGAAAAAGTCACAAGTTATTGGCTTCGGAATGTAACACACAAACTGTGTCCAATTAAAGACATTGACGCACGGATGGAGCTAACTCGTTTCGACTGTCACGAATCTTATTCCAACACTTCAAATGTGTTAAAACAATAGTAGTGGATGAGTTAGAGTCCAATTACAAGGTCCGGTTGCGAAAAAGTCACAAGTTATTGGGTTCGGAATGTAACACACAAACTGAGTCCAATTAAAGACATTGTCGCACGGATGGAGCTAACTTATTTCGACTGTCCCGAATCTTGTTCCAACACTTCAAATGTGTTGAAACAATAGTAATGGAAGAGTTTGAGTGCAATTACAAGGTCCGGTTGCGAAAAAATCACAAGTTATAGGCTTCGGAATGTAAGACACAAACCGAGTCCAATTTTGGACGTTGAAGCACGGATGGCGCTAACTTGTTTCGACTATTTCGAATCTTGTTCCAACACTTCAAATGTGTTGAAACAATAGTAATGGAAGACTTTGAGTCCAATTACGAGGTCCGGTTGCAAAAAAGTCACAAGTTATAGGCTTCGGAATATAACTCACAAACTGAGTCCAATTAAAGACATTGTCGCATGGATGGAGCTAATTGTTTTGACTGTCCCGAATCTTCTTCCAACACTTCAAATGTGTTGGAACAATAGTAATGGAAGAGTTTGAGTCCAATTACGAGGTCCGGTTGCGAAAAAGTCACAAGTTATTGGCTTCGGAATGTTACACACAAACTGAGTCCAATTAAAGACATTGACGCACGGATGGAGCTAACTTGTTTCGACTGTCACGAATCTTGTTCCAACACTTCAAATGTGTTGAAACAATAGTAATGGAAGAGTTTGAGTCCAATTACGAGGTCCGGTTGCAAAAAAGTCACAAGTTATAAGCTTCGGAATATAACACACAAACTGAGTCCAATTAAAGACATTGACGCACGGATGGAGCTAACTTGTTTCGACTGTCACGAATCTTGTTCCAACACTTCAAATGTGTTGAAACAATAGTAATGGAAGAGTTTGATTCCAATTACGAGGTCCGGTTGCAAAAAAGTCACAAGTTATATGCTTCGGAATATAACACACAAACTGAGTCCAATTAAAGACATTGACGCACGGATAGAGCTAACTTGTTTCTACTGTCACGAATCTTATTCCAACACTTCAAATGTGTTGAAACAATAGTAGTGGAAGAGTATGAGTCCAATTACGTGGTCTGGTTGCGAAAAAGTCACAAGTTATTGGCTTCGAAATTGAACACACAAACTGAGTCCAATTTGAGACAGTGATGCACGGATGGAGCTAATATGTTTCGACTGTTCCGAATCTTGTTCCAACACTTCAAATGTGTTGAAAAATAGTAATGGAAGAGTTTGAGTCCAATTACAAGGTCCGGTTGCAAAAAAGTCACAAGTTATAGGCTCCGGAATGTAAGACACAAACCGAGTCCAATTTGAGATGTTGACGCACTGATGGAGCTAACTTGTTTCGACTATTTCGAATCTTGTTCCAACAGTTCAAATGTGTTGAAACAATAGTAATGGAAGAGTTTGAGTCCAATTACGAAGTCCGGTTGCGATAGAGTCACAAGTTATAGGCTTCGGAATGTAACACACAAACTGAGTCCAATTTGAGACATTGATGCACGGATGGAGCTAATATGTTTCGACTGTTCCAAATCTTGTTCCAACACTTCAAATGTGTTGAAACAATAGTAATGGAAGAGTTTGAGTCCAATTACGAGGTCCGATTGCGAAAAAGTCACAAGTTATATGCTTCGGAATATAACACACAAACTGAGTCCAATTAAAGACATTGACGCACGGATGGAGCTAACTTGTTTCGACTGTCCCGAATCTTGTTCCAACACTTTAAATGTGTTGAAACAATAGTAATGGAAGAGTTGGAGTCCAATTATAAGGTCCGGTTGTGAAAAAGTCATAAGTTATAGGCTTCGGAATGTAACACACAAACTGAGTGCAATTAAAGACATTGACGCACGGATGGAGCTAACTTGTTTCGACTGTCACGACTCTTATTCCAACACTTCAAATGTGTTGAAACAATAGTAGTGGACGAGTTAGAGTCCAATTACGAGGTCCGATTGCGAAAAAGTCACAAGTTATTGGCTTCGGAATGTAACACACAAACTGAGCGCAATTAAAGACATTGACGCACGGATGGAGCTAACTTATTTCGACTGTCACGAATCTTATTCCAACACTTCAAATGTGTTGAAACAATAGTAGTGGAAGAATTTGAGTCCAATTATGAGGTCCGGTTGCGATAAAGTCACAAGTTATAGGCTTCGGAATGTAACTCACAAATTGAGTCCAATTTGAGATGTTGACGCACGGATGGAGCTAACATGTTTCGACTATGCCGAATCTTGTTCCAACACTTCAAATCTGTTGAAACAATAGTAATGGAAGAGTTAGAGTCCAATTACGAGGACCGGTTGCGAAAAAGTCACAAGTTATACGCTTCGGAATGTAACACACAAACTGAGTCCAATTAAAGACATTGACGCACGGACGGAGCTAACTCGTTTCGACTGTCACGAATCTTATTCCAACACTTCAAATGTGTTGAAACAATAGTAGTGGACGAGTTAGAGTCCAATTACGAGGTTCGGTTGCTAAAAAGTCACAAGTTATTGGCTTCGGAATGTAATACACAAACTGAGTCCAATTAAAGACATTGACGCACGGATGGAGCTAACTTGTTTCGACTGTCCCGAATCTTGTTCCAACACTTCAAATGTGTTGAAACAATAGTAATGGAAGAGTTTGAGTCCAATTACGAGGTCCGGTTGCGAAAAAGTCACAAGTTATTGGCTTCGGAATGTAACACACAAACTGTGTCCAATTAAAGACATTGACGCACGGATGGAGCTAACTCGTTTCGACTGTCACGAATCTTATTCCAACACTTCAAATGTGTTGAAACAATAGTAGTGGATGAGTTAGAGTCCAATTACAAGGTCCGGTTGCGAAAAAGTCACAAGTTATTGGGTTCGGAATGTAACACACAAACTGAGTCCAATTAAAGACATTGTCGCACGGATGGAGCTAACTTATTTCGACTGTCCCGAATCTTGTTCCAACACTTCAAATGTGTTGAAACAATAGTAATGGAAGAGTTTGAGTGCAATTACAAGGTCCGGTTGCGAAAAAATCACAAGTTATAGGCTTCGGAATGTAAGACACAAACCGAGTCCAATTTTGGACGTTGAAGCACGGATGGCGCTAACTTGTTTCGACTATTTCGAATCTTGTTCCAACACTTCAAATGTGTTGAAACAATAGTAATGGAAGACTTTGAGTCCAATTACGAGGTCCGGTTGCAAAAAAGTCACAAGTTATAGGCTTCGGAATATAACTCACAAACTGAGTCCAATTAAAGACATTGTCGCATGGATGGAGCTAATTGTTTTGACTGTCCCGAATCTTCTTCCAACACTTCAAATGTGTTGGAAAAATAGTAATGGAAGAGTTTGAGTCCAATTACGAGGTCCGGTTGCGAAAAAGTCACAAGTTATTGGCTTCGGAATGTAACACACAAACTGAGTCCAATTAAAGACATTGACGCACGGATGGAGCTAACTTGTTTCGACTGTCACGAATCTTGTTCCAACACTTCAAATGTGTTGAAACAATAGTAATGGAAGAGTTTGAGTCCAATTACGAGGTCCGGTTGCAAAAAAGTCACAAGTTATAAGCTTCGGAATATAACACACAAACTGAGTCCAATTAAAGACATTGACGCACGGATGGAGCTAACTTGTTTCGACTGTCACGAATCTTGTTCCAACACTTCAAATGTGTTGAAACAATAGTAATGGAAGAGTTTGAGTCCAATTACGAGGTCCGGTTGCAAAAAAGTCACAAGTTATATGCTTCGGAATATAACACACAAACTGAGTCCAATTAAAGACATTGACGCACGGATAGAGCTAACTTGTTTCTACTGTCACGAATCTTATTCCAACACTTCAAATGTGTTGAAACAATAGTAGTGGAAGAGTATGGGTCCAATTACGTGGTCTGGTTGCGAAAAAGTCACAAGTTATTGGCTTCGAAATTGAACACACAAACTGAGTCCAATTTGAGACAGTGATGCACGGATGGAGCTAATATGTTTCGACTGTTCCGAATCTTGTTCCAACACTTCAAATGTGTTGAAATAGAGTAATGGAAGAGTTTGAGTCCAATTACAAGGTCCGGTTGCAAAAAAGTCACAAGTTATAGGCTCCGGAATGTAAGACACAAACCAAGTCCAATTTGAGATGTTGACGCACTGATGGAGCTAACTTGTTTCGACTATTTCGAATCTTGTTCCAACAGTTCAAATGTGTTGAAACAATAGTAATGGAAGAGTTTGAGTCCAATTACGAAGTCCGGTTGCGATAGAGTCACAAGTTATAGGCTTCGGAATGTAACACATAAACGGAGTCCAATTTGAGACATTGATGCACGGATGGAGCTAATATGTTTCGACTGTTCCAAATCTTGTTCCAACACTTCAAATGTGTTGAAACAATAGTAATGGAAGAGTTTGAGTCCAATTACGAGGTCCGATTGCGAAAAAGTCACAAGTTATATGCTTCGGAATATAACACACAAACTGAGTCCAATTAAAGACATTGACGCACGGATGGAGCTAACTTGTTTCGACTGTCCCGAATCTTGTTCCAACACTTTAAATGTGTTGAAACAATAGTAATGGAAGAGTTGGAGTCCAATTACGAGGTCCGGTTGCGAAAAAGTCATAAGTTATAGGCTTCGGAATGTAACACACAAACTGAGTGCAATTAAAGACATTGACGCACGGATGGAGCTAAATTATTTCGACTGTCACGAATCTTATTCCAACACTTCAAATGTGTTGAAACAATAGTAGTGGAAGAATTTGAGTCCAATTATGAGGTCCGGTTGCGATAAAGTCACAAGTTATAGGCTTCGGAATGTAACTCACAAATTGAGTCCAATTTGAGATGTTGACGCACGGATGGAGCTAACTTGTTTCGACTGTCACGAATCTTGTTCCAACACTTCAAATGTGTTGAAACAATAGTAATGGAAGAGTTTGAGTCCAATTACGAGGTCCGGTTGCGAAAAAGTCACATGTTATAGGCTTCGGAATGTAACACACAAACTGAGTCCAATTAAAGACATTGACGCACGGACGGAGCTAACTCGTTTCGACTGTCACGAATCTTATTCCAACACTTCAAATGTGTTGAAACAATAGTAGTGGACGAGTTAGAGTCCAATTACGAGGTTCGGTTGCTAAAAAGTCACAAGTTATTGGCTTCGGAATGTAATACACAAACTGAGTCCAATTAAAGACATTGACGCACGGATGGAGCTAACTTGTTTCGACTGTCCCGAATCTTGTTCCAACACTTCAAATGTGTTGAAACAATAGTAATGGAAGAGTTTGAGTCCAATTATGAGGTCCGGTTGCGAAAAAGTCACAAGTTATTGGCTTCGGAATGTAACACACAAACTGTGTCCAATTAAAGACATTGACGCACGGATGGAGCTAACTCGTTTCGACTGTCACGAATCTTATTCCAACACTTCAAATGTGTTGAAACAATAGTAGTGGATGAGTTAGAGTCCAATTACAAGGTCCGGTTGCGAAAAAGTCACAAGTTATTGGGTTCGGAATGTAACACACAAACTGAGTCCAATTAAAGACATTGTCGCACGGATGGAGCTAACTTATTTCGACTGTCCCGAATCTTGTTCCAACACTTCAAATGTGTTGAAACAATAGTAATGGAAGAGTTTGAGTGCAATTACGAGGTCCGGTTGCGAAAAAATCACAAGTTATAGGCTTCGGAATGTAAGACACAAACCGAGTCCAATTTTGGACGTTGAAGCACGGATGGCGCTAACTTGTTTCGACTATTTCGAATCTTGTTCCAACACTTCAAATGTGTTGAAACAATAGTAATGGAAGACTTTGAGTCCAATTACGAGGTCCGGTTGCAAAAAGGTCACAAGTTATAGGTTTCGGAATATAACACACAAACTGAGTCCAATTAAAGACATTGTCGCATGGATGGAGCTAATTGTTTTGACTGTCCCGAATCTTCTTCCAACACTTCAAATGTGTTGGAACAATAGTAATGGAAGAGTTTGAGTCCAATTACGAGGTCCGGTTGCGAAAAAGTCACAAGTTATTGGCTTCGGAATGTAACACACAAACTGAGTCCAATTAAAGACATTGACGCACGGATGGAGCTAACTTGTTTCGACTGTCACGAATCTTGTTCCAACACTTCAAATGTGTTGAAACAATAGTAATGGAAGAGTTTGAGTCCAATTACGAGGTCCGGTTGCAAAAAAGTCACAAGTTATAAGCTTCGGAATATAACACACAAACTGAGTCCAATTAAAGACATTGACGCACGGATGGAGCTAACTTGTTTCGACTGTCACGAATCTTGTTCCAACACTTCAAATGTGTTGAAACAATAGTAATGGAAGAGTTTGAGTCCAATTACGAGGTCCGGTTGCAAAAAAGTCACAAGTTATATGCTTCGGAATATAACACACAAACTGAGTCCAATTAAAGACATTGACGCACGGATAGAGCTAACTTGTTTCTACTGTCACGAATCTTATTCCAACACTTCAAATGTGTTGAAACAATAGTAGTGGAAGAGTTTGAGTCCAATTACGTGGTCTGGTTGCGAAAAAGTCACAAGTTATTGGCTTCGAAATTGAACACACAAACTGAGTCCAATTTGAGACAGTGATGCACGGATGGAGCTAATATGTTTCGACTGTTCCGAATCTTGTTCCAACACTTCAAATGTGTTGAAATATAGTAATGGAAGAGTTTGAGTCCAATTACAAGGTCCGGTTGCAAAAAAGTCACAAGTTATAGGCTTCGGAATGTAAGACACAAACCGAGTCCAATTTGAGATGTTGACGCACTGATGGAGCTAACTTGTTTCGACTATTTCGAATCTTGTTCCAACAGTTCAAATGTGTTGAAACAATAGTAATGGAAGAGTTTGAGTCCAATTACGAAGTCCGGTTGCGATAGAGTCACAAGTTATAGGCTTCGGAATGTAACACACAAACTAAGTCCAATTTGAGACATTGATGCACGGATGGAGCTAATATGTTTCGACTGTTCCAAATCTTGTTCCAACACTTCAAATGTGTTGAAACAATAGTAATGGAAGAGTTTGAGTCCAATTACGAGGTCCGGTTGCGAAAAAGTCACAAGTTATATGCTTCGGAATATAACACACAAACTGAGTCCAATTAAAGACATTGACGCACGGATGGAGCTAACTTGTTTCGACTGTCCCGAATCTTGTTCCAACACTTTAAATGTGTTGAAACAATAGTAATGGAAGAGTTGGAGTCCAATTACGAGGTCCGGTTGCGAAAAAGTCATAAGTTATAGGCTTCGGAATGTAACACACAAACTGAGTGCAATTAAAGACATTGACGCACGGATGGAGCTAACTTGTTTCGACTGTCACGACTCTTATTCCAACACTTCAAATGTGTTGAAACAATAGTAGTGGACGAGTTAGAGTCCAATTACGAGGTCCGGTTGCGAAAAAGTCACAAGTTATTGGCTTCGGAATGTAACACACAAACTGAGTGCAATTAAAGACATTGACGCACGGATGGAGCTAACTTATTTCGACTGTCACGAATCTTATTCCAACACTTCAAATGTGTTGAAACAATAGTAGTGGAAGAATTTGAGTCCAATTATGAGGTCCGGTTGCGATAAAGTCACAAGTTATAGGCTTCGGAATGTAACACACAAATTGAGTCCAATTTGAGATGTTGACGCACGGATGGAGCTAACATGTTTCGACTATGCCGAATCTTGTTCCAACACTTCAAATCTGTTGAAACAATAGTAATGGAAGAGTTAGAGTCCAATTACAAGGACCGGTTGCGAGAAAGTCACAAGTTATAGGCTTCGGAATGTAACACACAAACTGAGTCCAATTAAAGACATTGACGCACGGACGGAGCTAACTCGTTTCGACTGTCACGAATCTTATTCCAACACTTCAAATGTGTTGAAACAATAGTAGTGGACGAGTTAGAGTCCAATTACGAGGTTCGGTTGCGAAAAAGTCACAAGTTATTGGCTTCGGAATGTAATACACAAACTGAGTCCAATTAAAGACATTGACGCACGGATGGAGCTAACTTGTTTCAACTGTCCCGAATCTTGTTCCAACACTTCAAATGTGTTGAAACAATAGTAATGGAAGAGTTTGAGTCCAATTACGAGGTCCGGTTGCGAAAAAGTCACAAGTTATTGGCTTCAGAATGTAACACACAAACTGTGTCCAATTAAAGACATTGACGCACGGATGGAGCTAACTCGTTTCGACTGTCACGAATCTTATTCCAACACTTCAAATGTGTTGAAACAATAGTAGTGGATGAGTTAGAGTCCAATTACAAGGTCCGGTTGCGAAAAAGTCACAAGTTATTGGGTTCGGAATGTAACACACAAACTGAGTCCAATTAAAGACATTGTCGCACGGATGGAGCTAACTTATTTCGACTGTCCCGAATCTTGTTCCAACACTTCAAATGTGTTGAAACAATAGTAATGGAAGAGCTTGAGTGCAATTACGAGGTCCGGTTGCGAAAAAATCACAATTTATAGGCTTCGGAATGTAAGACACAAACCGAGTCCAATTTTGGACGTTGAAGCACGGATGGCGCTAACTTGTTTCGACTATTTCGAATCTTGTTCCAACACTTCAAATGTGTTGAAACAATAGTAATGGAAGACTTTGAGTCCAATTACGAGGTCCGGTTGCAAAAAAGTCACAAGTTATAGGCTTCGGAATATAACACACAAACTGAGTCCAATTAAAGACATTGTCGCATGGATGGAGCTAATTGTTTTGACTATCCCGAATCTTCTTCCAACACTTCAAATGTGTTGGAACAATAGTAATGGAAGAGTTTGAGTCCAATTACGAGGTCCGGTTGCGAAAAAGTCACAAGTTATTGGCTTCGGAATGTAACACACAAACTGAGTCCAATTAAAGACATTGACGCACGGATGGAGCTAACTTGTTTCGACTGTCACGAATCTTGTTCCAACACTTCAAATGTGTTGAAACAATAGTAATGGAAGAGTTTGAGTCCAATTACGAGGTCCGGTTGCAAAAAAGTCACAAGTTATAAGCTTCGGAATATAACACACAAACTGAGTCCAATTAAAGACATTGACGCACGGATGGAGCTAACCTGTTTCGACTGTCACGAATCTTGTTCCAACACTTCAAATGTATTGAAACAATAGTAATGGAAGAGTTTGAGTCCAATTATGAGGTCCGGTTGCAAAAAAGTCACAAGTTATATGCTTCGGAATATAACACACAAACTGAGTCCAATTAAAGACATTGACGCACGGATGGAGCTAACTTGTTTCTACTGTCACGAATCTTATTCCAACACTTCAAATGTGTTGAAACAATAGTAGTGGAAGAGTTTGAGTCCAATTACGTGGTCTGGTTGCGAAAAAGTCACAAGTTATTGGCTTCGAAATTGAACACACAAACTGAGTCCAATTTGAGACAGTGATGCACGGATGGAGCTAATATGTTTCGACTGTTCCGAATCTTGTTCCAACACTTCAAATGTGTTGAAATATAGTAATGGAAGAGTTTGAGTCCAATTACGAGGTCCGGTTGCAAAAAAGTCACAAGTTATAGGCTTCGAAATGTAAGACACAAACCGAGTCCAATTTGAGATGTTGACGCACTGATGGAGCTAACTTGTTTCGACTATTTCGAATCTTGTTCCAACAGTTCAAATGTGTTGAAACAATAGTAATGGAAGAGTTTGAGTCCAATTACGAGGTCCGGTTGCGAAAAAGTCACAAGTTATTGGCTTCGGATTGTAACACACAAACTGAGTCCAATTAAAGACATTGACGCACGGACGGAGCTAACTTGTTTCGACTGTCACGAGTCTTATTCCAACACTTCAAATGTGTTGAAACTATAGTAGTGGAAGAGTTTCAGTCCAATTACGAAGTCCGGTTGGGATAGAGTCACAAGTTATAGGCTTCGGAATGTAACACACAAACTGAGTCCAATTTGAGACATTGATGCACAGACGGAGCTAATATGTTTCGACTATTCCGAATCTTGTTCTAACACTTCAAATGTGTTGAAACAATAGTAATGGAAGAGTTTGAGTCCAATTAGGAGGTCCGGTTGCGAAAAAGTCACAAGTTATAGACTTCGGAAAATAACACACAAACTGAGTCCAATTAAAGACATTGACGCACGGATGGAGCTAACTTGTTTCGACTGTCCCAAATCTTGTTCCAACACTTTAAATGTGTTAAAAGAATAGTCATGGAAGAGTTTGAGTTCAATTACGAGGTCCGGTTGCGAAAAAGTCACAAGTTATAGGCTTCGGAATGTAAGACACAAATTGAGTCCAATTAAAGACATTGACGCACGGATGGAGCTAACTTATTTCGACTGTCACGAATCTTATTCCAACACTTCAAATGTGTTGAAACAATAGTAGTGGAAGAGTTTGAGTCCAATTACGAGGTCCGGTTGCGATAAAGTCACAAGTTATAGGCTTCGGAATGTAACACACAAACTGAGTCCAATTTGAGACGTTGACGCACGGATGGAGCTAACATGTTTCGACTATGCCGAATCTTGTTCCAACACTTCAAATCTGTTGAAACAATTGTAATGGAAGAGTTAGAGTCCAATTACGAGGACCGGTTGCGAAAAAGTCACAAGTTATAGGCTTCGGAATGTAACACACAAACAGAGTCCAATTAAAGACATTGACGCACGGATGGAGCTAACTCGTTTCGACTGTCACAAATCTTATTCCAACACTTCAAATGTGTTGAAACAATAGTAGTGGACGAGTTAGAGTCCAATTACGAGGTCCGGTTGCAAAAAAGTCACATTGGCTTCGGAATGTAACACACAAACTGAGTCCAATTAAAGACATTGACGCACGGATGGAGCTAACTTGTTTCGACTGTCCCGAATCTTGTTCCAACACTTCAAATGTGTTGAAACAATAGTAGTGGAAGAGTTTGAGTCCAATTACGAAGTCCGGTTGCGATAGAGTCACAAGTTATAGGCTTCGGAATGTAACACACAAACTGAGTCCAATTTGAGACATTGATGCACGGATGGAGCTAATATGTTTCGACTGTTCCAAATCTTGTTCCAACACTTCAAATGTGTTGAAAATATAGTAATGGAAGAGTTTGAGTCCAATTACGAGGTCCGGTTGCGAAAAAGTCACAAGTTATATGCTTCGGAATATAACACACAAACTGAGTCCAATTAAAGACATTGACGCACGGATGGAGCTAACTTGTTTCGACTGTCCCGAATCTTGTTCCAACACTTTAAATGTGTTGAAACAATAGTAATGGAAGAGTTTGAGTCCAATTACGAGGTCCGGTTGCGAAAAAGTCATAAGTTATAGGCTTCGGAATGTAACACACAAACTGAGTGCAATTAAAGACATTGACGCACGGATGCAGCTAACTTGTTTCGACTGTCACGACTCTTATTCCAACACTTCAAATGTGTTGAAACAATAGTAGTGGACGAGTTAGAGTCCAATTACGAGGTCCGGTTGCGAAAAAGTCACAAGTTATTGGCTTCGGAATGTAACACACAAACTGAGTGCAATTAAAGACATTGACGCACGGATGGAGCTAACTTATTTCGACTGTCACGAATCTGATTCCAACACTTCAAATGTGTTGAAACAATAGTAGTGGAAGAATTTGAGTCCAATTATGAGGTCCGGTTGCGATAAAGTCATAAGTTATAGGCTTCGGAATGTAACACACAAACTGAGTCCAATTTGAGATGTTGACGCACGGATGGAGCTAACATGTTTCGACTATGCCGAATCTTGTTCCAACACTTCAAATCTGTTGAAACAATAGTAATGGAAGAGTTAGAGTCCAATTACGAGGACCAGTTGCGAAAAAGTCACAAGTTATAGGCTTCGGAATGTAACACACAAACTGAGTCCAATTAAAGACATTGACGCACGGACGGACCTAACTCGTTTCGACTGTCACGAATCTTATTCCAACACTTCAAATGTGTTGAAACAATAGTAGTGGATGAGTTAGAGTCCAATTACGAGGTTCGGTTGCGAAAAAGTCACAAGTTATTGGCTTCGGAATGTAATACACAAACTGAGTCCAATTAAAGACATTGACGCACGGATGGAGCTAACTTGTTTTGACTGTCCCGAATCTTGTTCCAACACTTCAAATGTGTTGAAACAATAGTAATGGAAGAGTTTGAGTCCAATTACGAGGTCCGGTTGCGAAAAAGTCACAAGTTATTGGCTTCGGAATGTAACACACAAACTGTGTCCAATTAAAGACATTGACGCACGGATGGAGCTAACTCGTTTCGACTGTCACGAATCTTATTCCAACACTTCAAATGTGTTGAAACAATAGTAGTGGATGAGTTAGAGTCCTATTACGAGGTCCGGTTGCGAAAAAGTCACAAGTAATTGGGTTCGGAATGTAACACACAAACTGAGTCCAATTAAAGACATTGTCGCACGGATGGAGCTAAGTTATTTCGACTGTCCCGAATCTTGTTCAACACTTCAAATGTGTTGAAACAATAGTAATGGAAGCGTTAGAGTCCAATTACGAGGACCGGTTACGAAAAAGTCACAAGTTATAGGCTTCGGAATGTAACACACAAACTGAGTCCAATTAAAGACATTGACGCACGGATGGAGCTAACTTGTTTCGACTGTCCCGAATCTTGTTCCAACACTTCAAATGTGTTGAAACAATAGTAATGGAAGAGTTTGAGTCCAATTACGAGGTCCGGTTGCGAAAAAGTCACAAGTTATTGGCTTCGGAATGTAACACACAAACTGAGTCCAATTAAAGACATTGACGCACGGATGGAGCTAACTCGTTTCGACTGTCACGTATCTTATTCCAACATTTCAAATGTGTTGAAACAATAGTAGTGGATGAGTTAGAGTCCAATTACGAGGTCCGGTTGCGAAAAAGTCACAAGTTTTTGGGTTCGGAATGTAACACACAAACTGAGTCCAATTAAAGACATTGTCGCACGGATGGAGCTAACTTATTTGGACTGTCCCGAATCTTGTTCCAACACTTCAAATGTGTTGAAACAATAGTAATGGAAGAGTTTGAGTCCAATTACGAGGTCCGGTTGCGAAAAAGTCACAAGTTATAGGCTTCGGAATGTAAGACACAAACCGAGTCCAATTTTGGACGTTGAAGCACGGATGGCGCTAACTTGTTTCGACTATTTCGAATCTTGTTCCAACACTTCAAATGTGTTGAAACAATAGTAATGGAAGACTTTGAGTCCAATTACGAGGTCCGGTTGCGAAAAAGTCACAAGTTATAGGCTTCGGAATGTAACACACAAACTGAGTCCAATTAAAGACTTTGACGCACGGACGGAGCTAACTTGTTTCGACTGTCACGAGTCTTATTCCAACACTTCAAATGTGTTGAAACTATAGTAGTGGAAGAGTTTCAGTCCAATTACGAAGTCCGGTTGCGATAGAGTCACAAGTTATAGGCTTCGGAATGTAACACACAAACTGAGTCCAATTTGAGACATTGATGCACGGACGGAGCTAATATGTTTCGACTATTCCAAATCTTGTTCTAACACTTCAAATGTGTTGAAACAATAGTAATGGAAGAGTTTGAGTCCAATTACGAGGTCCGGTTGCGAAAAAGTCACAAGTTATAGACTTCGGAAAATAACACACAAACTGAGTCCAATTAAAGACATTGACGCACGGATGGAGCTAACTTGTTTCGACTGTCCCGAATCTTGTTCCAACACTTTAAATGTGTTAAAAGAATAGTCATGGAAGAGTTTGAGTTCAATTACGAGGTCCGGTTGCGAAAAAGTCACAAGTTATAGGCTTCGGAATGTAAGACACAAACTGAGTCCAATTAAAGACATTGACGCACGGATGGAGCTAACTTATTTCGACTGTCACGAATCTTATTCCAACACTTCAAATGTGTTGAAACAATAGTAGTGGAAGAGTTTGAGTCAAATTACGAGGTCCGGTTGCGATAAAGTCACAAGTTATAGGCTTCGGAATGTAACACACAAACTGAGTCCAATTTGAGACGTTGACGCACGGATGGAGCTAACATGTTTCGACTATGCCGAATCTTGTTCCAACACTTCAAATCTGTTGAAACAATTGTAATGGAAGAGTTAGAGTCCAATTACGAGGACCGGTTGCGAAAAAGTCACAAGTTATAGGCTTCGGAATGTAACACACAAACAGAGTCCAATTAAAGACATTGACGCACGGATGGAGCTAACTCGTTTCGACTGTCACAAATCTTATTCCAACACTTCAAATGTGTTGAAACAATAGTAGTGGACGAGTTAGAGTCCAATTACGAGGTCCGGTTGCAAAAAAGTCACAAGTTATTGGCTTCGGAATGTAACACACAAACTGAGTCCAATTAAAGACATTGACGCACGGATGGAGCTAACTTGTTTCGACTGTCCCAAATCTTGTTCCAACACTTCAAATGTGTTGAAACAATAGTAGTGGAAGAGTTTGAGTCCAATTACGAAGTCCGGTTGCGATAGAGTCACAAGTTATAGGCTTCGGAATGTAACACACAAACTGAGTCCAATTTGAGACATTGATGCACGGATGGAGCTAATATGTTTCGACTGTTCCAAATCTTGTTCCAACACTTCAAATGTGTTGAAAATATAGTAATGGAAGAGTTTGAGTCCAATTACGAGGTCCGGTTGCGAAAAAGTCACAAGTTATATGCTTCGGAATATAACACACAAACTGAGTCCAATTAAAGACATTGACGCACGGATGGAGCTAACTTGTTTCGACTGTCCCGAATCTTGTTCCAACACTTTAAATGTGTTGAAACAATAGTAATGGAAGAGTTTGAGTCCAATTACGAGGTCCGATTGCGAAAAAGTCATAAGTTATAGGCTTCGGAATGTAACACACAAACTGAGTGCAATTAAAGACATTGACGCACGGATGGAGCTAACTTGTTTCGACTGTCACGACTCTTATTCCAACACTTCAAATGTGTTGAAACAATAGTAGTGGACGAGTTAGAGTCCAATTACGAGGTCCGGTTGCGAAAAAGTCATAAGTTATAGGCTTCGGAATGTAACACACAAACTGAGTGCAATTAAAGACATTGACGCACGGATGGAGCTAACTTGTTTCGACTGTCACGACTCTTATTCCAACACTTCAAATGTGTTGAAACAATAGTAGTGGACGAGTTAGAGTCCAATTACGAGGTCCGGTTGCGAAAAAGTCACAAGTTATTGGCTTCGGAATGTAACACACAAACTGAGTGCAATTAAAGACATTGACGCACGGATGGAGCTAACTTATTTCGACTGTCACGAATCTGATTCCAACACTTCAAATGTGTTGAAACAATAGTAGTGGAAGAATTTGAGTCCAATTATGTGGTCCGGTTGCGATAAAGTCATAAGTTATAGGCTTCGGAATGTAACACACAAACTGAGTCCAATTTGAGATGTTGACGCACGGATGGAGCTAACATGTTTCGACTATGCCGAATCTTGTTCCAACACTTCAAATCTGTTGAAACAATAGTAATGGAAGAGTTAGAGTCCAATTACGAGGACCAGTTGCGAAAAAGTCACAAGTTATAGGCTTCGGAATGTAACACACAAACTGAGTCCAATTAAAGACATTGACGCACGGACGGAGCGAACTCGTTTCGACTGTCACGAATCTTATTCCAACACTTCAAATGTGTTGAAACAATAGTAGTGGACGAGTTAGAGTCCAATTACGAGGTTCGGTTGCGAAAAAGTCACAAGTTATTGGCTTCGGAATGTAATACACAAACTGAGTCCAATTAAAGACATTGACGCACGGATGGAGCTAACTTGTTTTGACTGTCCCGAATCTTGTTCCAACACTTCAAATGTGTTGAAACAATAGTAATGGAAGAGTTTGAGTCCAATTACGAGGTCCGTTTGCGAAAAAGTCACAAGTTATTGGCTTCGGAATGTAACACACAAACTGAGTCGAATTAAAGACATTGACGCACGGATGGAGCTAACTCGTTTCGACTGTCACGAATCTTATTCCAACACTTCAAATGTGTTGAAACAATAGTAGTGGATGAGTTAGAGTCCAATTACGAGGTCCGGTTGCGAAAAAGTCACAAGTTATTGGGTTCGGAATGTAACACACAAACTGAGTCCAATTAAAGACATTGTCGCACGGATGGAGCTAAGTTATTTCGACTGTCCCGAATCTTGTTCAACACTTCAAATGTGTTGAAACAATAGTAATGGAAGCGTTAGAGTCCAATTACGAGGACCGGTTGCGAAAAAGTCACAAGTTATAGGCTTCGGAATGTAACGCACAAACTGAGTCCAATTAAAGACATTGACGCACGGACGGAGCTAACTCGTTTCGATTGTCACGAATCTTATTCCAACACTTCAAATGTGTTGAAACAATAGTAATGGAAGAGTTTGAGTCCAATTACGAGGTCCGGTTGCGAAAAAGTCATAAGTTATAGGCTTCGGAATGTAACACACAAACTGAGTGCAATTAAAGACATTGACGCACGGATGGAGCTAACTTGTTTCGACTGTCCCGAATCTTGTTCCAACACTTCAAATGTGTTGAAACAATAGTAATGGAAGAGTTTGAGTCCAATTACGAGGTCCGGTTGCGAAAAAGTCACAAGTTATTGGCTTCGGAATGTAACACACAAACTGAGTCCAATTAAAGACATTGACGCACGGATGGAGCTAACTCGTTTCGACTGTCACGTATCTTATTCCAACACTTCAAATGTGTTGAAACAATAGTAGTGGAAGAATTTGAGTCCAATTATGAGGTCCGGTTGCGATAAAGTCATAAGTTATAGGCTTCGGAATGTAACACACAAACTGAGTCCAATTTGAGATGTTGACGCACGGATGGAGCTAACATGTTTCGACTATGCCGAATCTTGTTCCAACACTTCAAATCTGTTGAAACAATAGTAATGGAAGAGTTAGAGTCCAATTACGAGGACCAGTTGCGAAAAAGTCACAAGTTATAGGCTTCGGAATGTAACACACAAACTGAGTCCAATTAAAGACATTGACGCACGGACGGAGCTAACTCGTTTCGATTGTCACGAATCTTATTCCAACACTTCAAATGTGTTGAAACAATAGTAGTGGATGAGTTAGAGTCCAATTACGAGGTTCGGTTGCGAAAACGTCACAAGTTATTGGCTTCGGAATGTAATACACAAACCGAGTCCAATTAAAGACATTGACGCACGGATGGAGCTAACTTGTTTCGACTGTCCCGAATATTGTTCCAACACTTCAAATGTGTTGAAACAATAGTAATGGAAGAGTTTGAGTCCAATTACGAGGTCCGGTTGCGAAAAAGTCACAAGTTATTGGCTTCGGAATGTAACACACAAACTGAGTCCAATTAAAGACATTGACGCACGGATGGAGCTAACTCGTTTCGACTGTCACGTATCTTATTCTAACATTTCAAATGTGTTGAAACAATAGTAGTGGATGAGTTAGAGTCCAATTACGAGGTCCGGTTGCGAAAAAGTCACAAGTTTTTGGGTTCGGAATGTAACACACAAACTGAGTCCAATTAAAGACATTGTCGCACGGATGGAGCTAACTTATTTGGACTGTCCCGAATCTTGTTCCAACACTTCAAATGTGTTGAAACAATAGTAATGGAAGAGTTTGAGTCCAATTACGAGGTCCGGTTGCGAAAAAGTCACAAGTTATAGGCTTCGGAATGTAAGACACAAACCGAGTCCAATTTTGGACGTTGAAGCACGGATGGCGCTAACTTGTTTCGACTATTTCGAATCTTGTTCCAACACTTCAAATGTGTTGAAACAATAGTAATGGAAGACTTTGAGTCCAATTACGAGGTCCGGTTGCGAAAAAGTCACAAGTTATAGGCTTCGGAATGTAACACACAAACTGAGTCCAATTAAAGACTTTGACGCACGGACGGAGCTAACTTGTTTCGACTGTCACGAGTCTTATTCCAACACTTCAAATGTGTTGAAACTATAGTAGTGGAAGAGTTTCAGTCCAATTACGAAGTCCGGTTGCGATAGAGTCACAAGTTATAGGCTTCGGAATGTAACACACAAACTGAGTCCAATTTGAGACATTGATGCACGGACGGAGCTAATATGTTTCGACTATTCCAAATCTTGTTCTAACACTTCAAATGTGTTGAAACAATAGTAATGGAAGAGTTTGAGTCCAATTACGAGGTCCGGTTGCGAAAAAGTCACAAGTTATAGACTTCGGAAAATAACACACAAACTGAGTCCAATTAAAGACATTGACGCACGGATGGAGCTAACTTGTTTCGACTGTCCCGAATCTTGTTCCAACACTTTAAATGTGTTAAAAGAATAGTCATGGAAGAGTTTGAGTTCAATTACGAGGTCCGGTTGCGAAAAAGTCACAAGTTATAGGCTTCGGAATGTAAGACACAAACTGAGTCCAATTAAAGACATTGACGCACGGATGGAGCTAACTTATTTCGACTGTCACGAATCTTATTCCAACACTTCAAATGTGTTGAAACAATAGTAGTGGAAGAGTTTGAGTCAAATTACGAGGTCCGGTTGCGATAAAGTCACAAGTTATAGGCTTCGGAATGTAACACACAAACTGAGTCCAATTTGAGACGTTGACGCACGGATGGAGCTAACATGTTTCGACTATGCCGAATCTTGTTCCAACACTTCAAATCTGTTGAAACAATTGTAATGGAAGAGTTAGAGTCCAATTACGAGGACCGGTTGCGAAAAAGTCACAAGTTATAGGCTTCGGAATGTAACACACAAACAGAGTCCAATTAAAGACATTGACGCACGGATGGAGCTAACTCGTTTCGACTGTCACAAATCTTATTCCAACACTTCAAATGTGTTGAAACAATAGTAGTGGACGAGTTAGAGTCCAATTACGAGGTCCGGTTGCAAAAAAGTCACAAGTTATTGGCTTCGGAATGTAACACACAAACTGAGTCCAATTAAAGACATTGACGCACGGATGGAGCTAACTTGTTTCGACTGTCCCGAATCTTGTTCCAACACTTCAAATGTGTTGAAACAATAGTAGTGGAAGAGTTTGAGTCCAATTACGAAGTCCGGTTGCGATAGAGTCACAAGTTATAGGCTTCGGAATGTAACACACAAACTGAGTCCAATTTGAGACATTGATGCACGGATGGAGCTAATATGTTTCGACTGTTCCAAATCTTGTTCCAACACTTCAAATGTGTTGAAAATATAGTAATGGAAGAGTTTGAGTCCAATTACGAGGTCCGGTTGCGAAAAAGTCACAAGTTATATGCTTCGGAATATAACACACAAACTGAGTCCAATTAAAGACATTGACGCACGGATGGAGCTAACTTGTTTCGACTGTCCCGAATCTTGTTCCAACACTTTAAATGTGTTGAAACAATAGTAATGGAAGAGTTTGAGTCCAATTACGAGGTCCGATTGCGAAAAAGTCATAAGTTATAGGCTTCGGAATGTAACACACAAACTGAGTGCAATTAAAGACATTGACGCACGGATGGAGCTAACTTGTTTCGACTGTCACGACTCTTATTCCAACACTTCAAATGTGTTGAAACAATAGTAGTGGACGAGTTAGAGTCCAATTACGAGGTCCGGTTGCGAAAAAGTCATAAGTTATAGGCTTCGGAATGTAACACACAAACTGAGTGCAATTAAAGACATTGACGCACGGATGGAGCTAACTTGTTTCGACTGTCACGACTCTTATTCCAACACTTCAAATGTGTTGAAACAATAGTAGTGGACGAGTTAGAGTCCAATTACGAGGTCCGGTTGCGAAAAAGTCACAAGTTATTGGCTTCGGAATGTAACACACAAACTGAGTGCAATTAAAGACATTGACGCACGGATGGAGCTAACTTATTTCGACTGTCACGAATCTGATTCCAACACTTCAAATGTGTTGAAACAATAGTAGTGGAAGAATTTGAGTCCAATTATGTGGTCCGGTTGCGATAAAGTCATAAGTTATAGGCTTCGGAATGTAACACACAAACTGAGTCCAATTTGAGATGTTGACGCACGGATGGAGCTAACATGTTTCGACTATGCCGAATCTTGTTCCAACACTTCAAATCTGTTGAAACAATAGTAATGGAAGAGTTAGAGTCCAATTACGAGGACCAGTTGCGAAAAAGTCACAAGTTATAGGCTTCGGAATGTAACACACAAACTGAGTCCAATTAAAGACATTGACGCACGGACGGAGCGAACTCGTTTCGACTGTCACGAATCTTATTCCAACACTTCAAATGTGTTGAAACAATAGTAGTGGACGAGTTAGAGTCCAATTACGAGGTTCGGTTGCGAAAAAGTCACAAGTTATTGGCTTCGGAATGTAATACACAAACTGAGTCCAATTAAAGACATTGACGCACGGATGGAGCTAACTTGTTTTGACTGTCCCGAATCTTGTTCCAACACTTCAAATGTGTTGAAACAATAGTAATGGAAGAGTTTGAGTCCAATTACGAGGTCCGGTTGCGAAAAAGTCACAAGTTATTGGCTTCGGAATGTAACACACAAACTGAGTCTAATTAAAGACATTGACGCACGGATGGAGCTAACTCGTTTCGACTGTCACGAATCTTATTCCAACACTTCAAATGTGTTGAAACAATAGTAGTGGATGAGTTAGAGTCCAATTACGAGGTCCGGTTGCGAAAAAGTCACAAGTTATTGGGTTCGGAATGTAACACACAAACTGAGTCCAATTAAAGACATTGTCGCACGGATGGAGCTAAGTTATTTCGACTGTCCCGAATCTTGTTCAACACTTCAAATGTGTTGAAACAATAGTAATGGAAGCGTTAGAGTCCAATTACGAGGACCGGTTGCGAAAAAGTCACAAGTTATAGGCTTCGGAATGTAACGCACAAACTGAGTCCAATTAAAGACATTGACGCACGGACGGAGCTAACTCGTTTCGATTGTCACGAATCTTATTCCAACACTTCAAATGTGTTGAAACAATAGTAATGGAAGAGTTTGAGTCCAATTACGAGGTCCGGTTGCGAAAAAGTCATAAGTTATAGGCTTCGGAATGTAACACACAAACTGAGTGCAATTAAAGACATTGACGCACGGATGGAGCTAACTTGTTTCGACTGTCCCGAATCTTGTTCCAACACTTCAAATGTGTTGAAACAATAGTAATGGAAGAGTTTGAGTCCAATTACGAGGTCCGGTTGCGAAAAAGTCACAAGTTATTGGCTTCGGAATGTAACACACAAACTGAGTCCAATTAAAGACATTGACGCACGGATGGAGCTAACTCGTTTCGACTGTCACGTATCTTATTCCAACACTTCAAATGTGTTGAAACAATAGTAGTGGAAGAATTTGAGTCCAATTATGAGGTCCGGTTGCGATAAAGTCATAAGTTATAGGCTTCGGAATGTAACACACAAACTGAGTCCAATTTGAGATGTTGACGCACGGATGGAGCTAACATGTTTCGACTATGCCGAATCTTGTTCCAACACTTCAAATCTGTTGAAACAATAGTAATGGAAGAGTTAGAGTCCAATTACGAGGACCAGTTGCGAAAAAGTCACAAGTTATAGGCTTCGGAATGTAACACACAAACTGAGTCCAATTAAAGACATTGACGCACGGACGGAGCTAACTCGTTTCGACTGTCACGAATCTTATTCCAACACTTCAAATGTGTTGAAACAATAGTAGTGGACGAGTTAGAGTCCAATTACGAGGTTCGGTTGCGAAAAAGTCACAAGTTATTGGCTTCGGAATGTAATACACAAACTGAGTCCAATTAAAGACATTGACGCACGGATGGAGCTAACTTGTTTTGACTGTCCCGAATCTTGTTCCAACACTTCAAATGTGTTGAAACAATAGTAATGGAAGAGTTTGAGTCCAATTACGAGGTCCGGTTGCGAAAAAGTCACAAGTTATTGGCTTCGGAATGTAACACACAAACTGAGTCCAATTAAAGACATTGACGCACGGATGGAGCTAACTCGTTTCGACTGTCACGAATCTTATTCCAACACTTCAAATGTGTTGAAACAATAGTAGTGGATGAGTTAGAGTCCAATTACGAGGTCCGGTTGCGAAAAAGTCACAAGTTATTGGGTTCGGAATGTAACACACAAACTGAGTCCAATTAAAGACATTGTCGCACGGATGGAGCTAAGTTATTTCGACTGTCCCGAATCTTGTTCAACACTTCAAATGTGTTGAAACAATAGTAATGGAAGCGTTAGAGTCCAATTACGAGGACCGGTTGCGAAAAAGTCACAAGTTATAGGCTTCGGAATGTAACACACAAACTGAGTCGAATTAAAGACATTGACGCACGGACGGAGCTAACTCGTTTCGATTGTCACGAATCTTATTCCAACACTTCAAATGTGTTGAAACAATAGTAGTGGATGAGTTAGAGTCCAATTACGAGGTTCGGTTGCGAAAACGTCACAAGTTATTGGCTTCGGAATGTAATACACAAACCGAGTCCAATTAAAGACATTGACGCACGGATGGAGCTAACTTGTTTCGACTGTCCCGAATATTGTTCCAACACTTCAAATGTGTTGAAACAATAGTAATGGAAGAGTTTGAGTCCAATTACGAGGTCCGGTTGCGAAAAAGTCACAAGTTATTGGCTTCGGAATGTAACACACAAACTGAGTCCAATTAAAGACATTGACGCACGGATGGAGCTAACTCGTTTCGACTGTCACGAATCTTATTCCAACACTTCAAATGTGTTGAAACAATAGTAGTGGACGAGTTAGAGTCCAATTACGAGGTCCGGTTGCAAAAAAGTCACAAGTTATTGGCTTCGGAATGTAACACACAAACTGAGTCCAATTAAAGACATTGACGCACGGATGGAGCTAACTTGTTTCGACTGTCCCGAATCTTGTTCCCACACTTCAAATGTGTTGAAACAATAGTAGTGGAAGAGTTTGAGTCCAATTACGAAGTCCGGTTGCGATAGAGTCACAAGTTATAGGCTTCGCAATGTAACACACAAACTGAGTCCAATTTGAGACATTGATGCACGGATGGAGCTAATATGTTTCGACTGTTCCAAATCTTGTTCCAACACTTCAAATGTGTTGAAACAATAGTAATGGAAGAGTTTGAGTCCAATTACGAGGTCCGGTTGCGAAAAAGTCACAAGTTATATGCTTCGGAATATAACACCCAAACTGAGTCCAATTAAAGACATTGACGCACGGATGGAGCTAACTTGTTTCGACTGTCCCGAATCTTGTTCCAACACTTTAAATGTGTTGAAACAATAGTAATGGAAGAGTTTGAGTCCAATTACGAGGTCTGGTTGCGAAAAAGTCACAAGTAATAGGCTTCGGAATGTAAGACACAAACTGAGTCCAATTTGAGACGTTGACACACGGATGGGGCTAACTTGTTTCGACTGTCACGAATCTTGTTCCAACGCTTCAAATCTGTTGAAACAATAGTAATGTAAGAGTTTGAGTCCAATTACGAGGTCCGGTTGCGAAAAAGTCAAAAGTTATAGGCTTCGGAATGTAACACACAAACTGAGTCCAATTTGAGACGTTGACGCACGGATGGGGCTAACTTGTTTCGACTGTCACGAATCTTGTTCCAACACTTCAAATGTGTTGAAACAATAGTAATGGAAGAGTTTGAGTAAAATTACGAGGTCCAGTTGCGATAAAGTCACAAGTTATAGGCTTCGGAATGTAACACACAAACTGAGTCCAATTTGAGACGTTGACGCACGGATGGGGCTAACTTGTTTCGACTGTCACGAATCTTGTTCCAACACTTCAAATGTGTTGAAACAATAGTAATGGATGAGTTTGAGTCCAATTACGAGGTCCGGTTGCAAAAAAGTCACAAGTTATAGGCTTCGGAATGTAACACACAAACTGAGTGCAATTAAAGACATTGACGCACGGATGGAGCTAACTTGTTTCGACTGTCACGACTCTTATTCCAACACTTCAAATGTGTTGAAACAATAGTAGTGGACGAGTTAGAGTCCAATTACGAGGTCCGGTTGCGAAAAAGTCACAAGTTATATGCTTCGGAATGTAACACACAAACTGAGTCCAATTAAAGACATTGACGCACGGATGGAGCTAACTTGTTTCGACTGTCCCGAATATTGTTCCAACACTTCAAATGTGTTGAAACAATAGTAATGGAATAGTTTGAGTCCAATTACGAGGTCCGGTTGCGAAAAAGTCACAAGTTATAGGTTGGGAATGTAAGACACAAACAGAGTCCAATTTTAGACGTTGAAGCACGGATGGCGCTAACTTGTTTTGACTATTTCGAATCTTGTTCCAACACTTCAAATGTGTTGAAACAATAGTAATGGAAGAGTTTGAGTCCAATTACGAGGTCCGGCTGCAAAAAAGTCACAAGTTATAGGCTTCAGAATATAACACACAAACTGAGTCCAATTAAAGACATTGACGCACGGATGGAGCTAACTTGTTTCGACTGTCCCGAATCTTCTTCCAACACTTCAAATGTGTTGAAACAATAGTAATGGAAGAGTTTGAGTCCAATTACGAGGTCCGGTTGCGAAAAAGTCACAAGTTATTGGCTTCGGAATGTAACACACAAACTAAGTTCAATTAAAGACATTGACGCACGGATGGAGCTAACTTGTTTTGACTGTCACGAATCTTATTCCAACACTTCAAATGTGTTGAAACAATAGTAGTGGAAGAGTTTGAGTACAATTACGAGGTCCGGTTGCGATAGAGTCACAAGTTATAGGCTTCGGAATGTAACACACAAACTGAGTCCAATTTGAGACATTGATGAACGGATGGAGCTAATATGTTTCGACTGTTCCGAATCTTGTTCCAACGCTTCAAATGTGTTGAAACAATAGTAATGGAAGTGTTTGAGTCTAATTACGAGGTCCGGTTGCAAAAAAGTCACAAGTTATAAGCTTCGGAATATAACACACAAATTGAGTGCAATTAAAGACATTGACGCACGGATGGAGCTAACTAGTTTCGACTGTCACGAATCATATTCCAACACTTCAAATGTGTTGAAACAATAGTAGTGGAAGAGTTTGAGTCCAATTATGAGGTCCGGTTGCGAAAAAGTCACAAGTTATTGGCTTCGGAATTGAACACACAAACTGAGTCCAACTTGAGACATTGATGCACGGATGGAGCTAATATGTTTCGACTGTTCCGAATCTTGTTCCAACACTTCAAATGTGTTGAAACAATAGTAATGGAAGAGTTTGAGTCCAATTACGAGGTACGGTTGCAAAAAAGTCACAAGTTATAGGCTTCGGAATGTAAGACACAAACCGAGTCCAATTTGAGATGTTGACGCACTAATGGAGTTAACTTGTTTCGACTATTTCGAATCTTGTTCCAACAGTTCAAATGTGTTGAAACAATAGTAATGGAAGAGTTTGAGTCCAATTACGATTTTCGGTTGCGAAAAAGTCACAAGTTATTGGCTTCGGAATGTAACACACAAACTGAGTCCAATTAAAGACATTGACGCACGGATGGAGCTAACTGGTTTCGACTGTCACCAATCTTTTCCCAACACTTCAAATGTTTTGAAACAATAGTATTGCAAGAGTTTGAGTCCAATTACGAGGTCCGGTTGCAAAAATGTCACAAGTTATAGGCTACGGAATGTAACCCACAAACTGAGTCAGATAAAAGACATTGACGCACGGATGGAGCTAACATGTTTTGACTATTCCGAATCTTGTTCCAACACTTTTCGACTGTCCGGATTCTTGTTCCAACACTTTTCGACTGTCCGGTTGCGAAAAAGTCACAAGTTATTGGCTTCGGATTGTAACACACAAACTGAGTCCAATTTTAGACATTGACGCACGGATGGAGCTAACTTGTTTCGACTGTCCCAAATCTTGTTCCAACACCTAAAATCTGTTGAAACAATAGTAATGGAAGACTTTGACTCCAATTATGGGGTCTGGTTGCAAAAAAGTCACGAGTTATAGGCTTCGGAATGTAACACACAAACCGAGTCCAATTTGAGACAATGACGCACGGATGGAGCATACTTATTTCGACCGTCACGAATCTTGTTCCAACACTTCAAATGTGTTGAAACAATAGTAATGGAAGAGTTTGTGTCCAATTACAATGTTCGGTTGCGAAAAAGTCACAAGTTATAGGCTTCGGAATGTAACACACAAACTGAGTCCATTTTGAGATGTTGATGCACGAATGGAGCTAACTTGTTTCGACTATCACGAATCTTGTTCCAAGACTTCAAATCTGTTGAAACAATAGTAATGGATGAGTTTGAGTCGAATTACGAGGTCCAGTTGCGAAAAAGTCACAAGTTATAGGCTTAGGAATGTAACACACAAACTGAGTCCAATTAAAGACATTGACGCACGGATGGAGCTAAGTTGTCTCGACAGTCCCAAAACTTGGTCCAACACTTCAAATGTGTTGAAACAATAGTAATGGAAGGATTCGAGCCTAATTACGAGGTTCGGTTGTAAAAAAGTCACAAGTTATAGGCTTCGGAATGTAACACACAAATTATCTTGTTCCAACACTTCAAATGTGTTGAAATAATAGTAATGGATGAGTTTGAGTCCAATTACAAGGTCCGGTTGTGAAAAATTCACAAGTTTTTGGGTTCGGAATGTAACACACAAACTGAGTCCAATTAAAGACATTGTCGCACGGATGGAGCTAACTTATTTGGACTGTCCCGAATCTTGTTCCAACACTTCAAATGTGTTGAAACAATAGTAATGGAAGAGTTTGAGTCCAATTACGAGGTCCGGTTGCGAAAAAGTCACAAGTTATAGGCTTCGGAATGTAAGACACAAACCGAGTCCAATTTTGGACGTTGAAGCACGGATGGCGCTAACTTATTTGGACTGTCCCGAATCTTGTTCCAACACTTCAAATGTGTTGAAATAATAGTAATGGATGAGTTTGAGTCCAATTACAAGGTCCGGTTGTGAAAAATTCACAAGTTTTTGGGTTCGGAATGTAACACACAAACTGAGTCCAATTAAAGACATTGTCGCACGGATGGAGCTAACTTATTTGGACTGTCCCGAATCTTGTTCCAACACTTCAAATGTGTTGAAACAATAGTAATGGAAGAGTTTGAGTCCAATTACGAGGTCCGGTTGCGAAAAAGTCACAAGTTATTGGCTTCGGAATGTAACACACAAACTGAGTCCAATTAAAGACATTGACGCACGGATGGAGCTAACTCGTTTCGACTGTCACGTATCTTATTCCAACATTTCAAATGTGTTGAAACAATAGTAGTGGATGAGTTAGAGTCCAATTACGAGGTCCGGTTGCGAAAAAGTCACAAGTTTTTGGGTTCGGAATGTAACACACAAACTGAGTCCAATTAAAGACATTGTCGCACGGATGGAGCTAACTTATTTGGACTGTCCCGAATCTTGTTCCAACACTTCAAATGTGTTGAAACAATAGTAATGGAAGAGTTTGAGTCCAATTACGAGGTCCGGTTGCGAAAAAGTCACAAGTTATAGGCTTCGGAATGTAAGACACAAACCGAGTCCAATTTTGGACGTTGAAGCACGGATGGCGCTAACTTGTTTCGACTATTTCGAATCTTGTTCCAACACTTCAAATGTGTTGAAACAATAGTAATGGAAGACTTTGAGTCCAATTACGAGGTCCGGTTGCGAAAAAGTCACAAGTTATAGGCTTCGGAATGTAACACACAAACTGAGTCCAATTAAAGACTTTGACGCACGGACGGAGCTAACTTGTTTCGACTGTCACGAGTCTTATTCCAACACTTCAAATGTGTTGAAACTATAGTAGTGGAAGAGTTTCAGTCCAATTACGAAGTCCGGTTGCGATAGAGTCACAAGTTATAGGCTTCGGAATGTAACACACAAACTGAGTCCAATTTGAGACATTGATGCACGGACGGAGCTAATATGTTTCGACTATTCCAAATCTTGTTCTAACACTTCAAATGTGTTGAAACAATAGTAATGGAAGAGTTTGAGTCCAATTACGAGGTCCGGTTGCGAAAAAGTCACAAGTTATAGACTTCGGAAAATAACACACAAACTGAGTCCAATTAAAGACATTGACGCACGGATGGAGCTAACTTGTTTCGACTGTCCCGAATCTTGTTCCAACACTTTAAATGTGTTAAAAGAATAGTCATGGAAGAGTTTGAGTTCAATTACGAGGTCCGGTTGCGAAAAAGTCACAAGTTATAGGCTTCGGAATGTAAGACACAAACTGAGTCCAATTAAAGACATTGACGCACGGATGGAGCTAACTTATTTCGACTGTCACGAATCTTATTCCAACACTTCAAATGTGTTGAAACAATAGTAGTGGAATAGTTTGAGTCAAATTACGAGGTCCGGTTGCGATAAAGTCACAAGTTATAGGCTTCGGAATGTAACACACAAACTGAGTCCAATTTGAGACGTTGACGCACGGATGGAGCTAACATGTTTCGACTATGCCGAATCTTGTTCCAACACTTCAAATCTGTTGAAACAATTGTAATGGAAGAGTTAGAGTCCAATTACGAGGACCGGTTGCGAAAAAGTCACAAGTTATAGGCTTCGGAATGTAACACACAAACAGAGTCCAATTAAAGACATTGACGCACGGATGGAGCTAACTCGTTTCGACTGTCACAAATCTTATTCCAACACTTCAAATGTGTTGAAACAATAGTAGTGGACGAGTTAGAGTCCAATTACGAGGTCCGGTTGCAAAAAAGTCACAAGTTATTGGCTTCGGAATGTAACACACAAACTGAGTCCAATTAAAGACATTGACGCACGGATGGAGCTAACTTGTTTCGACTGTCCCGAATCTTGTTCCAACACTTCAAATGTGTTGAAACAATAGTAGTGGAAGAGTTTGAGTCCAATTACGAAGTCCGGTTGCGATAGAGTCACAAGTTATAGGCTTCGGAATGTAACACACAAACTGAGTCCAATTTGAGACATTGATGCACGGATGGAGCTAATATGTTTCGACTGTTCCAAATCTTGTTCCAACACTTCAAATGTGTTGAAAATATAGTAATGGAAGAGTTTGAGTCCAATTACGAGGTCCGGTTGCGAAAAAGTCACAAGTTATATGCTTCGGAATATAACACACAAACTGAGTCCAATTAAAGACATTGACGCACGGATGGAGCTAACTTGTTTCGACTGTCCCGAATCTTGTTCCAACACTTTAAATGTGTTGAAACAATAGTAATGGAAGAGTTTGAGTCCAATTACGAGGTCCGATTGCGAAAAAGTCATAAGTTATAGGCTTCGGAATGTAACACACAAACTGAGTGCAATTAAAGACATTGACGCACGGATGGAGCTAACTTGTTTCGACTGTCACGACTCTTATTCCAACACTTCAAATGTGTTGAAACAATAGTAGTGGACGAGTTAGAGTCCAATTACGAGGTCCGGTTGCGAAAAAGTCATAAGTTATAGGCTTCGGAATGTAACACACAAACTGAGTGCAATTAAAGACATTGACGCACGGATGGAGCTAACTTGTTTCGACTGTCACGACTCTTATTCCAACACTTCAAATGTGTTGAAACAATAGTAGTGGACGAGTTAGAGTCCAATTACGAGGTCCGGTTGCGAAAAAGTCACAAGTTATTGGCTTCGGAATGTAACACACAAACTGAGTGCAATTAAAGACATTGACGCACGGATGGAGCTAACTTATTTCGACTGTCACGAATCTGATTCCAACACTTCAAATGTGTTGAAACAATAGTAGTGGAAGAATTTGAGTCCAATTATGTGGTCCGGTTGCGATAAAGTCATAAGTTATAGGCTTCGGAATGTAACACACAAACTGAGTCCAATTTGAGATGTTGACGCACGGATGGAGCTAACATGTTTCGACTATGCCGAATCTTGTTCCAACACTTCAAATCTGTTGAAACAATAGTAATGGAAGAGTTAGAGTCCAATTACGAGGACCAGTTGCGAAAAAGTCACAAGTTATAGGCTTCGGAATGTAACACACAAACTGAGTCCAATTAAAGACATTGACGCACGGACGGAGCGAACTCGTTTCGACTGTCACGAATCTTATTCCAACACTTCAAATGTGTTGAAACAATAGTAGTGGACGAGTTAGAGTCCAATTACGAGGTTCGGTTGCGAAAAAGTCACAAGTTATTGGCTTCGGAATGTAATACACAAACTGAGTCCAATTAAAGACATTGACGCACGGATGGAGCTAACTTGTTTTGACTGTCCCGAATCTTGTTCCAACACTTCAAATGTGTTGAAACAATAGTAATGGAAGAGTTTGAGTCCAATTACGAGGTCCGGTTGCGAAAAAGTCACAAGTTATTGGCTTCGGAATGTAACACACAAACTGAGTCTAATTAAAGACATTGACGCACGGATGGAGCTAACTCGTTTCGACTGTCACGAATCTTATTCCAACACTTCAAATGTGTTGAAACAATAGTAGTGGATGAGTTAGAGTCCAATTACGAGGTCCGGTTGCGAAAAAGTCACAAGTTATTGGGTTCGGAATGTAACACACAAACTGAGTCCAATTAAAGACATTGTCGCACGGATGGAGCTAAGTTATTTCGACTGTCCCGAATCTTGTTCAACACTTCAAATGTGTTGAAACAATAGTAATGGAAGCGTTAGAGTCCAATTACGAGGACCGGTTGCGAAAAAGTCACAAGTTATAGGCTTCGGAATGTAACGCACAAACTGAGTCCAATTAAAGACATTGACGCACGGACGGAGCTAACTCGTTTCGATTGTCACGAATCTTATTCCAACACTTCAAATGTGTTGAAACAATAGTAATGGAAGAGTTTGAGTCCAATTACGAGGTCCGGTTGCGAAAAAGTCATAAGTTATAGGCTTCGGAATGTAACACACAAACTGAGTGCAATTAAAGACATTGACGCACGGATGGAGCTAACTTGTTTCGACTGTCCCGAATCTTGTTCCAACACTTCAAATGTGTTGAAACAATAGTAATGGAAGAGTTTGAGTCCAATTACGAGGTCCGGTTGCGAAAAAGTCACAAGTTATTGGCTTCGGAATGTAACACACAAACTGAGTCCAATTAAAGACATTGACGCACGGATGGAGCTAACTCGTTTCGACTGTCACGTATCTTATTCCAACACTTCAAATGTGTTGAAACAATAGTAGTGGAAGAATTTGAGTCCAATTATGAGGTCCGGTTGCGATAAAGTCATAAGTTATAGGCTTCGGAATGTAACACACAAACTGAGTCCAATTTGAGATGTTGACGCACGGATGGAGCTAACATGTTTCGACTATGCCGAATCTTGTTCCAACACTTCAAATCTGTTGAAACAATAGTAATGGAAGAGTTAGAGTCCAATTACGAGGACCAGTTGCGAAAAAGTCACAAGTTATAGGCTTCGGAATGTAACACACAAACTGAGTCCAATTAAAGACATTGACGCACGGACGGAGCTAACTCGTTTCGACTGTCACGAATCTTATTCCAACACTTCAAATGTGTTGAAACAATAGTAGTGGACGAGTTAGAGTCCAATTACGAGGTTCGGTTGCGAAAAAGTCACAAGTTATTGGCTTCGGAATGTTATACACAAACTGAGTCCAATTAAAGACATTGACGCACGGATGGAGCTAACTTGTTTTGACTGTCCCGAATCTTGTTCCAACACTTCAAATGTGTTGAAACAATAGTAATGGAAGAGTTTGAGTCCAATTACGAGGTCCGGTTGCGAAAAAGTCACAAGTTATTGGCTTCGGAATGTAACACACAAACTGAGTCCAATTAAAGACATTGACGCACGGATGGAGCTAACTCGTTTCGACTGTCACGAATCTTATTCCAACACTTCAAATGTGTTGAAACAATAGTAGTGGATGAGTTAGAGTCCAATTACGAGGTCCGGTTGCGAAAAAGTCACAAGTTATTGGGTTCGGAATGTAACACACAAACTGAGTCCAATTAAAGACATTGTCGCACGGATGGAGCTAAGTTATTTCGACTGTCCCGAATCTTGTTCAACACTTCAAATGTGTTGAAACAATAGTAATGGAAGCGTTAGAGTCCAATTACGAGGACCGGTTGCGAAAAAGTCACAAGTTATAGGCTTCGGAATGTAACACACAAACTGAGTCGAATTAAAGACATTGACGCACGGACGGAGCTAACTCGTTTCGATTGTCACGAATCTTATTCCAACACTTCAAATGTGTTGAAACAATAGTAGTGGATGAGTTAGAGTCCAATTACGAGGTTCGGTTGCGAAAACGTCACAAGTTATTGGCTTCGGAATGTAATACACAAACCGAGTCCAATTAAAGACATTGACGCACGGATGGAGCTAACTTGTTTCGACTGTCCCGAATATTGTTCCAACACTTCAAATGTGTTGAAACAATAGTAATGGAAGAGTTTGAGTCCAATTACGAGGTCCGGTTGCGAAAAAGTCACAAGTTATTGGCTTCGGAATGTAACACACAAACTGAGTCCAATTAAAGACATTGACGCACGGATGGAGCTAACTCGTTTCGACTGTCACGTATCTTATTCCAACACTTCAAATGTGTTGAAACAATAGTAGTGGATGAGTTAGAGTCCAATTACGAGGTCCGGTTGCGAAAAAGTCACAAGTTTTTGGGTTCGGAATGTAACACACAAACTGAGTCCAATTAAAGACATTGTCGCACGGATGGAGCTAACTTATTTGGACTGTCCCGAATCTTGTTCCAACACTTCAAATGTGTTGAAACAATAGTAATGGAAGAGTTTGAGTCCAATTACGAGGTCCGGTTGCGAAAAAGTCACAAGTTATAGGCTTCGGAATGTAAGACACAAACCGAGTCCAATTTTGGACGTTGAAGCACGGATGGCGCTAACTTGTTTCGACTATTTCGAATCTTGTTCCAACACTTCAAATGTGTTGAAACAATAGTAATGGAAGACTTTGAGTCCAATTACGAGGTCCGGTTGCAAAAAAGTCACAAGTTATAGGCTTCGGAATATAACACACAAACTGAGTCCAATTAAAGACATTGTCGCATGGATGGAGCTAATTGTTTTGACTGTCTCGAATCTTCTTCCAACACTTCAAATGTGTTGGAACAATAGTAATGGAAGAGTTTCAGTCCAATTACGAGGTCCGGTTGCGAAAAAGTCAAAAGGTATTGGCTTCGGAATGTAACACACAAACTGAGTCCAATTAACGACATTGACGCACGGATGGAGCTAACTTGTTTCGACTGTCACGAATCTTGTTCCAACACTTCAAATGTGTTGAAACAATAGTAATGGAAGAGTTTGAGTCCAATTACGAGGTCCGGTTGCAAAAAAGTCACAAGTTATAAGCTTCGGAATATAACACACAAACTGAGTCCAATTAAAGACATTGACGCACGGATGGAGCTAACTTGTTTCGACTGTCACGAATCTTGTTCCAACACTTCAAATGTGTTGAAACAATAGTAATGGAAGAGTTTGAGTCCAATTACGAGGTCCGGTTGCAAAAAAGTCCCAAGTTATATGCTTCGGAATATAACACACAAACTGAGTCCAATTAAAGACATTGACGCACGGATGGAGCTAACTTGTTTCTACTGTCACGAATCTTATTCCAACACTTCAAATGTGTTGAAACAATAGTAGTGGAAGAGTTTGAGTCCAATTACGTGGTCTGGTTGCGAAAAAGTCACAAGTTATTGGCTTCGGAATTGAACACACAAACTGAGTCCAATTTGAGACAGTGATGCACGGATGGAGCTAATATGTTTCGACTGTTCCGAATCTTGTTCCAACACTTCAAATGTGTTGAAATATAGTAATGGAAGAGTTTGAGTCCAATTACGAGGTCCGGTTGCAAAAAAGTCACAAGTTATAGGCTTCGGAATGTAAGACACAAACCGAGTCCAATTTGAGATGTTGACGCACTGATGGACCTAACTTGTTTCGACTATTTCGAATCTTGTTCCAACAGTTCAAATGTGTTGAAACAATAGTAATGGAAGAGTTTGAGTCCAATTACGAGGTCCGGTTGCGAAAAAGTCACAAGTTATTGGCTTCGGAATGTAACACACAAACTGAGTCCAATTAAAGACATTGACGCACGGACGGAGCTAACTTGTTTCGACTGTCACGAGTCTTATTCCAACACTTCAAATGTGTTGAAACAATAGTAGTGGAAGAGTTTGAGTCCAATTACGAAGTCCGGTTGCGATAGAGTGACAAGTTATAGGCTTCGGAATGTAACACACAAACTGAGTCCAATTTGAGACATTGATGCACGGATGGAGCTAATATGTTTCGACTGTTCTGAATCTTGTTCTAACACTTCAAATGTGTTGAAACAATAGTAATGGAAGAGTTTGAGTCCAATTACGAGGTTCGGTTGCGAAAAAGTCACAAGTTATAGTCTTCGGAAAATAACACACAAACTGAGTCCAATTAAAGACATTGACGCACGGATGGAGCTAACTTGTTTCGACTATCCCGAATCTTGTTCCAACACTTCAAATGTGTTGAAACAATAGTAATGGAAGAGTTTGAGTCCAATTACGAGGTCCGGTTGCGAAAAAGTCACAACTTATAGGCTTCGGAATGTAACACACAAACTGAGTCGAATTAAAGACATTGACGCACGGACGGAGCTAACTCGTTTCGATTGTCACGAATCTTATTCCAACACTTCAAATGTGTTGAAACAATAGTAGTGGATGAGTTAGAGTCCAATTACGAGGTTCGGTTGCGAAAACGTCACAAGTTATTGGCTTCGGAATGTAATACACAAACCGAGTCCAATTAAAGACATTGACGCACGGATGGAGCTAACTTGTTTCGACTGTCCCGAATATTGTTCCAACACTTCAAATGTGTTGAAACAATAGTAATGGAAGAGTTTGAGTCCAATTACGAGGTCCGGTTGCGAAAAAGTCACAAGTTATTGGCTTCGGAATGTAACACACAAACTGAGTCCAATTAAAGACATTGACGCACGGATGGAGCTAACTCGTTTCGACTGTCACGAATCTTATTCCAACACTTCAAATGTGTTGAAACAATAGTAGTGGACGAGTTAGAGTCCAATTACGAGGTCCGGTTGCAAAAAAGTCACAAGTTATTGGCTTCGGAATGTAACACACAAACTGAGTCCAATTAAAGACATTGACGCACGGATGGAGCTAACTTGTTTCGACTGTCCCGAATCTTGTTCCCACACTTCAAATGTGTTGAAACAATAGTAGTGGAAGAGTTTGAGTCCAATTACGAAGTCCGGTTGCGATAGAGTCACAAGTTATAGGCTTCGCAATGTAACACACAAACTGAGTCCAATTTGAGACATTGATGCACGGATGGAGCTAATATGTTTCGACTGTTCCAAATCTTGTTCCAACACTTCAAATGTGTTGAAACAATAGTAATGGAAGAGTTTGAGTCCAATTACGAGGTCCGGTTGCGAAAAAGTCACAAGTTATATGCTTCGGAATATAACACCCAAACTGAGTCCAATTAAAGACATTGACGCACGGATGGAGCTAACTTGTTTCGACTGTCCCGAATCTTGTTCCAACACTTTAAATGTGTTGAAACAATAGTAATGGAAGAGTTTGAGTCCAATTACGAGGTCTGGTTGCGAAAAAGTCACAAGTAATAGGCTTCGGAATGTAAGACACAAACTGAGTCCAATTTGAGACGTTGACACACGGATGGGGCTAACTTGTTTCGACTGTCACGAATCTTGTTCCAACGCTTCAAATCTGTTGAAACAATAGTAATGTAAGAGTTTGAGTCCAATTACGAGGTCCGGTTGCGAAAAAGTCAAAAGTTATAGGCTTCGGAATGTAACACACAAACTGAGTCCAATTTGAGACGTTGACGCACGGATGGGGCTAACTTGTTTCGACTGTCACGAATCTTGTTCCAACACTTCAAATGTGTTGAAACAATAGTAATGGAAGAGTTTGAGTAAAATTACGAGGTCCAGTTGCGATAAAGTCACAAGTTATAGGCTTCGGAATGTAACACACAAACTGAGTCCAATTTGAGACGTTGACGCACGGATGGGGCTAACTTGTTTCGACTGTCACGAATCTTGTTCCAACACTTCAAATGTGTTGAAACAATAGTAATGGATGAGTTTGAGTCCAATTACGAGGTCCGGTTGCAAAAAAGTCACAAGTTATAGGCTTCGGAATGTAACACACAAACTGAGTGCAATTAAAGACATTGACGCACGGATGGAGCTAACTTGTTTCGACTGTCACGACTCTTATTCCAACACTTCAAATGTGTTGAAACAATAGTAGTGGACGAGTTAGAGTCCAATTACGAGGTCCGGTTGCGAAAAAGTCACAAGTTATATGCTTCGGAATGTAACACACAAACTGAGTCCAATTAAAGACATTGACGCACGGATGGAGCTAACTTGTTTCGACTGTCCCGAATATTGTTCCAACACTTCAAATGTGTTGAAACAATAGTAATGGAATAGTTTGAGTCCAATTACGAGGTCCGGTTGCGAAAAAGTCACAAGTTATAGGTTGGGAATGTAAGACACAAACAGAGTCCAATTTTAGACGTTGAAGCACGGATGGCGCTAACTTGTTTTGACTATTTCGAATCTTGTTCCAACACTTCAAATGTGTTGAAACAATAGTAATGGAAGAGTTTGAGTCCAATTACGAGGTCCGGCTGCAAAAAAGTCACAAGTTATAGGCTTCAGAATATAACACACAAACTGAGTCCAATTAAAGACATTGACGCACGGATGGAGCTAACTTGTTTCGACTGTCCCGAATCTTCTTCCAACACTTCAAATGTGTTGAAACAATAGTAATGGAAGAGTTTGAGTCCAATTACGAGGTCCGGTTGCGAAAAAGTCACAAGTTATTGGCTTCGGAATGTAACACACAAACTAAGTTCAATTAAAGACATTGACGCACGGATGGAGCTAACTTGTTTTGACTGTCACGAATCTTATTCCAACACTTCAAATGTGTTGAAACAATAGTAGTGGAAGAGTTTGAGTACAATTACGAGGTCCGGTTGCGATAGAGTCACAAGTTATAGGCTTCGGAATGTAACACACAAACTGAGTCCAATTTGAGACATTGATGAACGGATGGAGCTAATATGTTTCGACTGTTCCGAATCTTGTTCCAACGCTTCAAATGTGTTGAAACAATAGTAATGGAAGTGTTTGAGTCTAATTACGAGGTCCGGTTGCAAAAAAGTCACAAGTTATAAGCTTCGGAATATAACACACAAATTGAGTGCAATTAAAGACATTGACGCACGGATGGAGCTAACTAGTTTCGACTGTCACGAATCATATTCCAACACTTCAAATGTGTTGAAACAATAGTAGTGGAAGAGTTTGAGTCCAATTATGAGGTCCGGTTGCGAAAAAGTCACAAGTTATTGGCTTCGGAATTGAACACACAAACTGAGTCCAACTTGAGACATTGATGCACGGATGGAGCTAATATGTTTCGACTGTTCCGAATCTTGTTCCAACACTTCAAATGTGTTGAAACAATAGTAATGGAAGAGTTTGAGTCCAATTACGAGGTACGGTTGCAAAAAAGTCACAAGTTATAGGCTTCGGAATGTAAGACACAAACCGAGTCCAATTTGAGATGTTGACGCACTAATGGAGTTAACTTGTTTCGACTATTTCGAATCTTGTTCCAACAGTTCAAATGTGTTGAAACAATAGTAATGGAAGAGTTTGAGTCCAATTACGATTTTCGGTTGCGAAAAAGTCACAAGTTATTGGCTTCGGAATGTAACACACAAACTGAGTCCAATTAAAGACATTGACGCACGGATGGAGCTAACTGGTTTCGACTGTCACCAATCTTTTCCCAACACTTCAAATGTTTTGAAACAATAGTATTGCAAGAGTTTGAGTCCAATTACGAGGTCCGGTTGCAAAAATGTCACAAGTTATAGGCTACGGAATGTAACCCACAAACTGAGTCAGATAAAAGACATTGACGCACGGATGGAGCTAACATGTTTTGACTATTCCGAATCTTGTTCCAACACTTTTCGACTGTCCGGATTCTTGTTCCAACACTTTTCGACTGTCCGGTTGCGAAAAAGTCACAAGTTATTGGCTTCGGATTGTAACACACAAACTGAGTCCAATTTTAGACATTGACGCACGGATGGAGCTAACTTGTTTCGACTGTCCCAAATCTTGTTCCAACACCTAAAATCTGTTGAAACAATAGTAATGGAAGACTTTGACTCCAATTATGGGGTCTGGTTGCAAAAAAGTCACGAGTTATAGGCTTCGGAATGTAACACACAAACCGAGTCCAATTTGAGACAATGACGCACGGATGGAGCATACTTATTTCGACCGTCACGAATCTTGTTCCAACACTTCAAATGTGTTGAAACAATAGTAATGGAAGAGTTTGTGTCCAATTACAATGTTCGGTTGCGAAAAAGTCACAAGTTATAGGCTTCGGAATGTAACACACAAACTGAGTCCATTTTGAGATGTTGATGCACGAATGGAGCTAACTTGTTTCGACTATCACGAATCTTGTTCCAAGACTTCAAATCTGTTGAAACAATAGTAATGGATGAGTTTGAGTCGAATTACGAGGTCCAGTTGCGAAAAAGTCACAAGTTATAGGCTTAGGAATGTAACACACAAACTGAGTCCAATTAAAGACATTGACGCACGGATGGAGCTAAGTTGTCTCGACAGTCCCAAAACTTGGTCCAACACTTCAAATGTGTTGAAACAATAGTAATGGAAGGATTCGAGCCTAATTACGAGGTTCGGTTGTAAAAAAGTCACAAGTTATAGGCTTCGGAATGTAACACACAAATTATCTTGTTCCAACACTTCAAATGTGTTGAAATAATAGTAATGGATGAGTTTGAGTCCAATTACAAGGTCCGGTTGTGAAAAATTCACAAGTTATAGGCTTCGGAATGTAACACACAAACTGAGTCCAATTTGAGACGTTGACGCACGGATGGAGCTAACTTGTTTCTGCTGTCCCGAATCTTGTTCCAACACTTCAAATGTTATGAAACAATAGTAATGAAAGAATTCGAGTCTAATTACGAGGTCCGGTTGTGAAAAAGTCACAAGTTATAGGCTTCGGAACGTAACACACAAACTGAGTCACGTTGACGCACGGATGGAGCTAACTTGTATCGACTGTCCCGAATCTTGTTCCCACACTTCAAATGTGTTCAAACAATAGTAATGGAAGAATTCAAGTCTAATTACGAGGTCCGGTTGCGAAAAAGTCACAAGTTGTAGGCTTCGGAATGTAACACACAAACTGAGTCCAATTTTAGACATTGACGCACGGATGGAGCTAACTTGTTTCGACTGTCCCAAATCTTGTTCCAACACTTAAAATCTGTTGAAACAATAGTAATGGAAGAGTTTGAGTCCATTTACGAGGTCTGGTTTCGAAAAATTCACAAGTTATAGGCTTCGGAATGTAAGACACAAACTGAGTCCAATTTGAGACGTTGACGCACGGATGGAGCTAACTTATTTCGACTGTCACGAACCTTGTTCCAACACTTCAAATGTGTTGAAACAATAGTAATGTAAGAGTTTGAGTCCAATTACGAGGTCCGGTTGCGAAAAAGTCAAAAGTTATAGGCTTCGGAATGTAACACACAAACTGAGTCCAATTAAAGACATTGACGCACGGATGGAGCTAACTTGTTTCAACTGTCCCGAATATTGTTCCAACACTTCAAATGTGTTGAAACAATAGTAATGGAATAGTTTGAGTCCAATTACGAGGTCCGGTTGCGAAAAAGTCACAAGTTATAGGTTGGGAATGTAAGACACAAACAGAGTCCAATTTTAGACGTTGAAGCACGGATGGCGCTAACTTGTTTTGACTATTTCGAATCTTGTTCCAACACTTCAAATGTGTTGAAACAATAGTAATGGAAGAGTTTGAGTCCAATTACGAGGTCCGGCTGCAAAAAAGTCACAAGTTATAGGCTTCAGAATATAACACACAAACTGAGTCCAATTAAAGACATTGACGCACGGATGGAGCTAACTTGTTTCGACTATCCCGAATCTTGTTCCAACACTTCAAATGTGTTGAAACAATAGTAATGGAAGAGTTTGAGTCCAATTACGAGGTCCGGTTGCGAAAAACTCACAAGTTATAGGCTCCGGAATGTAACACACAAACTGAGTCCAATTTGAGACGTTGACGCACGGATGGAGCTAACTTGTTTCGACTGTCCGGATTTTTGTTCCAACACTTCAAATGTGTTGAAACAATAGTAATGGAAGAGTTTGAGTAAAATTACGAGGTCCAGTTGCGATAAAGTCACAAGTTATAGGCTTCGGAATGTAACACACAAACTGAGTCCAATTAAAGACATTGACGCACGGATGGAGCTAACTCGTTTCGACTGTCACGAATCTTGTTCCAACAGTTCAAATGTGTTGAAACAATAGTAATGGAAGAGTTTGAGTCCAATTACGAGGTCCGGTTGCAAAAAAGTCACAAGTTATTGGGTTCGGAATATAACACACAAACTAAGTCCAATTAAAGACATTGACGCACGGATGGAGCTAACTTGTTTCGACTGTCCCGAATCTTGTTCCAACACTTTAAATGTGTTGAAACAATAGTAATCGAAGAGTTTGAGTCCAATTACGAGGTCCGGTTGCGAAAAAGTCATAAGTTATAGGCTTCGGAATGTAACACACAAACTGAGTGCAATTAAAGACATTGACGCACGGATGGAGCTAACTTATTTTGACTGTCACGAATCTTATTCCAACACTTCAAATGTGTTGAAACAATTGTAGTGGAAGAGTTTGAGTCCAATTATGAGGTCCGGTTGCGATAAAGTCACAAGTTATAGGCTTCGGGAATGTAACACACAAACTGAGTCAAATTTGAGATGTTGACGCACGGATGGAGCTAACATGTTTCGACTATGCCGAATCTTGTTCCAACACTTCAAATGTGTTGAAACAATAGTAATGGAAGAGTTAGAGTCCAATTACGAGGACCGGTTGCGAAAAAGTAACAAGTTATAGGCTTCAGAATGTAACACACAAACTGAGTCCAATTAAAGACATTGACGCACGGATGGAGCTAACTCGTTTCGACTGTCACGAATCTTATTCCAACACTTCAAATGTGTTGAAACAATAGTAGTGGACGAGTTAGAGTCCAATTACGAGGTTCGGTTGCGAAAAAGTCACAAGTTATTGGCTTCGGAATGTAATACACAAACTAAGTCCAATTAAAGACATTGACGCACGGATGGAGCTAACTTGTTTCGACTGTCCCGAATCTTGTTCCAACACATCAAATGTGTTGAAACAATAGTAAGGGAAGAGTTTGAGTCCAATTACAAGGTCCGGTTGCGAAAAAGTCACAAGTTATTGGCTTCGGAATGTAACACACAAACTGAGTCCAATTAAAGACATTGACGCACGGATGGAGCTAACTCGTTTCGACTGTCACGAATCTTATTCCAACACTTCAAATGTGTTGAAACAATAGTAGTGGACGAGTTAGAGTCCAATTACGAGGTCCGGTTGCGAAAAAGTCACAAGTTATTGGGTTCGGAATGTAACACACAAACTGAGTCCAATTAAAGACATTGACGCACGGATGGAGCTAACTTATTTCGACTGTCCCGAATCTTGTTCCAACACTTCAAATGTGTTGAAACAATAGTAATGGAAGAGTTTGAGTCCAATTACGAGGTCCGGTTGCGAAAAAGTCACAAGTTATAGGCTTCGGAATGTAAGACACAAACCGAGTCCAATTTTGGACGTTGAAGCATGGATGGCGCTAACTTGTTTCGACTATTTCGAATCTTGTTCCAGCACTTCAAATGTGTTGAAACAATAGTAATGGAAGACTTTGAGTCCAATTATGAGGTCCGGTTGCAAAAAAGTCAAAAGTTATAGGCTTCGGAATATAACACACAAACTGAGTCCAATTAAAGACATTGACGCACGGATGGAGCTAATTGTTTCGACTGTACCGAATCTTCTTCCAACACTTCAAATGTGTTGGAACAATAGTAATGGAAGAGTTTGAGTACAATTACGAGGTCCGGTTGCGAAAAAGTCACAAGTTATTGGCTTCGGAATGTAACACACAAACTGAGTCCAATTAAAGACATTGACGCACGGATGGAGCTAACTTGTTTCGACTGTCACGAATCTTATTCCAACACCTCAAATGTGTTGAAACAATAGTAGTGGAAGAGTTTGAGTCCAATTACGAGGTCCGGTTGCGATAGAGTCACAAGTTATAGGCTTCGGAATGTAACGCACAAACTGAGTCCAATTTGAGACATTGATGCACGGATGGAGCTAATATGTTTCGACTGTTCCGAATCTTGTTCCAACACTTCAAATGTGTTGAAACAATAGTAATGGAAGAGTTTGAGTCCAATTACGAGGTCCGATTGCTAAAAAGTCACAAGTTATAAGCTTCGGAATATAACACACAAACTGAGTCCAATTAAAGACATTGACGCACGGATGGAGCTAACTTGTTTCGATTGTCATGAATCTTGTTCCAACACTTCAAATGTGTTGAAACAATAGTAATGGAAGAGTTTGAGTCCAATTACGAGGTCCGGTTGCAAAAAAGTCACAAGTTATATGCTTCGGAATATAACACACAAACTGAGTCCAATTAAAGACATTGACGCACGGATGGAGCTAACTTGTTTCTACTGTCACGAATCTTATTCCAACACTTCAAATGTGTTGAAACAATAGTAGTGGAAGAGTTTGAGTCCAATTACGTGGTCTGGTTGCGAAAAAGTCACAAGTTATTGGCTTCGGAATTGAACACACAAACTGAGTCCAATTTGAGACAGTGATGCACGGATGGAGCTAATATGTTTCGACTGTTCCGAATCTTGTTCCAACACTTCAAATGTGTTGAAATATAGTAATGGAAGAGTTTGAGTCCAATTACGAGGTCCGGTTGCAAAAAAGTCACAAGTGATAGGCTTCGGAATGTAAGACACAAACCGAGTCCAATTTGAGATGTTGACGCACTGATGGAGCTAACTTGTTTCGACTATTTCGAATCTTGTTCCAACAGTTCAAATGTGTTGAAACAATAGTAATGGAAGAGTTTGAGTCCAATTACGAGGTCCGGTTGCGAAAAAGTCACAAGTTATTGGCTTCGGAATGTAACACACAAACTTTTCCAATTAAAGACGTTGACGCACGGACGGAGCTAACTTGTTTCGACTGTCACGAATCTTATTCCAACACTTCAAATGTGTTGAAACAATAGTAGTGGAAGAGTTTGAGTCCAATTACGAACTCCGGTTGCGATAGAGTCACAAGTTATAGCCTTCGGAATGTAACACACAAACTGAGTCCAATTTGAGACATTGATGCACGGATGGAGCTAATATGTTTCGACTGTTTCAAATCTTGTTCTAACACTTCAAATGTGTTGAAACAATAGTAGTGTAAGAGTTTGAGTCCAATTACGAGGTCCGGTTGCGAAAAAGTCACAAGTTATAGGCTTCGGAAAATAACACACAAACTGAGACCAATTAAAGACATTGACGCACGGATGGAGCTAACTTGTTTCGACTGTCCCGAATCTTGTTCCAACACTTTAAATGTGTTAAAAGAATAGTCATGGAAGAGTTTGAGTCCAATTACGAGGTCCGGTTGTGAAAAAGTCACAAGTTATAGGCTTCGGAATGTAACACACAAGCTGAGTCCAATTAAAGACATTGACGCACGGATGGAGCTAACTTATTTCGACTGTCACGAATCTTATTCCAACACTTCAAATGTGTTGAAACAATAGTAGTGGAAGAGTTTGAGTCCAATTACGAGGTCCGGTTGCGATAAAGTCACAAATTATAGGCTTCGGAATGTAACACACAAACTGAGTCCAATTTGAGACGTTGACGCACGGATGGAGCTAACATGTTTCGACTATGCCGAATCTTGTTCCAACACTTCAAATCTGTTGAAACAATAGTAATGGAAGAGTTAGAGTCCAATTACGAGGACCGGTTGCGAAAAAGTCACAAGTTATAGGCTTCGGAATGTAACACACAAACAGAGTCCAATTAAAGACATTGACGCACGGATGGAGCTAACTCGTTTCGACTGTCACAAATCTTATTCCAACACTTCAACTGTGTTGAAACAATAGTAGTGGACGAGTTAGAGTCCAATTACGAGGTCCGGTTGCAAAAAAGTCACAAGTTATTGGCTTCGGAATGTAACACACAAACTGAGTCCAATTAAAGACATTGACGCACGGATGGAGCTAACTTGTTTCGACTGTCCCGAATCTTGTTCCAACACTTCAAATGTGTTGAAACAATAGTAGTGGAAGAGTTTGAGTCCAATTACGAAGTCCGGTTGCGATAGAGTCACAAGTTATAGGCTTCGGAATGTAACACACAAACAGAGTCCAATTTGAGACATTGATGCACGGATGGAGCTAATATGTTTCGACTGTTCCGAATCTTGTTCCAACACTTCAAATGTGTTGAAACAATAGTAATGGAAGAGTTTGAGTCCAATTACGAGGTCCGGTTGCGAAAAACTCACAAGTTACAGGCTTCGGAATATAACACACAAACTGAGTCCAATTAAAGACATTGACGCACGGATGGAGCTAACTTGTTTCGACTGTGCCGAATCTTGTTCCAACACTTTAAATGTGTTGAAACAATAGTAATGGAAGAGTTTGACTCCAATTACGAGGTCCGGTTGCGAAAAAGTCACAAATTATAGGCTTCGGAATGTAACACACAAACTGAGTTCAATTAAAGACATTGACGCACTGATGGAGCTAACATGTTTCGACTGTCACGAATCTTATTCCAACACTTCAAATGTGTTGAAACAATAGTAGTGGACGAGTTAGAGTCCAATTACGAGGTCCGGTTGCGAAAAAGTCACAAGTTATTGGCTTCGGAATGTAACACACAAACTGAGTCCAATTAAAGACATTGACGCACGGATGGAGTTAACTTGTTTCGACTGTCCCGAATCGTGTTCCAACACTTCAAATGTGTTGAAACAATAGTAATGGAAGAGTTTGAGTCCAATTACGAGGTCCGGTTGCGAAAAATTCACAAGTTATAGGTTCGGAATGTAAGACACATACAGAGTCCAATTTTGGACGTTGAAGCACGGATGGGGCTAACTTGTTTCGACTATTTCGAATCTTGTTCCAACACTTCAAATGTGTTGAAACAATAGTAATGGAAGAGTTTGAGTCCAATTACGAGGTCCGGCTGCAAAAAGTCACAAGTTATAGGCTTCGGAATATAACACACAAACTGAGACCAATTAAAGACATTGACGCACGGATGGAGCTAACTTATTTCGACTGTCCCGAATCTTTTTCCAACACTTCAAATGTGTTGAAACAATAGTAATGGAAGAGTTTGAGTCGAATTACGAGGTCCGGTTGCAAAAAAGTCACAAGTTATAGGCTTCGGAATATAACACACAAACTAAGTCCAATTAAAGACATTGACGCACGGACGGAGCTAATTGTTTCGACTGTCCCGAATCTTCTTCCAACACTTCAAATGTGTTGGAACAATAGTAATGGAAGAGTTTGAGTCCAATTACGAGGTCCGGTTGCGAAAAAGTCACAAGTTATTGGCTTCGGAATGTAACACACAAACTGTGTCCAATTAAAGACATTGACGCACGGATGGAGCTAACTTGTTTCGACTGTCACGAATCTTATTCCAACACTTCAAATGTGTTGAAACAATAGTAGTGGAAGAGTTTGAGTCCAATTACGAGGTCCGGTTGCGATAGAGTCACAAATTATAGGCTTCGGAATGTAACACACAAACTGAGTGCAATTAAAGACATTGACGCACTGATGGAGCTAACTTGTTTCGACTGTCACGAATCTTATTCCAACACTTCAAATGTGTTGAAACAATAGTAGTGGACGAGTTAGAGTCCAATTACGAGGTCCGGTTGCGAAAAAGTAACAAGTTATTGGCTTCGGAATGTAACACACAAACTGAGTCCAATTAAAGACATTGACGCACGGATGGAGTTAACTTGTTTCGACTGTCCCGAATCTTGTTCCAACACTTCAAATGTGTTGAAACAATAGTAATGGAAGAGTTTGAGTCAAATTACGAGGTCCGGTTGCGAAAAAGTCACAAGTTATAGGTTCGGAATGTAAGACACATACAGAGTCCAATTTTGGACGTTGAAGCACGGATGGCGCTAACTTGTTTCGACTATTTCGAATCTTGTTCCAACACTTCAAATGTGTTGAAACAATAGTAATGGAAGAGTTTGAGTCCAATTACGAGGTCCGGCTGCAAAAAAGTCACAAGTTATAGGCTTCGGAATATAACACACAAACTGACTCCAATTAAAGACATTGACGCACGGATGGAGCTAACTTATTTCGACTGTCCCGAATCTTGTTCCAACACTTCAAATGTGTTGAAACAATAGTAATGGAAGAGTTTGAGTCCAACTACGAGGTCCGGTTGCGAAAAAGTCACAAGTTATAGGCTTCGGAATGTAACACACAAACAGAGTCCAATTAAAGACATTGACGCACGGATGGAGCTAACTCGTTTCGACTGTCACAAATCTTATTCCAACACTTCAACTGTGTTGAAACAATAGTAGTGGACGAGTTAGAGTCCAATTACGAGGTCCGGTTGCAAAAAAGTCACAAGTTATTGGCTTCGGAATGTAACACACAAACTGAGTCCAATTAAAGACATTGACGCACGGATGGAGCTAACTTGTTTCGACTGTCCCGAATCTTGTTCCAACACTTCAAATGTGTTGAAACAATAGTAGTGGAAGAGTTTGAGTCCAATTACGAAGTCCGGTTGCGATAGAGTCACAAGTTATAGGCTTCGGAATGTAACACACAAACTGAGTCCAATTTGAGACATTGATGCACGGATGGAGCTAATATGTTTCGACTGTTCCGAATCTTGTTCCAACACTTCAAATGTGTTGAAACAATAGTAATGGAAGAGTTTGAGTCCAATTACGAGGTCCGGTTGCGAAAAACTCACAAGTTACAGGCTTCGGAATATAACACACAAACTGAGTCCAATTAAAGACATTGACGCACGGATGGAGCTAACTTGTTTCGACTGTGCCGAATCTTGTTCCAACACTTTAAATGTGTTGAAACAATAGTAATGGAAGAGTTTGACTCCAATTACGAGGTCCGGTTGCGAAAAAGTCACAAATTATAGGCTTCGGAATGTAACACACAAACTGAGTGCAATTAAAGACATTGACGCACTGATGGAGCTAACATGTTTCGACTGTCACGAATCTTATTCCAACACTTCAAATGTGTTGAAACAATAGTAGTGGACGAGTTAGAGTCCAATTACGAGGTCCGGTTGCGAAAAAGTCACAAGTTATTGGCTTCGGAATGTAACACACAAACTGAGTCCAATTAAAGACATTGACGCACGGATGGAGTTAACTTGTTTCGACTGTCCCGAATCGTGTTCCAACACTTCAAATGTGTTGAAACAATAGTAATGGAAGAGTTTGAGTCAAATTACGAGGTCCGGTTGCGAAAAATTCACAAGTTATAGGTTCGGAATGTAAGACACATACAGAGTCCAATTTTGGACGTTGAAGCACGGATGGGGCTAACTTGTTTCGACTATTTCGAATCTTGTTCCAACACTTCAAATGTGTTGAAACAATAGTAATGGAAGAGTTTGAGTCCAATTACGAGGTCCGGCTGCAAAAAAGTCACAAGTTATAGGCTTCGGAATATAACACACAAACTGAGACCAATTAAAGACATTGACGCACGGATGGAGCTAACTTATTTCGACTGTCCCGAATCTTTTTCCAACACTTCAAATGTGTTGAAACAATAGTAATGGAAGAGTTTGAGTCGAATTACGAGGTCCGGTTGCAAAAAAGTCACAAGTTATAGGCTTCGGAATATAACACACAAACTAAGTCCAATTAAAGACATTGACGCACGGATGGAGCTAATTGTTTCGACTGTCCCGAATCTTCTTCCAACACTTCAAATGTGTTGGAACAATAGTAATGGAAGAGTTTGAGTCCAATTACGAGGTCCGGTTGCGAAAAAGTCACAAGTTATTGGCTTCGGAATGTAACACACAAACAGAGTCCAATTAAAGACATTGACGCACGGATGGAGCTAACTCGTTTCGACTGTCACAAATCTTATTCCAACACTTCAACTGTGTTGAAACAATAGTAGTGGACGAGTTAGAGTCCAATTACGAGGTCCGGTTGCAAAAAAGTCACAAGTTATTGGCTTCGGAATGTAACACACAAACTGAGTCCAATTAAAGACATTGACGCACGGATGGAGCTAACTTGTTTCGACTGTCCCGAATCTTGTTCCAACACTTCAAATGTGTTGAAACAATAGTAGTGGAAGAGTTTGAGTCCAATTACGAAGTCCGGTTGCGATAGAGTCACAAGTTATAGGCTTCGGAATGTAACACACAAACTGAGTCCAATTTGAGACATTGATGCACGGATGGAGCTAATATGTTTCGACTGTTCCGAATCTTGTTCCAACACTTCAAATGTGTTGAAACAATAGTAATGGAAGAGTTTGAGTCCAATTACGAGGTCCGGTTGCGAAAAACTCACAAGTTACAGGCTTCGGAATATAACACACAAACTGAGTCCAATTAAAGACATTGACGCACGGATGGAGCTAACTTGTTTCGACTGTGCCGAATCTTGTTCCAACACTTTAAATGTGTTGAAACAATAGTAATGGAAGAGTTTGACTCCAATTACGAGGTCCGGTTGCGAAAAAGTCACAAATTATAGGCTTCGGAATGTAACACACAAACTGAGTGCAATTAAAGACATTGACGCACTGATGGAGCTAACATGTTTCGACTGTCACGAATCTTATTCCAACACTTCAAATGTGTTGAAACAATAGTAGTCGACGAGTTAGAGTCCAATTACGAGGTCCGGTTGCGAAAAAGTCACAAGTTATTGGCTTCGGAATGTAACACACAAACTGAGTCCAATTAAAGACATTGACGCACGGATGGAGTTAACTTGTTTCGACTGTCCCGAATCGTGTTCCAACACTTCAAATGTGTTGAAACAATAGTAATGGAAGAGTTTGAGTCAAATTACGAGGTCCGGTTGCGAAAAATTCACAAGTTATAGGTTCGGAATGTAAGACACATACAGAGTCCAATTTTGGACGTTGAAGCACGGATGGGGCTAACTTGTTTCGACTATTTCGAATCTTGTTCCAACACTTCAAATGTGTTGAAACAATAGTAATGGAAGAGTTTGAGTCCAATTACGAGGTCCGGCTGCAAAAAAGTCACAAGTTATAGGCTTCGGAATATAACACACAAACTGAGACCAATTAAAGACATTGACGCACGGATGGAGCTAACTTATTTCGACTGTCCCGAATCTTTTTCCAACACTTCAAATGTGTTGAAACAATAGTAATGGAAGAGTTTGAGTCGAATTACGAGGTCCGGTTGCAAAAAAGTCACAAGTTATAGGCTTCGGAATATAACACACAAACTAAGTCCAATTAAAGACATTGACGCACGGATGGAGCTAATTGTTTCGACTGTCCCGAATCTTCTTCCAACACTTCAAATGTGTTGGAACAATAGTAATGGAAGAGTTTGAGTCCAATTACGAGGTCCGGTTGCGAAAAAGTCACAAGTTATTGGCTTCGGAATGTAACACACAAACTGTGTCCAATTAAAGACATTGACGCACGGATGGAGCTAACTTGTTTCGACTGTCCCGAATCTTGTTCCAACACTTCAAATGTGTTGAAACAATAGTAGTGGAAGAGTTTGAGTCCAATTACGAAGTCCGGTTGCGATAGAGTCACAAGTTATAGGCTTCGGAATGTAACACACAAACTGAGTCCAATTTGAGACATTGATGCACGGATGGAGCTAATATGTTTCGACTGTTCCGAATCTTGTTCCAACACTTCAAATGTGTTGAAACAATAGTAATGGAAGAGTTTGAGTCCAATTACGAGGTCCGGTTGCGAAAAACTCACAAGTTACAGGCTTCGGAATATAACACACAAACTGAGTCCAATTAAAGACATTGACGCACGGATGGAGCTAACTTGTTTCGACTGTGCCGAATCTTGTTCCAACACTTTAAATGTGTTGAAACAATAGTAATGGAAGAGTTTGACTCCAATTACGAGGTCCGGTTGCGAAAAAGTCACAAATTATAGGCTTCGGAATGTAACACACAAACTGAGTGCAATTAAAGACATTGACGCACTGATGGAGCTAACATGTTTCGACTGTCACGAATCTTATTCCAACACTTCAAATGTGTTGAAACAATAGTAGTGGACGAGTTAGAGTCCAATTACGAGGTCCGGTTGCGAAAAAGTCACAAGTTATTGGCTTCGGAATGTAACACACAAACTGAGTCCAATTAAAGACATTGACGCACGGATGGAGTTAACTTGTTTCGACTGTCCCGAATCGTGTTCCAACACTTCAAATGTGTTGAAACAATAGTAATGGAAGAGTTTGAGTCAAATTACGAGGTCCGGTTGCGAAAAATTCACAAGTTATAGGTTCGGAATGTAAGACACATACAGAGTCCAATTTTGGACGTTGAAGCACGGATGGGGCTAACTTGTTTCGACTATTTCGAATCTTGTTCCAACACTTCAAATGTGTTGAAACAATAGTAATGGAAGAGTTTGAGTCCAATTACGAGGTCCGGCTGCAAAAAAGTCACAAGTTATAGGCTTCGGAATATAACACACAAACTGAGACCAATTAAAGACATTGACGCACGGATGGAGCTAACTTATTTCGACTGTCCCGAATCTTTTTCCAACACTTCAAATGTGTTGAAACAATAGTAATGGAAGAGTTTGAGTCGAATTACGAGGTCCGGTTGCAAAAAAGTCACAAGTTATAGGCTTCGGAATATAACACACAAACTAAGTCCAATTAAAGACATTGACGCACGGATGGAGCTAATTGTTTCGACTGTCCCGAATCTTCTTCCAACACTTCAAATGTGTTGGAACAATAGTAATGGAAGAGTTTGAGTCCAATTACGAGGTCCGGTTGCGAAAAAGTCACAAGTTATTGGCTTCGGAATGTAACACACAAACTGTGTCCAATTAAAGACATTGACGCACGGATGGAGCTAACTTGTTTCGACTGTCACGAATCTTATTCCAACACTTCAAATGTGTTGAAACAATAGTAGTGGAAGAGTTTGAGTCCAATTACGAGGTCCGGTTGCGATAGAGTCACAAATTATAGGCTTCGGAATGTAACACACAAACTGAGTGCAATTAAAGACATTGACGCACTGATGGAGCTAACTTGTTTCGACTGTCACGAATCTTATTCCAACACTTCAAATGTGTTGAAACAATAGTAGTGGACGAGTTAGAGTCCAATTACGAGGTCCGGTTGCGAAAAAGTAACAAGTTATTGGCTTCGGAATGTAACACACAAACTGAGTCCAATTAAAGACATTGACGCACGGATGGAGTTAACTTGTTTCGACTGTCCCGAATCTTGTTCCAACACTTCAAATGTGTTGAAACAATAGTAATGGAAGAGTTTGAGTCAAATTACGAGGTCCGGTTGCGAAAAATTCACAAGTTATAGGTTCGGAATGTAAGACACATACAGAGTCCAATTTTGGACGTTGAAGCACGGATGGGGCTAACTTGTTTCGACTATTTCGAATCTTGTTCCAACACTTCAAATGTGTTGAAACAATAGTAATGGAAGAGTTTGAGTCCAATTACGAGGTCCGGCTGCAAAAAAGTCACAAGTTATAGGCTTCGGAATATAACACACAAACTGAGACCAATTAAAGACATTGACGCACGGATGGAGCTAACTTATTTCGACTGTCCCGAATCTTTTTCCAACACTTCAAATGTGTTGAAACAATAGTAATGGAAGAGTTTGAGTCGAATTACGAGGTCCGGTTGCAAAAAAGTCACAAGTTATAGGCTTCGGAATATAACACACAAACTAAGTCCAATTAAAGTCATTGACGCACGGATGGAGCTAATTGTTTCGACTGTCCCGAATCTTCTTCCAACACTTCAAATGTGTTGGAACAATAGTAATGGAAGAGTTTGAGTCCAATTACGAGGTCCGGTTGCGAAAAAGTCACAAGTTATTGGCTTCGGAATGTAACACACAAACTGTGTCCAATTAAAGACATTGACGCACGGATGGAGCTAACTTGTTTCGACTGTCACGAATCTTATTCCAACACTTCAAATGTGTTGAAACAATAGTAGTGGAAGAGTTTGAGTCCAATTACGAGGTCCGGTTGCGATAGAGTCACAAATTATAGGCTTCGGAATGTAACACACAAACTGAGTGCAATTAAAGACATTGACCCACTGATGGAGCTAACTTGTTTCGACTGTCACGAATCTTATTCCAACACTTCAAATGTGTTGAAACAATAGTAGTGGACGAGTTAGAGTCCAATTACGAGGTCCGGTTGCGAAAAAGTAACAAGTTATTGGCTTCGGAATGTAACACACAAACTGAGTCCAATTAAAGACATTGACGCACGGATGGAGTTAACTTGTTTCGACTGTCCCGAATCTTGTTCCAACACTTCAAATGTGTTGAAACAATAGTAATGGAAGAGTTTGAGTCAAATTACGAGGTCCGGTTGCGAAAAAGTCACAAGTTATAGGTTCGGAATGTAAGACACATACAGAGTCCAATTTTGGACGTTGAAGCACGGATGGCGCTAACTTGTTTCGACTATTTCGAATCTTGTTCCAACACTTCAAATGTGTTGAAACAATAGTAATGGAAGAGTTTGAGTCCAATTACGAGGTCCGGCTGCAAAAAAGTCACAAGTTATAGGCTTCGGAATATAACACACAAACTGACTCCAATTAAAGACATTGACGCACGGATGGAGCTAACTTATTTCGACTGTCCCGAATCTTGTTCCAACACTTCAAATGTGTTGAAACAATAGTAATGGAAGAGTTTGAGTCCAACTACGAGGTCCGGTTGCGAAAAAGTCACAAGTTATAGGCTTCGGAATGTAAGACACAAACCGAGTCCAATTTTGGACGTTGAAGCACGGATGGCGCTAACTTGTTTCAACTATTTCGAATCTTGTTCCAACACTTCAAATGTGTTGAAACAATAGTAATGGAAGACTTTGAGTCCAATTACGAGGTCCGGTTGCAAAAAAGTCACAAGTTATAGGCTTCGGAATATAACACACAAACTAAGTCCAATTAAAGACATTGACGCACGGATGGAGCTAATTGTTTCGACTGTCCCGAATCTTCTTCCAACACTTCAAATGTGTTGGAACAATAGTAATGGAAGAATTTGAGTCCAATTACGAGGTCCGGTTGCGAAAAAGTCACAAGTTATTGCCTTCGGAATGTAACACACAAACTGAGTCCAATTAAAGACATTGACGCACGGATGGAGCTAACTTGTTTCGACTGTCACGAATCTTATTCCAACACTTCAAATGTGTTGAAACAATAGTAGTGGAAGAGTTTGAGTCCAATTACGAGGTCCGGTTGCGATAGAGTCACAAATTATAGGCTTCGGAATGTAACACACAAACTGAGTCCAATTTGAGACATTGATGCACGGATGGAGCTAATATGTTTCGACTCTTCCAAATCTTGTTCCAACACTTCAAATGTGTTGAAACAATAGTAATGGAAGAGTTTGAGTCCAATTACGAGGTCCGGTTGCAAAAAAGTCACAAGTTATAAGCTTCGGAATATAACACACAAACTGAGTCCAATTAAAGACATTGACGCACGGATGGAGCTAACTTGTTTCGACTGTCACGAATCTTGTTCCAACACTTGAAATGTGTTGAAACAATAGTAATGGAAGAGTTTGAGTCCAATTACGAGGTCCGGATGCAAAAAAGTCACAAGTTATATGCTTCGGAATATAACACACAAACTGAGTCCAATTAAAGACATTGACGCACGGATGGAGCTAACTTGTTTCTACTGTCACGAATCTTATTCCAACACTTCAACTGTGTTGAAACAATAGTAGTGGACGAGTTAGAGTCCAATTACGAGGTCCGGTTGCAAAAAAGTCACAAGTTATTGGCTTCGGAATGTAACACACAAACTGAGTCCAATTAAAGACATTGACGCACGGACGGAGCTAACTTGTTTCGACTGTCACGAATCTTATTCCAACACTTCAAATGTGTTGAAACAATAGTAGTGGAAGAGTTTGAGTCCAATTACGAAGTCCGGTTGCGATAGAGTCACAAGTTATAGGCTTCGGAATGTAACACACAAACTGAGTCCAATTTGAGACATTGATGCACGGATGGAGATAATATGTTTCGACTGTTCCGAATCTGGTTCTAACACTTCAAATGTGTTGAAACAATAGTAGTGGAAGAGTTTGAGTCCAATTACGAGGTCCGGTTGAAAAAAAGTCACAAGTTATAGGCTTCGGAAAATAACACACAAACTGAGTCCAATTAAAGACATTGACGCACGGATGGAGCTAACTTGTTTCGACTGTCCCGAATCTTGTTCCAACACTTTAAATGTGTTAAAAGAATAGTCATGGAAGAGTTTGAGTCCAATTACGAGGTCCGGTTGTGAAAAAGTCACAAGTTATAGGCTTCGGAATGTAACACACAAACTGAGTCCAATTAAAGACATTGACGCACGGATGGAGCTAACTTATTTCGACTGTCACGAATCTTATTCCAACACTTCAAATGTGTTGAAACAATAGTAGTGGAAGAGTTTGAGTCCAATTACGAGGTCCGGTTGCGATAAAGTCACAAGTTATAGGCTTCGGAATGTAACACACAAACTGAGTCCAATATGAGACGTTGACGCACGGATGGAGCTAACATGTTTCGACTATGCCGAATCTTGTTCCAACACTTCAAATCTGTTGAAACAATAGTAATGAAAGAGTTAGAGTCCAATTACGAGAACCGGTTGCGAAAAAGTCACAAGTTATAGGATTCGGAATGTAACACACAAACAGAGTCCAATTAAATACATTGACGCACGGATGGAGCTAACTCGTTTCGACTGTCACGAATCTTATTCCAACACTTCAAATGTGTTGAAACAATAGTAGTGGACGGTTAGAGTCCAAATACGAGGTCCGGTTGCGAAAAAATCACAAGTTATTGGCTTCGGAATGTAACACACAAACTGAGTCCAATTAAAGACATTGACGCACGGATGGAGCTAACTTGTTTCGACTGTCCCGAATCTTGTTCCAACACTTCAAATGTGTTGAAACAATAGTAGTGGAAGAGTTTGAGTCCAATTACGAAGTCCGGCTGCGATAGAGTCACAAGTTATAGGCTTCGGAATGTAACACACAAACTGAGTCCAATTTGAGACATTGATGCACGGATGGAGCTAATATGTTTCGACTGTTCCGAATCTTTTTCCAACACTTCAAATGTGTTGAAACAATAGTAATGGAAGAGTTTGAGTCCAATTACGAGGTCCGGTTGCGAAAAAATCACAAGTTATAGGCTTCCGAATATAACACACAAACTGAGTCCAATTAAAGACATTGACGCACGGATGGAGCTAACCCGTTTCGACTGTCACGAATCTTATTCCAACACTTCAAATGTGTTGAAACAATAGTAGTGGACGAGTTAGAGTCCAATTACGAGGTCCGGTTGCGAAAAAGTCACAAGTTATTGGCTTCGGAATGTAACACACAAACTGAGTCCAAGTTATAGGCTTCGGAATATAACACTCAAACTGAGTCCAATTAAAGACATTGACGCACGGATGGAGCTAACTTGTTTCGACTGTCCCGAATCTTGTTCCAACACTTCAAATGTGTTGAAACAATAGTAATGGAAGAGTTTGAGTCCAATTACGAGGTCCGGTTGCGAAAAAGTCACAAGTTATAGGCTTCGGAATGTAAGACACAAACCGAGTCCAATTTTGGACGTTGAAGCACGGATGGCGCTAACTTGTTTCGACTATTTCGAATCTTGTTCCAACACTTCAAATGTGTTGAAACAATAGTAATGGAAGACTTTGAGTCCAATTACGAGGTCCGGTTGCAAAAAAGTCACAAGTTATAGGCTTCGGAATATAACACACAAACTGAGTCCAATTAAAGACATTGACGCACGGATGGAGCTAATTGTTTCGACTGTCCCGAATCTTCTTCCAACACTTCAAATGTGTTGGAACAATAGTAATGGAGGAGTTTGAGTCCAATTACGAGGTCCGGTTGCGAAAAAGTCACAAGTTATTGGCTTCGGAATGTAACACACAAACTGAGTCCAATTAAAGACATTGACGCACGGATGGAGCTAACTTGTTTCGACTGTCACGAATCTTATTCCAACACTTCAAATGTGTTGAAACAATAGTAGTGGAAGAGTTTGAGTCCAATTACGAGGTCCGGTTGCGATAGAGTCACAAGGTATAGGCTTCGGAATGTAACACACAAACTGAGTCCAATTAAAGACATTGACGCACGGATGGAGCTAACTTGTTTTGACTGTCCCGAATCTTGTTCCAACACTTCAAATGTGTTGAAACAATAGTAGTGGAAGAGTTTGAGTCGAATTACGAAGTCCGGTTGCGATAGAGTCACAAGTTATAGGCTTCGGAATGTAACACACAAACTGAGTCCAATTTGAGACATTGATGCACGGATGGAGCTAATATGTTTCGACTGTTCCGAATCTTGTTCCAACACTTCAAATGTGTTGAAACAATAGTAATGGAAGAGTTTGAGTCCAATTACGAGGTCCGGTTGCGAAAAAGTCATAAGTTATAGGCTTCGGAATGTAACACACAAACTGAGTGCAATTAAAGGCATTGACGCACGGATGGAGCTAACTGGTTGCGACTATCACGAATCTTATTCCAACACTTCAAATGTGTTGAAACAATAGTAGTGGACGAGTTAGAGTCCAATTACGAGCTCCGGTTGCGAAAAAGTAACAAGTTATTCGCTTCGGAATGTAACACACAAACTGAGTCCAATTAAAGACATTGACGCACGGAAGGAGTTAACTTGTTTCGACTGTCCCGAATCTTGTTCCAACACTTCAAATGTGTTGAAACAATAGTAATGGAAGAGTTTGAGTCAAATTACGAGGTCCGGTTGCGAAAAAGTCACAAGTTATAGGTTCGGAATGTAAGACACAAACAGAGTCCAATTTTGGACGTTGAAGCACGGATGGCGCTAACTTGTTTCGACTATTTCGAATCTTGTTCCAACACTTCAAATGTGTTGAAACAATAGTAATGGAAGAGTTTGAGTCCAATTACGAGGTCCGGCTGCAAAAAAGTCACAAGTTATAGGCTTTGGAATATAACACACAAACTGAGTCCAATTAAAGACATTGACGCACGGATGGAGCTAACTTATTTCGACTGTCCCGAATCTTGTTCCAACACTTCAAATGTGTTGAAACAATAGTAATGGAAGAGTTTGAGTCCAATTACGAGGTCCGGTTGCGAAAAAGTCACAAGTTATAGGCTTCGGAATGTAAGACACAAACCGAGTCCAATTTTGGACGTTGAAGCACGGATGGCGCTAACTTGTTTCAACTATTTCGAATCTTGTTCCAACACTTCAAATGTGTTGAAACAATAGTAATGGAAGACTTTGAGTCCAATTACGAGGTCCGGTTGCAAAAAAGTCACAAGTTATATGCTTCGGAATATAACACACAAACTGAGTCCAATTAAAGACATTGACGCACGGATGGAGCTAACTTGTTTCTACTGCCACGAATCTTATTCCAACACTTCAAATGTGTTGAAACAATAGTAGTGGAAGAGTTTGAGTCCAATTACGTGGTCTGGTTGCGAAAAAGTCACAAGTTATTGGCTTCAGAATTGAACACACAAACTGAGTCCAATTTGAGACAGTGATGCACGGATGGAGCTAATATGTTTCGACTGTTCCGAATCTTTTTCCAACACTTCAAATGAGTTGAAATATAGTAATGGAAGAGTTTGAGTCCAATTACGAGGTCCGGTTGCAAAAAAGTCACAAGTTATAGGCTTCGGAATGTAAGACACAAACCGAGTCCAATTTGAGATGTTGACGCACTGATGGACCTAACTTGTTTCGACTATTTCGAATCTCGTTCCAACAGTTCAAATGTGTTGAAACAATAGTAATGGAAGAGTTTGATTCCAATTACGAGGTCCGGTTGCGAAAAAGTCACATGTTATTGGCTTCGGAATGTAACACACAAACTGAGTCCAATTAAAGACATTGACGCACGGACGGAGCTAATATGTTTCGACTGTCACGAATCTTATTCCAACACTTCAAATGTGTTGAAACAATAGTAGTGGAAGAGTTTGAGTCCAATTACGAAGTCCGGTTGCGATAGAGTCACAAGTTATAGGCTTCGGAATGTAACACACAAACTGAGTCCAATTTGAGACATTGATGCACAGATGGAGCTAATATGTTTCGACTGTTCCGAATCTTGTTCTAACACTTCAAATGTGTTGAAACAATAGTAGTGGAAGAGTTTGAGTCCAATTACGAGGTCCGGTTGCGAAAAAGTCACAAGTTATAGGCTTCAGAAAATAACACACAAACTGAGTCCAATTAAAGACATTGACGCACGGATGGAGCTAACTCGTTTCGACTGTCACGAATCTTATTCCAACACTTCAAATGTGTTGAAACAATAGTAGTGGACGAGTTAGAGTCCAATTACGAGGTCCGGTTGCGAAAAAGTCACAAGTTATTGGCTTCGGAATGTAACACACAAACTGAGTCCAATTAAAGACATTGACGCACGGATGGAGCTAACTTGTTTCGACTGTCACGAATCTTATTCTAACACTTCAAATGTGTTGAAACAATAGTAGTGGAAGAGTTTGAGTCCAATTACGAGGTCCGGTTGCGATAAAGTCACAAGTTATAGGCTTCGGAATGTAACACACAAACTGAGTCCAATTAAAGACATTGACGCACGGATGGAGCTAACTTATTTCGACTGTCACGAATCTTATTCTAACACTTCAAATGTGTTGAAACAATAGTAGTGGAAGAGTTTGAGTCCAATTACGAGGTCCGGTTGCGATAAAGTCACAAGTTATAGGCTTCGGAATGTAACACACAAACTGAGTCCAATTTGAGACGTTGACGCACGGATGGAGCTAACATGTTTCGACTATGCCGAATCTTGTTCCAACACTTCAAATCTGTTGAAACAATAGTAATGGAAGAGTTAGAGTCCAATTACGAGGACCGGTTGCGAAAAAGTCACAAGTTATGGGCTTCGGAATGTAACACACAAACAGAGTCCAATTAAAGACATTGACGCACGGATGGAGCTAACTCGTTTCGACTGTCACGAATCTTATTCCAACACTTCAAATGTGTTGAAACAATAGTAGTGGACGAGTTAGAGTCCAATTACGAGGTCCGGTTGCGAAAAAGTCACAAGTTATTGGCTTCGGAATGTAACACACAAACTGAGTCCAATTAAAGACATTGACGCACGGATGGAGCTAACTTGTTTCGACTATCCCGAATCTTGTTCCAACACTTCAAATGTGTTGAAACAATAGTAATGGAAGAGTTTGAGTCCAATTACGAGGTCCGGTTGCGAAAAAGTCACAAGTTAGAGGTTCGGAATGTAAGACACAAACAGAGTCCAATTTTGGACGTTGAAGCACGGATGGCGCTAACTTGTTTCGACTATTTCGAATCTTGTTCCAACACTTCAAATGTGTTGAAACAATTGTAATGGAAGAGTTTGAGTCCAATTACGAGGTCCGGCTGCAAAAAAGTCACAAGTTATAGGCTTCGGAATATAACACACAAACTGAGTCCAATTAAAGACAGTGACGCACGGATGGAGCTAACTTATTTCGACTGTCCCGAATCTTGTTCCAACACTTCAAATGTGTTGAAACAATAGTAATGGAAGAGTTTGAGTCCAATTACGAGGTCCGGTTGCGAAAAAGTCACAAGTTATAGGCTTCGGAATGTAAGACACAAACCGAGTCCAATTTTGGACGTTGAAGCACGGATGGCGCTAACTTGTTTCGACTATTTCGAATCTTGTTCCAACACTTCAAATGTGTTGAAACAATAGTAATGGAAGACTTTGAGTCCAATTACGAGGTCCGGTTGCAAAAAAGTCACAAGTTATAGGCTTCGGAATATAACGCACAAACTGAGTCCAATTAAAGACATTGACGCACGGATGGAGCTAATTGTTTCGACTGTCCCGAATCTTCTTCCAACACTTCAAATGTGTTGGAACAATAGTATTGGAAGAGTTTGAGTCCAATTACGACGTCCGGTTGTGAAAAAGTCACAAGTTATTGGCTTCGGAATGTAACACACAAACTGAGTCCAATTAAAGACATTGACGCACGGATGGGGCTAACTTGTTTTGACTGTCACGAATCTTATTCCAACACTTCAAATGTGTTGAAACAATAGTAGTGGAAGAGTTTGAGTCCAATTACGAGGTCCGGTTGCGATAGAGTCACAAGTTATAGGCTTTGGAATGTAACACACAAACTGAGTCCAATTTGAGACATTGATGCACGGATGGAGCTAATATGTTTCGACTATTCCAAATCTTGTTCCAACACTTCAAATGTGTTGAAACAATAGTAATGGAAGACTTTGAGTCCAATTACGAGGTCCGGTTGCAAAAAAGTCACAAGTTATAAGCTTCGGAATATAACACACAAACTGAGTCCAATTAAAGACATTGACGCACGGATGGAGCTAACTTGTTTCGACTGTCACGAATCTTGTTCCAACACTTCAAATGTGTTGAAACAATAGTAATGGAAGAGTTTGAGTCCAATTACGAGGTCCGGTTGCAAAAAAGTCACAAGTTATATGCTTCGGAATATAACACACAAACTGAGTCCAATTAAAGACATTGACGTACGGATGGAGCTAACTTGTTTCTACTGTCACGAATCTTATTCCAACACTTCAAATGTGTTGAAACAATAGTAGTGGAAGAGTTTGGGTCCAATTACGTGGTCTGGTTGCGAAAAAGTCACAAGTTATTGGCTTCGGAATTGAACACACAAACTGAGTCCAATTTGAGACAGTGATGCACGGATGGAGCTAATATGTTTCGACTGTTCCGAATCTTGTTCCAACACTTCAAATGTGTTGAAATACAGTAATGGAAGAGTTTGAGTCCAATTACGAGGTCCGGTTGCAAGAAAGTCACAAGTTATAGGCTTCGGAATGTAAGACACAAACCGAGTCCAATTTGAGATGTTGACGCACTGATGGAGCTAACTTGTTTCGACTATTTCGAATCTTGTTCCAACAGTCCAAATGTGTTGAAACAATAGTAATGGAAGAGTTTGATTCCAATTACGAGGTCCGGTTGCGAAAAAGTCACAAGTTATTGGCTTCGGAATGTAACACACAAACTGAGTCCAATTAAAGACATTGACGCGCGGACGGAGCTAACTTGTTTCGACTGTCACGAATCTTATTCCAACACTTCAAATGTGTTGAAACAATAGTATTGGAAGAGTTTGAGTCCAATTACGAAGTCCGGTTGCGATAGAGTCACAAGTTATAGGCTTCGGAATGTAACACACAAACTGAGTCCAATTTGAGACATTGATGCACGGATGGAGATAATATGTTTCGACTGTTCCGAATCTTGTTCTAACACTTCAAATGTGTTGAAACAATAGTAGTGGAAGAGTTTGAGTCCAATTACGAGGTCCGGTTGCGAAAAAGTCACAAGTTATAGGCTTCGGAAAATAACACACAAACTGAGTCCAATTAAAGACATTGACGCACGGATGGAGCTAACTTGTTTCGACTGTCCCGAATCTTGTTCCAACACTTTAAATGTGTTGAAACAATAGTAGTGGAAGAGTTTGAGTCCAATTACGAGGTCCGGTTGCGATAAAGTCACAAGTTATAGGCTTCGGAATGTAACACACAAACTGAGTCCAATTTGAGACGTTGACGCACGGATGGAGCTAACATGTTTCGACTATGCCGAATCTTGTTCCAACACTTCAAATCTGTTGAAACAATAGTAATGGAAGAGTTAGAGTCCAATTACGAGGACCGGTTGCGAAAAAGTCACAAGTTATAGGCTTCGGAATGTAACACACAAACAGAGTCCAATTAAAGACATTGACGCACGGATGGAGCTAACTCGTTTCGACTGTCACGAATCTTATTCCAACACTTCAAATGTGTTGAAACAATAGTAGTGAATGAGTTAGAGTCCAATTACGAGGTCCGGTTGCGAAAAAGTCACAAGTTATTGGCTTCGGAATGTAACACACAAACTGAGTCCAATTAAAGACATTGACGCACGGATGGAACTAACTTGTTTCGACTGTCCTGAATCTTGTTCCAACACTTCAAATGTGTTGAAACAATAGTAGTGGAAGAGTTTGAGTCCAATTACGAAGTCCGGTTGCGATAGAGTCACAAGTTATAGGCTTCGGAATGTAATACACAAACTGAGTCCAATTTGAGACATTGATGCACAGATGGAGCTAATATGTTTCGACTGTTCCGAATCTTGTTCCAACACTTCAAATGTGTTGAACCAATAGTAATGGAAGAGTTTGAGTCCAATTACGAGGTCCGGTTGCGAAAAAGTCACAAGTTATAGGCTTCGGAATATAACACACAAACTGAGTCCAATTAAAGACATTGACGCACGGATGGAGCTAACTTGTTTCGACTGTCCCGAATCTTGTTCCAACACTTTAAATGTGTTGAAACAATAGTAATGGAAGAGTTTGAGTCCAATTACGAGGTCCGGTTGCGAAAAAGTCACAAGTTATTGGCTTCGGAATGTAACACACAAACTGAGTCCAATTAAAGACATTGACGCACGGATGGAGATAACTTGTTTCGACTGTCCCGAATCTTGATCCAACACTTCAAATGTGTTGAAACAATAGTAATGGAAGAGTTTGAGTCCAATTACGAGGTCCGGTTGCGAAAAAGTCACAAGTTATAGGTTCGGAATGTAAGACACAAACAGAGTCCAATTTTGGACGTTGAAGCACGGATGGCGCTAACTTGTTTCGACTATTTCGAATCTTGTTCCAACACTTCAAATGTGTTGAAACAATAGTAATGGAAGAGTTTGAGTCCAATTACGAGGTCCGGCTGCAAAAAATTCACAAGTTATAGGCTTCGGAATATAACACACAAACTGAGTCCAATTAAAGACATTGACGCACGGATGGAGCTAACTTGTTTCTACTGTCCCGAATCTTCTTCCAACACTTCAAATGTGTTGAAACAATAGTAATGGAAGAGTTTGAGTCCAATTACGAGGTCCGGTTGCGAAAAAGTCACAAGTTATTGGCTTCGGAATGTAACACACAAACTGAGTTCAATTAAAGACATTGACGCACGGATGGAGCTAACTTGTTTCGACTGTCACGAATCTTATTCCAACACTTCAAATGTGTTGAAACAATAGTAGTGGAAGAGTTTGAGTCCAATTACGAGGTCCGGTTGCGACAGAGTCACAAGTTATAGGCTTCGGAATGTAACACACAAACTGAGTCCAATTTGAGACATTGATGAAGGATGGAGCTAATATGTTTCGACTGTTCCGAATCTTGTTCCAACGCTTCAAATGTGTTGAAACAATAGTAATGGAAGAGTTTGAGTCTAATTACGAGGTCCAGTTGCAAAAAAGTCACAAGTTATAAGCTTCGGAATATAACACACAAACTGAGTGCAATTAAAGACATTGACGCACGGATGGAGCTAACTAGTTTCGACTGTCACGAATCTTATTCCAACATTTCAAATGTGTTGAAACAATAGTACTGGAAGAGTTTGAGTCCAATTACGAGGTCCGGTTGCGAAAAAGTCACAATTTATTGGCTTCGGAATTGAACACACAAACTGAGTCCAACTTGAGACATTGATGCACGGATGGAGCTAATATGTTTCGACTGTTCCGAATCTTGTTCCAACACTTCAAATGTGTTGAAACAATAGTAATGGAAGAGTTTGAGTCCAATTACGAGGTACGGTTGCAAAAAAGTCACAAGTTATAGGCTTCGGAATGTAAGACACAAACCGAGTCCAATTTGAGATGTTGACGCACTAATGGAGTTAACTTGTTTCGACTATTTCGAATCTTGTTCCAACAGTTCAAATGTGTTGAAACAATAGTAATGGAAGAGTTTGAGTCCAATTACGATTTCCGGTTGCGAAAAAGTCACAAGTTATTGGCTTCGGAATGTAACACACAAACTGAGTCCATTTAAAGACATTGACGCACGGATGGAGCTAACTTGTTTCGACTGTCACCAATCTTTTCCCAACACTTCAAATGTTTTGAAACAATAGTATTGGAAGAGTTTGAGTCCAATTACGAGGTCCGGTTGCAAAAATGTCACAAGTTATCGGCTACGGAATGTAACCCTCAAACTGAGTCCAATAAAAGACATTGACGCACGGATGGAGCTAACATGTTTCGACTGTTCCGAATCTTGTTCCAACACTTTTCGACTGTCCGGATTCTTGTTCCAACACTTTTCGACTGTCCGGTTGCGAAAAAGTCACAAGTTATTGGCTTCGGAATGTAACACACAAACTGAGTCCAATTTTAGACATTGACGCACCGATGGAGCTAACTTGTTTCGACTGTCCCAAATCTTGTTCCAACACTTAAAATCTGTTGAAACAATAGTAATGGAAGACTTTGACTCCAATTATGAGGTCTAGTTGCAAAAAAGTCACAAGTTATAGGCTTCGGAATGTAACACACAAACCGAGTCGAATTTGAGACAATGACGCACGGATGGAGCTTACTTATTTCGACCGTCACGAATCTTCTTCCAACACTTCAAATGTGTTGAAACAATAGTAATGGAAGAGTTTGTGTCCAATTACAATGTTCGGTTGCGAAAAAGTCACAAGTTATAGGCTTCGGAATGTAACACACAAACTGAGTCCATTTTGAGATGTTGACGCACGTATGGAGCTAACTTGTTTCGACTATCACGAATCTTGTTCCAAGACTTTAAATCTATTGAAACAATAGTAATGGAAGAGTTTGAGTCCAATTACGAGGTCCAGTTGCGAAAAAGTCACAAGTTATAGGCTTCGGAATGTAACACACAAACTGAGTCCAATTAAAGACATTGACGCACGGATGGAGCTAACTTGTCTCGACAGTCCCAAAACTTGGTCCAACACTTCAAATGTGTTGAAACAATAGTAATGGAAGGATTCGAGCCTAATTACGAGGTTCGGTTGCGAAAAAGTCACAAGTTATAGGCTTCGGAATGTAACACACAAACTGAGTCCAATTTGAGACGTTGACGCACGGATGGAGCTAACTTGTTTCTGCTGTCCCGAATCTTGTTCCAACACTTCAAATGTTATGAAACAATAGTAATGAAAGAATTCGAGTCTAATTACGAGGTCCGGTTGTGAAAAAGTCACAAGTTATAGGCTTCGGAACGTAACACACAAACTGAGTCACGTTGACGCACGGATGGAGCTAACTTGTATCGACTATCCCGAATCTTGTTCCAACACTTCAAATGTGTTCAAACAATAGTAATGGAAGAATTCGAGTCTAATTACGAGGTCCGGTTGCGAAAAAGTCACAAGTTATAGGCTTCGCAATGTAACACACAAACTGAGTCCAATTTTAGACATTGACGCACGGATGGAGCTAACTTGTTTCGACTGTCCCAAATCTTGTTCCAACACTTAAAATCTGTTGAAACAATAGTAATGGAAGAGTTTGAGTCCATTTACGAGGTCTGGTTTCGAAAAATTCACAAGTTATACGCTTCGGAATGTAAGACACAAACTGAGTCCAATTTGAGACGTTGACGCACGGATGGAGCTAACTTATTTCGACTGTCACGAATCTTGTTCCAACACTTCAAATGTGTTGAAACAATAGTAATGTAAGAGTTTGAGTCCAATTACGAGGTCCGGTTGCGAAAAAGTCAAAAGTTATAGGCTTCGGAATATAACACACAAACTGAGTCCAATTTGAGACGTTGACGCACGGATGGAGCTAACTTGTTTCGACTGTCCGGATTTTTGTTCCAACACTTCAAATGTGTTGAAACAATAGTAATGGAAGAGTTTGAGTAAAATTACGAGGTCCAGTTGCGATAAAGTCACAAGTTATAGGCTTCGGAATGTAACACACAAACTGAGTCCAATTTGAGACGTTGACGCACGGATGGACCTAACTTGTTTCGACTGTCCGGATTCTTGTTCCAACACTTAAAATCTGTTGAAACAATAGTAATGGAAGAGTTTGAGTCCAATTACGAGGTCTGGTTGCGAAAAAGCCAAAAGTTATAGGCTTCGGAATGTAAGACACAAACTGAGTCCAATTTGAGACGTTCACGCACGGATGGACCTAACTTGTTTCGACTGTCCGGATTCATGTTCCAACACTTAAAATCTGTTGAAACAATAGTAATGGAAGAGTTTGAGTCCAATTACGAGGTCTGGTTACGAAAAAGTCACAAGTAATAGGCTTCGGAATGTAAGACACAAACTGAGTCCAATTTGAGACGTTGACGCACGGATGGGGCTAACTTGTTTCGACTGTCACGAATCTTGTTCCAACGCTTCAAATCTGTTGAAACAATAGTAATGTAAGAGTTTGAGTCCAATTACGAGGTCCGATTGCGAAAAAGTAACAACTTATAGGCTTCGGAATGTAAGACACAAACCGAGTCCAATTTTAGACATTGACGCACCGATGGAGCTTACTTGTTTCGACCGTCACGAATCTTGTTCCAACACTTCAAATGTGCTGAAACAATAGTAATGGAAGAGTTTGAGTCCAATTACAAGGTCCGGTTGCGAAAAAGTCACAAGTTATTGGCTTCGGAATGTAACACATAAACTGAGTCCAATTTGAGATGTTGACGCACGAATGGAGCTAACTTGTTTCGACTGTCACAAAACTTGTTCCAACACTTCAAATGTGTTGAAACAATAGTAATGGAAGAATTGGAGTCCAATTACTAGGTCCGGTTAAGAAAAAGTCAAAAGTTATAGGCTTCGGAATGTAACACACAAACTGAGTCCAATTTGAGACGTTGACGCAAGGATGGAGCTAACTTGTTTCTACTGTCCCGAATCTTGTTCCAACACTTCAAATGTGTTGAAACAATTGTAATGAAAGAATTCGAGTCTAATTACGAGGTCCGATTGCGAAAAAGTCACAAGTTATAGGCTTCGGAACGTAACACACAAACTGAGTCACGTTGACGCACGGATGGAGCTAACTTGTTTCAACTGTCCCGAATCTTGTTCCCACACTTCATATGTGTTCAAACAATTGTAATGGAAGAATTCGAGTCTAATTACTCGGTCCGGTTGCGAAAAAGTCACAAGTTATAGGCTTCAGAATGTAACACACAAACTGAGTCGAATTTTAGACGTTGACGCACGGATGGAGCTAACTTGTTTCGACAGTCCCAAATCTTGTTCCAACACTTAAAATCTGTTCAAACATAGTAATAGAAGAGTTTGAGTCCAGTTACGAGGTCCGGTTTCGAAAAGTCACAAGTTATAGGCTTCGGAATGTAAGACACAAACTAAGTCCAATTTGAGACGTTGACGCACGGATGGAGCTAACTTCTTTCGACTGTCACGAATCTTGTTCCAACACTTCAAATGTGTTGAAACAATAGTAATGGAAGAGTTTTAGTAAAATTACGAGGTCCGGTTGCGAAAAAGTCAAAAGTTATAGGCTTCGGAATGTAACACACAAACTGAGTCCAATTTGAGACGTTGACGCACGGATGGAGCTAACTTGTTTCGACTGTCCGGATTCTTGTTCCAACACTTCAAATGTGTTGAAACAATAGTAATGGAAGAGTTTGAGTAAAATTACGAGGTTCGGTTGCGATAAAGTCACAAGTTATAGGCTTCGGAATGTAACACACAAACTGAGTCCAATTTGAGACGTTGACGCACGGATAGAGCTAACTTGTTTCAACTGTCACGAATCTTGTTCCAACACTTCAAATGTGTTGAAACAATAGTAATATAAGAGTTTGAGTCCAATTACGAGGTCCGATTGCGAAAAATTAACAACTTATAGGCTTCGGAATGTAAGACACAAACCGAGTCCAATTTGAGACATTGACGCACGGATGGAGCTTACTTGTTTCGACCGTCACGAATCTTGTTCCAACACTTCAAATGTGTTGAAACAATAGTAATGGAAGACTTTGAGTCCAATTACAAGGTCCGGTTGCGAAAAAGTCACAAGTTATAGGCTTCGGAATGTAACACACAAACTGAGTCCAATTTGTGATGTTGACGCACGAATGGAGCTAACTTGTTTCGACTGTCACAAAACTTGTTCCAACAGTTCAAATGTGTTGAAACAATAGTAATGGAAGAGTTTGAGTCCAATTACGAGGTCCGGTTGCGAAAAAGTCACAAGTTATAGGCTTCGGAATGTAACACACAAACAGAGTCCAATTAAAGACATTGACGCACGATGGAGCTAACTTGTTTCGACTGTCCTGAATCTTGTTCCAACACTTCAAATGTGTTGAAACAATAGTAATGGAAGAGTTTGAGTCCAATTACTAGGTTCGGTTAAGAAAAAGTCACAAGTTATAGGCTTCGAAATGTAACACACAAACTGAGTCCAATTAAAGACATTGACGCACGGATGGAGCTAACTTGTCTCGCCTGTCCCGAAACTTGTTCCAACACTTCAAATGTGTTGAAACAATAGTAATGGAATTATTCAAGTCTAATTACGAGTTTCGGTTGTAAAAAAGTCACAAGTTATAGGCTTCGGAATGTAACACACAAATTGAATCCAATTTGAGACGTTGACGCACTGATGGAGCTAACTTGTTTCTGCTATCCCGAAACTTGTTCCAATACTTCAAATGTTATGAAACAATAGTAATGAAAGAATTCGAGTCTAATTACGAGGTCCGGTTGTGAAAAAGTCACAAGTTATAGGCTTCGGAACGCAACACACAAACTAAGTCACGTTGACGCACGAATGGAGCTAACTTTTTTCGACTGTCCGGAATCTTGTTCCAACACTTCAAATGTGTTCAAACAATAGTAATGGAAGAATTCGAGTCTAATTACGAGGTCCGGTTGCGAAAAAGTCACAAGTTATAGGCTTCGGAATGTAACACACAAACTGAGTCCAATTTTAGACATTGACGCACAGATGGAGCTAACTTGTTTCAACTGTCCCAAATCTTGTTCCAATACTTAAAATCTGTTGAAACAATAGTAATGGAAGAGTTTGAGTCCAATTACGAGGTCTGGTTTCAAAAAATTCACAAGTTATAGGCTTCGGAATGTAACACACAAACTGAGTCCAATTTCAGACGTTGACGCACGGATGGAGCTAACTTGTTTCGACTGTCACAAATCTTGTTCAAACACTTCAAATGTGTTGAAACAATAGTAATGTAAGAGTTTTAGTCCAATTACGAGGTCCGGTTGCGAAAAACTCAAAAGTTATAGGCTTCGGAATGTAACACACAAACTGAGTCCAATTTTAGACATTGACGCACAGATGGAGCTAACTTGTTTCAACTGTCCCAAATCTGGTTCCAATACTTCAAATGTGTTGAAAAAATAGTAATGGAAGAGTTTGAGTAAAATTACGAGGTCCGGTTGCGATAAAGTCACAAGTTATAGGCTTCGGAATGTAACACACAAACTGAGTCCAATTTGAGACGTTGACGCACGGATGGAGCTAACTTGTTTCGACTGTTCGGATTCTTGTTCCAACACTTAAAATCTGTTGAAACAATAGTAATGGAAGAGTTTGAGTCCAATTACGAGGTCTGGTTGCGAAAAAGCCAAAAGTTATAGGCTTCGGAATGTAAGACACAAACCGAGTCCAATTTGAGACGTTGACGCACGGATGGAGCTAACTTGTTTCGACTGTCACGAATCTTGTTCCAACAGTTCAAATCTGTTGAAACGATAGTAATGTAAGAGTTTGAGTCCAATTACGAGGTCCGATTGCGAAAAACTAACAACTTATAGGCTTCGGAATGTAAGACACAAACCGAGTCCAATTTGAGACATTGACGCACGGATGAAGCTTACTTGTTTCGACCGTTACGAATCTTTTTCCAACACTTCAAATGTGTTGAAACAATAGTAATGGAAGAGTTTGAGTCCAATTACAAGGTCCGGTTGCGAAAAAGTCACAAGTTATAGGCTTCGGAATGTAACACACAAACTGAGTCCAATTTGAGATGTTGACGCACGAATGGAGCTAACTTCTTTCGACTGTCGCAAAACTTGTTCCAACACTTCAAATGTGTTGAAACAATAGTAATGGAAGAGTTGGAGTCCAATTACGAGGTCCAGTTGCGAAAAAGTCAAAAGTTATAGGCTTCGGAATGTAACACACAAACTGAGTCGAATTTGAGACGTTGACGCAAGGATGGAGCTAACTTGTTTCTACTATCCCGAATCTTGTTCCAACACTTCAAATGTTATGAAACAATAGTAATGAAAGAATTCGAGTCTAATTACGAGGTCCGGTTGCGAAAAAGTCACAAGTTATAGGCTTCGGAACGTAACACACAAACTGAGTAACGTTGACGCACGGATGGAGCTAACTTGTTTCGACTGTCCCGAATCTTGTTCCCACACTTCAAATGTGTTCAAACAATAGTAATGGGAGAATTCAAGTCGAATTACGAGGTCCGGTTGCGAAAAAGTCACAAGTTATAGGCTTCAGAATGTAACACACAAACTGAGTCCAATTTTAGACGTTGACGCACGGATGGAGCTAACTTGTTTCGACTTTCCCAAATCTTGTTCCAACACTTAAAATCTGTTAAAACATAGTAATGGAAGAGTTTGAGTCCAGTTATGAGGTCCGGTTTCGAAAAGTCACAAGTTATAGGCTTCGGGAATGTAAGACACAAACTGAGTCCAATTTGAGACGTTGACGCAAGGATGGAGCTAACTTGTTTCGACTGTCATGAATCTTGTTCCAACACTTCAAATGTGTTGAAACAATAGTAATGGAAGAGTTTGAGTAAAATTACGAGGTCCGGTTGCGAAAAAGTCAAAAGTTCTAGGCTTCGGAATGTAACACACAAACTAAGTCCAATTTGAGACGTTGACGCACGGATGGAGCTAACTTGTTTCGACTGTCCGGATTCTTGTTCCAACACTTCAAATGTGTTGAAACAATAGTAATGGAAGAGTTTGAGTAAAATTACGAGGTTCGGTTGCGATAAAGTCACAAGTTATAGGCTTCGGAATGTAACACAAAAACTGAGTCCAATTTGAGACGTTGACGCACGGATAGAGCTAACTTGTTTCAACTATCACGAGTCTTGTTCCAACACTTCAAATGTGTTGAAACAATAGTAATGTAAGAGTTTGAGTCGAATTACGAGGTCCGATTGCGAAAAAGTAACAACTTATAGGCTTCAGAATGTAAGACACAAACCGAGTCCAATTTGAGACATTGACGCACGAATGGAGCTTACTTGTTTCGACCGTCACGAATCTTGTTCCAACACTTCAAATGTGTTGAAACAATAGTAATGGAAGAGTTTGAGTAAAATTATGAGATTCGGTTGCGATAAAGTCACAAGTTATAGGCTTCGGAATGTAACACACAAACTGAGTCCAATTTGAGACGTTGACGCACGGATGGAGCTAACTTGTTTCGACTGTCCGGATTCTAGTTCCAACACTTCAAATGTGTTCAAACAATAGTAATGGAAGAATTTGAGTCTAATTACGAGGTCCGGTTGTGAAAAAGTCACAAGTTATAGGCTTCGGAATGTAACACACAAACTGAGTCCAATTTGAGATGTTGACGCACGAATGGAGCTAACTTGTTTCGACTGTCACAAAACTTATTCCAACACTTCAAATGTGTTGAAACAATAGTAATGGAAGAGTTGGAGTCCAATTACGAGGTCCGATTGCGAAAAAGTAACAACTTATAGGCTTCGGAATGTAAGATACAAACCGAGTCCAATTTGAGACATTGACGCACGGATGGAGCTTACTTGTTTCGACCGTCACGAATCTTGTTCCAACACTTCAAATGTGTTGAAACAATAGTAATGGAAGAGTTTGAGTCCAATTATAAGGTCCGGTTGCGAAAAAGTCACAAGTTATAGGCTTCGGAATGTAACACACAAACTGAGTCCAATTTGAGATGTTGACGCACGAATGGAGCTAACTTGTTTCGACTGTCACAAAACTTATTCCAACACTGCAAATGTGTTGAAACAATAGTAATGGAAGAGTTGGAGTCCAATTACGAGGTCCGATTGCGAAAAAGTCAAAAGTTATAGGCTTCGGAATGTAACACACAAACTGAGTCCAATTTGAGATGTTGACGCAAGGATGGAGCTAACTTGTTTCTACTGTCACGAATCTTGTTCCAACACTTCAAATGTTATGAAACAATAGTAATGAAAGAATTCGAATCTAATTACGAGGTCCGGTTGCGAAAAAGTCACAAGTTATAGGCTTCGGAACGTAACACACAAACTGAGTCACGTTGACGCACGGATGGAGCTAACTTGTTTCGACTGTCCCGAATCTTGTTCCCACACTTCAAATGTGTTCAAACAATAGTAATGGAAGAATTAGAGTCTAATTACGAGGTCCGGTTGCGAAAAAGTCACAAGTTATAGGCTTCAGAATGTAACACACAAACTGAGTCCAATTTTAGACGTTGACGCACGGATGGAGCTAACTTGTTTCGATTGTCCCAAATCTTGTTCCAACACTTAAAATCTGTTGAAACATAGTAATGGAAGAGTTTGAGTCCAGTTACGAGGTCCGGTTTCGAAAAGTCACAAGTTATAGGCTTCGGAATGTAAGACACAAACTGAGTCCAATTTGAGACGTTGACGCACGGATGGAGCTAACTTGTTTCGACTGTCACGAATCTTGTTCCAACACTTCAAATGTCTTGAAACAATAGTAATGGAAGAGTTTGAGTCCAATTACAAGGTCCGGTTGAGAAAAAGTCACAAGTTATAGTCTTCGGAATGTAACACACAAACTGAGTCAAATTTGAGATGTTGACGCACGAATGGAGCTAACTTGTTTCAACTGTCACGAATCTTGTTCCAACACTTCCAATGTGTTGAAACAATAGTAATGTAAGAGTTTGAGTCCAATTACGAGGTCCGGTTGCGAAAAAGTCAAAAGTTATAGGCTTCGGAATGTAACACACAAACTGAGTCGAATTTCAGACGTTAACGCACGGATGGAGCTAACTTGTTTCGACTGTCCGGATTCTTCTTCCAACACTTCAAATGTGTTGAAACAATAGTAATGGAAGAGTTTGAGTCCAATTACATGGTCCGGTTGCGAAAAAGTCACAAGTTATAGGCTTCGGAATGTAAGACACAAACTGAGTCCAATTTGAGACGTTGACGCACGGATGGAGCTAACTTGTTTCGACTGTCACGAATCTTGTTCCAACACTTCAAATGTGTTGAAACAATAGTAATGGAAGAGTTTGAGTCCAATTACAAGGTCCGGTTGAGAAAAAGTCACAAGTTATAGGCTTCGGAATGTAACACACAAACTGAGTCCAATTTGAGATGTTGACGCACGAATGGAGCTAACTTGTTTAACTGTCACGAATCTTGTTCCAACACTTCAAATGTGTTGAAACAATAGTAATGTAAGAGTTTGAGTCAAATTATGAGGTCCGGTTGCGAAAAAGTCAAAAGTTATAGGCTTCGGAATGTAACACACAAACTGAGTCGAATTTCAGACGTTAACGCACGGATGGAGGTAACTTGTTTCGACTGTTCGGATTCTTGTTCCAACACTTCAAATGTGTTGAAACAATAGTAATGGAAGAGTTTGAGTAAAATTACGAGATTCGGTTGCGATAAAGTCACAAGTTATAGGCTTCGGAATGTAACACACAAACTGAGTCCAATTTGAGACGTTGACGCACGGATGGAGCTAACTTGTTTCGACTGTCCGGATTCTAGTTCCAACACTTCAAATGTGTTCAAACAATAGTAATGGAAGAATTTGAGTCTAATTACGAGGTCCGGTTGTGAAAAAGTCACAAGTTATAGGCTTCGGAATGTAACACACAAACTGAGTCCAATTTTAGACGTTGACGCACGGATGGAGCTAACTTGTTTCGACTGTCCCAAATCTTGTTCCAACACTTAAAATCTGTTGAAAGAATAGTAATGGAAGAGTTTGTGTCCAATTACGAGGTCCGATTGCGAAAAAGTAACAACTTATAGGCTTCGGAATGTAAGACACAAACCGAGTCCAATTTTAGACATTGACGCACGGATGGAGCTTACTTGTTTCGACCGTCACGAATCTTGTTCCAACACTTCAAATGTGTTGAAACAATAGTAATGGAAGAGTTTGAGTCCAATTACAAGGTCCGGTTGCGAAAAAGTCACAAGTTATAGGCTTCGGAATGTAACACACAAACTGAGTCCAATTTGAGATGTTGACGCACGAATGGAGCTAACTTGTTTCGACTGTCACAAAACTTGTTCCAACACTTCAAATGTGTTGAAACAATAGTAATGGAAGAGTTGGAGTCCAATTACGAGGTCCGATTGCGAAAAAGTCAAAAGTTATAGGCTTCGGAATGTAACACACAAACTGAGTCCAATTTGAGATGTTGACGCTGATATTCGCTCAAAAGTGCTTATTTTAAGCAATTATCCTTTTAGCGTTATTGCATTCTCCTACCTAAAATACTCTATTTACCTACTTTTCTACGTAAGAGTCTCTTCTGTTGCGTAGAACACACTTTTCTGGACGAAATGGTATATTTGCATGCATTAAACACATTTTCGGAAGTCTAAATATTAAGCCGTTCTGATAAAGTCTCATTACGCGCTTCTTCTGTCGTAGGAAACCCCGATGGGACGATTCTCGAGACTTGTGGGCCCAAATTGATCATGAAAGCCCATTATCAAAGCTTAACAAGCCCACATGCTATGACTAGAAGATATGGGCCAAATATGGGCTGAATAAGAAGACCAAAAAGCCGGCCCAAAGAACGAAGAGAGTAGGAGAGCCAATGACCAAGAGACGGACCAAAGCGTTTAAAGCCACATGAGTCAGCAAAGAATGATGGTCGACTCTACTGGAGAAGCGTGAGGATGGTCACAGTGAAGACCAGGGTTCCAGACCCTCCGCTAGTGCTTTTCTCTCTATTTTTTGATACTTTCTCTCTCATCTTTCCTTATTCTCTCTCTCCCTTCATCTCTAGGTCCTCGAATCTACTGACCTAACCCCAGAACTCCTGTCCATCGGCTCTATCTCATCTCCCTTAGCTTTCTGACCGTTGGATCTTCCTTCGGACCGTTGGATCTTCAATCGGACCGTTGGATCTCTCTAGATCCGTCGATTTACCAATCTGGGTCCCAATCAAGTCACCATCCATCCGATCGCCATCAGACTGTCTGTCACATCATCTTGTGAGACGATGGACATCATCAATCCATGTGGGCCAGTAGCCGGGCCCATCATCATCGACCCGCTGTCCGACCAGTTAGTGGACCCCGTGAATTTCCAAAGAATTTTAAGAAAATTTTAAAAAATGGGGGGGTCCACTAAATGGGGACATTCCCCAAGAAAAAATTTTAAAAATATTTTTTTTTTTAAAAAATACCCTATGTCCATTAAAGGAAATAGGGAGCTTTATAAGAGGAAGGAGAAGGGTTCGTTCGAACCCTAATCCCCCTCCTATCTTTTCCTCTCTTCCCCCCTTTCAATCCCCCCACGTTCTCCCTCCACCGGTGGCCGTTTCTTCTTCTTTTCTTCTTCTTCTTCCTCCTCCATCTTCGCCGGAGTTGCAGGCAGCCTGCAACTCCGGCCATCTGGTCCTCTTCCTCCTCCTCCTTATTCTTCTTCTTCTTCTTCTTCTTCTTCTTCTTCTTCTTCTTCTTTTTCTTCTTCTCATTTTTTTTATTTTTATTTTCGTTTTCACGTCCTCACCGGAGTTGCAGGCTGCAACTCCGGTCGCCAGCGCACCTCTCCGCCTCCACCATCTTCTCCGGCCGCCTTCTTCTTCTTCTTCTTCTTCTTCTTCTTCTCTATCTTGCTGCTGCCCACACTGTTCTGGTGTTGCAAACAGCAACACCGCCACCTGCCGAAAAACACCGCCTGCCGCTGCAACCAGTCAGCCTTCATCACTCCCCGCACCACCTGCTGCTCCACCCAACGGCCAAGACCGTTATCTTCAACCTCGGCGACACCTACCGTGACTTGCCATGGTGCTGCCCTACCCATTCCGCCTGCTGTCTCCTCCACCGCCCTACATGCCTCCAACGTGTTATTCCGGGTGGGTTTCAGATGTTCTCACCGGCGATGAAACCAAGAACTCCGGTTTAGAGGTCCACTAGTTGGCCTGCAAGTGCGTCTCCCTCATCCATGATCTGTTGGTGGCCGTGAGCTCTTCCCACCACCGTGCTAAGCTGCTGATCTGCAACCCCAACGTGCTCTTCCCGAGCTCCTCACTATGCTCCAAGTGCAACATGTTGCTGCCCGAACCACTCCATGCATTATAGTCTCATCTTGGCCAATCTCATCTAACTCCGGCAAGTTGTTTAATGGCAATTTTCTCTCTCTCTCTCTCTCTCTATCTTCTATCTCTAATTTCCTCTCTTTATTTCCCCATCTTTCCTCTCTAAAACTTCTCACCACTTTCTTTCTCTAAACTTACTTTTTCTCTCTAGAGATCTCTTTTTCTCTCTTGTTACTCTCTCTACTACTCTCTTTATCTTGCTTTCTAGATTAATTTCCTATTATTTGCGTAAGTAGTGGGATTCAAGCATTGTAAGCTTCATTTTATTTGAAGAATAAAAATTGAATTTTAGCATGTTTGTTCTCTCTCAATCTTCTTTAATGTTCATTGCTTTAGTTTGTAGTTTTGAAAAATTCTCTCTCCAAAAATTATTGAAAATGTTTTAAATCAATCCACCATTCTCACATCTCCACCAATTTCTAGTAAAAATTCATCATTTCATGCTCTTTGTTGCACTCACCCAGCTAATCCCGAGTGCGGATCGACATCCGACACGAATCCCTATACAAATCTGTCAATTTTGCAGGAATAAGTCTCAGATAATTACAAATATTGTTGAGATTAGGGTTTCCGATCCAACGACACGGAAATACCTTATTTTCAAATGGCGCCGCTGCCGCTCGGGTGACTGGAAGTGCGAAAAAAGGACGTAAAGACGGAATTGGAAAGTTGCTGAAGCGAAAAGCTGCTCAATTTGGCCAGCCCGACCTTTTCGGGAAACTTTCTATTTTTTGTTTTTGTTAATTTTTAGCAGTCTTTTAAATTACTATTTTTAATGCCTCGGAAGGCCGAGTGCAATTTGTAATAATTTAGGAATTTTACTGCTTTCCAAATAACTGCTAGATCTTGTTCTAGGGTTTTTTAGAAATCCTAGATTAAGTGGAAAATACCAAAAAAATAAAAAAATAAAAATTCAAAAAAATTAGGGTTTTATATTCTGCAGATTTTTAGAAATCACCAATCAAGGATTTGCGATTTTTGGAAAGATTCTAAAATCTTGAAACTTTGCTAAATTAGGGTTTCCCCTCTTAGAAGTTTCCTCTTTAGAAGAATTTCTATCTTTAGAAATCTTCCGAATTTGGAAAAGTCTGCAAAAGGAAACACCCCAAATCTAGCAGAATTTCAATTTTGGGAAATTTTCTAAAATTGTAAGGGATCTCGCAATCAAATCTTTCTTGGAAGATCTCCACAGTTCGGGAAACTTTCCAATCTAGGTATTTTCCAATCTGGGAATTCATAAATTTTAACCCATCTCGAATTTGGAAACTAATTCAAAAACTTGCCTAAATTCAATGCTTGCTCAGTGAACCCTAAAAAGGCAAGGATCTTCCAAATAGAATCCCACATACCTAGACCGTGCGATCTAACTGTTTCTGCAGGAACACGATCCAGTGTGGGTAGGGAGCGAAAGCTCAAAGAGGTGGAGTCGGGCCCAAGCCCATTAGGATACCCCTCTCTAACCCACGGAGGCGACCCCGTGGCGTGGCCCACGGGAGGTAAGTCTCTATCCTCGCCTTGAGTGCGATACAGAGCATATTGGGTGCATCATTGCCGCTTGTCTATTTGTTTTCTAGCAACAACTTATTCGACTTGCGTGGTGTGGCCGTTAATCAATCAACTCTAAGAGAGCAAACCCAGCTCCAAAATTGAAACTGGTGGGATTTCATCACCCACCTCATCACTCCAGCTGATATTGATCCCCAGGATCCATCTATAATAAAAAGAATCAAGAAGTAGAGCCAATTAGCCCGGTGTTCGAGGAAAAATCTACGCAAAGTGAACCCGCTTAACATCCAATCGAAATAAGACCACGAGCGCGGGTCCCTGTTGTCTAACACACCCATAAGTCCCTGCTACTCAAGTACACTGAGCTCGATGTGGCATCTTGGACTATTCGGCGGTTAGTTACGTGTGGACTAGGAACACGCATCAACCCTAGCTTAACCCGAGGGAACACTCTTCTTATAAACTTGACCAATCCGGTTAGTCTGGGACGTACTTAAGTCAGCCATTGTGCCGCACGTCTGTCTAGGCTTCGGATTGCCTTGTTGTTAACTAGAGTTAGTACTAAAGGATTCGCTCTGAAGAGTGTAGCCTGGTGAGAACCTCTGAGTGCAAAACAGTTAGTCCTGCGGTTAAAAGATAAACCAGTGGTCCGCCCACTGTCATAATCTACTCTAGCCCCAAAACTAACAAAGATAATTCCTAAAATATATCCTGATTGCTTAGAATAGGATTATCTGTGCTTGGTGTGCATCATTTAGGATAGTGTTCCTCTCTGGCAACTTTTTGCCAAGTATAGAGCTTGCCTCATTCGCGCATGCCCGTTTGGAATCGTCCAAACAAACGCTTGGTTCGATCTGAGAATCACGTACCTACAGTGGATCCTCCACTGAATTCTTCCCCATCTCTTTCCCCACCCGCCTCCCCCAGTACTACTACCTTTGTAGTCATGGTAGTCGAACGACCTCTTATCGAGACGTTCGCCCCTATCTCTGCGAATCCGCCCACTTGCATTATTCTCCCACCTACTACGGCGGTACAGTTTGAGATCAGACCGCAGACGATCCAAATGCTGCCTACCTTTCGTGGTCTCCCAAGAGAAGACCCATATTCCCATATTAGGGAATTCCAACATGTCATCCTACTTTTCAAGAATCAGAACCTCGGTGATGACAATGTCCGTCTGCGAGTTTTCCCATTCTCGCTCAAAGATCGAGCCTCAGATTGGCTCTACTCCTTACCCGCTGATTCAATCAGCAGTTGGAAAGAATTGGTGGGCAAATTCATGTCTAAATTCTACCCCATGACTCGGACAAACCAAATAAAGCAACTCATCCAGGACTTTCGACAAAAGTCCGATGAGAAATTTTTCGAAGCATGGGATAGATTCCAAGACTACCTGACTAAGTGTCCCCACCATAGCATCGACAAGGGCAATCTTGTCCACATCTTCTATAAGGGACTTACTGATGAGTCCCGGACCATGGTAGAGTCAATGTGCCAAGAAAAATTCCTGCACCAAACTCCAACCGATGCATACAAATTCTTGGGAGAGTTAGGAGAAAACTCTCAACATTGGACGACTGACTCAGAGTTTAGTCGAACCACTTCAGTCCAAAGGACAACCAAGGGACATGATGCTACAGCTGATACTGAGCTTCGATCAGTCATTCAAGAGTTAAGCAAGTCAGTCTCGGCACTGGCTGTGTCTGTACAAAAACCTACTCAACAATCTACCCCAGTCATGCATGTGGGACACGAGAGCCCTATGGAATCCTGCACCCTTGAAAATAGGGTTTTTCTGTCGTTGAGAGAACGACCCTAGAATCAACAATTTTTTGTAATTATCCGATTCTTTTTCACTCAAACCCTGTAAAATGAGCAATTTTGCACAGTGGCTCGTGTCGGATGTCGATCCACACTCGGGATTAATCACGTTAGTGCAATAAAGAGCATGAAATGATCAAAATAATCTCACTTTTATTAATTCTACTAATTCCCATTACATTGCAATAGAGTTTAAACAAAGTAAAAGGAAAACAACCTACAAATTAATTTATAGAAAAACTAGAGAGAGAGAAATGAAGACTTGAAGAGATCTAGAGAGAGAGAGCTAGAATATAGAGAGAGAAAGTAGAAGAAAGAAACTAAATGAGAAAGAAACCTAACCTTGGATTACCTTTCGGCCATGTGTGGTTGTTTGCCGACCAACAAGAAGGACAGCATGTTCATGGAGATCATGGAGTAGATGAGAGAGATCTCTAGAGAGAGAGATTGCTCTCTAGAGAGGAAAAAAAAAAAAGAGATCCGAACTTGGCCGGAATGAATGCTTGGCCATGATTTGGCCAAGGATAGTGAGTGAGAAAATGGGGCCCAAGGTTTGGACGGCTAGTGATGCTCTAAACCATGGCAATGGTGGTGGATACGCCGGAGAAGATGGTGGTCCGGCTAGGTGATGATGTTCAGTGGTGATGCTGCCTATGCATCCATGCAGCAAGGAGGATGGAGGCGAAATCTGCAAGTAGTGGTGGCTGGTGTTGATGGCGGTAGTAGGAGGGAGGTAGAGTTGCCTGAAACGGCATGGTTTGCTGGGCTACGTGCTGGTCGGACCAGCAATGGAGGAGTTGGGGGAAACCGTTCTCCTCCCTTCTTCTTTCTCTTCCTCTTTTTCTCTTTTTTTTTTTTTAGGAATGTTTGTTGTTCTTCCTCCAAGTTGCAGGGCTGCACAGTGGCAGTGAGTGCAACCCGTGAAGGAGAAGATGAAGAATAATAAGAGAAGGGATGAGCTTTTACCTTTGGTATTTACAGGGTTGCAGCGCACCAGTCCGACAAGATTGAGGGAGAAGGTGTCGTGGCAGTGATCCACGGTGGAGTTGCAGGGATCCTGCACATGGTGGCTGGTTCGTGGGCCAGAGTTGCAACGGTGGAGGAGACCACCGGTAATGTAGAAGGGAGGCCGAAGGTTCTGCCTGTGAAGATAGACGCCGGTGAAGAGGAGTGAGAGGTGGCAATGGTGGAGCACGCAAGAGGCAGCGGCGAGGAAGGGGAGGGCGATGGCTGGTGCAGGCGCTCCAGCAGGAAGGAGCACTGACGGCCGGAGTTGTAGGTCTACAACTCCGGCGTTAAAAAAAAAAAAAAACGGTAATAAAAAAAAACGAAAACGAAAACGAAAAAAAAAAAAATGAGAAGAAAAAGAAAAAGAAGAAGAAGAAGAAGAAGAAGAAGAAGAAGAAGAAGAAGACTGATGCCGTGGAGGAGCACTGACGGTCGGAGTTGCAGGCAACTCCGGCGAAGAAGAAGAAGAAGATGAAGAAAATGAGAAAGAGAAAAGAAGAAAAAGAAGAAGAATGGGGCCAAGGGTGAATGCGGGATTGATAGGGGGAGAGAAAGGAGAAGATTTGAGGGGGATTAGGGTTCGAACGAACCCTTCTCCCTCCTCTTATAAAGCTCCCTATTTCCATTAATGGAAATAGGGTATTTTTTGAAAATAAAAAAATATTTTTTTTTTTTTTTTTTTTTTTTTTAAAGTAAAAACCTACTTTTCTATGGGGAATCTCCCCAATTAGTGGACCCCCCCATTTAATTAAAATTATTTTTGAAATTCGCGGGGTCCACTAACTGGTCGGACAGCGGGTCGATGCTGATGGGCCCGGCTACTGGCCCACATGGACTGATGATGTCCATCGTCTCACAAGATGATGTGACAGGCATTCTGAAGGCGATCGGATGGATGGCGACTTGATTGGGACCCAGATTGGTAGATCGACGGATCTAGAGAGATCCAACGGTCCGATTGAAGATCCAACGGTCCGATGGAAGATCCAACGGTCAGAAAGCTAAGGGAGATGAGATAGAGCTAATAGGCAGGAGTTCTGGGGTTAGGTCAGTAGATTCGAGGATCGAGAGATGAAGAGAGAGAGAGAATAAGGAGAGATGAGAGAAAAAATATCAAAAAAATGGAAAAAAGCACTGGCGGAGGGTCTGGAACCCTGGTCTTCACTGTGACCATCCTCACACTTCTCCAGTAGAGTCGACCATCATTCTTTGCTGACTCATGTGGCTTTAAACGCTTTGGTCCGTCTCTTGGTCATTGGCTCTCCTACTCTCTTCGTTCTTTGGGCCGGCTTTTTGGTCCTCTTATTCAGCCCATATTTGGCCCATATCTTCTAGTTATAGCATGTGGGCTTGTTAAGCTTTGATAATGGGCTTTCATGATCGATTTGGGCCCACAAGTCTCGAAAATCGTCCCATCGGGGTTTCCTGCGACAGAAGAAGCGCGTAATGAGACTTTATCAGAACGGCTTAATATTTAGACTTCCGAAAATGTGTTTAATGCATGCAAATATACCATTTCGTCCAGAAAAGTGTGTTTTACGCAATGAGATAGACTCTTACGTAGAAAAGTGGATAATTAGAGCAGTTTTACGTAGGAGAGTGCGATAACGCTAACAGGATAAGTGCTTAAAATAAGCACTTTTGAGCGAATATCACAACCCCCAACCAGCATATTGCCAATCCTTGGCAATTAGTGCGAAATACATGAGCTTAAAAGGGCTCTGCACATGCTGCACACTTTTTCATATTAGCTCAGGGAAAACCCCGTTCGTCAAATTATTGAATGGATGCAAAAACAGTTACATGCTAGCGAAGAGTTGGAAAGTTTTGGCAAGACTACAGACTAATAATCATGACCCAGAATAGTCAAACTCTGCGTGTGTGTGTGCTCAACATTCTCATCATCCGACAGTAAAGATTTCCAGATCACCTCTAAGTTTTTATGCCTCGACCTCAAATCTCACATGTTTAGCACTCAGAATAGAATCACACAAGAATGGTTTTCTTCTTTTCTCTCAATTTATATGTGAGGAGATGTATTTAATATAAAGAGGCAAAAGATCTCACATATGTTTTATTTGAAGGAAGGACATCTTTAACAGAAGAAGATCTCATGATTGGAATACCACTTCACTCGGGAACGTCAGATCAAACTCTATAGCTTCTCTTTCTCCAATCTCCACATTTTATGATCGTGCTATCCTAGAATCAAGTAGGACTTTCCTGGGTTGTAATGAGGCTTAGGTCAGGTGTAGAAAAATAAAGGTATACAGGATTTCAAAGATCTTGAGAGGATATTGCCATTTTCTTGAATTTTTCCTGCGACGTAACACCATTATCTGGTTCTTTTTCCTTTTTTCGTATTTTTCTCTTTTTCTTGATATTTCTGAGACTGCTCAATTTCTTTTCAGCTCTTCTTCATACTTTCTTTCTATATTTTGTTTTTGGCTTGAACCACTTTCTTTTCTTTTTGATTCTTCTTCTTTACTTTTCTTTTTCACGGTACACCCACATCAGTTATTCTTTTGTCCATCTCAAAATAAGGGTAGCCAGTCATGTTTCGTAGCTGGACTGGATTTTAGGTTGATGGGTTTGCAAATAAAAGGCTTTTATAGAACGGCTCAAGGGGTTTCTAGTGAAGTATAATTCAGGTGAGTAAAAAGGCTGAATGGTTCAGAAAAATGGCCTAAATCATTTTCTAGGGTTTGCACTATCATGTATATTGTTTTGACTGGATATAGAGAAGGTTCTGTCGTAGTAATCCAATGTTGATGTCGTTCTGAATTTTATGATCGAAGCAAAAAAATAATGAGATCTCTCAACGAATATTGCGGGCATGAAGAATAGTGAGTCATCTTGTGACTCAGGATTATTGTATAACTCTCCGAAATGATTAAAGGTTCGAAAGCTCGCTGGGTTAGGTCTCCACAATTATTCTCACAGGATCTCTAGAGTTTCAAAACTTAGGATGACTCTGATGTTGATAGTGTACAATTGTGCCAAATCTGAGTTTTTCTGAGTTTTCAAACCTGCCGTAGTCATGCTTGAATTGACTCAACGCTAACTTTAAACAAAAATTGACATCCTCAATACTGACTTAACGGAGGTTTTTAGCTAATCAAAGTCAGGGTATTTGACACATTTTTGAAATTCTAGAAAACTTTTGGAGAACATCGGAAATCACCCCAAAAACAAAAATTTTTTTTTTTTTTTTTTTTTTTTTTTTTTTTTTTTTTTTTTTTTTTAAAGACATGAGTTTTGGTAAATACCCACCCCCAACCAAAATACAGCACCGTCCTCGGTGCTCATGACCGGGACATAAAATGATAACAAATCAATGATGATGATGCAAAGATTCAGGAAGGATGTTACCAAGTCGGCAGAAACTCGACAGTGTGTGGTACCTGATGATCGGAAGAATGACTGTACCTGCATTTCCAGAGATATAACAGTAATAACAAATGCATGAGACTCATGTACTCTAGGAATACCGGAATTGCCTTTCGGAAAGCGCTAAGTTTTACGTCTTCAGCCAGACATGACGGGGGTGACAGGCACCCCCAACCAAGTTGGAGCACAGGAGACTGAGTAGATCATCAGTCGACATAGGCAGGATCGATTAGATCAATCTCAAAAGTCTGAATGAACAATACGTCAAGTTCATGGAACTGTTTTAGACGCTGCCCATTGACCTGAAAAGAGGAGTGATCCTTGGGATCCTCAATAGTGATTGCCCCAAAGGGTGTGACTGCTGTGACCGTATAAGGACCGGTCCACCTAGATTTCAATTTCCCAGGGAAGAGATGAAGACGGGAATTATAAAGAAGGACCTTCTGTCCTGGATGGAACTCTTTCCTGAGGATGCTCTTGTCATGTATCCACTTCATTTTGGCTTTGTAATTTTTGGACAAGTTGTAGGCATCATTTCTGAGTTCTTCTAACTCATTCATTTGAAGTTTCCGCTCCTCCCCTGCGGAGTCTAAGTCGAAGTTGAGCTTCTTAATGGCCCATAGGGCACGATGTTCAATCTCTACCGGTAGATGACAAGGTTTCCCAAAGACGAGACGATAGGGAGACATATTGAGTGGGGTCTTGTAGGCGGTTCTGTATGCCCATAAAGCATCGGTGAGACGAGTAGACCAGTCTTTACGTGTGGTATTGACTGTCTTCTCCAAGATCTGCTTGATCTGACGATTAGAAACCTCCACTTGACCACTAGTCTGTGGATGATAAGCTAGGGCAACCTTGTGGGTTACCCCATACTTCTTCATTAAGTTCTCGAATATCTTATTGCAGAAATGGGTGCCCCCATCACTAATGATGGCCTTAGGGGCACCGAATCGAGCGAAGATGAACTCCTTTAGGAATTTGACCACCACTTTGTGGTCATTGGTCTTGGTGGGAATGGCTTCTATCCATTTGGATACATAGTCTACCGCAAGGAGAATGTACTCAAAACCATAGGAAATGGGAAAGGGGCCCATGAAGTCGATGCCCCAAATGTCAAATATTTCATCGACCTGGATGGGAGTGAGGGGCATCATGTTCCTCTGGGAGATGCGGCCTAGATGCTGGCAATTAGGACAGGTTTTGCAGTAGATATGGGCATCTTTAAATAGTGTAGGCCAGTAGAATCCGCATTGCAAGACTTTTTCTGCAGTCTTCTTAGTGCTGAAATGACCACCACAAGGTTGGTCATGACATGAGGACAAGATACTGAGTTGGTCCGACTCAGGGACACAGAGACGAATGATCTGGTCAGGACAGTATTTATACAAATAAGGGTCATCCCAAGAGTAGTATTTAACTCTTGCTAGGAATTGGCTTTTGTCCTGTTTTGACCAGTGTGAAGGCGTTTCTTCGGTGACAAGGTAGTTGACAATGTCAGCATACCAAGGATTAACAGAGATGGCGAATAGTTGTTCGTCTGGAAAGGTTTCAGGGATGGGCTGGGTGTCGAAGGATGACTCTAAAGTCAGTCTAGACAAGTGATCAGCCACTACATTCTCAGTTCCTTTCTTATCCTTAATCTCGAGGTCGAATTCCTGCAGTAAGAGAATCCATCGAATTAATCGAGGCTTTGTTTCCTTTTTCGACATGAGATAACGAAGGGCTGCATGATCAGTGTACACAACCACCTTAGTGGCTAAGAGGTACTGACGAATTTATCAAGGGCGAAGACTACCGCCAGGAGTTCTTTCTCAGTGGTGGAGTAATTCATTTGGGCAGAGTTAAGAGTTTTGCTCGCGTAGTAGATCACGTGTGACCTTTTGTCAACTCTCTGCCCTAGAACGGCGCCTAACGCGTAGTCAGAAGCATCGCACATTACCTCGAAAGGTAGAGTCCAATCCGGGGGACGGATAATGGGCGCAGTAGTGAGCTTAGATTTGAGACGCTCAAATGCCTTGACACAGTCAGCATTAAAGTCGAAAGGACTATCTTTAGCTAGAAGATGGGACAGAGGTCGAGCGATTTGAGAGAAGTCCTTGATGAATCGCCTATAGAATCCTCCGTGTCCCAAAAAGGAACGGATGTCACGTACGGACTTAGGAATGGGCAAGGTCGAGATGATATCGATTTTAGCTTTGTCGACCTCAATGCCCTGATGGGAAATGACATGTCCCAGAACTATGCCTTTCTTCACCATGAAGTGGCATTTCTCCCAATTGAGGACAAGTCGCTTGTCCTGACAGCGTTGAAGTACCAGCCCTAGATGGGTCAGACAGTCATCAAAGGATGACCCAAAAACTGAGAAGTCGTCCATAAAGACTTCGAGGAATTTTTCCACCATGTCAGAGAATATGCTCATCATACACCTTTGAAAGGTTGCGGGTGCATTGCAGAGGCCAAAGGGCATGCGCTTGTAGGCAAAAGTGCCAAAGGGACAGGTGAAAGTTGTTTTCTCGTGATCCTCAGGGGCGATGGGTATTTGATTATACCCTGAGTAACCATCAAGGAAGCAATAATAGGAATGACCTGCTAGTCTCTCCAACATCTGGTCTATGAAGGGTAAAGGAAAATGGTCCTTCCTAGTGTTGGTGTTGAGTCGTCGGTAATCGATGCAGACTCTCCACCCTTTCTTCAGGCGCTGGGTTACCATTTCCTTGTTCTCATTTTCCACAACTGTGAATCCTGCCTTTTTAGGGACGACATGAATAGGACTCACCCATTTGCTATCGGAGATGGGATAAATGATACCCGCATCTAACAGTTTAAGGACCTCATCCCGGACTACATCCTTCAAGACGGGGTTCAACCTCCTCTGGTGTTCTCGAGAGGTTTTGGATTCATCCTCGAGATAGATGTGATGTTGGCACACCGAGGGGTCTATGCCTCGAATATCATCTATAGTCCAACCTATCGCAGATTTGTGCTCGTTGAGCAGCTCGAGAAGTTTCTTACGTTCACTCTCAGACAAAGCGGAAGCAATAATGACAGGGTAGGTTTCCTTAGGACCAAGATAGGCATAGGAAAGATCTGTTGGAAGAGGCTTAAGCTCCAATTTTGGAGCAGATGGAGTAGAAATAGGTGTCACAGAAGACACGGATTGAAGAGGTTTGACTTCAGTAGTAAAAGGAATGATGGGTTCTCTGGCCATGGTTATCAGAGGCTCGAACTCGATGAGTGGAGCGGGGATCTCTATCAGTGGAGCAGTCTCCAAAAGATCATTGAGATCAGAAATAGCTGACTCTGTTGCAAAGTCAGCTCCAAAGTGTTCTAGACACTGCTTAAGAATATCTTCGGTGGAGTCCGGGATTAGACTCTCAACGGCACACATTTCATCGGTTACTTCGCGATCGGCATCTTGTTGCATTAAACGAAAGATATTGACCTCAGCTTTGAGGTTTTCGAAAGCAATGGACATGTTTCCGTCCCGGCAACCGATGTGTGCATTCGCGGTGGCAAGGAATGGACGGCCTAAGATGACCGGAATGCGGTTATCCTGACACGGCTCGGTGTCTAGAATGATAAAGTCCACAGGATAATAAAAGTCAGCGACTTTTACTAGGACATCTTCAATGATTCCTCTTGGAATCTTGATGGACTGATCAGCCAATTTTAGGGTGACATTGGTAGGCTTCATATCTTTCAGTCCTAACTGCTGATATACCGAGAATGGTATGAGGTTAACGCTAGCCCCTAAATCTAGCAAGGCAGTGCAGCTAAAGTTGTCACCAATTTCACATTGGACAGTTGGGCTACCTGGATCCTTGTGTTTGATCACACTGTTGCGTTGAATGAACGCGGTAGCTTTTTCGGCCAAGAAGGCAGCTTTGGGTACATGCGTACGCCGCTTAACTGTGCACAAGTCCTTGAGGAATTTGGCATAGGAGGGGATTTGCTTGATAGCAGAAAGGAATGGGATATTGATCTGGACGTCTTTAAAGACGTCTAAGATCTCTGAGAATTGCTGATCCCGCTTATCTTGGACAAGTCTGTCCGGGAAAGGAGGCTTTACTCGACAAATGGATTTGTCTTTAGCCTTAGATTTCTGCACAGGGATATCTGATGTTGGTGCAGAGGTAGAAGAAGCAGAGGTAGGATTAGGACTAGTTTCCTCTGTGCGAGTGATGGGTGCCGGAGATGGCACCGATGGTGGTTGGACTCCCATGTCCACAGTTTTTCCAGATCGTAGGGTGGTTACAGCTTGCACCTCCCCTTGACACTTCTCATTCTGGCTTTGAGATTGGGATCCGATCTCATATACTGCCCCTTTGGCATTTCCTTTAGGGTTTGCAATGGGTTGGCTAGGAAAGATCCCCTTAGCTTTCTCAGCTTCCAAGTTACCTAGACGTTGCTCTAGACGAAGCATGGATTGCTGTTGCTGTTGCTCTAGGCGTTGCATAGATTGTTGTTGCTGAGTAATGAGTTGAGCTAGAAGGTCTTCGATACCAGATTTGGGGAGCGACTGTTGGGGAGCAGCTAATGGGAGCTGAGGCACCAATTCGCGACTCGAGCTCATCGGGGCATTATAGTTATAGGCGGAAGAATTAGTTGGGACAATCTGTTGGTTCTGAAAGTTCTGGGGAACTCTTTGCTGATTCTGAAATGTGCTCTGTTGTCCAGAGTATTGACCCTGTTGGAACTGCTGGTTCTGAGTAGATGGGTACTGATTCTGCTGGTATTGTCCCTGATTGAATTGCCGATTGGGTTGATTGAACCCAGGAGGATACATGCCCTGAGGTTGACGCGGAGGTTGAGCTTGTGATTGAGTAGACTGAGGCCTCCAAGAGAAGTTAGGGTGGTTTCTCATGTCCGGATGATAAGATTGACTATACGAGTTTTGAGTGGGTGGTTTGTATGTGCTGAAAGCACAAACTTCTTCCTGAAGAGGATTAGACCATCCTTCATTTAAAGGACAATGCTCAGTAGTATGGGAGGGTTGCAGACAGAGGGTGCAAGATTCCATAGGGCTCTCGTGTCCCACATGCATGACTGGGGTAGATTGTTGAGTAGGCTTTTGTACAGACACAGCCAGTGCCGAGACTGACTTGCTCAACTCTTGAATGACAGATCGAAGCTCAGTATCAGCTGTAGCATCATGTCCCTTGGTTGTCCTTTGGACCGAGGTGGTTCGACTGAACTCTGAGTCAGTCGTCCAATGTTGAGAGTTTTCTCCTAACTCTCCCAAGAATTTGTATGCATCGGTCGGAGTTTGGTGCAGGAATTTTCCTTGGCACATTGACTCTACCATGGTCCGGGACTCATCAGTAAGTCCCTTATAGAAGACGTGGACAAGATTGCCCTTGTCGATGCTATGGTGGGGACACTTAGTCAGGTAGTCTTGGAATCTATCCCATGCTTCAAAAAATTTCTCATCGGACTTTTGTCGAAAGTCCTGGATGAGTTGCTTCATTTGGTTGGTCCGAGTCATGGGGTAGAATTTAGACATGAATTTGCCCACCAACTCTTTCCAACTGCTGATTGAATCAGCGGGTAAGGAGTAGAGCCAATCTGAGGCTCGGTCTTTGAGCGAGAATGGGAAAACTCGCAGACGCACATTGTCATCATCGAGGTTCTGATTCTTGAAAAGTAGGATGACATGTTGGAATTCCCGAATATGGGAATATGGGTCTTCTCTTGGGAGACCACGAAAGGTAGGCAGCATTTGGATCGTCTGCGGCCTGATCTCGAACTGTACCGCCGTAGTAGGTGGGAGAACAATGCAAGTGGGCGGATTGGCAGAGATAGGAGCGAACGTCTCGATAAGAGGTCGTTCGACTGCCATGACTACAAAGGTAGTAGCACTGGGGGAAGCGGGTGGTGAAAGAGATGGGAAAGAATTCACTGGAGGATCCACTGTAGGGATGTGATTCTCAGATCGAACCAAGCGCTTGTTCGGGCGATTCCAAACGGGCATACGCGAATGAGGCAAGCTCTATACTTGGCAAAAAGTTGCCAGAGAGGAACACTATCCTAAATGATGCACACCAAGCACAGATAATCCTATTCTAAGCAATCAGGATATATTTTAGGAATTATCTTTGTTAGTTTTGGGGCTAGAGTAGATTATGACAGTGGGCGGACCACTGGTTTATCTTTTAACCGCCGGACTAACTGTTTTGCACTCAGAGGTTCTCACCAGGCTACACTCTTCAGAGCGAATCCTTTAGTACTAGCTCTAGTTAACAACAAGGCAATCCGAAGCCTAGACAGACGTGCGGCACAATGGCTGACTTAAGTACGTCCCAGACTAACCGGATTGGTCAAGTGTATAAGAAGAGTGTTCCCTCGGGTTAAGCTAGGGTTGGTGCGTGTTCCTAGTCCACACGTAACTAACCGCCGAATAGTCCAAGATGCCACGTCGAGCTCAGTGTACTTGAGTAGCAGGGACTTATGGGTGTGTTAGACAACAGGGACCCGCGCTCGTGGTCTTATTTCGATTGGATGTTAAGCGGGTTCGCTTTGCGTGGATTTTTCCTCGAACACCGGGCTAATTGGCTCTACTTCTTGATTCTTTTTAATTAAATGGAGCCTTGGGATCAAATCAGTTGGAATGATGAGGTGGGTGATGAAATCCCACCAGTTTCAATTTGGAGCTGGGTCTGCTCTCTTAGAGTTGATTGATTAACGGCCACGCCACGCAAGTCGAAGAATATGGATGCGAAAGCAAATAGACAAGCGGCAATGATGCACCCAATATGCTCTGTATCGCACTCAAGGCGAGGATAGAGACTTACCTCCCGTGGGCCACGCCACGGGGTCTCCTCCGTGGGTTAGAGAGGGGTATCCTAATGGGCTTGGGCCTGACTCCACCTCTTTGAGCTTTCGCTCTCTACCCACACTGGATCGTGTTCCTGCAGAAAAGTTAGATCACACGGTCTAGGTATTCGGGATTCTATTCGGAAGATCCTTGCCTTTTTAGGGTTCACAGAACAAGCACTGGATTTAGGCAAGTTTTTGAATTAGTTTCCAAATTCGAGATGGGTTAAAATTTAGGAATTCCCAGATTGGAAAATACCTAGATTGGAAAGTTTCTCGAACGGTGGAGATCTTCCAAGAAAGATTTGATTGCGAGATCCCTTATAATTTTGGGAAATTTGCCAAAATTGAAATTCTGCTAGATTTGGGGTGTTTCCTTTGGCAGACTTTTCCAAATTCGGAAGATTTCTAAAGATAGAAATTCTTTTAAAGAGGAAACTTCTAAAAGGGGAAACCCTAATTAAGCAGAGTTTCAAGATTTTGGAATCTTTCCAAAAATCGCAAATCCTTGATTGGTGATTTCTAAAAATCTGCAGAATATAAAACCCTAATTTTTTTGAATTTTGATTTTTTTAATTTTTTTGGTAATTTCCACTTAATCTAGGGTTTCTAAAAAACCCTAGAATAAGATCTAGCAGTTATATGGAAAGCAATAAAATTCCTAAATTATTACAAATTGCACTCGGCCTTCCGAGGCATTAAAAATAGTAATTTAAAAACTGCTAAAAATCACTAAAAACCAAAAATAGAAAGTTTCCCGAAAAGGTCAGGCTGTCCAAATTGAGCAGCTTTTCGCTTCAGCAACTTTCCAATTCCGTCTTTACGTCCTTTTTCGCACTTCCGGTCACCCGAGCGGCAGCGGCGCCATTTGAAAATAGGGTTTTTCTGTCGTTGAGAGAACGACCCTAGAATCAACAATTTTTTGTAATTATCCGATTCTTTTTCACTCAAACCCTGTAAAATGAGCAATTTTGCACAGTGGCTCGTGTCGGATGTCGATCCACACTCGGGATTAATCACGTTAGTGCAATAAAGAGCATGAAATGATCAAAATAATCTCACTTTTATTAATTCTACTAATTCCCATTACATTGCAATAGAGTTTAAACAAAGTAAAAGGAAAACAACCTACAAATTAATTTATAGAAAAACTAGAGAGAGAGAAATGAAGACTTGAAGAGATCTAGAGAGAGAGAGCTAGAATATAGAGAGAGAAAGTAGAAGAAAGAAACTAAATGAGAAAGAAACCTAACCTTGGATTACCTTTCGGCCATGTGTGGTTGTTTGCCGACCAACAAGAAGGACAGCATGTTCATGGAGATCATGGAGTAGATGAGAGAGATCTCTAGAGAGAGAGATTGCTCTCTAGAGAGGAAAAAAAAAAAAGAGATCCGAACTTGGCCGGAATGAATGCTTGGCCATGATTTGGCCAAGGATAGTGAGTGAGAAAATGGGGCCCAAGGTTTGGACGGCTAGTGATGCTCTAAACCATGGCAATGGTGGTGGATACGCCGGAGAAGATGGTGGTCCGGCTAGGTGATGATGTTCAGTGGTGATGCTGCCTATGCATCCATGCAGCAAGGAGGATGGAGGCGAAATCTGCAAGTAGTGGTGGCTGGTGTTGATGGCGGTAGTAGGAGGGAGGTAGAGTTGCCTGAAACGGCATGGTTTGCTGGGCTACGTGCTGGTCGGACCAGCAATGGAGGAGTTGGGGGAAACCGTTCTCCTCCCTTCTTCTTTCTCTTCCTCTTTTTCTCTTTTTTTTTTTTTTAGGAATGTTTGTTGTTCTTCCTCCAAGTTGCAGGGCTGCACAGTGGCAGTGAGTGCAACCCGTGAAGGAGAAGATGAAGAATAATAAGAGAAGGGATGAGCTTTTACCTTTGGTATTTACAGGGTTGCAGCGCACCAGTCCGACAAGATTGAGGGAGAAGGTGTCGTGGCAGTGATCCACGGTGGAGTTGCAGGGATCCTGCACATGGTGGCTGGTTCGTGGGCCAGAGTTGCAACGGTGGAGGAGACCACCGGTAATGTAGAAGGGAGGCCGAAGGTTCTGCCTGTGAAGATAGACGCCGGTGAAGAGGAGTGAGAGGTGGCAATGGTGGAGCACGCAGGAGGCAGCGGCGAGGAAGGGGAGGGCGATGGCTGGTGCAGGCGCTCCAGCAGGAAGGAGCACTGACGGCCGGAGTTGCAGGTCTGCAACTCCGGCGTTAAAAAAAAAAAAAAAACGGTAATAAAAAAAAAACGAAAACGAAAACGAAAAAAAAAAAAAAAATGAGAAGAAAAAGAAAAAGAAGAAGAAGAAGAAGAAGAAGAAGAAGAAGACTGATGCCGTGGAGGAGCACTGACGGTCGGAGTTGCAGGCAACTCCGGCGAATGGGGCCAAGGGTGAATGCGGGATTGATAGGGGGAGAGAAAGGAGAAGATTTGAGGGGGATTAGGGTTCGAACGAACCCTTCTCCCTCCTCTTATAAAGCTCCCTATTTCCATTAATGGAAATAGGGTATTTTTTGAAAATAAAAAAATATTTTTTTTTTTTTTTTTTTTTTTTTTTAAAGTAAAAACCTACTTTTCTATGGGGAATCTCCCCAATTAGTGGACCCCCCCATTTAATTAAAATTATTTTTGAAATTCGCGGGGTCCACTAACTGGTCGGACAGCGGGTCGATGCTGATGGGCCCGGCTACTGGCCCACATGGACTGATGATGTCCATCGTCTCACAAGATGATGTGACAGGCATTCTGAAGGCGATCGGATGGATGGTGACTTGATTGGGACCCAGATTGGTAGATCGACGGATCTAGAGAGATCCAACGGTCCGATTGAAGATCCAACGGTCCGATGGAAGATCCAACGGTCAGAAAGCTAAGGGAGATGAGATAGAGCTGATAGGCAGGAGTTCTGGGGTTAGGTCAGTAGATTCGAGGATCGAGAGATGAAGAGAGAGAGAGAATAAGGAGAGATGAGAGAAAAAGTATCAAAAAAATGGAAAAAAGCACTGGCGGAGGGTCTGGAACCCTGGTCTTCACTGTGACCATCCTCACACTTCTCCAGTAGAGTCGACCATCATTCTTTGCTGACTCATGTGGCTTTAAACGCTTTGGTCCGTCTCTTGGTCATTGGCTCTCCTACTCTCTTCGTTCTTTGGGCCGGCTTTTTGGTCCTCTTATTCAGCCCATATTTGGCCCATATCTTCTAGTTATAGCATGTGGGCTTGTTAAGCTTTGATAATGGGCTTTCATGATCGATTTGGGCCCACAAGTCTCGAAAATCGTCCCATCGGGGTTTCCTGCGACAGAAGAAGCGCGTAATGAGACTTTATCAGAACGGCTTAATATTTAGACTTCCGAAAATGTGTTTAATGCATGCAAATATACCATTTCGTCCAGAAAAGTGTGTTTTACGCAATGAGATAGACTCTTACGTAGAAAAGTGGATAATTAGAGCAGTTTTACGTAGGAGAGTGCGATAACGCTAACAGGATAAGTGCTTAAAATAAGCACTTTTGAGCGAATATCAACCCTCTGTCTGCAACCCTCCCATACTACTGAGCATTGTCCTTTGAATGAAGGATGGTCTAATCCTCTTCAGGAAGAAGTTTGTGCTTTCAGCACATACAAACCTCCTACTCAGAACTAGTATAGTCAATCTTATCATCCGGACACGAGAAACTACCCTAACTTCTCTTCGAGGCCTCAGTCTACTCAACCTCAAGCTCAACCTCCGCGTCAACCTCAGGGCATGTATCCCCCTGGGTTCAATCAACCCACTAGGCAATTCAATCAAGGTCAGTACCAGCAGAGTCAGTACCCATCTACTCAGAACCAGCAATTCCAACAGGGTCAATACTCTGGACAATCGAGCACATTTCAGAATCAGCAAAGAGTCCCACAGACCTTTCAGAACCAACCGATTGTCCCAACTAATTCTCCAGCCTATAACTATAATGACCCAATGAGCTCGAGTCGCGAATTGGTGCCTCAACTCCCATTAGCTGCTCCCCAACAGTCGGTCCCCAAACCCGGTATCGAGGACCTTCTAGCTCAACTCATTACTCAATCTATGCAACGCCTAGAGCAACAGCAACAGCAATCCATGCTTCGTCTAGAGCAACGCTTAGGCAACTTGGAAGCTGAGAAGGCTAAGGGGATCTTTCCTAGCCAACCCATTGCCAACCCTAAAGGAAATGCCAAAGGGGCAGTATATGAGATCGGATCCCAATCTCAAAGCCAGAATGAGAATTGTCAAGGGGAGGTGCAAGCTGTAACCACCCTACGATCTGGAAAAACTATGGACATGGGAGTCCAACCACCACCGGTGCCATCTCCAGCACCCATCACTCGTACAGAGGAAACTAGTACCAATCCTACCTCGGCTTCTTCCACCTCTGCACCAACATCTGATATCCCTGTGCAGAAATCAAAGGCTAAAGACAAATCCATTTGTCGAGTAAAGCCTCCCTTCCCGGATAAACTTGTCCAAGATAAGCGGGATCAGCAATTCTCAGAGATCTTAGACGTCTTTAAAGACGTCCAGATCAATATCCCATTCCTTTCTGCTATCAAGCAAATCCCCTCCTATGCCAAATTCCTCAAGGACTTGTGCACAGTTAAGCGGCGTACGCATGTACCCAAAGCTGCCTTCTTGGCCGAAAAAGCTACCGCGTTCATTCAACGCAATAGTGTGATCAAACACAAGGATCCAGGTAGCCCAACTGTCCAATGTGAAATTGGCGACAACTTTAGCTGCACTGCCTTGCTAGATTTAGGGGCTAGCGTCAACCTCATACCATTCTCGGTATATCAGCAGTTAGGACTGAAAGATATGAAGCCTACCAATGTCACCTTGAAATTGGCTGATCAGTCCATCAAGATTCCAAGAGGAATCATTGAAGATGTCGTAGTAAAAGTCGCTGACTTTTATTATCCTGTGGACTTTATTATTCTAGACACCGAGCTGTGTCAAGATAACCACATTCCGGTCATCTTAGGCCGTCCATTCCTTGCCACCGCGAACGCACACATCGGGTGCCGGGACGGAAATATGTCCATTGCTTTCGGTAACCTCAAAGCTGAGGTCAACATCTTTCGTTTAATGCAACAGGATGCCGATCGCGATGTGGCCGATGAAATGTGTGCCGTTGAGAGTCTAATCCCGGACTCCACCGAAGATATTCTTAAGCAGTGTCTAGAACACTTTGGAGCTGACTTTGCAATAGAGTCAGCTATTTCTAATCTCAATGATCTTTTGGAGACTGCTCCACTGATAGAGATCCCCGCTCCACTCATCGAGTTCGAGCCTCTGATAACCATGGCCAGAGAACCAATCATTCCTTTACCTACTGAAGTCAAACCTCTTCAATCCGTGTCTTCTGTGACACCTATTTCTACTTCATCTGCTCCAATATTGGAGCTTAAGCCTCTTCCCACAGATCTTTCCTATGCCTATCTTGGTCCTAAGGAATCCTACCCTGTCATTATTGCTTCCGCTTTGTCTGAGAGTGAACGTAAGAAACTTCTCGAGCTGCTCAACGAGCACAAATCTGCAATAGGTTGGACTATAGATGATATTCGAGGCATAGACCCCTCGGTGTGCCAACATCACATCTATCTCGAGGATGAATCCAAAACCTCGCGAGAACACCAGAGGAGGTTGAACCCCGTCTTGAAGGATGTAGTCCGGGATGAGGTCCTTAAACTGTTAGATGCGGGTATCATTTATCCCATCTCCGATAGCAAGTGGGTGAGTCCTATTCATGTCGTCCCTAAAAAGGCAGGATTCACAGTTGTGGAAAATGAGAACAAGGAACTGGTAACCCAGCGCCTGAAGAAAGGGTGGAGAGTCTGCATCGATTACCGACGACTCAACACCAACACTAGGAAGGACCATTTTCCTTTACCCTTCATAGACCAGATGTTGGAGAGACTAGCAGGTCATTCCTATTACTGCTTCCTTGATGGTTACTCAGGGTATAATCAAATACCCATCGCCCCTGAGGATCACGAGAAAACAACTTTTACCTGTCCCTTTGGCACTTTTGCCTACAAGCGTATGCCATTTGGCCTCTGCAATGCACCTGCGACCTTTCAAAGGTGTATGATGAGCATATTCTCTGACATGGTGGAAAAATTCCTCGAAGTCTTTATGGACGACTTCTCAGTCTTTGGGTCATCCTTTGATGACTGCCTGAACCATCTAGGGCTTGTACTTCACCGTTGTCAGGACAAGCGACTTGTCCTCAATTGGGAGAAATGCCACTTCATGGTGAAGAAAGGCATAGTTTTGGGACATGTCATTTCCCATCAGGGCATTGAGGTCGACAAAGCTAAAATCGATATCATCTCGACCTTGCCCATTCCTAAGTCCGTACGTGACATCCGATCCTTTTTGGGACACGGAGGATTCTATAGGCGATTCATCAAGGACTTCTCTCAAATCGCTCGACCTCTATCCCATCTTCTGGCTAAAGATAGTCCTTTCGACTTTAATGCTGACTGTGTCAAGGCATTTGAGCGTCTCAAATCTGAGCTCACTACTGCGCCCATTATCCGTCCCCCGGACTGGACTCTACCTTTCGAGGTAACGTGCGATGCTTCTGACTACGCGTTAGGCGCTGTTCTAGGGCAGAGAGTTGACAAACGGTCACACCTGATCTACTACGCGAGCAAAACTCTTAACTCTGCCCAAATGAATTACTCCACCACTGAGAAAGAACTCCTGGCGGTAGTCTTCGCCCTTGATAAATTCCGTCAGTACCTCTTAGCCACTAAGGTGGTAGTATACACTGATCATGCAGCCCTTCGTTATCTCATGTCGAAAAAGGAAACCAAGCCTCGATTAATTCGATGGATTCTCTTACTGCAGGAATTCAACCTCGAGATTAAGGATAAGAAAGGAACTGAGAATGTAGTGGCTGATCACTTGTCTAGACTGACTTTAGAGTCATCCTTCGACACCCAGCCCATCCCTGAAACCTTTCCAGACGAACAACTGTTCGCTATCTCCGTTCATCCATGGTATGCTAACATTGTCAACTACCTTGTCACCGAAGAAATGCCTTCACACTGGTCAAAACAGGACAAAAGCCAATTCCTAGCAAGAGTTAAGTACTACTCTTGGGATGACCCTTATTTGTATAAATACTGTCCTGACCAGATCATTCGTCTCTGTGTCCCTGATATTCGCTCAAAAGTGCTTATTTTAAGCACTTATCCTGTTAGCGTTATCGCACTCTCCTACGTAAAACTGCTCTAATTATCCACTTTTCTACGTAAGAGTCTATCTCATTGCGTAAAACACACTTTTCTGGACGAAATGGTATATTTGCATGCATTAAACACATTTTCGGAAGTCTAAATATTAAGCCGTTCTGATAAAGTCTCATTACGCGCTTCTTCTGTCGCAGGAAACCCCGATGGGACGATTTTCGAGACTTGTGGGCCCAAATCGATCATGAAAGCCCATTATCAGAGCTTAACAAGCCCACATGCTATAACTAGAAGATATGGGCCAAATATGGGCTGAATAAGAGGACCAAAAAGCCGGCCCAAAGAACGAAGAGAGTAGGAGAGCCAATGACCAAGAGACGGACCAAAGCGTTTAAAGCCACATGAGTCAGCAAAGAATGATGGTCGACTCTACTGGAGAAGCGTGAGGATGGTCACAGTGAAGAACAGGGTTCCAGACCCTCCGCCAGTGCTTTTTTTCCATTTTTTTTGATACTTTTTCTCTCATCTCTCCTTATTCTCTCTCTCTCTTCATCTCTCGATCCTCGAATCTACTGACCTAACCCCAGAACTCCTGCCTATTAGCTCTATCTCATCTCCCTTAGCTTTCTGACCGTTGGATCTTCCATCGGACCGTTGGATCTTCAATCGGACCGTTGGATCTCTCTAGATCCGTCGATCTACCAATCTGGGTCCCAATCAAGTCACCATCCATCCGATCGCCTTCAGAATGCCTGTCACATCATCTTGTGAGACGATGGACATCATCAGTCCATGTGGGCCAGTAGCCGGGCCCATCAGCATCGACCCGCTGTCCGACCAGTTAGTGGACCCCGCGAATTTCAAAAATAATTTTAATTAAATGGGGGGTCCACTAATTGGGGAGATTCCCCATAGAAAAGTAGGTTTTTACTTAAAAAAAAAAAAAAAAAAAAAATATTTTTTTATTTTCAAAAAATACCCTATTTCCATTAATGGAAATAGGGAGCTTTATAAGAGGAGGGAGAAGGGTTCGTTCGAACCCTAATCCCCCTCAAATCTTCTCCTTTCTCTCCCCCTATCAATCCCGCATTCACCCTTGGCCCCATTCTTCTTCTTTTTCTTCTTTTCTCTTTCTCATTTTCTTCTTCTTCTTCTTCTTCTTCTTCTTCTTCTTCTTCTTTTTCTTTTTTTTTCGTTTTCATTTTCGTTTTTCATTACCGTTTTCTTTTAACGCCGGAGTTGCAGACCTGCAACTCCGGCCGTCAATGCTCCTTACGCCCCACGTTACACAGCACTTCTATCTTCGCCTCCCTCTCCTCATCTCCTCCATCGTCCTATCCTCCTTTGGGATCCCTCAAGCAAACCCAGCCACCGTCACCCTCCTCCTCTTCTTCACCGTTCCACAAACAAAAAGAAAAAAAAAAGAACCAGAAAAGAGAAGAAGAAGAGGACGTCTGCCCTCCACCTCGCCTTCACATCAGTCTCCACTGGCAGCAACCAGCGCCTCCATCATCACCGACTCCTACCTGCTGGAGCGCCTGCACCAGCCATCGCCCCCCACACCCCGTCTCTCTAACGTGCTGGAGTTGCAACCTGCAACTCCAGTCCGTTGAAGGAGAAAGGGAAGCCGTCTCTCCCTTGGACTGGTGCATCTCCTTTGCACCACCAGCAGGTGTGTCCCACCGTGATCGCCATGCAACTCCGGCATCCTTGCTGGTGCATGGACTTGCAAAGCCAGCAGATCCGCCCTCAACTCTCCACGATTGCTGGCTCCTCCACCACCGATTTCACCCTATGATCTCCATCTTCAGTGACTGCCCCTCTTAGCGCTGCTATGTACGTCCACGACCTGTTGCATCTCCAACTCATATTCAAGGTTAGCCTCTCCACCTTCTAGACCGCCCACAAGTGCACCACCGTGCAACATCACCACTTGCTCACAGATCGCCGCCACTTCTCCAAAGAGCAGCTAGTGCTCTTCTTGCTGCTAGTGCACCATCCACCCCACTCTCTACCAAGCACCAGCTGGCGTCTTATCTCCAAAACGTGGAAACTAATCCACGGGTTCTCTTGTCTGGAGTAGATCTTGACCACAGGCGCACCCTCCATTCACTGTTGCTGTGGAGATCATATCTCCTCCTTGCCGCCTACAACCCTCCATTACATGCTCCTCCGTAGTCCAGCACCCCAAAACCCAATAAATCTCCCTTCAACTCCATCTCTACCATGCACTGCCTTCTACTTAGCAGCCCCACAAGAACCACCATCATATTCCGTGCACCACAATGGCCGATCAATGGTCCAATCCCATTCTGGTGAAGTTGCTGAGGTAGTTTCTCCCTTTATTTCCTCAGTTCTCTCTCTAGGTTAAAAATTTCTCTCTCTAAATTAGTTTTCTCTCTCTAGAGAGTAATCTCTCTTTCTAGAGACCTCTTTCTAACTTTCTCTCTCTAACTCTCTTTAGAATTTTCTTCTTTAAAACTGCTTTTTAGTTCATCTTATTTTATTTTATGTTCGATTCAAGCATTGTAATAGACATTTTGATCACTGAATGATGAAGTTTGTTCTTATCTATTATTTCTTGTGATATTCCGTAAGTTTTGTTCTTATTCGCGCTAATCCGACTAATTCCGAGTGCGGATCGACATCCGACACAAGCCACTGTGCAAAATTGCTCATTCTACAGGTTAAAAGTCTCGGATTAATTAAAATTGTGTTGAAGTAAGGGTTTCCGTAACCAACGACGCGGAAAAATCCTACTTTCAGTCCCTGAGTCGGACCAACTCAATATCTTGTCCTCATGTCATGACCAACCTTGTGGTGGTCATTTCAGCACTAAGAAGACTGCAGAAAAAGTGCTGCAATGCGGATTCTACTGGCCCACATTATTTAAAGATGCCCACATCTACAGCAAAACCTGTCCTAATTGCCAGCATCTAGGCCGCATCTCCCAGAGGAACATGATGCCCCTAACTCCCATCCAGGTTGATGAGATATTTGACATCTGGGGCATCGACTTCATGGGCCCCTTTCCCGTTTTCTATGGTTTTGAGTACATTCTCCTTGCGGTAGACTATGTATCCAAATGGATAGAAGCTATTCCCACCAAGACCAATGACCACAAAGTGGTCGTCAAATTCCTAAAGGAGTTCATCTTCGCCCGATTCGGTGCCCCTAAGGCCATCATTAGTGATGGGGGCACCCATTTCTGCAACAGGATATGCGAGCAATTAATGAAAAAGCATGGGGTAACCCACAAGGTTGCCCTAGCTTATCATCCGCAGACTAGTGGTCAAGTGGAGGTTTCTAATCGTCAGATCAAGCAGATCTTGGAGAAGACAGTCAATACCACACGTAAAGACTGGTCTACTCGTCTCACTGATGCTTTATGGGCATACAGAACCGCCTACAAGACCCCACTCAATATGTCTCCCTATCGTCTGGTCTTTGGGAAACCCTGTCATCTTCCGGTAGAGATTGAACATCGTGCCCTGTGGGCCATTAAGAAGCTCAACTTCGACCTAGACTCCGCAGGGGAGGAGCGGAAACTTCAAATGAATGAGTTAGAAGAACTCAGAAATGATGCCTACAACTTGTCGAAGAATTACAAAGCCAAAATGAAGTGGATACATGACAAGAGCATCCTCAGGAAAGAGTTCCATCCAGGACAGAGGTCCTTCTTTATAATTCCCGTCTTCATCTCTTCCCTGGGAAATTGAAATCTAGGTGGACCGGTCCTTATACGGTCACAGCAGTCACACCCTTTGGGGCAATCACTATTGAGGATCCCAAGGATCACTCCTCATTCCAGGTCAATGGTCAGCGTCTTAAACAGTTCCATGAACTTGACGTATTGCTCATTCAAACTTTTGAGATCGATCTCATCGATCCTGTCGATGTCGACTGATAATCCACTCAATCTCCTGTGCTCCAACTTGGTTGGGGGTGCCAGTCACCCCCGTCATGTCTGGCTGAAGATGTAAAACTTAGCGCTTTCGGAAAGGCAATTCCGGTATTCCTAGAGTACATGAGTCTCATGCATTTGTTATTACTATTATATCTTTGAAAATGCAGGTACATTCATTCTTCCAATCATCAGGTACCAAACACTGTCGAATTTCTGCCGACTTGGTAACATCCTTCCTGAACTTTTGCATCATCATCACTGAATTTTTATCATTTTATGTCCTGGTCATTAGCACCGAGGACGGTGCTGTATTTTGGTTGGGGGTGGATATTTACCAAAACTCATGTCTTCATTTTGATAAAAAAAAAAAAAAAAAAAATGTTGTTTTTGGGATAATTTCCGATGTTCTCCAAAAGTTTTCTAGAATTTCAAAAAAATGTGTCAAATACCCTAACTTTGATTAGCTGAAAACCTCCGTTAAGTCAGTATTGAGGATGTCAATTTTTGTTAGCGTTGAGTCAAGTCAAGCGTGACTATAGCAGGTTTGAAAACTCAGAAAAACTCAGATTTGGCACAATTGTACACTATCAACATCAGAGTCATCCTAAGTTTTGAAACTCTAGAGATCCTGTGAGAATAATTGTGGAGACCTAACCCAGTGAGCTTTCGAACCTTTAATCATTTCAGAGAGTTATACAATAATCCTGAGTCAATGGATGACTCACTATTCTTCATGCCCGCAATATTCGTTGAGAGATCTCATTATCTTTTGCTTCGATCATGGAACTCGGAACGACATCAACATTGGATTACTACGACAGAACCTTCTCTGTATCCAGTCAAGACAGTATACATGATACTGCAAACCCTAGAAAATGATTTAGGCCATTTTTCTGAACCATTCAGCCTTTTTACTCACCTGAATTATACTTCACTAGAAACCCCTTGAGCCGTTCTATAAAAGCCTTTTCTTTGTAAACCCATCAACCTAAAATCCAGTATAGCTACGAAGCATGACTGGCTACCCTTATTTTGAGATGGACAAAAGAATAACTGATATGGGTGTACCGTGAAAAAGAAAAGTAAAGAAGAAGAATCAAAAGGAAAAGAAAGTGGTTCAAGCCAAAAACAAAATATAGAAAGAAAGTATGAAGAAGAGCTGAAAAGAAATTGAGCAGTCTCAGAAATATCAAGAAAAAGAGAAAAATACGAAAAAAGGAAAAAGAACCAGATAATGGTGTTACGTCGCAGGAAAAATGCAAGAAAATGGCAATATCCTCTCAAGATCTTTGAAATCCTGTATCCCTTTATCTCTCTACACCTGACCTAAGCCTCATTACAACCCAGGAAAGTCCTACTTGATTCTAGGATAGTACGATCATAAAATGTGGAGATTGGAGAAAGAGAAGCTATAGAGTTTGATCTGACGTTCCCGAGTGAAGTGGTATTCCAATCATGAGATCTTCTTCTGTTAAAGATGTCCTTCCTTCAAATAAAACATATGTGAGATCTTTTGCCTCTTTATATTAAATACATCTCCTCACATATAAATTGAGAGAAAAGAAGAAAACCCTTCTTGTGTGATTCTATTCTGAGTGCTAAACATGTGAGATTTGAGGTCGAGGCATAAAAACTTAGAGGTGATTTGGAAATCTTTACTGCCGGATGATGAGAACGTTGAGCACACACACACGCAGAGTCTGACTATTTTGGGTCATGATTATCAGTTTGTAGTCTTGCCAAAACTTTCAAACTCTTCGCTAGCATGTAACTGTTTTTGCATCCATTCAATGATTTGACGAACGGTGTTTTCCCAGAGCTAATGTGAAAGTGTGCAGCATGTGCAGAGCCCTTTTAAGCTCATTTATTTCGCACTAATTGCCAAGGATTGGCAATATGCTGGTTGGGGGTTGTGATATTCGCTCAAAAGTGCTTATTTTAAGCAATTATCCTTTTAGCGTTATTGCATTCTCCTACGTAAAATACTCTATTTACCTACTTTTCTACGTAAGAGTCTCTTCTGTTGCGTAGAACACACTTTTCTGGACGAAATGGTATATTTGCATGCATTAAACACATTTTCGGAAGTTTAAATATTAAGCCGTTCTGATAAAGTCTCATTACGCGCTTCTTCTATCGTAGGAAACCCCGATGGGACGATTCTCAAGACTTGTGGGCCCAAATCGATCATGAAAGCCCATTATCAAAGCTTAACAAGCCCACATGCTATGACTAGAAGATATGGGCCAAATATGGGCTGAATAAGAAGACCAAAAAGCCGGCCCAAAGAACGAAGAGAGTAGGAGAGCCAGTGACCAAGAGACGGACCAAAGCGTTTAAAGCCACATGAGTCAGCAAAGAATGATGGTCGACTCTACTGGAGAAGCGTGAGGATGGTCACAGTGAAGACCAGGGTTCCAGACCCTCCGCCAGTGCTTTTCTCTCTATTTTTTGATACTTTCTCTCTCATCTTTCCTTATTCTCTCTCTCTCTTCATCTCTCGGTCCTCGAATCTACTGACCTAACCCCAGAACTCCTGTCCATCGGCTCTATCTCATCTTCCTTAGCTTTCTGACCGTTGGATCTTCCTTCGGACCGTTGGATCTTCAATCGGACCGTTGGATCTCTCTAGATCCGTCGATTTACCAATCTGGGTCCCAATCAAGTCACCATCCATCCGATCGCCATTAGACTAACTGTCACATCATCTTGTGAGACGATGGACATCATCAATCCATGTGGGCCAGTAGCCGAGCCCATCATCATCGACCCGCTGTCCGACCAGTTAGTGGACCCCGTGAATTTCCAAAGAATTTTAAGAAAATTTTAAAAAATAGGGGGGTCCACTAAATGGGGACATTCCCATAGAAAAAGTATCATTTTACTTAAAAAAAAAAAAAAAAAAAAAAAAAAAAAAATTTAAAAATATTTTTTTTTTAAAAAATACCCTATTTCCATTAAAGGAAATAGGGAGCTTTATAAGAGGAAGGAGAAGGGTTCGTTCGAACCCTAATCCCCCTCCTATCTTTTCCTCTCTTCCCCCCTTTCAATCCCCCCACGTTCTCCCTCCACCGGTGGCCGTTTCTTCTTCTTTTCTTCTTCTTCTTCTTCTTCTTCCTCCTCCATCTTCGCCGGAGTTGCAGGCAGCAACTCCAGCCATCTGGTCCTCTTCCTCCTCCTCCTTCTTCTTCTTCTTCTTCTTCTTCTTCTTTTTCTTCTTCTCATTTTTTTTAATTTTATTTTCGTTTTCACGTCCTCACCGGAGTTGCAGGCTGCAACTCCGGTCGCCAGCGCACCTCTCCGCCTCCACCATCTTCTCCGGCCGCCTTCTTCTTCTTCTTCTTCTTCTTCTTCTTCTTCTTCTTCTCTATCTTGCTGCTGCCCACACTGTTCAGATCCGGCGATGAAACCAAGAACTCCGGTTTAGAGGTCCACTAGTTGGCCTGCAAGTGCGTCTCCCTCATCCATGATCTGTTGGTGGCCGTGAGCTCTTCCCACCACCGTGCTAAGCTGCTGATCTGCAACCCCAACGTGCTCTTCCCGAGCTCCTCACTATGCTCCAAGTGCAACATGTTGCTGCCCGAACCACTCCATGCATTATAGTCTCATCTTGGCCAATCTCATCTAACTCCGGCAAGTTGTTTAATGGCAATTTTCTCTCTCTCTCTCTCTCTCTATCTTCTATCTCTAATTTCCTCTCTTTATTTCCCCATCTTTCCTCTCTAAAACTTCTCACCACTTTCTTTCTCTAAACTTACTTTTTCTCTCTAGAGATCTCTTTTTCTCTCTTGTTACTCTCTCTACTACTCTCTTTATCTTGCTTTCTAGATTAATTTCCTATTATTTGCGTAAGTAGTGGGATTCAAGCATTGTAAGCTTCATTTTATTTGAAGAATAAAAATTGAATTTTAGCATGTTTGTTCTCTCTCAATCTTCTTTAATGTTCATTGCTTTAGTTTGTAGTTTTGAAAAATTCTCTCTCCAAAAATTATTGAAAATGTTTTAAATCAATCCACCATTCTCACATCTCCACCAATTTCTAGTAAAAATTCATCATTTCATGCTCTTTGTTGCACTCACCCAGCTAATCCCGAGTGCGGATCGACATCCGACACGAATCCCTATACAAATCTGTCAATTTTGCAGGAATAAGTCTCAGATAATTACAAATATTGTTGAGATTAGGGTTTCCGATCCAACGACACGGAAATACCTTATTTTCAGACGCAAGGATGGAGCTAACTTGTTTCTACTGTCCCGAATCTTGTTCCAACACTTCAAATGTTATGAAACAATAGTAATGAAAGAATTCGAGTCTAATTACGAGGTCCGGTTGCGAAAAAGTCACAAGTTATAGGCTTCGGAACGTAACACACAAACTGAGTCACGTTGACGCACGGATGGAGCTAACTTGTATCGACTGTCCCGAATCTTGTTCCCACACTTCAAATGTGTTCAAACAATAGTAATGGAAGAATTCGAGTCTAATTACGAGGTCCGGTTGCGAAAAAGTCACAAGTTATAGGCTTCAGAATGTAACACACAAACTGAGTCCAATTTTAGACGTTGTCGCACGGATAGAGCTAACTTGTTTCGACTGTCCCAAATCTTGTTCCAACACTTCAAATGTGTTGAAACAATAGTAATGGAAGAGTTTGAGTAAAATTACGAGGTCCGGTTGCGAAAAAGTCAAAACTTAAAGGCTTCGGAATGTAACACACAAACTGAGTCCAATTTGAGACGTTGACGCACGGATGGAGCTAACTTGTTTCGACTGTCCGGATTCTTGCTCCAACACTTCAAATGTGTTGAAACAATAGTAATGGAAGAGTTTGAGTAAAATTACGAGGTTCGGTTGCGATAAAGTCACAAGTTATAGGCTTCGGAATGTAACACACAAACTGAGTCCAATTTGAGACGTTGACGCACGGATAGAGCTAACTTGTTTCAACTGTCACGAATCTTGTTCCAACACTTCAAATGTGTTGAAGCAATAGTAATGTAAGAGTTTGAGTCCAATTACGAGGTCTGATTGCAAAAAAGTAACAACTTATAGGCTTCAGAATGTAAGACACAAACCGAGTCCAATTTGAGACACTGACGCACGGATGGAGCTTACTTGTTTCGACCGTCACGAATCTTGTTCCAACACTTCAAATGTGTTGAAACAATAGTAATGGAAGAGTTTGAGTCCAATTACAAGGTCCGGTTGCGAAAAAGTCACAAGTTTTAGGCTTCGGAATGTAACACACAAACTGAGTCCAATTTGAGATGTTGACGCACGAATGGAGCTAACTTGTTTCGACTGTCACAAAACTTGTTCCAACACTTCAAATGTGTTCAAACAATAGTAATGGAAGAGTTGGAGTCCAGTTACGAGGTCCGGTTGCAAAAAAGTCACAAGTTATAGGCTTCGGAATGTAACACACAAATAGAGTCCAATTAAAGACATTGACGCACGATGGAGCTAACTTGTTTCGACTGTCCTGAATCTTGTTCCAACACTTCAAATGTGTTGAAACAATAGTAATGGAAGAGTTTGAGTCCAATTACGAGGTTCGGTTGCGAAAAAGTCACAAGTTATAGGCTTCGGAATGTAACACACAAACTGAGTCCAATTAAAGACATTGACGCACGGATGGAGCTAAGTTGTCTCGACTGTCCCGAAACTTGTTCCAACACTTCAAATGTGTTGAAACAATAGTAATGGAATTATTCGAGTCTAATTACGAGGTTCGGTTGTAAAAAAGTCACAAGTTATAGGCTTCGGAATGTAACACACAAATTGAATCCAATTTGAGACGTTGACGCACGGATGGAGCTAACTTGTTTCTGCTGTCCCGAATCTTGTTCCAACACTTCAAATGTTATGAAACAATAGTAATGAAAGAATTCGAGTCTAATTACGAGGTCCGGTTGCGAAAAAGTCACAAGTTATAGGCTTCGGAACGTAACACACAAACTGAGTCACGTTGACGCACGGATGGACCTAACTTGTTTCGACTGTCCCGAATCTTGTTCCAACACTTCAAATGTGTTCAAACAATAGTAATAGAAGAATTCGAGTCTAATTACGAGGTTCGGTTGCGAAAAAGTCACAAGTTATAGGCTTCGGAATGTAACACACAAACTGAGTCCAATTTTAGACGTTGACGCACGGATGGAGCTAACTTGTTTTGACTGTCCCAAATCTTGTTCCAACACTTAAAATCTGTTGAAACAATAGTAATGGAAGAGTTTGAGTCCAATTACGAGGTCTGGTTTCGAAAAATTCACAAGTTATAGGCTTCGGAATGTAAGACACAAACTGAGTCCAATTTGAGACGTTGACGCACGGATGGAGCTAACTTGTTTCGACTGTCATGAATCTTGTTCCAACACTTCAAATGTGTTGAAACAATAGTAATGGAAGAGTTTGAGTCCAATTACAAGGTCCGGTTGCGAAAAAGTCACAAGTTATAGGCTTCGGAATGTAAGACACAAACCGAGTCCAATTTGAGACATTGACGCACGGATGGAGCTTACTTGTTTCGACCGTCACGAATCTTGTTCCAACACTTCAAATGTGTTGAAACAATAGTAATGGAAGAGTTTGAGTCCAATTACAAGGTCCGGTTGCGAAAAAGTCACAAGTTATAGGCTTCGGAATGTAACACACAAACTGAGTCCAATTTGAGATGTTGACGCACGAATGGAGCTAACTTGTTTCGACTGTCACAAAACTTGTTCCAACACTTCAAATGTGTTGAAACAATAGTAATGGAAGAGTTGGAGTCCAATTACGAGGTCCGATTGCGAAAAAGTCAAAAGTTATAGGCTTCGTAATGTAACACACAAACTGAGTCCAATTTTAGACGTTGACGCACGGATGGAGCTAACTTGTTTCGACTGTCCCAAATCTTGTTCCAACACTTAAAATCTGTTGAAACATAGTAATGGAAGAGTTTGAGTCCAGTTACGAGGTCCGGTTTCAAAAAGTCACAAGTTATAGGCTTCGGAATGTAAGACACAAACTGAGTCCAATTTGAGACGTTGACGCACGGATGGAGCTAACTTGTTTCGACTGTCACGAATCTTGTTCCAACACTTCAAATGTTTTGAAACAATAGTAATGGAAGAGTTTGAGTAAAATTACGAGGTCGGATTGCGAAAAAGTCAAAAGTTAAAGGCTTCGGAATGTAACACACAAACTGAGTCCAATTTGAGACGTTGACGCACGGATGGAGCTAACTTGTTTCGACTGTCCGGATTCTTCTTCCAACACTTCAAATGTGTTGAAACAATAGTGAAAGTAGGTATTTTCCGCGTCGTTGGTTACGAAAACCTTAAAATCTCAACAATATTTGTAATTAATCCGAGACTTTTAACCTGTAAAATAGTCTATTTTGCACAGTGGCTCGTGTCGGATGTCGATCCACACTCGGGGTTAGGTCATACAAATCAAAGAACGATTATAATTAAAAAATTGCCAAAAATTCATGGAGAGATGAGAGAGATGAAATTGGATTTTGAAACATTATTTTTTATTTTTAGAGAGAGAAATTATCAACTACTGAAAGCATAGGAAATAATCAACAAGAAGACACTGCATTTAAAGGAAACCATGTTATTGATTGAAATAAATGAATGTGCATACATTGATTGAACGAGAAACGCTATACTATAAAGCATAAAAAAAAACTAACTAAAGAGAGAGATTTTTAGAGAGAGAAAGATATAAGTAGAGAAATCTTAGAGAGAGAATGATAGAGAATAAGGATTTATAGAGTGAGAAACAAGAGAAAGAAAGTGATAGATATAGAACCTTAGAGAGAAAGGGATATCCAGAGAAAGAAAGTGAGAAAAATAAAGAGAAAAAAAAAATTGCTTACCACTTACCATTGGGAGAAGGATCGGAGATGGACCATTGAAGGGGGAGCTCGGCCATGATGGTGGGCTAGGGACGGTGATGACTTTGCAAGGAGGTGAGCGCTGGTGAGAGTCGCTGGTATGGTGTGTCCAGCAACGAAAGAGTGCATGACCAAGGTCGTGGTTTGCTGGTCTGTCCAGGGAGAAGAGCGGTGCACAGGTGGTGAACGGAGATGGGGGAGGTGTTTCCGACCGAAGTTGCAGGTTGTGGTGTTTAGAGCACCACAGGTCGGGTACAGCAAGTAGTTCTTGCTGGTGAAGAGGTTGATGAATGGCTTACACGGTGGAACCCGAACTGGTGATGGTAGCTTTGTAGAAGTCGAGAGAGAAGAAGCAATGGAGAGATCAAGAGTTGCTGGTGCGTGGTGGATTTGCAGCGGCGATGAGAGATGATAACGTGGAGGAGATGAAGCCGTCTAGAGAAGGAAGTGACGGCTGGTGGTGATGGCAGAGGCGGAGCAAGTGGCTGGCGGAGGAACAAGGAGCAGTGGTGTAGCGGCAAGGGATGGTGACAGGCGGAGTTGCAGCGGCTGTGGAAATGGGTGCCCCCATCACTAATGATGGCCTTAGGGGCACCGAATCGGGCGAAGATGAACTCCTTTAGGAATTTGACCACCACTTTGTGGTCATTGGTCTTGGTGGGAATGGCTTCTATCCATTTGGACACATAGTCTACCGCAAGGAGAATGTACTCAAAACCATAGGAAACGGGAAAGGGGCCCATGAAGTCGATGCCCCAGATGTCAAATATTTCATCGACCTGGATGGGAGTGAGGGGCATCATGTTCCTCTGGGAGATGCGGCCTAGATGCTGGCAATTAGGACAAGTTTTGCTATAGATATGGGCATCTTTAAATAATGTGGGCCAGTAGAATCCGCATTGCAGAACTTTTTCTGCAGTTTTCTTAGTACTGAAATGACCACCACAAGGTTGGTCATGACAGGAGGACAAGATATTGAGTTGGTCCGACTCAGGGACACAGAGACGAATGATCTGGTCAGGACAGTATTTATACAAATAAGGGTCATCCCAAGAGTAGTACTTAACTCTTGCTAGGAATTGGCTTTTGTCCTGTTTTGACCAGTGTGAAGGCATTTCTTCGGTGACAAGGTAGTTGACAATGTCAGCATACCAAGGATTAACAGAGATGGCGAACAGTTGTTCGTCTGGAAAGGTTTCAGGGATGGGCTGGGTGTCGAAGGATGACTCTAAAGTCAGTCTAGACAAGTGATCAGCCACTACATTCTTAGTTCCTTTCTTATCCTTAATCTCGAGGTCGAATTCCTGCAGTAAGAGAATCCATCGAATTAATCGAGGCTTGGTTTCCTTTTTCGACATGAGATAACGAAGGGCTGCATGATCAGTGTACACTACCACCTTAGTGGCTAAGAGGTACTGACGGAATTTATCAAGGGCGAAGACTACCGCTAGGAGTTCTTTCTCAGTGGTGGAGTAATTCATTTGGGTAGAGTTAAGAGTTTTGCTCGCGTAGTAGATCACATGGGATCGTTTGTCAATTCTCTGCCCTAGAACAGCGCCTAACGCGTAGTCAGAAGCATCGCACATTACCTCAAAAGGTAGAGTCCAATCCGGGGGACGGATAATGGGCGCAGTAGTGAGCTCAGATTTGAGACGCTCAAATGCCTTGACACAGTCAGCATTAAAGTCGAAAGGACTATCTTTAGCTAGAAGATGGGACAGAGGTCGAGCGATTTGAGAGAAGTCCTTGATGAATCGCCTATAGAATCGTCCGTGTCCCAAAAAGGACCGGATGTCACGCACAGACTTAGGAGTAGGCAAGGTCGAGATGATATCGATTTTAGCTTTGTCGACCTCAATGCCCTGATGGGAAATGACATGTCCCAGAACAATGCCCTTCGTCACCATGAAGTGGCATTTCTCCCGAAACTTGGTCCAACACTTCAAATGTGTTGAAATAATAGTAATGAAAGAATTCGAGTCTAATTACGAAGTCCGGTTGTGAAAAAGTCCCAACTTATAGGCTTCGGAACGTAACACACAAACTGAGTCACGTTGACGCACAGATGGAGCTAACTTGTTTAAAATGTCCCGAATCTTGTTCCAACACTTCAAATGTGTTCAAACAATAGTAATGGAAGAATTCAAGTATAATTACGAGGTCCGGTTGTGAAAAAGTAACAAGTTATAGGCTTCGGAATGTAACACACAAACTGAGTCCAATTTTAGACGTTGACGCACGGATGGTGCTAACTTGTTTCGACTGTCCCAAATCATGTTCCAACACTTAAAATCTGTTGAAACATAGTAATGGAAGAGTTTGAGTCCAATTACGAGGTCCGGTTTCGAAAAGTCACAAGTTATAGGCTTCGGAAAATAACACACAAACTGAGTCCAATTTGAGACGTTGACGCACGGATGGAGCTAACTTTTTTCGACGGTCACGAATCTTGTTCCAACACTTCAAATGTGTTGAAACAATAGTAATGGAAGAGTTTGAGTAAAATTACGAGGTCCGGTTGCGAAAAAGTCAAAAGTTATAGGCTTCAGAATGTAACACACAAACTGAGTCCAATTTGAGACGTTGACGCACGGATAGAGCTAACTTGTTTCAACTGTCACGAATCTTGTTCCAACACTTCAAATGTGTTGAAACAATAGTAATGTAAGAGTTTGAGTCCAATTACGAGGTCCGATTGCGAAAAAGTAACAACTTATAGGCTTCGGAATGTAAGACACAAACCGAGTCCAATTTGAGACATTGACGCACGGATGGAGCTTACTTGTTTCGACAGTCACGAATCTTGTTCCAACACTTCAAATGTGTTGAAACAATAGTAATGAAAGAGTTTGAGTCCAATTACAAGGTCCGGTTGCGAAAAAGTCACAAGTTATAGGCTTCGGAATGTAAGACACAAACTGAGTCCAATTTGAGATGTTGACGCACGAATGGAGCTAACTTGTTTCGACTATCACAAAACTTGTTCCAACACTTCAAATGTGTTGAAACAATAGTAATGGAAGAGTTTGAGTCCAATTACGAGGTCCGGTTGCGAAAAAGTCACAAGTTATAGGCTTCGCAATGTAACACACAAACAGAGTCCAATTAAGGACATTGACGCACGATGGAGCTAACTTGTTTTGACTGTCCTGAATCTTGTTCCAACACTTCAAATGTGTTGAAACAATAGTAATGGAAGAGTTTGAGTCCAATTACGAGGTTCGGTTGCGAAAAAGTCACAAGTTATAGGCTTCGGAATGTAACACACAAACTGAGTCCAATTAAAGACATCGACGCACGGATGGAGCTAACTTGTCTCGACTGTCCCGAAACTTGTTCCAACACTTCAAATGTGTTGAAACAATAGTAATGGAAGAGTTTGAGTCCAATTACGAGGTTCGGTTGCGAAAAAGTCACAAGTTATAGGCTTCGGAATGTAACACACAAACTGAGTCCAATTAAAGACATTGACGCACGGATGGAGCTAACTTGTCTCGACTGTCCCGAAACTTGTTCCAACACTTCAAATGTGTTGAAACAATAGTAATGGAATTATTCAAGTCTAATTACGAGGTTTGGTTGTAAAAAAGTCACAAGTTATAGGCTTCGGAATGTAACACACAAATTGAATCCAATTTGAGACGTTGACGCACAGATGGAGCTAACTTGTTTTTGCTGTCCCGAATCTTCTTCCAACACTTCAAATGTTATGAAACAATAGTAATGAAAGAATTCGAGTCTAATTACGAGGTCCGGTTGCGAAAAAGTAACAAGTTATAGGCTTCGGAACGTAACACACAAACTGAGTCACGTTGACGCACGGATGGAGCTAACTTGTTTCGACTGTCCCGAATCTTGTTCCAACACTTCAAATGTGTTCAAACAATAGTAATGGAAGAATTCGAGTCTAATTACGAGGTCCGGTTGCGAAAAAGTCACAAGTTATAGGCTTCGGAATGTAACACACAAACTGAGTCCAATTTTAGACGTTGACGCACGGATGGAGCTAACTTGTTTCGACTGTTCCAAATCTTGTTCCAACACTTAAAATCTGTTGAAAGAATAGTAATGGAAGAGTTTGTGTCCAATTACGATGTCTGGTTTCGAAAAATTCACAAGTTATAGGCTTCGGAATGTAAGACACAAATTGAGTCCAATTTGAGACGTTGACGCACGGATGGAGCTAACTTGTTTCTACTGTCACGAATCTTGTTCCAACACTTCAAATGTGATGAAACAATAGTAATGTAAGAGTTTGAGTCCAATTACGAGGTCCGGTTGTGAAAAAGTCAAAAGCTATAGGCTTCGGAATGTAACACACAAACTAAGTCAAATTTGAGACGTTGACGCACGGATGGAACTAACTTGTTTCGACTGTGCGGATTCTTGTTCCAACACTTCAAATGTGTTGAAACAGTAGTAATGGAAGAGTTTGAGTAAAATTACAAGGTCCGGTTGCGATAAAGTCACAAGTTATAGGCTTCGGAATGTAAGACACAAACTGAGTCCAATTTGAGACGTTGACGCACGGATGGAGATAACTTGTTTCGACTGTCCGGATTCTTGTTCCAACACTTAAAATCTGTTGAAACAATAGTAATGGAAGAGTTTGAGTCCAATTACGAGGTCTGGTTGCGAAAAAGTCACAAGTTATAGGCTTCGGAATGTAAGACACAAACTGAGTCCAATTTGAGACATTGACGCACGGATGGAGCTAACTTGTATCGACTGTCACGAATCTTACTCCAACACTTCAAATGTGTTGAAACAATAGTAATGGAAGAGTTTGAGTCCAATTACGAGGTCTGGTTTCGAAAAAGTCACTAGTTATAGGCTTCGGAAGGTAAGACACAAACTGAGTCCAATTTGAGACGTTGACGCACGGATGGAGCTAACTTTTTTCGACCGTCCGAATTCTTGTTCCAACACTTCAAATGTGTTGAAACAATAATAATGTAAGAGTTTGAGTCCAATTACGAGGTCCGGTTGCGAAAAAGTCAAAAGTTATAGGATTCGGAATGTAACACACAAACTGAGTCCAATTTGAGACGTTGACGCACGGATGGAGCTAACTTGTTTCGACAGTCCGGATTCTTGTTCCAACACTTAAAATCTGTTGAAACAATAGTAATGGAAGAGTTTGAGTCCAATTACGAGGTCTGGTTGCGAAAAAGTCATAAGTTATAGGCTTCGGAATGTATAACACAAACTGAGTCCAATTTGAGATGTTCATGCACGGATGGAGCTAACTTGTTTTGACTGTCACGAATCTTGTTCCAACACTTAGAATGTGTTGAAACAAAAGTAATGGAAGAGTTTGAGTCCAATTACGAGGTCCGGTTGCGAAAAGGTCACAAGTTATAGGCTTCGGAATGTAACACACAAACTGAGTCCAATTAAAGACATTGACGCACGGATGGAGCTAACTTGTCTCGACAGTCCCGAAACTTGGTCCAACACTTCAAATGTGTTGAAACAATAGTAATGGAAGGATTCGAGTCTAATTACGAGGTTCGGTTGTAAAAAAGTCACAAGTTATAGGCTTCGGAATGTGTCACACAAATTGAATCCAATTTGAGACGTTGACGCACGGATGGAGCTAACTTGTTTCTACTGTCCCGAATCTTGTTCCAACACTTCAAATGTTATGAAACAATAGTAATGAAAGAATTCGAGTCTAATTACGAGGTCCGGTTGCGAAAAAGTCACAAGTTATAGGCTTCGGAACGTAACACACAAATTGAGTCACGTTGACGCACGGATGGAGCTAACTTGTTTCGACTGTCCCGAATCTTGTTCCCACACTTCAAATGTGTTCAAACAATAGTAATGGAATAATTCGAGATTAATTATGAGGTCCGGTTGTGAAAAAGTCACAAGTTATAGGCTTCGGAATGTAACACACAAACTGAGTCCAATTTTAGACGTTGACGCACGGATGGTCCTAACTTGTTTCGACTGTCCCAAATCTTGTTCCAACACTTAAAATCTGTTGAAACATAGTAATGGAAGAGTTTGAGTCCAATTAAGAGGTCCGGTTTTGAAAAGTCACAAGTTATAGGCTTCAGAATGTAAGACACAAACTGAGTCCAATTTGAGACGTTGACGCACGGATGGAGCTAACTTTTTTCGACGGTCACGAATCTTGTTCCAACACTTCAAATGTGTTGAAACAATAGTAATGGAAGAGTTTGAGTAAAATTACGAGGTCCGGTTGCGAAAAAGTCAAAAGTTATAGGCTACAGAATGTAACACACAAACTGAGTCCAATTTGAGACGTTGACGCACGGATAGAGCTAACTTGTTTCAACTGTCACGAATCTTGCTCCAACACTTCAAATGTGTTGAAACAATAGTAATGAAAGAGTTTGAGTCCAATTACAAGGTCCGGTTGCGAAAAAGTCACATGTTATAGGCTTCGGAATGTAACACACAAGCTGAGTCCAATTTGAGATGTTGACGCACGAATGGAGCTAACTTGTTTCGACTATCACAAAACTTGTTCCAACACTTCAAATGTGTTGAAACAATAGTAATGGAAGAGTTTGAGTCCAATTACGAGGTCCGGTTGCGACAAAGTCACAAGTTATAGGCTTCGCAATGTAACACACAAACAGAGTCCAATTAAGGACATTGACGCACGATGGAGCTAACTTATTTCGACTGTCCTGAATCTTGTTCCAACACTTCAAATGTGTTGAAACAATAGTAATGGAAGAGTTTGAGTCCAATTACGAGGTTCGGTTGCGAAAAAGTCACAAGTTATAGGCTTCGGAATGGAACACACAAACTGAGTCCAATTAAAGACATTGACGCACGGATGGAGCTAACTTGTCTCGACTGTCCCGAAACTTGTTCCAACACTTCAAATGTGTTGAAACAATAGTAATGGAATTATTCAAGTTTAATTACGAGGTTCGGTTGTAAAAAAGTCACAAGTTATAGGCTTCGGAATGTAACACACAAATTGAATCCAATTTGAGACGTTGACGCACAGATGGAGCTAACTTGTTTCAACTGTCACGAATCTTGTTCCAACACTTCAAATGTGTTGAAACAATAGTAATGTAAGAGTTTGAGTCCAATTACGAGGTCCGATTGCGAAAAAGTAACAACTTATAGGCTTCGGAATGTAAGACACAAACCGAGTCCAATTTGAGACATTGACGCACGGATGGAGCTTACTTGTTTCGATAGTCACGAATCTTCTTCCAACACTTCAAATGTGTTGAAACTATAGTAATGAAAGAGTTTGAGTCCAATTACAAGGTCCGGTTGCGAAAAAGTCACAACTTATAGGCTTCGGAATGTAACACACAAACTGAGTCCAATTTGAGATTTTGACGCACGAATGGAGCTAACTTGTTTCGACTATCACAAAACTTGTTCCAACACTTCAAATGTGTTGAAACAATAGTAATGGAAGAGTTTGAGTCCAATTACGAGGTCCGGTTGCGAAAAAGTCACAAGTTATAGGCTTCGCAATGTAACACACAAACAGAGTCCAATTAAAGACATTGACGCACGATGGAGCTAACTTGTTTCGACTGTCCTGAATCTTGTTCCAATACTTCAAATGTGTTGAAACAATAGTAATGGAAGAGTTTGAGTCCAATTACGAGGTTCGGTTGCGAAAAAGTCACAAGTTATAGGCTTCGGAATGTAACACACAAACTGAGTCGAATTAAAGACGTTGACGCACGGATGGAGCTAACTTGTCTCGACTGTCCCGAATCTTGTTCCAACACTTCAAATGTGTTGAAACAATAGTAATGGAATTATTCGAGTCTAATTACGAGGTTCGGTTGTAAAAAAGTCAAAAGTTATAGGCTTCAGAATGTAACACGCAAACTGAGTCCAATTTGGGACGTTGACGCACGGATGGAGCTAACTTGTTTCGACTGTCCGGATTCTTGTTCCAACACTTAAAATCTGTTGAAACAATAGTAATGGAAGAGTTTGAGTCCAATTACGAGGTCTGGTTGCGAAAAAGTCACAAGTTATAGGCTTCGGAATGTATAACACAAACTGAGTCCAATTTTAGATGTTCATGCACGGATGGAGCTAACTTGTTTTGACTGTCACGAATCTTGTTCCAACACTTCAAATGTGTTGAAACAATAGTAATAGAAGAGTTTGAGCCCAATTACGAGGTCCGGTTGCGAAAAAGTCACAAGTTATAGGCTTCGGAATGTAACACACAAACTGAGTCCAATTAAAGACATTGACGCACGGATGGAGCTAACTTGTCTCGACCGTCCCGAAACTTGGTCCAACACTTCAAATGTGTTGAAACAATAGTAATGGAAGGATTCGAGTCTAATTACGAGGTTCGGTTGTGAAAAAGTCACAAGTTATAGGCTTCGGAATGTAACACACAAATTGAATCCAATTTGAGACGTTGACGCACGGATGGAGCTAACTTGTTTCTACTGTCCCGAATCTTGTTCCAACACTTCAAATGTTATGAAACAATAGTAATGAAAGAATTCGAGTCTAATTACGAGGTCCGGTTGCGAAAAAGTCACAAGTTATAGGCTTCGGAACGTGACACACAAATTGAGTCACGTTGACGCACGGATGGAGCTAACTTGTCTCGACCGTCCCGAAACTTGGTCCAACACTTCAAATGTGTTGCAACAATAGTAATGGAAGGATTCGAGTCTAATTACGAGGTTCGGTTGTGAAAAAGTCACAAGTTATAGGCTTCGGAATGTAAGACACAAACTGAGTCCAATTTGAGACGTTGACGCACGGATGGAGCTAACTTGTTTCGACTGTCACGAATCTTGTTCCAACACTTCAAATGTGTTGAAACAATAGTAATGTAAGAGTTTGAGTCTAATTACGAGGTCCGGTTGCGAAAAAGTCAAAAGTTATAGGCTTCGGAATGTAACACACAAACTGAGTCCAATTTGAGACGTTGAAGCACGGATGGAGCTAACTTGTTTCGACTGTCCGGATTCTTGTTCCAACACTTCAAATGTGTTGAAACAATAGTAATGGAAGAGTTTGAGTAAAATTACGAGGCCCGCTTGCGATAAAGTCACAAGTTATAGGCTTCGGAATGTAACACACAAACTGAGTCCAATTAAAGACATTGACGCACGGATGGAGCTAACTTGTCTCGACAGTCCCGAAACTTGGTCCAACACTTCAAATGTGTTGAAACAATAGTAATGGAAGGATTCGAGTCTAATTACGAGGTTCGGTTGTAAAAAAGTCACAAGTTATAGGCTTCGGAATGTAACACACAAATTGAATCCAATTTGAGACGTTGACGCACGGATGGAGCTAACTTGTTTCTACTCTCCCGAATCTTGTTCCAACACTTCAAATGTTATGAAACAATAGTAATGAAAGAATTCGAGTCTAATTACGAGGTCCGGTTGCGAAAAAGTCACAAGTTATAGGCTTCGGAATGTAACACACAAACTGAGTCCAATTTGAGACGTTGAAGCACGGATGGAGCTAACTTGTTTCGACTGTCCGGATTCTTGTTCCAACACCTCAAATGTGTTGAAACAATAGTAATGGAAGAGTTTGAGTAAAATTACGAGGCCCGCTTGCGATAAAGTCACAAGTTATAGGCTTCGGAATGTAACACACAAACTGAGTCCAATTAAAGACATTGACGCACGGATGGAGCTAACTTGTCTCGACAGTCCCGAAACTTGGTCCAACACTTCAAATGTGTTGAAACAATAGTAATGGAAGGATTCGAGTCTAATTACGAGGTTCGGTTGTAAAAAAGTCACAAGTTATAGGCTTCGGAATGTAACACACAAATTGAATCCAATTTGAGACGTTGACGCACGGATGGAGCTAACTTGTTTCTACTCTCCCGAATCTTGTTCCAACACTTCAAATGTTATGAAACAATAGTAATGAAAGAATTCGAGTCTAATTACGAGGTCCGGTTGCGAAAAAGTCACAAGTTATAGGCTTCGGGACGTAACACACAAACTGAGTCACGTTGACGCACGGATGGAGCTAACTTGTTTCGACTGTCCGGATTCTTGTTCCAACACTTAAAATCTGTTGAAACAATAGTAATGGAAGAGTTTGAGTCCAATTACGAGGTCTGGTTGCGAAAAAGTCACAAGTAAAAGGCTTCGGAATGTAAGACACAAACTGAGTCCAATTTGAGACGTTGACGCACGGATGGAGCTAACTTGTTTCGACTGTCACGAATCGTGTTCCAACACTTCAAATGTGTTGAAACAATGGAATGTAAGAGTTTGAGTCCAATTACGAGGTCTGGTTTCGAGAAAGTCACATGTTATAGGCTTCGGAAGGTAAGACACAAGCTGAGTCGAATTTGAGATGTTGACTCACGGATGGAGCTAACTTGTTTCGACTGTCCGAATTCTTGTTCCAACACTTCAAATGTGTTGAAACAATAATAATGTAAGAGTTTGAGTCCAATTACGAGGTCCGGATGCGAAAAAGTCCAAAGTTATAGGCTTCGGAATGTAACACACAAACTGAGGCCAATTTGAGACGTTGACGCACGGATGGAGCTAACTTGTTTCGACTGTCCGGATTCTTGTTCCAACACTTAAAATCTGTTGACACAATAGTAATGGAAGAGTTTGAGTCCAATTACGAGGTCTGGTTTGGAAAAAGTCACAAGTTATAGGCTTCGGAATGTAACACACAAACTGAGTCCAATTAAAGACATTGACGCACAGATGGAGCTAACTTGTCTCGACAGTCCCGAAACTTGGTCCAACACTTCAAATGTGTTGAAACAATAGTAATGGAAGGATTCGAGTCTAATTACGAGGTTCGGTTTTAAAAAAGTCACAAGTTATAGGCTTCGGAATGTAACACACAAATTGAATCCAATTTGAGACGTTGATGCACGAATGGAGCTAACTTGTTTCTACTGTCCCGAATCTTGTTCCAACACTTCAAATGTTATGAAACAATAGTAATGAAAGAATTCGAGTCTAATTATGAGGTCCAGTTGCGAAAAAGTCACAAGTTATAGGCTTCGAAACGTAACACACAAACTTAGTCACGTTCACGCACGGATGGAGCTAAGTTGTTTCGACTGTCCCGAATCTTGTTCCAACACTTCAAATGTGTTCAAACAATAGTAGTGGAAGAATTCGAGTCAAATTACGAGGTCCGGTTGCGAAAAAGTCACAAGTTATAGGCTTCGGAATGTGACACACAAACTGAGTCCAATTTTAGACGTTGACGCACGGATGGAGCTAACTTGTTTCGACTGTCCCAAATCTTGTTCCAACACTTCAAATGTGTTCAAACAATAGTAGTGGAAGAATTCGAGTCTAATTACGAGGTCCGGTTGCGAAAAAGTCACAAGTTATAGGCTTCGGAATGTAACACACAAACTGAGTCCAATTTGAGACGTTGAAGCACGGATGGAGCTAACTTGTTTCGACTGTCCGGATTCTTGTTCCAACACTTCAAATGTGTTGAAACAATAGTAATGGAAGAGTTTGAGTAAAATTACGAGGCCCGCTTGCGATAAAGTCACAAGTTATAGGCTTCGGAATGTAACACACAAACTGAGTCCAATTAAAGACATTGACGCACGGATGGAGCTAACTTGTCTCGACAATCCCGAAACTTGGTCCAACACTTCAAATGTGTTGAAACAATAGTAATGGAAGGATTCGAGTCTAATTACGAGGTTCGGTTGTAAAAAAGTCACAAGTTATAGGCTTCGGAATGTAACACACAAATTGAATCCAATTTGAGACGTTGACGCACGGATGGAGCTAACTTGTTTCTACTCTCCCGAATCTTGTTCCAACACTTCAAATGTTATGAAACAATAGTAATGAAAGAATTCGAGTCTAATTACGAGGTCCGGTTGCGAAAAAGTCACAAGTTATAGGCTTCGGAACGTGACACACAAATTGAGTCACGTTGACGCACGGATGGAGCTAACTTGTCTCGACCGTCCCGAAACTTGGTCCAACACTTCAAATGTGTTGCAACAATAGTAATGGAAGGATTCGAGTCTAATTACGAGGTTCGGTTGTGAAAAAGTCACAAGTTATAGGCTTCGGAATGTAAGACACAAACTGAGTCCAATTTGAGACGTTGACGCACGGATGGAGCTAACTTGTTTCGACTGTCACGAATCTTGTTCCAACACTTCAAATGTGTTGAAACAATAGTAATGTAAGAGTTTGAGTCTAATTACGAGGTCCGGTTGCGAAAAAGTCAAAAGTTATAGGCTTCGGAATGTAACACACAAACTGAGTCCAATTTGAGACGTTGAAGCACGGATGGAGCTAACTTGTTTCGACTGTCCGGATTCTTGTTCCAACACTTCAAATGTGTTGAAACAATAGTAATGGAAGAGTTTGAGTAAAATTACGAGGCCCGCTTGCGATAAAGTCACAAGTTATAGGCTTCGGAATGTAACACACAAACTGAGTCCAATTAAAGACATTGACGCACGGATGGAGCTAACTTGTCTCGACAGTCCCGAAACTTGGTCCAACACTTCAAATGTGTTGAAACAATAGTAATGGAAGGATTCGAGTCTAATTACGAGGTTCGGTTGTAAAAAAGTCACAAGTTATAGGCTTCGGAATGTAACACACAAATTGAATCCAATTTGAGACGTTGACGCACGGATGGAGCTAACTTGTTTCTACTCTCCCGAATCTTGTTCCAACACTTCAAATGTTATGAAACAATAGTAATGAAAGAATTCGAGTCTAATTACGAGGTCCGGTTGCGAAAAAGTCACAAGTTATAGGCTTCGGAATGTAACACACAAACTGAGTCCAATTTGAGACGTTGAAGCACGGATGGAGCTAACTTGTTTCGACTGTCCGGATTCTTGTTCCAACACTTCAAATGTGTTGAAACAATAGTAATGGAAGAGTTTGAGTAAAATTACGAGGCCCGCTTGCGATAAAGTCACAAGTTATAGGCTTCGGAATGTAACACACAAACTGAGTCCAATTAAAGACATTGACGCACGGATGGAGCTAACTTGTCTCGACAGTCCCGAAACTTGGTCCAACACTTCAAATGTGTTGAAACAATAGTAATGGAAGGATTCGAGTCTAATTACGAGGTTCGGTTGTAAAAAAGTCACAAGTTATAGGCTTCGGAATGTAACACACAAATTGAATCCAATTTGAGACGTTGACGCACGGATGGAGCTAACTTGTTTCTACTCTCCCGAATCTTGTTCCAACACTTCAAATGTTATGAAACAATAGTAATGAAAGAATTCGAGTCTAATTACGAGGTCCGGTTGCGAAAAAGTCACAAGTTATAGGCTTCGGGACGTAACACACAAACTGAGTCACGTTGACGCACGGATGGAGCTAACTTGTTTCGACTGTCCGGATTCTTGTTCCAACACTTAAAATCTGTTGAAACAATAGTAATGGAAGAGTTTGAGTCCAATTACGAGGTCTGGTTGCGAAAAAGTCACAAGTAAAAGGCTTCGGAATGTAAGACACAAACTGAGTCCAATTTGAGACGTTGACGCACGGATGGAGCTAACTTGTTTCGACTGTCACGAATCGTGTTCCAACACTTCAAATGTGTTGAAACAATGGAATGTAAGAGTTTGAGTCCAATTACGAGGTCTGGTTTCGAGAAAGTCACATGTTATAGGCTTCGGAAGGTAAGACACAAGCTGAGTCGAATTTGAGATGTTGACTCACGGATGGAGCTAACTTGTTTCGACTGTCCGAATTCTTGTTCCAACACTTCAAATGTGTTGAAACAATAATAATGTAAGAGTTTGAGTCCAATTACGAGGTCCGGATGCGAAAAAGTCCAAAGTTATAGGCTTCGGAATGTAACACACAAACTGAGGCCAATTTGAGACGTTGACGCACGGATGGAGCTAACTTGTTTCGACTGTCCGGATTCTTGTTCCAACACTTAAAATCTGTTGACACAATAGTAATGGAAGAGTTTGAGTCCAATTACGAGGTCTGGTTTGGAAAAAGTCACAAGTTATAGGCTTCGGAATGTAACACACAAACTGAGTCCAATTAAAGACATTGACGCACAGATGGAGCTAACTTGTCTCGACAGTCCCGAAACTTGGTCCAACACTTCAAATGTGTTGAAACAATAGTAATGGAAGGATTCGAGTCTAATTACGAGGTTCGGTTTTAAAAAAGTCACAAGTTATAGGCTTCGGAATGTAACACACAAATTGAATCCAATTTGAGACGTTGACGCACGAATGGAGCTAACTTGTTTCTACTGTCCCGAATCTTGTTCCAACACTTCAAATGTTATGAAACAATAGTAATGAAAGAATTCGAGTCTAATTATGAGGTCCAGTTGCGAAAAAGTCACAAGTTATAGGCTTCGAAACGTAACACACAAACTTAGTCACGTTCACGCACGGATGGAGCTAAGTTGTTTCGACTGTCCCGAATCTTGTTCCAACACTTCAAATGTGTTCAAACAATAGTAGTGGAAGAATTCGAGTCAAATTACGAGGTCCGGTTGCGAAAAAGTCACAAGTTATAGGCTTCGGAATGTGACACACAAACTGAGTCCAATTTTAGACGTTGACGCACGGATGGAGCTAACTTGTTTCGACTGTCCCAAATCTTGTTCCAACACTTCAAATGTGTTCAAACAATAGTAGTGGAAGAATTCGAGTCTAATTACGAGGTCCGGTTGCGAAAAAGTCACAAGTTATAGGCTTCGGAATGTAACACACAAACTGAGTCCAATTTGAGACGTTGAAGCACGGATGGAGCTAACTTGTTTCGACTGTCCGGATTCTTGTTCCAACACTTCAAATGTGTTGAAACAATAGTAATGGAAGAGTTTGAGTAAAATTACGAGGCCCGCTTGCGATAAAGTCACAAGTTATAGGCTTCGGAATGTAACACACAAACTGAGTCCAATTAAAGACATTGACGCACGGATGGAGCTAACTTGTCTCGACAGTCCCGAAACTTGGTCCAACACTTCAAATGTGTTGAAACAATAGTAATGGAAGGATTCGAGTCTAATTACGAGGTTCGGTTGTAAAAAAGTCACAAGTTATAGGCTTCGGAATGTAACACACAAATTGAATCCAATTTGAGACGTTGACGCACGGATGGAGCTAACTTGTTTCTACTCGCCCGAATCTTGTTCCAACACTTCAAATGTTATGAAACAATAGTAATGAAAGAATTCGAGTCTAATTACGAGGTCCGGTTGCGAAAAAGTCACAAGTTATAGGCTTCGGGACGTAACACACAAACTGAGTCACGTTGACGCACGGATGGAGCTAACTTGTTTCGACTGTCCGGATTCTTGTTCCAACACTTAAAATCTGTTGAAACAATAGTAATGGAAGAGTTTGAGTCCAATTACGAGGTCTGGTTGCGAAAAAGTCACAAGTAATAGGCTTCGGAATGTAAGACACAAACTGAGTCCAATTTGAGACGTTGACGCACGGATGGAGCTAACTTGTTTCGACTGTCACGAATCGTGTTCCAACACTTCAAATGTGTTGAAACAATGGAATGTAAGAGTTTGAGTCCAATTACGAGGTCTGGTTTCGAGAAAGTCACATGTTATAGGCTTCGGAAGGTAAGACACAAGCTGAGTCGAATTTGAGATGTTGACTCACGGATGGAGCTAACTTGTTTCGACTGTCCGAATTCTTGTTCCAACACTTCAAATGTGTTGAAACAATAATAATGTAAGAGTTTGAGTCCAATTACGAGGTCCGGATGCGAAAAAGTCAAAAGTTATAGGCTTCGGAATGTAACACACAAACTGAGGCCAATTTGAGACGTTGACGCACGGATGGAGCTAACTTGTTTCGACTGTCCGGATTCTTGTTCCAACACTTAAAATCTGTTGACACAATAGTAATGGAAGAGTTTGAGTCCAATTACGAGGTCTGGTTTGGAAAAAGTCACAAGTTATAGGCTTCGGAATGTAACACACAAACTGAGTCCAATTAAAGACATTGACGCACAGATGGAGCTAACTTGTCTCGACAGTCCCGAAACTTGGTCCAACACTTCAAATGTGTTGAAACAATAGTAATGGAAGGATTCGAGTCTAATTACGAGGTTCGGTTTTAAAAAAGTCACAAGTTATAGGCTTCGGAATGTAACACACAAATTGAATCCAATTTGAGACGTTGACGCACGAATGGAGCTAACTTGTTTCTACTGTCCCGAATCTTGTTCCAACACTTCAAATGTTATGAAACAATAGTAATGAAAGAATTCGAGTCTAATTATGAGGTCCAGTTGCGAAAAAGTCACAAGTTATAGGCTTCGAAACGTAACACACAAACTTAGTCACGTTCACGCACGGATGGAGCTAAGTTGTTTCGACTGTCCCGAATCTTGTTCCAACACTTCAAATGTGTTCAAACAATAGTAGTGGAAGAATTCGAGTCTAATTACGAGGTCCGGTTGCAAAAAAGTCACAAGTTATAGGCTTCGGAATGTGACACACAAACTGAGTCCAATTTTAGACGTTGACGCACGGATGGAGCTAACTTGTTTCGACTGTCCCAAATCTTGTTCCAACACTTAAAATCTGTTGAAAGAATACTAATGTAAGAGTTTGTGTCCAATTACGATGTCTGGTTTCGAAAAATTCACAAGTTATAGCCTTCGGAATGTAAGACACAAACTGAGTCCAATTTGAGACGTTGACGCACGGATGGAGCTAACTTGTTTCGACTGTCACGAATCTTGTTCCAACACTTCAAATGTGATGAAACAATAGTAATGTAAGAGTTTGAGTCCAATTACGAGGTCCGGTTGCGAAAAAGTCAAAAGCTATAGGCTTCGGATTGTAACACACAAACTAAGTCAAATTTGAGACGTTGACGCACGGATGGAACTAACTTGTTTCGACTGTGCGGATTCTTGTTCCAACACTTCAAATGTGTTGAAACAGTAGTAATGGAAGAGTTTGAGTAAAATTACGAGGTCCGGTTGCGATAAAGTCACAAGTTATAGGCTTCGGAATGTAAGACACAAACTGAGTCCAATTTGAGACGTTGACGTACGGATGGAGATAACTTGTTTCGACTGTCCGGATTCTTGTTCCAACACTTAAAATCTGTTGAAACAATAATGGAAGAGTTTGAGTCCAATTACGAGGTCTAGTTGCGAAAAAGTCACAAGTTATAGGCTTCGGAATGTAAGACACAAACTGAGTCCAATTTGAGACGTTGACGCACGGATAGAGCTAACTTGTTTCGACTGTCACGAATCTTACTCCAACACTTCAAATGTGTTGAAACAATAGTAATGGAAGGATTCGAGTCTAATTATGAGGTTTGGTTGTAAAAAAGTCACAAGTTATAGGCTTCGGAATGTAACACACAAATTGAATCCAATTTGAGACGTTGACGCACGGATGGAGCTAACTTGTTTCTACTCTCCCGAATCTTGTTCCAACACTTCAAATGTTATGAAACAATAGTAATGAAAGAATTCGAGTCTAATTATGAGGTCCAGTTGCGAAAAAGTCACAAGTTATAGGCTTCGAAACGTAACACACAAACTTAGTCACGTTCACGCACGGATGGAGCTAACTTGTTTCGACTGTCCCGAATCTTGTTCCAACACTTCAAATGTGTTCAAACAATAGTATTGGAAGAATTCGAGTCTAATTACGAGGTCCGGTTGCGAAAAAGTCACAAGTTATAGGCTTCGGAATGTGACACACAAACTGAGTCCAATTTTAGACGTTGACGCACGGATGGAGCTAACTTGTTTCGACTGTCCCAAATCTTGTTCCAACACTTAAAATCTGTTGAAACATAGTAATGGAAGAGTTTGAGTCCAGTTACGAGGTCCGGTTTCGAAAAGTCAAAAGTTATATGCTTCGGAATGTAACACACAAACTGAGTCCAATTTGAGACGTTGACGCAGGGATAGAGCTAACTTGTTTCAACTGTCACGAATCTTGTTCCAACACTTCAAATGTGTTGAAACAATAGTAATGTAAGAGTTTGAGTCCAATTACGAGGTCCGGTTGCGAAAAGTAACAACTTATAGGCTTCGGAATGTAAGACACAAACCGAGTCTAATTTGAGACATTGACGCACGGATGGAGCTTACTTGTTCTGACCGTCACGAATCTTGTTCTAACACTTCAAATGTGTTGAAACAATAGTAATGGAAGAGTTTGAGTCCAATTACAAGGTCCGGTTGCGAAAAAGTCCCAAGTTATAGGCTTCGGAATGTAACACAAACTGAGTCCAATTTGAGATGTTGACGCACGAATGGTGCTAACTTGTTTCGACTATCACAAAACTTGTTCCAACACTTCAAATGTGTTGAAACAATAGTAATGGAAGAGTTCGAGTCCAATTACGAGGTCCGGCTGCAAAAAAGTCACAAGTTATAGGCTTCGGAATCTAACACACAAACTAAGTCCAATTTGAGATGTTGACGCACGAATGGAGCTAACTTATTTCGACTGTCACAAAACTTGTTCCAACACTTCAAATGTGTTGAAACAATAGTAAGGGAAGAGTTTGAGTCCAATTACGAGGTCCGATTGCGAAAAAGTCACAAGTTATAGGCTTTGGAATGTAACACACAAACAGAGTCCAATTAAAGACATTGACGCACGATGGAGCTAACTTGTTTCGACTGTCCTAAATCTTGTTCCAACACTTCAAATGTGTTGAAACAGTAGTAATGGAAGAGTTTGAGTCCAATTACGAGGTCCGGTTGCGAAAAAGTCACAAGTTATAGGCTTCGTAATGTAAGACACAAACTAAGTCCAATTTGAGACGTTGACACACGGATGGAGGTAACTTGTTTCGACTGTCCTGAATCTTGTTCCAACACTTCAAATGTGTTGAAACAATAGTAATGGAAGGATTCGAGTCTAATTACGAGGTTCGGTTGTAAAAAAGTCACATGTTATAGGCTTCGGAATGTAACACACAAATTGAATCCAATTTGAGACGTTGACGCACGGATGGAGCTAACTTGTTTCTGCTGTCCCGAATCTTGTTCCAACACTTCAAATGTTATGAAACAATAGTAATGAAAGAATTCGAGTCTAATTACGAGGTCAGGCTGCGAAAAAGTCACAAGTTATAGGCTTCGTAACGTAACACACAACTGAGTCACGTTGACGCACGGATGGAGCTAACTTGTTTCGACTATCCCGAATCTTGTTCCAACACTTCAAATGTGTTCAAACAATAGTAATGGAAGAATTCGAGTCTAATTACGAGGTCCGGTTGCGAAAAAGTCACAAGTTATAGGCTTCGGAATGTAACACAGAAACTGAGTCCAATTTTTTACGTTGACGCACGGATGGAGCTAACTTGTTTCGACTGTCCCAAATCTTGTTCTAACACATAAAATCTGTTGAAACAATAGTAATGGAAGAGTTTGAGACCAATTACGAGGTCTGGTTTCGAAAAATTCACAAGTTATAGGCTTCGGAATGTAACACACAAACTGAGTCCAATTTGAGACGTTAACGCACGGATAGAGCTAACTTGTTTCAACTGTCATGAATCTTACTCCAACACTTCAAATGTGTTGAAACAATAGTAATGGAAGAGTTCGAGTCCAATTACGAGGTCCGGCTGCGAAAAAGTCATAAGTTATAGGCTTCAGAACGTAACACACAAACTGAGTCACGTTGACGCACGGATGGAGCTAACTTGTTTCGACTGTCCCGAATCTTGTTCCAACACTTCAAATGTGTTGAAACAATAGTAATGTAAGAGTTTGAGTCCAATTACGAGGTCCGGTTGCGAAAAAGTAACAACTTATAGGCTTCGGAATGTAAGACACAAACCGAGTCTAATTTGAGACATTGACGCACGGATGGAGCTTACTTGTTTCGACCGACACGAATCTTGTTCCAACACTTCAAATGTGTTGAAACAATAGTAATGGAAGAGTTTGAGTCCAATTACAAGGTCCGGTTACGAAAAAGTCACAAGTTATAGGCTTTGGAATGTAACACAAACTGAGTCCAATTTGAGATGTTGACGCACGAATGGAGCTAACTTGTTTCCACTGTCACAAAACTTGTTCCAACACTTCAAATGTGTTGAAACAATAGTAATGGAAGAGTTCGAGTCCAATTACGAGGTCCGGCTGCGAAAAAGTCATAAGTTATAGGCTTCGGAACGTAACACACAAACTGAGTCACGTTGACGCACGGATGGAGCTAACTTGTTTCGACTGTCCCGAATCTTGTTCCAACACTTCAAATGTGTTGAAACAATAGTAATGTAAGAGTTTGAGTCCAATTACAAGGTCCGGTTGCGAAAAAGTAACAACTTATAGGCTTCGGAATGTAAGACACAAACCGAGTCTAATTTGAGACATTGACGCACGGATGGAGCTTACTTGTTCGACCGTCACGAATCTTGTTCCAACACTTCAAATGTGTTGAAACAATAGTAATGGAAGAGTTTGAGTCCAATTACAAGGTCCGGTTGCGAAAAAGTCACAAGTTATAGGCTTTGGAATGTAACACAAACTGAGTCCAATTTGAGATGTTGACGCACGAACGGAGCTAACTTGTTTCGACTGTCACAAAACTTGTTCCAACACTTCAAATGTGTTGATACAATAGTAATGGAAGAGTTCGAGTCCAATTACGAGGTCCGGCTGCGAAAAAGTCACAAGTTATAGGCTTCGGAATGTAACACACAAACAGAGTCCAATTAAAGACATTGACGCACGATGGAGCTAACTTGTTTCGGCTGTCCTGAATCTTGTTCCAACACTTCAAATGTGTTGAAACAATAGTAATGGAAGAGTTTGAGTCCAATTATGAGGTTCGGTTGCGAAAAAGTCACAAGTTATAGGCTTCGGAATGTAACACACAAACTGAGTCCAATTAAAGACATTGACGCACGATGGAGCTAACTTGTTTCGACTGTCCTGAATCTTGTTCCAACACTTCAAATGTGTTGAAACAATAGTAATGGAAGGATTCGAGTCTAATTACGAGGTTCGGTTGTAAAAAAGTCACAAGTTATAGGCTTCGGAATGTAACACACAAATTGAATCCAATTTGAGACGTTGACGGATGGAGCTAACTTGTTTCTACTCTCCCGAATCTTGTTCCAACACTTCAAATGTTATGAAACAATAGTAATGAAAGAATTCGAGTCTAATTACGAGGTCCGGTTGCGAAAAAGTCACAAGTTATAGGCTTCGGGACGTAACACACAAACTGAGTCACGTTGACGCACGGATGGAGCTAACTTGTTTCGACTGTCCGAATTCTTGTTCCAACACTTAAAATCTGTTGAAACAATAGTAATGGAAGAGTTTGAGTCCAATTACGAGGTCTGGTTGCGAAAAAGTCACAAGTAATAGGCTTCGGAATGTAAGACACAAACTGAGTCCAATTTGAGACGTTGACGCACGGATGGAGCTAACTTGTTTCGACTGTCACGAATCGTGTTCCAACACTTCAAATGTGTTGAAACAATGGAATGTAAGAGTTTGAGTCCAATTACGAGGTCTGGTTTCGAGAAAGTCACATGTTATAGGCTTCGGAAGGTAAGACACAAGCTGAGTCCAATTTGAGATGTTGACTCACGGATGGAGCTAACTTGTTTCGACTGTCCGAATTCTTGTTCCAACACTTCAAATGTGTTGAAACAATAATAATGTAAGAGTTTGAGTCCAATTACGAGGTCCGGATGCGAAAAAGTCAAAAGTTATAGGCTTCGGAATGTAACACACAAACTGAGGCCAATTTGAGACGTTGACGCACGGATGGAGCTAACTTGTTTCGACTGTCCGGATTCTTGTTCCAACACTTAAAATCTGTTGACACAATAGTAATGGAAGAGTTTGAGTCCAATTACGAGGTCTGGTTTGGAAAAAGTCACAAGTTATAGGCTTCGGAATGTAACACACAAACTGAGTCCAATTAAAGACATTGACGCACAGATGGAGCTAACTTCTCTCGACAGTCCCGAAACTTGGTCCAACACTTCAAATGTGTTGAAACAATAGTAATGGAAGGATTCGAGTCTAATTACGAGGTTCGGTTTTAAAAAAGTCACAAGTTATAGGCTTCGAAATGTAACACACAAATTGAATCCAATTTGAGACGTTGACGCACGAATGGAGCTAACTTGTTTCTACTGTCCCGAATCTTGTTCCAACACTTCAAATGTTATGAAACAATAGTAATGAAAGAATTCGAGTCTAATTATGAGGTCCAGTTGCGAAAAAGTCACAAGTTATAGGCTTCGAAACGTAACACACAAACTTAGTCACGTTCACGCACGGATGGAGCTAACTTGTTTCGACTGTCCCGAATCTTGTTCCAACACTTCAAATGTGTTCAAACAATAGTAGTGGAAGAATTCGAGTCTAATTACGAGGTCCGGTTGCGAAAAAGTCACAAGTTACAGGCTTCGGAATGTGACACACAAACTGAGTCCAATTTTAGACGTTGACGCACGGATGGAGCTAACTTGTTTCGACTGTCCCAAATCTTGTTCCAACACTTAAAATCTGTTGAAACATAGTAATGGAAGAGTTTGAGTCCAGTTACGAGGTCCGGTTTCGAAAAGTCAAAAGTTATATGCTTCGGAAGGTAACACACAAACTAAGTCCAATTTGAGACGTTGACGCAGGGATAGAGCTAACTTGTTTCAACTGTCACGAATCTTGTTCCAACACTTCAAATGTGTTGAAACAATAGTAATGTAAGAGTTTGAGTCCAATTACGAGGTCCGGTTGCGAAAAAGTAACAACTTATATGTAATACCCTGAACTTTCGTTCTAGGGTATTATGGTAAATTCACCTAATAAATAAAAACCTGAAACTTTTCCAGACTCTTATTATTTTTTTTATTGTTTAATATCATGTATGAGTATGTGTATTTAATTTGGTTTCATTTTGACAACTTTGAAAAACTTGCTATTTTTGAAACTCGCTATTTAGGGCTAAATTCTTGCTAAAAATAATGAACTATAACTTGCAGGGGACTTTTTCTTTCCCCAGCTAACATTCTAAAATTTTTATAAAAAAAAATTATTTCGTGGGCCCGAGACACCAAAAATATTCTTATTTTATCCTTAGCAACTCACCTGTGAAATTTGGAACCTTTCTTGATACAAAAAAAACCTTAGCGGGAGATTTCGGGAGATTTTGACAAAAATAGTATTTTTGTAATTTTTAAACTTTCCTACCATCCTTATATTTTTTAAAATAATATTTAATTATATTTTATTTATTTAATAAGAGCGTGGGACCCGCGAATCACTTTTCAGGTCATTCTGAGGTCATCTTGATACTTTTCTAGGGCTTTGAACTTTTTTGTGATTTTTGTATATTTAGACTATTTTATGTGATTTATGTGTGTGCCATGTGTCAATACCTTATTGTATGAACTTTAAATTATATAATTTAGTTTGATTGAATTAATTAATAATTATTTGTATTATGATAGTTGGGTGAGCCCGTATGGCCAATCTAGAAGTCTTTTGGGCTTAATAATATTCTTAAATAAAACCTATTGATGTATATGGGCCTTAGGCCCATTTCTAACCCATTAGTAGTATAAAATATAAGTTTTTGAGGGTTGAAAAAGTCATCCCTTTGATAGTTACGAATTTCAACAAAATAGAAACCCTAATCCTTCCCTAAACCTATTTATGAAAACCCTAAAGCTTTAGAAGTTTTCAAAACCAAACTCCATTAAAGAATAGAGAAAGCTCCATTAAACCTTCATCCGGGCACCGATCGCACTCGAGCAAGAAGGGAGAATTGACGGAGACTCCGATTTGAAGAACATACTCCGAGAAGAGGACGATCCGACGACTTTCAAATTTGAAGAAACTTTTGATTTTCATTAAAGTTCAAGAAACCTTGAGGTAAGTGTGTTTGATCCATCCTATACTTATTTTTCTTCAAGATTTGTTTTTCTTTCATTAGATAATGGTTGATACTCATTATAAATTAATTTTAATAATATTTACTTTATTCTTATTGGGTTGATCTTTGTTTTGGGCCACCATGATGGGTTTGGCCATGGTCTATTTTGTACTTATAACGGATGACTATGTTCTTATCATTTTTGTTGTACTTTTATGATTTAAATATTTTTATATTATTTTTTTCTAAATACCTCTTTGAATCTATTTTCCAAAACCGTTTAGTTTGTATTTTTCTGATTTTTATTGATTAAGTTATGAATTTTCTAAGTTGTATGACTTTACCAAAAAACCGAGAATTTCAGATTTTACACAGTCCGATTCACTTGGGATTTCGATCTATATTTTTAACCTAAATATTTTTCTAATTATTTTTCATGGATACCTCTATCAATCTAGTTTTTAGAACCTTTGAGTTTATATTTTTCTGATTTGTATTGGTTAAGTTATGATTTTTCAAACGTGCTGGACTTTTCTGTAAAACCCAAAATTTTATATTTTATACGGTCCACTTCACTTGAGATTTCGATCTATATTGTTAACCTAAATATTTTTCTAATTATTTTTCATAGATACCTCTATCAATATAGTTTCTAGAACCTTTGAGTTTATATTTTTCTGATTTACATGGATTAAGTTATGATTTTTCAAACATGCTAGAATTTATATAAAACCCAGAATTTCAGATTTTACACGGTCCACTTCACTTGAGATTTCGATCTATATTTTTAAGCTAAATATTTTTCTAATTATTTTTCATAGATACCTCTATCAATTTAGTTTTTAGAACCTTTGAGTTTTTATTTTTTTGATTTGTATTGATTAAGTTATGATTTTTTAAATATACTAGATTTTTTTGTAAAACCCAGAATCCCAGATTCTGTCCGACCCAATTCATTAAGGGTTTCAACCCGTATTTTGAATCTAAATATTTTTCTAATTCTTTTTCCTAAATACCTCCTTAAATCTAGTTTCTATAACATTTGAGTTTATATTTTCCTGATTTGTATTGATTAAGTTATGATTTTTCAAATGTGCGGGACTTTTCTGTATCCCGAATTCTATCCAGCCCAATTAATTAAGAGTTTTGACCTATATTTTGAATCTGAATATTTTTCTATTTATTTTTTCTAAAAACCTCTATGAATCTAGTTTTTAAATCCATTGAGTTTATATTTTTCTAATTCATATTTATTTAGTTATAATTTTTATAATGCAGTACATTTTTTGTAAAAAACCTATTAATTGTTCGTGGTTCGGTCATGATTATTAACTATTAAGGTTTTAACCTTGTTGTTTAACTAAACCCTAGATGGTTTGACCTATACCTGTATGCATGGGGATCCCACCCATGTGTCTTGGATCTCACATAGGGTTCGGCCAAGTGTCTTGGATCCCTCTTTAGGGTTCGACATTGTGTCATGGATCCCTCATAGAGTTCAGCCATAGCGTGTTGGATTCTCTTGCGATTTTCACTTATATTATTCATCGATGTTGATTGTGATATTTGGTCATGTCTTATTGACTATTATACCTAAATGGTTTGACCTAGACTTGTATGCATGGGGATCCCACCCATGTGTCTTGGATCCCTCATAGGGTTCGGCCAAGTGTCTTGGATCCCTCTTTAGGGTTCGACCCTGTGTCATGGATCCCTCATAGGGTTCGGCCATGGTGTGTTGGATTGTCTTGTGATTTTTACTTATATTATTCATCCGTGTTGATCGTGACCTTCGGTGATTGTTACATGTTATTCATGGTTAACCCTAATTCGTTCTCATATTATTACTCTTAATGATCATTGGTTCATTTTATATTTTTATTTAAATGTTAAATACATGTGTGCTTATGTCATGTAACCCTAGTACATCTTGTTGTCATACTATGATCATCACGTCATTTCATATAAGGGGTGCATAAGGGAACGGGGTTGAAGTATATTATATACGTTTATATTGGTTTTATCAATTAATCAGGGTTCGGTACCCTAGGGTGAAAGGCCCCAGACGTTATTATATCCTGCAGATGGGTCAATGAGACCGCTCCCAGTGCGGGAAGGAGATGGAGACCCTATGTGGTTATGGGTACTAGTTGCATTGGCATCCCTTACTCATCTGCATTCATCCTCATATTCATGCCATCCTTATTATACGATTGAGATGCATACCTTGATTAAGAAACTTGTATAGTATGATATCATACCATGCACACTGTTGTATTACTGGGCCTCGGCTCACGGTGCTACACCGATACCATTTTCAGATTTTGAGGAGCCGGGTACGTGAGATGATTTTGAGACGAAAGACTCCGGTGCATTCGAGGAGATCGGCGAGGATTTGGGAGTCGATCCCACACTTTAGAAAGTTGTATTTGATTATTTTATAACATTATTTATTTATTTTCACGGGCATGTAAGTCTTTGTTTGAGAGCATGTTCTCACTTCCATCTCTCCACATTTAGTTGATTGATTGAATTATTTGAATTATAAATTATTTGAATTATTTGTTTCCTACATCTAGACTCTCTTTTTTACTTAGTGGGTTTTCGAATGAACCTTAGTAGTCTAATTGACCTAATTGGACCACTAGGGGACATTCATGGATCACCTCTGAGTTCGGGTACGGGTCGATCCACGGATTTTCGGGTCGTATCTGGGTATCCGGATTCGGGGCGTGACATTATAGGCTTCGGAATGTAAGACACAAACCGAGTCTAATTTGAGACATTGACGCACGGATGGAGCTTACTTGTTCCGACCGTCACAAATCTTGTTCTAACACTTCAAATGTGTTGAAACAATAGTAATGGAAGAGTTTGAGTCCAATTACAAGGTCCGGTTGCGAAAAAGTCCCAAGTTATAGGCTTCGGAATGTAACACAAACTGAGTCCAATTTGAGATGTTGACGCACGAATGGTGCTAACTTGTTTCGACTGTCACAAAACTTGTTCCAACACTTCAAATGTGTTGAAACAATAGTAATGGAAGAGTTCGAGTCCAATTACGAGGTCCGGCTGCAAAAAAGTCACAAGTTATAGGCTTCGGAATCTAACACACAAACTGAGTCCAATTTGAGATGTTGACGCACGAATGGAGCTAACTTGTTTCGACTGTCACAAAACTTGTTCCAACACTTCAAATGTGTTGAAACAATAGTAAGGGAAGAGTTTGAGTCCAATTACGAGGTCCGATTGCGAAAAAGTCACAAGTTATAGGCTTTGGAATGTAACACACAAACAGAGTCCAATTAAAGACATTGACGCACGATGGAGCTAACTTGTTTCGACTGTCCTAAATCTTGTTCCAACACTTCAAATGTGTTGAAACAGTAGTAATGGAAGAGTTTGAGTCCAATTACGAGGTCCGGTTGCGAAAAAGTCACAAGTTATAGGCTTCGTAATGTAAGACACAAACTAAGTCCAATTTGAGACGTTGACACACGGATGGAGGTAACTTGTTTCGACTGTCCTGAATCTTGTTCCAACACTTCAAATGTGTTGAAACAATAGTAATGGAAGGATTCGAGTCTAATTACGAGGTTCGGTTGTAAAAAAGTCACATGTTATAGGCTTCGGAATGTAACACACAAATTGAATCCAATTTGAGACGTTGACGCATGGATGGAGCTAACTTGTTTCTGCTGTCCCGAATCTTGTTCCAACACTTCAAATGTTATGAAACAATAGTAATGAAAGAATTCGAGTCTAATTACGAGGTCAGGCTGCGAAAAAGTCACAAGTTATAGGCTTCGTAACGTAACACACAACTGAGTCACGTTGACGCACGGATGGAGCTAACTTGTTTCGACTATCCCGAATCTTGTTCCAACACTTCAAATGTGTTCAAACAATAGTAATGGAAGAATTCGAGTCTAATTACGAGGTCCGGTTGCGAAAAAGTCACAAGTTATAGGCTTCGGAATGTAACACAGAAACTGAGTCCAATTTTTGACGTTGACGCACGGATGGAGCTACCTTGTTTCGACTGTCCCAAATCTTGTTCTAACACATAAAATCTGTTGAAACAATAGTAATGGAAGAGTTTGAGACCAATTACGAGGTCTGGTTTCGAAAAATTCACAAGTTATAGGCTTCGGAATGTAACACACAAACTGAGTCCAATTTGAGACGTTGACGCACGGATAGAGCTAACTTGTTTCAACTGTCATGAATCTTGTTCCAACACTTCAAATGTGTTGAAACAATAGTAATCTAAGAGTTTGAGTCCAATTACGAGGTCCGGTTGCGAAAAAGTAACAACTTATAGGCTTCGGAATGTAAGACACAAACCGAGTCTAATTTGAGACATTGACGCACGGATGGAGCTTACTTGTTTCGACCGACACGAATCTTGTTCCAACACTTCAAATGTGTTGAAACAATAGTAATGGAAGAGTTTGAGTCCAATTACAAGGTCCGGTTGCGAAAAAGTCACAAGTTATAGGCTTTGGAATGTAACACAAACTGAGTCCAATTTGAGATGTTGACGCACGAATGGAGCTAACTTGTTTCCACTGTCACAAAACTTGTTCCAACACTTCAAATGTGTTGAAACAATAGTAATGGAAGAGTTCGAGTCCAATTACGAGGTCCGGCTGCGAAAAAGTCATAAGTTATAGGCTTCGGAACGTAACACACAAACTGAGTCACGTTGACGCACGGATGGAGCTAACTTGTTTCGACTGTCCCGAATCTTGTTCCAACACTTCAAATGTGTTGAAACAATAGTAATGTAAGAGTTTGAGTCTAATTACGAGGTCCGGTTGCGAAAAAGTAAAAACTTATAGGCTTCGGAATGTAAGACACAAACCGAGTCTAATTTGAGACATTGACGCACGGATGGAGCTTACTTGTTCGACCGTCACGAATCTTGTTCCAACACTTCAAATGTGTTGAAACAATAGTAATGGAAGAGTTTGAGTCCAATTACAAGGTCCGGTTGCGAAAAAGTCACAAGTTATAGGCTTTGGAATGTAACACAAACTGAGTCCAATTTGAGATGTTGACGCACGAATGGAGCTAACTTGTTTCGACTGTCACAAAACTTGTTCCAACACTTCAAATGTGTTGACACAATAGTAATGGAAGAGTTCGAGTCCAATTACGAGGTCCGGCTGCGAAAAAGTCACAAGTTATAGGCTTCGGAATGTAACACACAAACAGAGTCCAATTAAAGACATTGACGCACGATGGAGCTAACTTGTTTCGACTGTCCTGAATCTTGTTCCAACACTTCAAATGTGTTGAAACAATAGTAATGGAAGAGTTTGAGTCCAATTATGAGGTTCGGTTGCGAAAAAGTCACAAGTTATAGGCTTCGGAATGTAACACACAAACTGAGTCCAATTAAAGACATTGACGCACGATGGAGCTAACTTGTTTCGACTGTCCTGAATCTTGTTCCAACACTTCAAATGTGTTGAAACAATAGTAATGGAAGGATTCGAGTCTAATTACGAGGTTCGGTTGTAAAAAAGTCACAAGTTATAGGCTTCGGAATGTAACACACAAACTGAATCCAATTTGAGACGTTGACGCACGGATGGAGCTAACTTGTTTCTACTCTCCCGAATCTTGTTCCAAGACTTCAAATGTTATGAAACAATAGTAATAAAAGAATTCGAGTCTAATTACGAGGTCCGGTTGCGAAAAAGTCACAAGTTATAGGCTTCGGAACGTAACACACAAACTGAGTCACGTTGACGCACGGATGGAGCTAACTTGTTTCGACTGTCCGGATTCTTGTTCCAACACTTAAAATCTGTTGAAACAATAGTAATGGAAGAGTTTGAGTCCAATTACGAGGTCTGGTTGCGAAAAAGTCACAAGTAATAGGCTTCGGAATGTAAGACACAAACTGAGTCCAATTTGAGACGTTGACGCACGGATGGAGCTAACTTGTTTCGACTGTCACGAATCGTGTTCCAACACTTCAAATGTGTTGAAGCAATGGAATGTAAGAGTTTGAGTCCAATTACGAGGTCTGGTTTCGAGAAAGTCACATGTTATAGGCTTCGGAAGGTAAGACACAAGCTGAGTCCAATTTGAGATGTTGACTCACGGATGGAGCTAACTTGTTTCGACTGTCCGAATTCTTGTTCCAAAACTTCAAATGTGTTGAAACAATAATAATGTAAGAGTTTGAGTCCAATTACGAGGTCCGGATGCGAAAAAGTCAAAAGTTATAGGCTTCGGAATGTAACACACAAACTGAGGCCAATTTGAGACGTTGACGCACGGATGGAGCTAACTTGTTTCGACTGTCCGGATTCTTGTTCCAACACTTAAAATCTGTGGACACAATAGTAATGGAAGAGTTTGAGTCCAATTACGAGGTCTGGTTATGAAAAAGTCACAAGTTATAGGCTTCGGAATGTAACGCACAAACTGAGTCCAATTAAAGACATTGACGCACAGATGGAGCTAACTTGTCTCGACAGTCCCGAAACTTGGTCCAACACTTCAAATGTGTTGAAACAATAGTAATGGAAGGATTTGAGTCTAATTACGAGGTTCGGTTTTAAAAAAGTCACAAGTTATAGGCTTCGGAATGTAACACACAAATTGAATCCAATTTGAGACGTTGATGCACGAATGGAGCTAACTTGTTTCTACTGTCCCGAATCTTGTTCCAACACTTCAAATGTTATGAAACAATAGTAATGAAAGAATTCGAGTCTAATTATGAGGTCCAGTTGCGAAAAAGTCACAAGTTATAGGCTTCGAAACGTAACACACAAACTTAGTCACGTTCACGCACGGATGGAGCTAACTTGTTTCGACTGTCCCGAATCTTGTTCCAACACTTCAAATGTGTTCAAACAATAGTAGAGGAAGAATTCGAGTCTAATTACGAGGTCCGGTTGCGAAAAAGTCACAAGTTATAGGCATCGGAATGTGACACACAAACTGAGTCCAATTTTAGACGTTGAGGCACGGATGGAGCTAACTTGTTTCGACTGTCCCAAATCTTGTTCCAACACTTAAAATCTGTTGAAACATAGTAATGGAAGAGTTTGAGTCCAGTTACGAGGTCCGGTTTCGAAAAGTCAAAAGTTATATGCTTCGGAATGTAACACACAAACTGAGTCCAATTTGAGACGTTGACGCAGGGATAGAGCTAACTTGTTTCAACTGTCACGAATCTTGTTCCAACACTTCAAATGTGTTGAAACAATAGTAATGTAAGAGTTTGAGTCCAATTACGAGGTCCGGTTGCGAAAAAGTAACAACTTATAGGCTTCGGAATGTAAGACACAAACCGAGTCTAATTTGAGACATTGACGCACGGATGGAGCTTACTTGTTCCGACCGTCATGAATCTTGTTCTAACACTTCAAATGTGTGAAACAATAGTAATGGAAGAGTTTGAGTCCAATTACAAGGTCCGGTTGCGAAAAAGTCCCAAGTTATAGGCTTCGGAATGTAACACAAAGTGAGTCCAATTTGAGATGTTGACGCACGAATGGTGCTAACTTGTTTCGACTGTCACAAAACTTGTTCCAACACTTCAAATGTGTTGAAACAATAGTAATGGAAGAGTTCGAGTCCAATTACGAGGTCCGGCTGCAAAAAAGTCACAAGTTATAGGCTTCGGAATCTAACACACAAACTGAGTCCAATTTGAGATGTTGACGCACGAATGGAGCTAACTTGTTTCGACTGTCACAAAACTTGTTCCAACACTTCAAATGTGTTGAAACAATAGTAAGGGAAGAGTTTGAGTCCAATTACGAGGTCCGATTGCGAAAAAGTCACAAGTTATAGGCTTTGGAATGTAACACACAAACAGAGTCCAATTAAAGACATTGACGCACGATGGAGCTAACTTGTTTCGACTGTCCTAAATCTTGTTACAACACTTCAAATGTGTTGAAACAGTAGTAATGGAAGAGTTTGAGTCCAATTACGAGGTCCGGTTGCGAAAAAGTCACAAGTTATAGGCTTCGTAATGTAAGACACAAACTAAGTCCAATTTGAGACGTTGACACACGGATGGAGGTAACTTGTTTCGACTGTCCTGAATCTTGTTCCAACACTTCAAATGTGTTGAAACAATAGTAATGGAAGGATTCGAGTCTAATTACGAGGTTCGGTTGTAAAAAAGTCATATGTTATAGGCTTCGGAATGTAACACACAAATTGAATCCAATTTGAGACGTTGACGCACGGATGGAGCTAACTTGTTTCTGCTGTCCCGAATCTTGTTCCAACACTTCAAATGTTATGAAACAATAGTAATGAAAGAATTCGAGTCTAATTACGAGGTCAGGCTGCGAAAAAGTCACAAGTTATAGGCTTCGTAACGTAACACACAACTGAGTCACGTTGACGCACGGATGGAGCTAACTTGTTTCGACTATCCCGAATCTTGTTCCAACACTTCAAATGTGTTCAAACAATAGTAATGGAAGAATTCGAGTCTAATTACGAGGTCCGGTTGCGAAAAAGTCACAAGTTATAGGGTTCGGAATGTAACACAGAAACTGAGTCCAATTTTTGACGTTGACGCACGGATGGAGCTAACTTGTTTCGACTGTCCCAAATCTTGTTCTAACACATAAAATCTGTTGAAACAATAGTAATGGAAGAGTTTGAGACCAATTACGAGGTCTGGTTTCGAAAAATTCACAAGTTATAGGCTTCGGAATGTAACACACAAACTGAGTCCAATTTGAGACCTTGACGCACGGATAGAGCTAACTTGTTTCAACTGTCATGAATCTTGTTCCAACACTTCAAATGTGTTGAAACAATAGTAATGTAAGAGTTTGAGTCCAATTACGAGGTCCGGTTGCGAAAAAGTAACAACTTATAGGCTTTGGAATGTAAAGACACAAACCGTGTCTAATTTGAGACATTGACGCACGGATGGAGCTTACTTGTTTCGACCGAGACGAATCTTGTTCCAACACTTCAAATGTGTTGAAACAATAGTAATGGAAGAGTTTGAGTCCAATTACAAGGTCCGGTTGCGAAAAAGTCACAAGTTATAGGCTTTGGAATGTAACACAAACTGAGTCCAATTTGAGATGTTGACGCACGAATGGAGCTAACTTGTTTCCACTGTCACGAATCTTGTTCCAACACTTCAAATGTGTTGAAACAATAGTAATGGAAGAGTTCGAGTCCAATTACGAGGTCCGGCTGCGAAAAAGTCATAGGTTATAGGCTTCGGAACGTAACACACAAACTGAGTCACGTTGACGCACGGATGGAGCTAACTTGTTTCGACTGTCCCGAATCTTGTTCCAACACTTCAAATGTGTTGAAACAATAGTAATGTAAGAGTTTGAGTCCAATTACGAGGTCCGGTTGCGAAAAAGTAACAACTTATAGGCTTCGGAATGTAAGACACAAACCGAGTCTAATTTGAGACATTGACGCACGGATGGAGCTTACTTGTTCGACCGTCACGAATCTTGTTCCAACACTTCAAATGTGTTGAAACAATAGTAATGGAAGAGTTCGAGTCCAATTACGAGGTCCGGCTGCGAAAAAGTCACAAGTTATAGGCTTCGGAATGTAACACACAAACAGAGTCCAATTAAAGACATTGACGCACGATGGAGCTAACTTGTTTCGACTGTCCTGAATCTTGTTCCAACACTTCAAATGTGTTGAAACAATAGTAATGGAAGAGTTTGAGTCCAATTATGAGGTTCGGTTGCGAAAAAGTCACAAGTTATAGGCTTCGGAATGTAACACACAAACTAAGTCCAATTAAAGACATTGACGCACGATGGAGCTAACTTGTTTCGACTGTCCTGAATCTTGTTCCAACACTTCAAATGTGTTGAAACAATAGTAATGGAAGGATTCGAGTCTAATTACGAGGTTCGGTTGTAAAAAAGTCACAAGTTATAGGCTTCGGAATGTAACACACAAATTGAATCCAATTTGAGACGTTGACGCACGGATGGAGCTAACTTGTTTCTACTCTCCCGAATCTTGTTCCAACACTTAAAATCTGTTGAAACATAGTAATGGAAGAGTTTGAGTCCAGTTACGAGGTCCGGTTTCGAAAAGTCAAAAGTTATATGCTTCAGAATGTAACACACAAACTGAGTCCAATTTGAGACGTTGACGCAGGGATAGAGCTAACTTGTTTCAACTGTCACGAATCTTGTTCCAACACTTCAAATGTGTTGAAACAATAGTAATGTAAGAGTTTGAGTCCAATTACGAGGTCCGGTTGCAAAAAAGTAACAACTTATAGGCTTCGGAATGTAAGACACAAACCGAGTCTAATTTGAGACATTGACGCACGGATGGAGCTTACTTGTTCCGACCGTCACGAATCTTGTTCTAACACTTCAAATGTGTTGAAACAATAGTAATGGAAGAGTTTGAGTCCAATTACAAGGTTCGGTTGCGAAAAAGTCCCAAGTTATAGGCTTCGGAATGTAACACAAACTGAGTCCAATTTGAGATGTTGACGCACGAATGGTGCTAACTTATTTCGACTGTCACAAAACTTGTTCCAACACTTCAAATGTGTTGAAACAATAGTAATGGAAGAGTTCGAGTCCAATTACGAGGTCCGGCTGCAAAAAAGTCACAAGTTATAGGCTTCGGAATCTAACACACAAATTGAATCCAATTTGAGACGTTGACGCACGGATGGAGCTAACTTGTTTCTGCTGTCCCGAATCTTGTTCCAACACTGCAAATGTTATGAAACAATAGTAATGAAAGAATTCGAGTCTAATTACGAGGTCAGGCTGCGAAAAAGTCACAAGTTATAGGCTTCGTAACGTAACACACAACTGAGTCACGTTGACGCACGGATGGAGCTAACTTGTTTCGACTATCCCGAATCTTGTTCCAACACTTCAAATGTGTTCAAACAATAGTAATGGAAGAATTCGAGTCTAATTACGAGGTCCGGTTGCGAAAAAGTCACAAGTTATAGGCTTCGGAATGTAACACAGAAACTGAGTCCAATTTTTGACGTTGACGCACGGATGGAGCTACCTTGTTTCGACTGTCCCAAATCTTGTTCTAACACATAAAATCTGTTGAAACAATAGTAATGGAAGAGTTTGAGACCAATTACGAGGTCTGGTTTCGAAAAATTCACAAGTTATAGGCTTCGGAATGTAACACACAAACTGAGTCCAATTTGAGACGTTGACGCACGGATAGAGCTAACTTGTTTCAACTGTCATGAATCTTGTTCCAACACTTCAAATGTGTTGAAACAATAGTAATCTAAGAGTTTGAGTCCAATTACGAGGTCCGGTTGCGAAAAAGTAACAACTTATAGGCTTCGGAATGTAAGACACAAACCGAGTCTAATTTGAGACATTGACGCACGGATGGAGCTTACTTGTTTCGACCGACACGAATCTTGTTCCAACACTTCAAATGTGTTGAAACAATAGTAATGGAAGAGTTTGAGTCCAATTACAAGGTCCGGTTGCGAAAAAGTCACAAGTTATAGGCTTTGGAATGTAACACAAACTGAGTCCAATTTGAGATGTTGACGCACGAATGGAGCTAACTTGTTTCCACTGTCACAAAACTTGTTCCAACACTTCAAATGTGTTGAAACAATAGTAATGGAAGAGTTCGAGTCCAATTACGAGGTCCGGCTGCGAAAAAGTCATAAGTTATAGGCTTCGGAACGTAACACACAAACTGAGTCACGTTGACGCACGGATGGAGCTAACTTGTTTCGACTGTCCCGAATCTTGTTCCAACACTTCAAATGTGTTGAAACAATAGTAATGTAAGAGTTTGAGTCTAATTACGAGGTCCGGTTGCGAAAAAGTAAAAACTTATAGGCTTCGGAATGTAAGACACAAACCGAGTCTAATTTGAGACATTGACGCACGGATGGAGCTTACTTGTTCGACCGTCACGAATCTTGTTCCAACACTTCAAATGTGTTGAAACAATAGTAATGGAAGAGTTTGAGTCCAATTACAAGGTCCGGTTGCGAAAAAGTCACAAGTTATAGGCTTTGGAATGTAACACAAACTGAGTCCAATTTGAGATGTTGACGCACGAATGGAGCTAACTTGTTTCGACTGTCACAAAACTTGTTCCAACACTTCAAATGTGTTGACACAATAGTAATGGAAGAGTTCGAGTCCAATTACGAGGTCCGGCTGCGAAAAAGTCACAAGTTATAGGCTTCGGAATGTAACACACAAACAGAGTCCAATTAAAGACATTGACGCACGATGGAGCTAACTTGTTTCGACTGTCCTGAATCTTGTTCCAACACTTCAAATGTGTTGAAACAATAGTAATGGAAGAGTTTGAGTCCAATTATGAGGTTCGGTTGCGAAAAAGTCACAAGTTATAGGCTTCGGAATGTAACACACAAACTGAGTCCAATTAAAGACATTGACGCACGATGGAGCTAACTTGTTTCGACTGTCCTGAATCTTGTTCCAACACTTCAAATGTGTTGAAACAATAGTAATGGAAGGATTCGAGTCTAATTACGAGGTTCGGTTGTAAAAAAGTCACAAGTTATAGGCTTCGGAATGTAACACACAAACTGAATCCAATTTGAGACGTTGACGCACGGATGGAGCTAACTTGTTTCTACTCTCCCGAATCTTGTTCCAAGACTTCAAATGTTATGAAACAATAGTAATAAAAGAATTCGAGTCTAATTACGAGGTCCGGTTGCGAAAAAGTCACAAGTTATAGGCTTCGGAACGTAACACACAAACTGAGTCACGTTGACGCACGGATGGAGCTAACTTGTTTCGACTGTCCGGATTCTTGTTCCAACACTTAAAATCTGTTGAAACAATAGTAATGGAAGAGTTTGAGTCCAATTACGAGGTCTGGTTGCGAAAAAGTCACAAGTAATAGGCTTCGGAATGTAAGACACAAACTGAGTCCAATTTGAGACGTTGACGCACGGATGGAGCTAACTTGTTTCGACTGTCACGAATCGTGTTCCAACACTTCAAATGTGTTGAAGCAATGGAATGTAAGAGTTTGAGTCCAATTACGAGGTCTGGTTTCGAGAAAGTCACATGTTATAGGCTTCGGAAGGTAAGACACAAGCTGAGTCCAATTTGAGATGTTGACTCACGGATGGAGCTAACTTGTTTCGACTGTCCGAATTCTTGTTCCAAAACTTCAAATGTGTTGAAACAATAATAATGTAAGAGTTTGAGTCCAATTACGAGGTCCGGATGCGAAAAAGTCAAAAGTTATAGGCTTCGGAATGTAACACACAAACTGAGGCCAATTTGAGACGTTGACGCACGGATGGAGCTAACTTGTTTCGACTGTCCGGATTCTTGTTCCAACACTTAAAATCTGTGGACACAATAGTAATGGAAGAGTTTGAGTCCAATTACGAGGTCTGGTTATGAAAAAGTCACAAGTTATAGGCTTCGGAATGTAACGCACAAACTGAGTCCAATTAAAGACATTGACGCACAGATGGAGCTAACTTGTCTCGACAGTCCCGAAACTTGGTCCAACACTTCAAATGTGTTGAAACAATAGTAATGGAAGGATTTGAGTCTAATTACGAGGTTCGGTTTTAAAAAAGTCACAAGTTATAGGCTTCGGAATGTAACACACAAATTGAATCCAATTTGAGACGTTGATGCACGAATGGAGCTAACTTGTTTCTACTGTCCCGAATCTTGTTCCAACACTTCAAATGTTATGAAACAATAGTAATGAAAGAATTCGAGTCTAATTATGAGGTCCAGTTGCGAAAAAGTCACAAGTTATAGGCTTCGAAACGTAACACACAAACTTAGTCACGTTCACGCACGGATGGAGCTAACTTGTTTCGACTGTCCCGAATCTTGTTCCAACACTTCAAATGTGTTCAAACAATAGTAGAGGAAGAATTCGAGTCTAATTACGAGGTCCGGTTGCGAAAAAGTAACAAGTTATAGGCATCGGAATGTGACACACAAACTGAGTCCAATTTTAGACGTTGAGGCACGGATGGAGCTAACTTGTTTCGACTGTCCCAAATCTTGTTCCAACACTTAAAATCTGTTGAAACATAGTAATGGAAGAGTTTGAGTCCAGTTACGAGGTCCGGTTTCGAAAAGTCAAAAGTTATATGCTTCGGAATGTAACACACAAACTGAGTCCAATTTGAGACGTTGACGCAGGGATAGAGCTAACTTGTTTCAACTGTCACGAATCTTGTTCCAACACTTCAAATGTGTTGAAACAATAGTAATGTAAGAGTTTGAGTCCAATTACGAGGTCCGGTTGCGAAAAAGTAACAACTTATAGGCTTCGGAATGTAAGACACAAACCGAGTCTAATTTGAGACATTGACGCACGGATGGAGCTTACTTGTTCCGACCGTCATGAATCTTGTTCTAACACTTCAAATGTGTGAAACAATAGTAATGGAAGAGTTTGAGTCCAATTACAAGGTCCGGTTGCGAAAAAGTCCCAAGTTATAGGCTTCGGAATGTAACACAAACTGAGTCCAATTTGAGATGTTGACGCACGAATGGTGCTAACTTGTTTCGACTGCCACAAAACTTGTTCCAACACTTCAAATGTGTTGAAACAATAGTAATGGAAGAGTTCGAGTCCAATTACGAGGTCCGGCTGCAAAAAAGTCACAAGTTATAGGCTTCGGAATCTAACACACAAACTGAGTCCAATTTGAGATGTTGACGCACGAATGGAGCTAACTTGTTTCGACTGTCACAAAACTTGTTCCAACACTTCAAATGTGTTGAAACAATAGTAAGGGAAGAGTTTGAGTCCAATTACGAGGTCCGATTGCGAAAAAGTCACAAGTTATAGGCTTTGGAATGTAACACACAAACAGAGTCCAATTAAAGACATTGACGCACGATGGAGCTAACTTGTTTCGACTGTCCTAAATCTTGTTACAACACTTCAAATGTGTTGAAACATTAGTAATGGAAGAGTTTGAGTCCAATTACGAGGTCCGGTTGCGAAAAAGTCACAAGTTATAGGCTTCGTAATGTAAGACACAAACTAAGTCCAATTTGAGACGTTGACACACGGATGGAGGTAACTTGTTTCGACTGTCCTGAATCTTGTTCCAACACTTCAAATGTGTTGAAACAATAGTAATGGAAGGATTCGAGTCTAATTACGAGGTTCGGTTGTAAAAAAGTCATATGTTATAGGCTTCGGAATGTAACACACAAATTGAATCCAATTTGAGACGTTGACGCACGGATGGAGCTAACTTGTTTCTGCTGTCCCGAATCTTGTTCCAACACTTCAAATGTTATGAAACAATAGTAATGAAAGAATTCGAGTCTAATTACGAGGTCAGGCTGCGAAAAAGTCACAAGTTATAGGCTTCGTAACGTAACACACAACTGAGTCACGTTGACGCACGGATGGAGCTAACTTGTTTCGACTATCCCGAATCTTGTTCCAACACTTCAAATGTGTTCAAACAATAGTAATGGAAGAATTCGAGTCTAATTACGAGGTCCGGTTGCGAAAAAGTCACAAGTTATAGGGTTCGGAATGTAACACAGAAACTGAGTCCAATTTTTGACGTTGACGCACGGATGGAGCTAACTTGTTTCGACTGTCCCAAATCTTGTTCTAACACATAAAATCTGTTGAAACAATAGTAATGGAAGAGTTTGAGACCAATTACGAGGTCTGGTTTCGAAAAATTCACAAGTTATAGGCTTCGGAATGTAACACACAAACTGAGTCCAATTTGAGACCTTGACGCACGGATAGAGCTAACTTGTTTCAACTGTCATGAATCTTGTTCCAACACTTCAAATGTGTTGAAACAATAGTAATGTAAGAGTTTGAGTCCAATTACGAGGTCCGGTTGCGAAAAAGTAACAACTTATAGGCTTTGGAATGTAAAGACACAAACCGTGTCTAATTTGAGACATTGACGCACGGATGGAGCTTACTTGTTTCGACCGAGACGAATCTTGTTCCAACACTTCAAATGTGTTGAAACAATAGTAATGGAAGAGTTTGAGTCCAATTACAAGGTCCGGTTGCGAAAAAGTCACAAGTTATAGGCTTTGGAATGTAACACAAACTGAGTCCAATTTGAGATGTTGACGCACGAATGGAGCTAACTTGTTTCCACTGTCACGAATCTTGTTCCAACACTTCAAATGTGTTGAAACAATAGTAATGGAAGAGTTCGAGTCCAATTACGAGGTCCGGCTGCGAAAAAGTCATAGGTTATAGGCTTCGGAACGTAACCCACAAACTGAGTCACGTTGACGCACGGATGGAGCTAACTTGTTTCGACTGTCCCGAATCTTGTTCCAACACTTCAAATGTGTTGAAACAATAGTAATGTAAGAGTTTGAGTCCAATTACGAGGTCCGGTTGCGAAAAAGTAACAACTTATAGGCTTCGGAATGTAAGACACAAACCGAGTCTAATTTGAGACATTGACGCACGGATGGAGCTTACTTGTTCGACCGTCACGAATCTTGTTCCAACACTTCAAATGTGTTGAAACAATAGTAATGGAAGAGTTCGAGTCCAATTACGAGGTCCGGCTGCGAAAAAGTCACAAGTTATAGGCTTCGGAATGTAACACACAAACAGAGTCCAATTAAAGACATTGACGCACGATGGAGCTAACTTGTTTCGACTGTCCTGAATCTTGTTCCAACACTTCAAATGTGTTGAAACAATAGTAGTGGAAGAGTTTGAGTCCAATTATGAGGTTCGGTTGCGAAAAAGTCACAAGTTATAGGCTTCGGAATGTAACACACAAACTAAGTCCAATTAAAGACATTGACGCACGATGGAGCTAACTTGTTTCGACTGTCCTGAATCTTGTTCCAACACTTCAAATGTGTTGAAACAATAGTAATGGAAGGATTCGAGTCTAATTACGAGGTTCGGTTGTAAAAAAGTCACAAGTTATAGGCTTCGGAATGTAACACACAAATTGAATCCAATTTGAGACGTTGACGCACGGATGGAGCTAACTTGTTTCTACTCTCCCGAATCTTGTTCCAACACTTAAAATCTGTTGAAACATAGTAATGGAAGAGTTTGAGTCCAGTTACGAGGTCCGGTTTCGAAAAGTCAAAAGTTATATGCTTCAGAATGTAACACACAAACTGAGTCCAATTTGAGACGTTGACGCAGGGATAGAGCTAACTTGTTTCAACTGTCACGAATCTTGTTCCAACACTTCAAATGTGTTGAAACAATAGTAATGTAAGAGTTTGAGTCCAATTACGAGGTCCGGTTGCAAAAAAGTAACAACTTATAGGCTTCGGAATGTAAGACACAAACCGAGTCTAATTTGAGACATTGACGCACGGATGGAGCTTACTTGTTCCGACCGTCACGAATCTTGTTCTAACACTTCAAATGTGTTGAAACAATAGTAATGGAAGAGTTTGAGTCCAATTACAAGGTTCGGTTGCGAAAAAGTCCCAAGTTATAGGCTTCGGAATGTAACACAAACTGAGTCCAATTTGAGATGTTGACGCACGAATGGTGCTAACTTATTTCGACTGTCACAAAACTTGTTCCAACACTTCAAATGTGTTGAAACAATAGTAATGGAAGAGTTCGAGTCCAATTACGAGGTCCGGCTGCAAAAAAGTCACAAGTTATAGGCTTCGGAATCTAACACACAAATTGAATCCAATTTGAGACGTTGACGCACGGATGGAGCTAACTTGTTTCTGCTGTCCCGAATCTTGTTCCAACACTGCAAATGTTATGAAACAATAGTAATGAAAGAATTCGAGTCTAATTACGAGGTCAGGCTGCGAAAAAGTCACAAGTTATAGGCTTCGTAACGTAACACACAACTGAGTCACGTTGACGCACGGATGGAGCTAACTTGTTTCGACTATCCCGAATCTTGTTCCAACACTTCAAATGTGTTCAAACAATAGTAATGGAAGAATTCGAGTCTAATTACGAGGTCCGGTTGCGAAAAAGTCACAAGTTATAGGCTTCGGAATGTAACACAGAAACTGAGTCCAATTTTTGACGTTGACGCACGGATGGAGCTAACTTGTTTCGACTGTCCCAAATCTTGTTCTAACACATAAAATCTGTTGAAACAATAGTAATGGAAGAGTTTGAGACCAATTACGAGGTCTGGTTTCGAAAAATTAACAAGTTATAGGCTTCGGAATGTAACACACAAACTGAGTCCAATTTGAGACGTTGACGCACGGATAGAGCTAACTTGTTTCAACTGTCATGAATCTTGTTCCAACACTTCAAATGTGTTGAAACAATAGTAATGTAAGAGTTTGAGTCCAATTACGAGGTCCGGTTGCGAAAAAGTAACAACTTATAGGCTTCGGAATGTAAGACACAAACCGAGTCTAATTTGAGACATTGACGCACGGATGGAGCTTACTTGTTTCGACCGACACGAATCTTGTTCCAACACTTCAAATGTGTTGAAACAATAGTAATGGAAGAGTTTGAGTCCAATTACAAGGTCCGGTTGCGAAAAAGTCACAAGTTATAGGCTTTGGAATGTAACACAAACTGAGTCCAATTTGAGATGTTGACGCACGAATGGAGCTAACTTGTTTCCACTGTCACAAAACTTGTTCCAACACTTCAAATGTGTTGAAACAATAGTAATGGAAGAGTTCGAGTCCAATTACGAGGTCCGGCTGCGAAAAAGTCATAAGTTATAGGCTTCGGAACGTAACACACAAACTGAGTCACGTTGACGCACGGATGGAGCTAACTTGTTTCGACTGTCCCGAATCTTGTTCCAACACTTCAAATGTGTTGAAACAATAGTAATGTAAGAGTTTGAGTCCAATTACGAGGTCCGGTTGTGAAAAAGTAACAACTTATAGGCTTCGGAATGTAAGACACAAACCGAGTCTAATTTGAGACATTGACGCACGGATGGAGCTTACTTGTTCGACCGTCACGAATCTTGTTCCAACACTTCAAATGTGTTGAAACAATAGTAATGGAAGAGTTTGAGTCCAATTACAAGGTCCGGTTGCGAAAAAGTCACAAGTTATAGGCTTTGGAATGTAACACAAACTGAGTCCAATTTGAGATGTTGACGCACGAATGGAGCTAACTTGTTTCGACTGTCACAAAACTTGTGCCAACACTTCAAATGTGTTGATACAATAGTAATGGAAGAGTTCGAGTCCAATTACGAGGTCCGGCTGCGAAAAAGTCACAAGTTATAGGCTTCGGAATGTAACACACAAACAGAGTCCAATTAAAGACATTGACGCACGATGGAGCTAACTTGTTTCGACTGTCCTGAATCTTGTTCCAACACTTCAAATGTGTTGAAGCAATAGTAATGGAAGAGTTTGAGTCCAATTATGTGGTTCGGTTGCGAAAAAGTCACAAGTTATAGGCTCCGGAATGTAACAGACAAACTGAGTCCAATTAAAGACATTGACGCACGATGGAGCTAACTTGTTTCGACTGTCCTGAATCTTGTTCCAACACTTCAAATGTGTTGAAACAATAGTAATGGAAGGATTCGAGTCTAATTACGAGGTTCGGTTGTAAAAAAGTCACAAGTTATAGGCTTCGGAATGTAACACACAAATTGAATCCAATTTGAGACGTTGACGCACGGATGGAGCTAACTTGTTTCTACTCTCCCGAATCTTGTTCCAACACTTCAAATGTTATGAAACAATAGTAATGAAAGAATTCGAGTCTAATTACGAGGTCCGGTTGCGAAAAAGTCACAAGTTATAGGCTTCGGAACGTAACACACAAACTGAGTCACGTTGACGCACGGATGGAGCTAACTTGTTTCGACTGTCCGGATTCTTGTTCCAACACTTAAAATCTGTTGAAACAATTGTAATGGAAGAGTTTGAGTCCAATTACGAGGTCTGGTTGCGAAAAAGTCACAAGTAATAGGCTTCGGAATGTAAGACACAAACTGAGTCCAATTTGAGACGTTGACGCACGGATGGAGCTAACTTGTTTCGACTGTCACGAATCGTGTTCCAACACTTCAAATGTGTTGAAACAATGGAATGTAAGAGTTTGAGTCCAATTACGAGGTCTGGTTTCGAGAAAGTCACATGTTATAGGCTTCGGAAGGTAAGAGACAAGCTGAGTCCAATTTGAGATGTTGACTCACGGATGGAGCTAACTTGTTTCGACTGTCCGAATTCTTGTTCCAACACTTCAAATGTGTTGAAACAATAATAATGTAAGAGTTTGAGTCCAATTACGAGGTCCGGATGCGAAAAAGTCAAAAGTTATAGGCTTCGGAATGTAACACACAAACTGAGGCCAATTTGAGACGTTGACGCACGGATGGAGCTAACTTGTTTCGACTGTCCGGATTCTTGTTCCAACACTTAAAATCTGTTGACACAATAGTAATGGAAGAGTTTGAGTCCAATTACGAGGTCTGGTTTGGAAAAAGTCACAAGTTATAGGCTTCGGAATGTAACACACAAACTGAGTCCAATTAAAGACATTGACGCACAGATGGAGCTAACTTGTCTCGACAGTCCCGAAACTTGGTCCAACACTTCAAATGTGTTGAAAAAATAGTAATGGAAGGATTCGAGTCTAATTACGAGGTTCGGTTTTAAAAAAGTCACAAGTTATAGGCTTCGGAATGTAACACACAAATTGAATCCAATTTGAGACGTTGACGCACGAATGGAGCTAACTTGTTTCTACTGTCCCGAATCTTGTTCCAACACTTCAAATGTTATGAAACAATAGTAATGAATGAATTCGAGGCTAATTATGAGGTCCAGTTGCGAAAAAGTCACAAGTTATAGGCTTCGAAACGTAACACACAAACTTAGTCACGTTCACGCACGGATGGAGCTAACTTGTTTCGACTGTCCCGAATCTTGTTCCAACACTTCAAATGTGTTCAAACAATAGTAGTGGATGAATTCGAGTCTAATTACGAGGTCCGGTTGCGAAAAAGTCACAAGTTATAGGCTTCGGAATGTGACACACAAACTGAGTCCAATTTTAGACGTTGACGCACGGATGGAGCTAACTTGTTTCGACTGTCCCAAATCTTGTTCCAACACTTAAAATCTGTTGAAACATAGTAATGGAAGAGTTTGAGTCCAGTTACGAGGTCCGGTTTCGAAAAGTCAAAAGTTATATGCTTCGGAATGTAACACACAAACTGAGTCCAATTTGAGACGTTGACGCAGGGATAGAGCTAACTTGTTTCAACTGTCACGAATCTTGTTCCAACACTTCAAATGTGTTGAAACAATAGTAATGTAAAAGTTTGAGTCCAATTACGAGGTCCGGTTGCGAAAAAGTAACAACTTATAGGCTTCGGAATGTAAGACACAAACCGAGTCTAATTTGAGACATTGACGCACGGATGGAGCTTACTTGTTCCGACCGTCACGAATCTTGTTCCAACACTTCAAACGTGTTGAAACAATAGTAATGGAAGAGTTTGAGTCCAATTACAAGGTCCGGTTGCGAAAAAGTCCCAAGTTATAGGCTTCGGAATGTAACACAAACTGAGTCCTATTTGAGATGTTGACGCACGAATGGTGCTAACTTGTTTCGACTGTCACAAAACTTGTTCCAACACTTCAAATGTGTTGAAACAATAGTAATGGAAGAGTTCGAGTCCAATTACGAGGTCCAGCTGCAAAAAAGTCACAAGTTATAGGCTTCGGAATCTAACACACTAACTGAGTCCAATTTGAGATGTTGACGCACGAATGGAGCTAACTTGTTTCGACTGTCACAAAACTTGTTCCAACACTTCAAATGTGTTGAAACAATAGTAAGGGAAGAGTTTGAGTCCAATTACGAGGTCCGATTGCGAAAAAGTCACAAGTTATAGGCTTTGGAATGTAACACACAAACAGAGTCCAATTAAAGACATTGACGCACGATGGAGCTAACTTGTTTCGACTGTCCTAAATCTTGTTCCAACACTTCAAATGTGTTGAAACAGTAGTAATGGAAGAGTTTGAGTCCAATTACGAGGTCCGGTTGCGAAAAAGTCACATGTTTTAGGCTTCGTAATGTAAGACACAAACTAAGTCCAATTTGAGACGTTGACACACGGATGGAGGTAACTTGTTTCGACTGTCCTGAATCTTGTTCCAACACTTCAAATGTGTTGAAACAATAGTAATGGAAGGATTCGAGTCTAATTACGAGGTTCGGTTGTAAAAAAGTCACATGTTGTAGGCTTCGGAATGTAACACACAAATTGAATCCAATTTGGGACGTTGACGCACGGATGGAGCTAACTTGTTTCTGCTGTCCCGAATCTTGTTCCAACACTGCAAATGTTATGAAACAATAGTAATGAAAGAATTCGAGTCTAATTACGAGGTCAGGCTGCGAAAAAGTCACAAGTTATAGGCTTCGTAACGTAACACACAACTGAGTCACGTTGACGCACGGATGGAGCTAACTTGTTTCGACTGTCCCGAATCTTGTTCCAACACTTCAAATGTGTTGAAACAATAGTAATGTAAGAGTTTGAGTCCAATTACGAGGTCCGGTTGCGAAAAAGTAACAACTTATAGGCTTCGGAATGTAAGACACAAACCGAGTCTAATTTGAGACATTGACGCACGGATGGAGCTTACTTGTTTCGACCGACACGAATCTTGTTCCAACACTTCAAATGTGTTGAAACAATAGTAATGGAAGAGTTTGAGTCCAATTACAAGGTCCGGTTGCGAAAAAGTCACAAGTTATAGGCTTTGGAATGTAACACAAACTGAGTCCAATTTGAGATGTTGACGCACGAATGGAGCTAACTTGTTTCCACTGTCACAAAACTTGTTCCAACACTTCAAATGTGTTGAAACAATAGTAATGGAAGAGTTCGAGTCCAATTACGAGGTCCGGCTGCGAAAAAGTCATAAGTTATAGGCTTCGGAACGTAACACACAAACTGAGTGACGTTGACGCACGGATGGAGCTAACTTGTTTCGACTGTCCCGAATCTTGTTCCAACACTTCAAATGTGTTGAAACAATAGTAATGTAAGAGTTTGAGTCCAATTACGAGGTCCGGTTGCGAAAAAGTAACAACTTATAGGCTTCGGAATGTAAGACACAAACCGAGTCTAATTTGAGACATTGACGCACGGATGGAGCTTACTTGTTCGACCGTCACGAATCTTGTTCCAACACTTCAAATGTGTTGAAACAATAGTAATGGAAGAGTTTGAGTCCAATTACAAGGTCCGGTTGCGAAAAAGTCACAAGTTATAGGCTTTGGAATGTAACACAAACTGAGTCCAATTTGAGATGTTGACGCACGAATGGAGCTAACTTGTTTCGACTGTCACAAAACTTGTTCCAACACTTCAAATGTGTTGATACAATAGTAATGGAAGAGTTCGAGTCCAATTACGAGGTCCGGCTGCGAAAAAGTCACAAGTTATAGGCTTCGGAATGTAACACACAAACAGAGTCCAATTAAAGACATTGACGCACGATGGAGCTAACCTGTTTCGACTGTCCTGAATCTTGTTCCAACACTTCAAATGTGTTGAAACAATAGTAATGGAAGAGTTTGAGTCCAATTATGAGGTTCGGTTGCGAAAAAGTCACAAGTTATAGGCTTCGGAATGTAACACACAAACTGAGTCCAATTAAAGACATTGACGCACGGATGGAGCTAACTTGTCTCGACTGTCCCAAAACTTGTTCCAACACTTCAAATGTGTTGAAACAATTGTAATGGAAGGATTCGAGTCTAATTACGAGGTTCGGGTGTAAAAAAAGTCACAAGTTATAGGCTACGGAATGTAACACACAAACTGAGTCCAATTAAAGACATTGACGCACGATGGAGCTAACTTGTTTCGACTGTCCTGAATCTTGTTCCAACACTTCAAATGTGTTGAAACAATAGTAATGGAAGAGTTTGAGTCCAATTACGAGGTCCGGTTGCGAAAAAGTCACAAGTTATAGGCTTCGGAATGTAAAACACAAACTGAGTCCAATTAAAGACATTGACGCACGGATGGAGCTAACTTGTCTCGACAGTCCCGAAACTTGGTCCAACACTTCAAATGTGTTGAAACAATAGTAATGGAAGGATTCGAGTCTAATTACGAGGTTCGGTTGTGAAAAAGTCACAAGTTATAGGCTTCGGAATGTAACACACAAATTGAATCCAATTTGAGACGTTGACGCACGGATGGAGCTAACTTGTTTCTACTGTCCCGAATCTTTTTCCAGCACTTCAAATGTTATGAAACAATAGTAATGAAAGAATTCGAGTTTAATTACGAGGTCCGGTTGCCAAAAAGTCACAAGTTATAGGCTTCGTAACGTAACACACAAATTGAGTCACGTTGACGCACGGATGGAGCTAACTTGTTTCGACTGTCCCGAATCTTGTTCCCACACTTAAAATGTGTTCAAACAATAGTAATGGAAGAATTCGAGACTAATTACGAGGTCCGGTTGCGAAAAAGTCACAAGTTATAGGCTTCGGAATGTAACACACAAACTGAGTCCAATTTAGACGTTGACGCACGGATGGAGCTAACTTATTTCTACTGTCCAAAATCTTGTTCCAACACTTAAAATCTGTTGAAACATAGTAATGGAAGAGTTTGAGTCCAGTTACGAGGTCCGGTTTCGAAAAGTCACAAGTTATAGGCTTCAGAATGTAAGACACAAACTGAGTCCAATTTGAGACGTTGACGCACGGATGGAGCTAACTTGTTTCGACTATCACGAATCTTGTTCCAACACTTCAAATGTGTTGAAACAATAGTAATGGAAGAGTTTGAGTCCAATTACGAGGTCCGGTTGCAAAAAAGTCACAAGTTATAGGCTTCGGAATGTAACACACAAACTGAGTCGAATTTGAGACGTTGACGCACAGATGGAGCTAACTTGTTTCGACTGTCACGAATCTTGTTCCAACACTTCAAATGTGTTGAAACAATAGTAATGGAAGAGTTTGAGTCCAATTACGAGGTCCGGTTGCAAAAAAGTCAGAAGTTATAGGCTTCGGAATGTAACACACAAACTGAATCCAATTAAAGACATTGACGCACGGATGGAGCTAACTTGTCTCGACAGTCCCAAAACTTGGTCCAACACTTCAAATGTGTTGAAACAATAGTAATGGAAGGATTCGAGTCTAATTACGAGGTTCGGTTGTGAAAAAGTCACAAGTTATAGGCTTCGGAATGTAACACACAAATTGAATCCAATTTGAGACGTTGACGCACGGATGGAGCTAACTTGTTTCTACTATCCTGAATCTTGTTCCAACACTTCAAATGTTATGAAACAATAGTAATGAAAGAATTTGAGTCTAATTACGTGGTCCGGTTGCCAAAAAGTCACAAGTTATAGGCTTCGGAACGTAACACACAAATTGAGTCACGTTGACGCACGGATGGAGCTAACTTGTTTCGACTGTCCCGAATCTTGTTCCCACACTTCAAATGTGTTCAAACAATAGTAATGGAAGAATTCGAGACTAATTACGAGGTCCGGTTGCGAAAAAGTCACAAGTTATAGGCTTCGGAATGTAACACACAAACTGAGTCCAATTTAGACGTTGACGGACGGATGGAGCTAACTTGTTTCAACTGTCCGAAATCTTGTTCCAACACTTAAAATCTGTTGAAACGTAGTAATGGAAGAGTTTGAGTCCAGTTACGAGGTCCGGTTTCGAAAAGTCACAAGTTATAGGCTTCGGAATGTAACACACAAATTGAATCCAATTTGAGATGTTGACGCACGGATGGAGCTAACTTGTTTCGACTGTCACGAATCTTCTTCCAACACTTCAAATGTGTTGAAACAATAGTAATGGAAGAGTTTGAGTAAAATTACGAGGTCCGGTTGCGAAAAAGTCAAAAGTTATAGGCTTCGGAATGTAACACACAAACTGAGTCGAATTTGAGACGTTGACGCACAGATGGAGCTAACTTGTTTCGACTGTCCGGATTCTTGTTCCAACACTTCAAATGTGTTGAAACAATAGTAATGGAAGAGTTTGAGTAAAATTACGAGGTCCGATTGCGATAAATTCACAAGTTATAGGCTTCGGAATGTAACACACAAACTGAGTCCAATTTGAGACGTTGACGCACAGATAGAGCTAACTTGTTTCAACTATCACGAATCATGTTCCAACACTTCAAATCTGTTGAAACAATAGTAATGTAAGAGTTTGAGTCCAATTACGAGGTCCGATTGCGAAAAAGTAACAACTTATAGGCTTCGGAATGTAAGACACAAACCGAGTCCAATTTGAGACATTGACGCACGGATGGAGCTTACTTGTTTCGACCGTCACGAATCTTGTTCCAACATTTCAAACGTGTTGAAACAATAGTAATGGAAGAGTTTGGGTCCAATTACACGGTCCGGTTGTGAAAAAGTCACAAGTTATAGGCTTCGGAATGTAACACACAAACTGAGTCCAATTTGAGATGTTGACGCACGAATGGAGCTAACTTGTTTCAACTATAACAAAACTTGTTCCAACACTTCAAATGTGTTGAAACAATAGTAATTGAAGAATTTGAGTCCAATTACGAGGTCCGGTTGCGAAAAAGTCACAAGTTATAGGCTTCGGAATGTAACACACAAACAGAGTCCAATTAAAGACATTGACGCATGATGGAGCTAACTTGTTTCGACTGTCCAGAATCTTGTTCCAACACTTCAAATGTGTTGAAATAATAGTAATTGAAGAGTTTGAGTCCAATTACAAGGTTCGGTTGCGAAAAAGTCACAAGTTATAGGCTTCGGAATGTAACACACAAACTGAGTCGAATTTGAGACGTTGACGCACAGATGGAGCTAACTTGTTTCAACTGTCACGAATCTTGTTCCAACACTTCAAATGTGTTGAAACAATAGTAATGGAAGAGTTTGAGTCCAATTACGAGGTCCGGTTGCAAAAAAGTCACAAGTTATAGGCTTCGGAATGTAACACACAAACTGAGTCGAATTTGAGACGTTGACGCACAGATGGAGCTAACTTGTTTCGACTGTCACGAGTCTTGTTCCAACACTTCAAATGTGTTGAAACAATAGTAATGGAAGAGTTTGAGTCCAATTACGAGGTCCGGTTGCAAAAAAGTGACAAGTTATAGGCTTCGGAATGTAACACACAAACTGAGTCGAATTTGAGACGTTGACGCACAGATGGAGCTAACTTGTTTCGACTGTCACGAATCTTGTTCCAACACTTCATTTGTGTTGAAACAATAGTAATGGAAGATTTTGAGTCCAATTACGAGGTCCGGTTGCAAAAAAGTCAGAAGTTATAGGCTTCGGAATGTAACACACAAACTGAATCCAATTAAAGACATTGACGCACGGATGGAGCTAACTTGTCTCGACAGTCCCGAAACTTGGTCCAACACTTCAAATGTGTTGAAACAATAGTAATGGCAGGATTCGAGTCTAATTATGAGGTTCGGTTGTGAAAAAGTCACAAGTTATAGGCTTCGGAATGTAACACACAAATTGAATCCAATTTGAGACGTTGACGCACGGATGGAGCTAACTTGTTTCTACAATCCCAAATCTTGTTCCAACACTTCAAATGTTATGAAACAATAGTAATGAAAGAATTTGAGTCTAATTACGTGGTCCGGTTGCCAAAAAGTCACAAGTTATAGGCTTCGGAACGTAACACACAAATTGAGTCACGTTGACGCACGGATGGAGCTAACTTGTTTCGACTGTCCCGAATCTTGTTCCCACACTTCAAATGTGTTCAAAGAATAGTAATGGAAGAATTCGAGACTAATTACGAGGTCCGGTTGCGAAAAAGTCACAAGTTATAGGCTTCGGAATGTAACACACAAACTGAGTCCAATTTAGACGTTGACGGACGGATGGAGCTAACTTGTTTCGACTGTCCGAAATCTTGTTCCAACACTTAAAATCTGTTGAAACGTAGTAATGGAAGAGTTTGAGTCCAGTTACGAGGTCCGGTTTCGAAAAGTCACAAGTTATAGGCTTCGGAATGTAAGACACAAACTGAGTCCAATTTGAGATGTTGACGCACGGATGGAGCTAACTTGTTTCGACTGTCACGAATCTTCTTCCAACACTTCAAATGTGTTGAAACAATAGTAATGGAAGAGTTTGAGTAAAATTACGAGGTCCGGTTGCGAAAAAGTCAAAAGTTATAGGCTTCGGAATGTAACACACAAACTGAGTCGAATTTGAGACGTTGACGCACAGATGGAGCTAACTTGTTTCTACTATCCGGATTCTTGTTCCAACACTTCAAATGTGTTGAAACAATAGTAATGGAAGAGTTTGAGTAAAATTACGAGGTCCGATTGCGATAAATTCACAAGTTATAGGCTTCGGAATGTAACACACAAACTGAGTCCAATTTGAGACGTTGACGCACAGATAGAGCTAACTTGTTTCAACTATCACGAATCATGTTCCAACACTTCAAATCTGTTGAAACAATAGTAATGTAAGAGTTTGAGTCCAATTACGAGGTCCGATTGCAAAAAAGTAACAACTTATAGGCTTCGGAATTTAAGACACAAACCGAGTCCAATTTGAGACATTGACGCACGGATGGAGCTTACTTGTTTCGACCGTCACGAATCTTGTTCCAACACTTCAAACGTGTTGAAACAATAGTAATGGAAGAGTTTGGGTCCAATTACACGGTCCGGTTGTGAAAAAGTCACAAGTTATAGGCTTCGGAATGTAACACACAAACTGAGTCCAATTTGAGATGTTGACGCACGAATGGAGCTAACTTGTTTCAACTGTAACAAAACTTGTTCCAACACTTCAAATGTGTTGAAACAATAGTAATTGAAGAATTTGAGTCCAATTACGAGGTCCGGTTGCGAAAAAGTCACAAGTTATAGGCTTCGGAATGTAACACACAAACAGAGTCCAATTAAAGACATTGACGCATGATGGAGCTAACTTGTTTCGACTGTCCAGAATCTTGTTCCAACACTTCAAATGTGTTGAAATAATAGTAATTGAAGAGTTTGAGTCCAATTACAAGGTTCGGTTGCGAAAAAGTCACAAGTTATAGGCTTCGGAATGTAACACACAAACTGAGTCCAATTAAAGACATTGACGCACGAATGGAGCTAACTTGTCTCGACTGTCCCGAAACTTGTTCAAACACTTCAAATGTGTTGAAACAATAGTAATGGAAGGATTCGAGTCTAATTACGAGGTCCGATTGCGAAAAAGTCATAAGTTATAGGCTTCGGAACGTAACACACAAACTGAGTCACGTTGACGCACGGATGGAGCTAACTTGTTTCGACTGTCCCGAATCTTGTTCCAACAATTCAAATGTGTTCAAACAATAGTAATGGAAGAATTCGAGTCTAATTACGAGGTCCGGTTGCGAAAAAGTCAAAAGTTATAGCCTTCGAAATGTAACACACAAACTGAGTCCAATTTGAGACGTTGACGCACGGATGGAGCTAACTTGTTTCGACTGTCCGGATTCTTGTTCCAACACTTCAAATGTGTTGAAACAATAGTAATGGAAGAGTTTGAGTAAAATTACGAGGTCCGCTTGCGATAAAGTCACAAGTTATAGGCTTCGGAATGTAACGCACAAACTGAGTCCAATTAAAGTCACGAATCTAATTCCAACACTTCAAATGTGTTGAAACAATAGTAATGGAAGAGTTTGAGTCCAATTACGAGGTCCGGTTTCAAAAAAGTCACAAGTTATAGGCTTCGGAATATAAAACACAAACTAAGTCCAATTAAAGACATTGACGCACGGATGGAGCTAACTTGTCTCGACAGTCCCGAAACTTAGTCCAACACTTCAAATGTGTTGAAACAATAGTAATGGAAGGAGTCGAGTCTAATTACGAGGTTCGGTTGTAAAAAAGTCACAAGTTATAGGCTTCGGAATGTAACACACAAATTGAATCCAATTTGAGACGTTGACGCACGGATGGAGCTAACTTGTTTCTACTGTCCCGAATCTTGTTCCAACACTTCAAATGTTATGAAACAATAGTAATGAAAGAATTCGAGTCTAATTATGAGGTCCTTTTGCGAAAAAGTCACAAGTTATAGGCTTCGGAACGTAACACACAAACTGAGTCACGTTGACGCACGGATGGAGCTAACTTGTTTCGACTATCCCGAATCTTGTTCCAACACTTCAAATGTGTTCAAACAATAGTAATGGAAGAATTCGAGTCTAATTACGAGGTCCGGTTGCGAGAAAGTCACAAGTTATAGGCTTCGGAATGTAACACACAAACTGAGTCCAATTTTAGACGTTGACGCACGGATGGTGCTAACTTGTTTCGACTGTCCCAAATCTTGTTCCAACACTTAAAATCTGTTGAAACATAGTAATGGAAGAGTTTGAGTCCAATTACGAGGTCTAGTTTCGGAAAGTCACAAGTTATAGGCTTCGGAATGTAAGACACAAACTGAGTCCAATTTGAGACGTTGACGCACGGATGGAGCTAACTTATTTCGATTGTCACGAATCTTGTTCGAACACTTCAAATGTGTTGAAACTATAGTAATGGAAGAGTTTGAGTCCAATTACGAGGTATGGTTTCGAAAAAGTCACAAGTTATAGGCTTCGGAAGGTATGACACAAACTGAGTCCAATTTGAGACGTTGACGCACGGATGGAGCTAACTTGTTTCGACTGTCCGAATTCTTGTTCCAACACTTCAAATGTGTTGAAACAATAGTAATGTAAGAGTTTGACTCCAATTACGAGGTCCGGTTGCGAAAATGTCAAAAGTTATAGGCTTCGGAATGTAACACACAAACTGAGTCCAATTTGAGACGTTGACGCACGGATGGAGCTAACTTGTTTCGACTGTCCGGATTCTTGTTCCAACACTAAAAATCTGTTGAAACAATAGTAATGGAAGAGTTTGAGTCCAATTACGAGGTCTGGTTACGATAAAGTCACAAGTTATAGGCTTTGGAATGTATAACACAAACTGAGTCCAATTTGAGACGTTGACGCACGGATGGAGCTAACTTATTTCGACTGTCATGAATCTTGTTCGAACACTTCAAATGTGTTGAAACTATAGTAATGGAAGAGTTTGAGTCCAATTACGAGGTATGGTTTCGAAAAAGTCACAAGTTATAGGCTTCGGAAGGTATGACACAAACTGAGTCTAATTTGAGACGTTGACGCACGGATGGAGCTAACTTGTTTCGACTGTCCGAATTCTTGTTCCAACACTTCAAATGTGTTGAAACAATAGTAATGGAAGAGTTTGAGTAAAATTACGAGGTCCGCTTGCGATAAAGTCACAAGTTATAGGCTTCGGAATGTAACACACAAACTGAGTCCAATTAAAGACATTGACGCACGGATGGAGCTAACTTGTCTCGACAGTCCCAAAACTTAGTCCAACACTTCAAATGTGTTGAAACAATAGTAATGGAAGGAGTCGAGTCTAATTACGAGGTTCGGTTGTAAAAAAGTCACAAGTTATAGGCTTCCGAATGTAACACACAAATTGAATCCAATTTGAGACGTTGACGCACGGATGGAGCTAACTTGTTTCTACTGTCCCGACTCTTGTTCCAACACTTCAAATGTTATGAAACAATTGTAATGAAAGAATTCGAGTCTAATTACGAGGTCCGGTTGTGAAAAAGTCACAAGTTATAGGCTTCGGAACGTAACACACAAACTGAGTCACGTTGACGCACGGATGGAGCTAACTTGTTTAGACTGTCCCGAATCTTGTTCCAACACTTCAAATGTGTTCAAACAATAGTAATGGAACAATTCGAGTCTAATTACTAGGTCTGGTTGTGAAAAAGTAACAAGTTATAGGCTTCGGCATGTAACACACAAACTGAGTCCAATTTTAGACGTTGACGCACGGATGGTGCTAACTTGTTTCGACTGTCCCAAATCTTGTTCCAACACATGAAATGTGTTGAAACAATAGTAATGGAAGAGTTTGAGTCCAATTACGAGATCCGATTGCGAAAATATCACAAGTTATAAGCTTCGGAATGTAACATACAAACTGAGTCCAATTTGAGATGTTGACGCACGGATGGAGCTAACATGTTTCGACTGTCACGAATCTTGTTCCAATACTTCAAATGTGTTGAAACAATAGTAATGGAAACGTTTCTGTCCAATCACGAGGTTCGGTTGCGAAAAAGTCAAAAGTTATAGGCTTCGGAATGTAACACACAAACTGAGTCCAATTTGAGACGTTCACGCACAGATGGAGCTAACTTGTTTCGACTGTCCGGATTCTTGTTCCAACACTTAAAATCTGTTGACACAATAGTAATGGAAGAGTTTGAGTCCAATTACGAGGTCTGGTTTGGAAAAAGTCACAAGTTATAGGCTTCGGAATGTAACACACAAACTGAGTCCAATTAAAGACATTGACGCACAGATGGAGCTAAATTGTTTCGACTGTCACGAATCTTGTTCCAATACTTCAAATGTGTTCAAACAATAGTAATGGAAGAATTCGAGTCTAATTATGAGGTCCGGTTGTAAAAAAGTCACAAGTTATAGGCTTCGGAATGTAACACACAAACTAAGTCCAATTTTAGACGTTGACGCACGGATGGTGCTAACTTGTTTCGACTGTCCCAAATCTTGTTCCAACACTTAAAATCTGTTGAAACATAGTAATGGAAGAGTTTGAGTCCAATTACGAGGTCCGGTTGGGAAAAAGTAACAACTTATAGGCTTCGGAATGTAAGACACAAACCGAGTCTAATTTGAGACATTGACGCACGGATGGAGCTTACTTGTTTCGACCGTCACGAATCTTGTTCCAACACTTCAAATGTGTTCAAACAATAGTAATGGAAGAGTTTGAGTCCAATTACAAGGTCCGATTGCGAAAAAGTCACAAGTTATAGGCTTTGGAATGTAACACAAACTGAGTCCAATTTGAGATGTTGACGCACGAGTGGAGCTAACTTGTTTCGACTGTCACAAAACTTGTTCCAACACTTCAAATGTGTTGAAACAATAGTAATGGAAGAGTTCGAGTCCAATTACGAGGTCCGGCTGCGAGAAAGTCACAAGTTATAGGCTTCGGAATGTAACACACAAACAGAGTCCAATTAAAGACATTGACGCACGATGGAGCTAACTTGTTTCGACTGTCCTGAATCTTGTTCCAACACTTCAAATGTGTTGAAACAATAGTAATGGAAGAGTTTGAGTCCAATTACGAGGTTCGGTTGCGAAAAAGTCACAAGTTATAGGCTTCGGAATGTAACACACAAACTGAGTCCAATTAAAGACATTGTCGCACGAATGGAGCTAACTTGTCTCGACTGTCCCAAAACTTGTTCCAACACTTCAAATGTGTTGAAACAATTGTAATGGAAGGATTCGAGTCTAATTACGAGGTTCGGTTGTAAAAAAAGTCACAAGTTATAGGCTACGGAATGTAACACAAATTGAATCCAATTTGAGACGTTGACGCACGGATGGAGCTAACTTGTTTCTACTGTCCCGAATCTTGTTCCAACACTTCAAATGTTATGAAACAATAGTAATGAAAGAATTCGAGTCTAATTATGAGGTCCTTTTGCGAAAAAGTCACAAGTTATAGACTTCGGAACGTAACACACAAACTGAGTCACGTTGACGCACGGATGGAGCTAACTTGTTTCGACTATCCCGAATCTTGTTCCAACACTTCAAATGTGTTCAAACAATAGTAATGGAAGAATTCGAGTCTAATTACGAGGTCCGGTTGCGAGAAAGTCACAAGTTATAGGCTTCGGAATGTAACACACAAACTGAGTCCAATTTTAGACGTTGACGCACGGATGGTGCTAACTTGTTTCGACTGTCCCAAATCTTGTTCCAACACTTAAAATCTGTTGAAACATAGTAATGGAAGAGTTTGAGTCCAATTACGAGGTCCAGTTTCGGAAAGTCACAAGTTATAGGCTTCGGAATGTAAGACACAAACTGAGTCCAATTTGAGACGTTGACGCACGGATGGAGCTAACTTATTTCGACTGTCACGAATCTTGTTCGAACACTTCAAATGTGTTGAAACTATAGTAATGGAAGAGTTTGAGTCCAATTACGAGGTCTGGTTACGATAAAGTCACAAGTTATAGGCTTTGGAATGTATAACACAAACTGAGTCCAATTTGAGACGTTGACGCACGGATGGAGCTAACTTGTTTTGACTGTCACGAATCTTGTTCCAACACTTCAAATGTGTTGAAACAATAGTAATGGAAGAGTTTGTGTCCAATTACGAGGTCTGGTTGCGAAAAAGTCACAAGTTATAGGCTTCGGAATGTATAACACAAACTGAGTCCAATTTGAGACGTTCACGCATGGATGGAGCTAACTTGTTTTGACTGTCACGAATCTTGTTCCAACACTTCAAATGTGTTGAAACAATAGTAATGGAAGAGTTTGAGTCCAATTACGAGGTCCGGTTGTGAAAAAGTCACAAGTTATAGGCTTCGGAATGTAACACACAAACTGAGTCCAATTAAAGACATTGACGCACGGATGGAGCTAACTTGTCTCGACAGTCCCGAAACTTGGTCCAACACTTCAAATGTGTTGAAACAATAGTAATGGAAGGATTCGAGTCTAATTACGAGGTTCGGTTGTAAAAAAGTCACAAGTTATAGACTTCGGAATGTAACACACAAATTGAATCCAATTTGAGACGTTGACGCACGGATGGAGCTAACTTGTTTCTACTGTCCCGAATCTTGTTCCAACACTTCAAATGTTATGAAACAATAGTAATGAAAGAATTCGAGTCTAATTACGAGGTCCGGTTATGAAAAAGTCACAAGTTATAGGCTTCGGAACGTAACACACAAACTGAGTCACGTTGACGCACGGATGGAGCTAACTTGTTTAGACTGTCCAGAATCTTGTTCCAACACTTCAAATGTGTTCAAACAATAGTAATGGAAGAATTCGAGTCTAATTACGAGGTCCGGTTGTGAAAAAGTAACAAGTTATAGGCTTCGGAATGTAACACACAAACTGAGTCCAATTTTAGACGTTGACGCACGGATGGTGCTAACTTGTTTCGACTGTCCCAAATCTTGTTCCAACACATGAAATGTGTTGAAACAATAGTAATGGAAGAGTTTGAGTCCAATTACGAGATCCGGTTGCGAAAATGTCACAAGTTATAAGCTTCGGAATGTAACATACAAACTGAGTCCAATTTGAGATGTTGACGCACGGATGGAGCTAACATGTTTCGACTGTCACGAATCTTGTTCCAATAGTTCAAATGTGTTCAAACAATAGTAATGGAAGAATTCGAGTCTAATTACGAGGTCCGGTTGTGAAAAAGTCACAAGTTATAGGCTTCGGAATGTAACACACAAACTGAGTCCAATTTTAGACGTTGACGCACGGATGGTGCTAACTTGTTTCGACTGACCCAAATCTTGTTCCAACACTTAAAATCTGTTGAAACATAGTAATGGAAGAGTTTGAGTCCAATTACGAGGTCCGGTTTCGAAAAGTCACAAGTAATAGGCTTCGGAATGTAAGACACAAACTGAGTCCAATTTGAGACGTTGACGCACGGATGGAGCTAACTTATTTCAACTGTCACGAATCTTGTTCCAACACTTCAAATGTGTTGAAACTATAGTAATGTAAGAGTTTGAGTCCAATTACGAGGTCTGGTTTCGAAAAAGTCACAAGTTATAGGCTTCGGAAGGTATGACACAAACTAAGTCCAATTTGAGACGTTGACGCACGGATGGAGCTAACTTGTTTCGACTGTCCGAATTCTTGTTCCAACACTTCAAATGTGTTGAAACAATAGTAATGTAAGAGTTTGACTCCAATTACGAGGTCCGATTGCGAAAATGTCAAAAGTTATAGGCTTCGGAATGTAACACACAAACTGAGTCCAATTTGAGACGTTGACGCACGGATGGAGCTAACTTGTTTCGACTGTCCGGATTCTTGTTCCAACACTAAAAATCTGTTGAAACAATAGTAATGGAAGAGTTTGAGTCCAATTACGAGGTCTAGTTGCGAAAAAGTCACAAGTTATAGGCTTCGGAATGTATAACACAAACTGTGTCCAATTTGAGACGTTGACGCACGGATGGAGCTAACTTGTTTTGACTGTCACGAATCTTGTTCCAACACTTCAAATGTGTTGAAACAATAGTAATGGAAGAGTTTGAGTCCAATTACGAGGTCCGGTTGCGAAAAAGTCACAAGTTATAGGCTTCGGAATGTAACACACAAACTGAGTCCAATTAAAGACATTGACGCACGGATGAAGCTAACTTGTCTCAACAGTCCCGAAACTTGGTCCAACACTTCAAATGTGTTGAAACAATAGTAATGGAAGGATTCGAGTCTAATTACGAGGTTCGGTTGTAAAAAAGTCACAAGTTATAGACTTCGGAATGTAACACACAAATTGAATCCAATTTGAGACGTTGACGCACGGATGGAGCTAACTTGTTTCTACTGTCCCGAATCTTGTTCCAACACTTCAAATGTTATCAAACAATAGTAATGAAAGAATTCGAGTCTAATTACGAGGTCCGGTTGTGAAAAAGTCACAAGTTATAGGCTTCGGAACGTAACACACAAACTGAGTCACGTTGACGCACGGATGGAGCTAACTTGTTTAGACAGTTCCGAATCTTGTTCCAACACTTCAAATGTGTTCAAACAATAGTAATGGAAGAATTCGAGTCTAATTACGAGGTCCGGTTGTGAAAAAGTAACAAGTTATAGGCTTTGGAATGTAACACACAAACTGAGTCCAATTTTAGACGTTGACGCACGGATGGTGCTAACTTGTTTCGACTGTCCCAAATCTTGTTCCAACACTTGAAATGTGTTGAAACAATAATAATGGAAGAGTTTGAGTCCAATTACGAGATCCGGTTGCGAAAATGTCACAAGTTATAAGCTTCGGAATGTAACATACAAACTGAGTCCAATTTGAGATGTTGACGCACGGATGGAGCTAACATGTTTCGACTGTCACGAATCTTGTTCCAATAGTTCAAATGTGTTGAAACAATAGTAATGGAACAGTTTCTGTCCAATTACGAGGTTCGGTTGCGAAAAAGTCAAAAGTTATAGGCTTCGGAATGTAACACACAAACTGAGTCCAATTTGAGACGTTGACGCACGGATGGAGCTAAATTGGTTCGACTGTCACGAATCTTGTTCCAACACTTCAAATGTGTTCAAACAATAGTAATGGAAGAATTCGAGTCTAATTACGAGGTCCGGTTGTGAAAAAGTCACAAGTTATAGGCTTCGGAATGTAACACACAAACTGAGTCCAATTTTAGACGTTGACGCACGGATGGTGCTAACTTGTTTCGACTGACCCAAATCTTGTTCCAACACTTAAAATCTGTTGAAACATAGTAATGGAAGAGTTTGAGTCCAATTACGAGGTCCGGTTTCGAAAAGTCACAAGTTATAGGCTTCGGAATGTAAGACACAAACTGAGTCCAATTTGAGACGTTGACGCACGGATGGAGCTAACTTATTTCGACTGTCACGAATCTTGTTCCAACACTTCTGATATTCGCTCAAAAGTGATTATTTTAAGCACTTATCCTGTTAGCGTTATCGCACTCTCCTACGTAAAACTGCTCTAATTATCCACTTTTCTACGTAAGAGTCTATGACATTGCGTAAAACACACTTTTCTGGACGAAATGGTATATTTGCATGCATTAAACACATTTTCGGAAGTCTAAATATTAAGCCGTTCTGATAAAGTCTCATTACGCGCTTCTTCTGTCGCAGGAAACCCCGATGGGACGATTTTCGAGACTTGTGGGCCCAAATCGATCATGAAAGCCCATTATCAAAGCTTAACAAGCCCACATGCTATAACTAGAAGATATGGGCCAAATATGGGCTGAATAAGAGGACCAAAAAGCCGGCCCAAAGAACGAAGAGAGTAGGAGAGCCAATGACCAAGAGACGGACCAAAGCGTTTAAAGCCACATGAGTCAGCAAAGAATGATGGTCGACTCTACTGGAGAAGCGTGAGGATGGTCACAGTGAAGACCAGGGTTCCAGACCCTCCGCCAGTGCTTTTTTTCCATTTTTTTGATACTTTTTCTCTCATCTCTCCTTATTCTCTCTCTCTCTTCATCTCTCGATCCTCGAATCTACTGACCTAACCCCAGAACTCCTGCCTATCAGCTCTATCTCATCTCCCTTAGCTTTCTGACCGTTGGATCTTCCATCGGACCGTTGGATCTTCAATCGGACCGTTGGATCTCTCTAGATCCGTCGATCTACCAATCTGGGTCCCAATCAAGTCACCATCCATCCGATCGCCTTCAGAATGCCTGTCACATCATCTTGTGAGACGATGGACATCATCAGTCCATGTGGGCCAGTAGCCGGGCCCATCAGCATCGACCCGCTGTCCGACCAGTTAGTGGACCCCGCGAATTTCAAAAATAATTTTAATTAAGAAGGGTTCGTTCGAACCCTAATCCCCCTCAAATCTTCTCCTTTCTCTCCCCCTATCAATCCCGCATTCACCCTTGGCCCCATTCTTTTTTTTTTTTCTTCTTTTCTCTTTCTCCTTTTCTTCATCTTCTTCTTCTTCTTCGCCGGAGTTGCCTGCAACTCCGGCTGTCTGGTAAGGCATCCGTCTCCTTCTCCTTCTTCTTCTTCTTCTTCTTCTTCTTCTTCTTCTTCTTCTTCTTCTTTTTCTTTTTCTTCTCATATTTTTTTTTTTTCGTTTTCGTTTTCGTTTTTTTTGTCATTACCGTTTTTTTCAACGCCGGAGTTGCAGACCTGCAACTCCGGCCGTCAGTGCTCCTCCACGATCTCCACCACCGCCTAACCCTTATTGCTGCCCTCTCCAGCGCCCTCTCCTCCACTGACCGGAGTTGCAGACCTGCAACTCCGGCAATCTTCATTCTCAACCACGGACTGGTTCTCCTCCGGCGATCTCACTCCCATCCGGCATCTCCTCCTCAACCACGGACTGGTTCTCTTCTCTACCGCCTAACCTCACTGTTGCTGCACAAAACGCAAGCAACTTCAAGTCCCTCCACCACGTTCCACAACTCCATCCCCTCTAAGCCGTCACCCACCCCATTGGCTATTCTCTTCTTTTTTATTTTTTTCTCCTTCTTCTTCTCTCCTTCTCCAAAGAGGCAGCATCATCCTCAACGGCGGAACACTCCACAACCAGCTGCTACACTCCACGTCACAGGCGTTGAAGCTCCTCCTTGCATAGCCTTGGGCACCGCCCTTGCTGGGCCTGCAACTCCCAAAACCACGGCCTGCTTCTTCCATTAGAATCACCCCTCTTCCAAGAACGCCTATTCCAGCCGCCCCCCCTTTTCATGGTATTCTCTCCAAAGCCGTTAACCCATGGAATCCACTAAACCACCATCTTCTTTCTCCCCACTTGCTGCCACAGTCTCCTCTCCAAAAATGCTAATCTCTTAACGGTTTCCTCCACAAAAAGATCATCAAAAAGAAAAAAAAAAAAGAGGGAAACAAGAGAGGAGGAAGAAGGATAGAAAGGAAGAAAGGAGGAAGAGGATCTTCACATGTTGCTGCTGCTACCATCGCCAGGCAGCCAACAATTTTGGTGGGCAACCACTAACTCCACCCTTCATCTTCACCATTGATCGGGCTATTCTCATGCACTTCATCTCCATTATGTCCCCAACAACCATGCATATATCCATCAAATGCAGACCATTCTTCTCCATCTCGAGGTGAGATCTAATGATAATCTTTTCTATCTAAGAAATCTTTTCTCTAATTTTATTTTCTCTTCCCTTAGTTTCTCTCTCTAGATTTCTCCCATTCTCTCTCTAGCTTAGTTTTAGGTTCTTTATAAATTTATTTATTTTTGTTTGATGTTTTGAGCATTGTAAGAATTTTTAATGTTAATGGATGAATTCTCTTTTCGGGTGTTATTTGATTTCCTTCATTATTGTTTTTAATAGTCTGTGATAATCTAAAAAAAAAAAAAAGGTTTTAAATCCCATTATCACCATTCTCATCCTGCCATTATTTCTAACATCATTCTGTTATTTCATGTTCTTTATTAAGCGTGCCCTAACCCCGAGTGCGGATCGACATCCGACACGAATCCCTATACAAATCTGTCAATTTTGCAGGATAATCGGATAAAAATTACAAATCTTGTTGATTCTAGGGTTTCCGTAACCAACGACGCGGAAAAACCCTATTTTCAACTTCAAATGTGTTGAAACTATAGTAATGTAAGAGTTTGAGTCCAATTACGAGGTCTGGTTTCGAAAAAGTCACAAGTTATAGGCTTCGGAAGGTATGACACAAACTAAGTCCAATTTGAGACGCTGACGCACGGATGGAGCTAACTTGTTTCGACTGTCCGAATTCTTGTTCCAACACTTCAAATGTGTTGAAACAATAGTAATGTAAGAGTTTGACTCCAATTACGAGGTCCGGTTGCGAAAATGTCAAAAGTTATAGGCTTCGGAATGTAACACACAAACTGAGTCCAATTTGAGACGTTGACGCACGGATGGAGCTAACTTGTTTCGACTGTCCGGATTCTTGTTCCAACACTAAAAATCTGTTGAAACAATAGTAATGGAAGAGTTTGAGTCCAATTACGAGGTCTAGTTGCGAAAAAGTCACAAGTTATAGGCTTCGAAATGTATAACACAAACTGAGTCCAATTTGAGACGTTGACGCACGGATGGAGCTAACTTGTTTTGACTGTCACGAATCTTGTTCCAACACTTCAAATGTGTTGAAACAATAGTAGTGGAAGAGTTTGAGTCCAATTACGAGGTCCGGTTGCGAAAAAGTCCAAGTTATAGGCTTCGGAATGTAACACACAAACTGAGTCCAATTAAAGACATTGACGCACGGATGAAGCTAACTTGTCTCAACAGTCCCGAAACTTGGTCCAACACTTCAAATGTGTAGAAACAATAGTAATGGATGGATTCGAGTCTAATTACGAGGTTCGGTTGTAAAAAAGTCACAAGTTATAGACTTCGGAATGTAACATACAAATTGAATCCAATTTGAGACGTTGACGCACGGATGGAGCTAACTTGTTTCTACTGTCCCGAATCTTGTTCCAACACTTCAAATGTTATGAAACAATAGTAATGAAAGAATTCGAGTCTAATTACGAGGTCCGGTTGTGAAAAAGTCACAAGTTATAGGCTTCGGAACGTAACACACAAACTGAGTCACGTTGACGCACGGATGGAGCTAACTTGTTTAGACTGTTCCGAATCTTGTTCCAACACTTCAAATGTGTTCAAACAATAGTAATGGAAGAATTCGAGTCTAATTACGAGGTCCGGTTGTGAAAAAGGAACAAGTTATAGGCTTCGAAATGTAACACACAAACTGAGTCCAATTTTAGACGTTGACGCACGGATGGTGCGGACTTGTTTCGACTGTCCCAAATCTTGTTCCAACACTTGAAATGTGTGAAACAATAGTAATGGAAGAGTTTGAGTCCAATTACAAGATCCGGTTGCGAAAATGTCACAAGTTATAAGCTTCGGAATGTAACATACAAACTGAGTCCAATTTGAGATGTTGACGCACGGATGGAGCTAACATGTTTCGACTGTCTCGAATCTTGTTCCAATACTTCAAATGTGTTGAAACAATAGTAATGGAACAGTTTCTGTCCAATTACGAGGTTCGGTTGCGAAAAAGTCAAAAGTTATAGGCTTCGGAATGTAACACACAAACTGAGTCCAATTTGAGACGTTGACGCACGGATGGAGCTAAATTGTTTCGACTGTCACGAATCTTGTTGCAACACTTCAAATGTGTTCAAACAATAGTAATGGAAAAATTCGAGTCTAATTACGAGGTCCGGTTGTGAAAAAGTCACAAGTTATAGGCTTCGGAATGTAACACACAAACTGAGTCCAATTTTAGACGTTGACGCACGGATGGTGCTAACTTGTTTCGACTGTCCGAAATCTTGTTCCAACACTTAAAATCTGTGGAAACATACTAATGGAAGAGTTTGAGTCCAATTACGAGGTCCGGTTTCGAAAAGTCACAAGTTATAGGCTTCGGAATGCAAGACACAAACTGAGTCCAATTTGAGACGTTGACGCACGGATGGAGCTAACTTTTTTCGACGGTCACGAATCTTGTTCCAACACTTCAAATGTGTTGAAACAATAGTAATGGAAGAGTTTGAGTAAAATTACGAGGTCCGGTTGCGAAAAAGTCAAAAGTTATAGGCTTCGGAATGTAACACACAAACTGAGTCCAATTTGAGACGTTGACGCACGGATAGAGCTAAGTTGTTTCAACTGTCACGAATCTTGTTCCAAGACTTCAAATGTGTTGAAACAATAGTAATGTAAGAGTTTGAGTCCAATTACGAGGTCCGATTGCGAAAAAGTAACAACTTATAGGCTTCGGAATGTAAGACACAAATCGAGTCCAATTTGAGACATTGAGGCACGGATGGAGCTTACTTGTTTCGACCGTCACGAATCTTGTTCCAACACTTCAAATGTGTTGAAACAATAGTAATGGAAGAGTTTGAGTCCAATTATAAGGTCCGGTTGCGAAAAAGTCACAAGTTATAGGCTTCGGAATGTAACACACAAACTGAGTCCAATTTGAGATGTTGACGCACGAATGGAGCTAACTTGTTTCGACTGTCACAAAACTTGTTCCAACACTTCAAATGTGTTGAAACAATAGTAATGGAAGAGTTTGAGTCCAATTACGAGGTCCGGTTGCGAAAAAGTCACAAGTTATAGGCTTCGGAATGTAACACACAAACCGAGTCCAATTAAAGACATTGACGCACGGATGGAGCTAACTTGTCTCGACTGTCCCGAAACTTGTTCCAACACTTCAAATGTGTTGAAACAATAGTAATGGAAGGATTCGAGTCTAATTACGAGGTTCGGTTGTAAAAAAGTCACAAGTTATAGGCTTCGGAATGTAACACACAAATTTAATCCAATTTGAGACGTTGACGCACGGATGGAGCTAACTTGTTTCTACTGTGCCGAATCTTGTTCCAACACTTCAAATGTTATGAAACAATAGTAATGAAAGAATTCGAGTCTAATTACGAGGTCCGGTTGTGAAAAAGTCACAAGTTATAGGCTTCGGAACGTAACACACAAACTGAGTCACGTTGACGCACGGATGGAGCTAACTTGTTTAGACTGTCCCGAATCTTGTTCCAACACTTCAAATGTGTTCAAACAATAGTAATGGAAGAATTCAAGTCTAATTACGAGGTCCGGTTTTGAAAAAGTCACAAGTTATAGGCTTCGGAATGTAACACACAAACTGAGTCCAATTTTAGACGTTGACGCACGGATGGTGCTAACTTGTTTCGACTGTCCCAAATCTAGTTCCAACACTTAAAATCTGTCAAAACATAGTAATGGAAGAGTTTGAGTCCAATTACGAGGTCCGGTTTCGAAAAGTCACAAGTTATAGGCTTCGGAATCTAAGACACAAACTGAGTCCAATTTGAGACGTTGACGCACGGATGGAACTACCTTTTTTCGACGGTCACGAATCTTGTTCCAACACTTCAAATGTGTTGAAACAATAGTAATGGAAGAGTTTGAGTAAAATTACGAGGTCTGGTTGCGAAAAAGTCAAAAGTTATAGGCTTCAGAATGTAACACACAAACTGAGTCCAATTTGATACGTTGACGCACGGATAGAGCTAACTTGCTTCAACTGTCACGAATCTTGTTCCAACACTTCAAATGTGTTGAAACAATAGTAATGTAACAGTTTGAGTTCAATTACGAGGTCCGGTTGCGAAAAAGTAACAACTTATAGGCTTCGGAATGTAAGACACAAACCGAGTCCAATTTGAGACCTTGACGCACGGATGGAGCTTACTTGTTTCGACTGTCCGGATTCTTGTTCCAACACTTCAAATGTGTTGAAACAATAGTAATGGAAGAGTTCGAGTCCAATTACAAGGTCCGGTTGCGAAAAAGTCACAAGTTATAGGCTTCGGAATGTAACACACAAACTGAGTCCAATTTGAGATGTGGACGCACGAATGGATCTAACTTGTTTCGACTATCACAAAACTTGTTCCAACACTTCAAATGTGTTGAAACAATAGTAATGGAAGAGTTCGAGTCCAATTACTAGGTCCGATTGCGTAAAAGTCAAAAGTTATACGCTTCGGAATGTAACACACAAACTGAGTCCAATTTGAGACGTTGACGCACGGATGGAGATAACATGTTTCGACTGTCCGGATACTTGTTCCAACACTTAAAATCTGTTGAAACAATAGTAATGGAAGAGTTCGAGTCCAATTACGAGGTCCGGTTGCGAAAAAGTCACAAGTTATAGGCTTCGGAATGTAACACACAAATTTAATCCAATTTGAGACGTTGACGCACGGATGGAGCTAACTTGTTTCTACTGTGCCGAATCTTGTTCCAACACTTCAAATGTTATGAAACAATAGTAATGAAAGAATTCGAGTCTAATTACGAGGTCCGGTTGGGAAAAAGTCACAAGTTATAGGCTTCGGAACATAACACACAAACTGAGTCACGTTGACGCACGGATGGAGCTAACTTGTTTCGACTGTCACGAATCTTGTTCCAACACTTCAAATGTATTGAAACAATAGTAATGTAAGAGTTTGAGTCCAATTATGAGGTCTGGTTGCGAAAAAGTCAAAAGTTATATGCTTCGGAATGTAACACACAACTGAGTGCAATTTGAGAAGTTGACGCACGGATGGAGCTAACTTGTTTCGACTGTCACGAATCTTGTTCCAACACTTCAAATGTGTTGAAACAATAGTAATGTAAGAGTTTGAGTCCAATTACGAGGTCCGGTTGCGAAAAAGTCAAAAGTTATAGGCTTCAGAATGTAACACACAAACTGAGTCCAATTTGAGACGTTGACGCACGGATGGAGCTAACTTGTTTCGACTGTCACGAATCTTGTTCCAACACTTCAAATGTTTTGAAACAATAGTAATGGAAGAGTTTGAGTAAAATTACGAGGTCCGGTTGCGATAAAGTCACAAGTTATAGGCTTCGGAATGTAACACACAAACTGAGTCCAATTAAAGACATTGACGCACGGATGGAGCTAACTTGTCTCGACAGTCCCGAAACTTGGTCCAACAATTCAAATGTGTTGAAACAATAGTAATGAAAGAATTCGAGTCTAATTACGAGGTCCGGTTTTGAAAAAGTCACAAGTTATAGGCTTCGGAACGTAACACACAAACTGAGTCACGTTGACGCACGGATGGAGCTAACTTGTTTAGACTGTCCCGAATCTTGTTCCAACACTTCAAATGTGTTCAAACAATAGTAATGGAAGAATTCGAGTCTAATTACGAGGTCCGGTTCTGAAAAAGTCACAAGTTATAGGCTTCAGAATGTAACACACAAACTGAGTCCAATTTTAGACGTTGACGCACGGATGGTGCTAACTTGTTTCGACTGTCCCAAATCAAGTTCCAACACTTAAAATCTGTCGAAACATAGTAATGGAAGAGTTTGAGTCCAATTACGAGGTCCGGTTTCGAAAAGTCACAAGTTATAGGCTTCGGAATGTAAGACACAAACTGAGTCCAATTTGAGACGTTGACGCACGGATGGAACTACCTTTTTTCGACGGTCAGGAATCTTGTTCCAACACTTCAAATGTGTTCAAACAATAGTAATGGAAGAGTTTCAGTAAAATTACGAGGTCCGGTTGCGAAAAAGTCAAAAGTTATAGGCTTCAGAATGTAACACACAAACTGAGTCCAATTTGATACGTTGACGTACGGATAGAGCTCACTTGCTTCAACTGTCACGAATCTTGTTCCAACACTTCAAATGTGTTGAAACAATAGTAATGTAACAGTTTGAGTCCAATTACGAGGTCCGGTTGCGAAAAAGTAACAACTTATAGGCTTCGGAATGTAAGACACAAACCGAGTCCAATTTGAGACATTGACGCACGGATGGAGCTTACTTGTTTCGACTGTCCGGATTCTTGTTCCAACACTTCAAATGTGTTGAAACAATAGTAATGGAAGAGTTTGAGTCCAATTACAAGGTCCGGTTACGAAAAAGTAACAAGTTATAGGCTTCGGAATGTAACACACAAACTGAGTCCAATTTGAGATGTTGACGCACGAATGGAGCTAACTTGTTTCGACTGTCACAAAACTTGTTCCAACACTTCAAATGTGTTGAAACAATAGTAATGGAAGAGTTCGAGTCCAATTACGAGGTCCGGTTGCGAAAAAGTCAAAAGTTATAGGCTTCGGAATGTAACACACAAACTGAGTCCAATTTGAGACGTTGACGCACGGATGGAGATAACATGTTTCGACTGTCCGGATTCTTTTCCAACACTTAAAATCTGTTGAAACAATAGTAATGGAAGAGTTCGAGTCCAATTACGAGGTCCGGTTGCGAAAAAGTCACAAGTTATAGGCTTCGGAATGTAACACACAAATTTAATCCAATTTGAGACGTTGACGCACGGATGGAGCTAACTTGTTTCTACTGTGCCGAATCTTGTTCCAACACCTCAAATGTTATGAAACAATAGTAATGAAAGAATTCGAGTCTAATTACGAGGTCCGGTTGGGCAAAAGTCACAAGTTATAGGCTTCGGAACATAACACACAAACTGAGTCACGTTGACGCACGGATGGAGCTAACTTGTTTCGACTGTCCCGAATCTTGTTCCAACACTTCAAATGTGTTCAAACAATAGTAAGGAAGAATTCGAGTCTAATTACGACGTCCGGTTGCGAAAAAATCACAACTTATAGGCTTTGGAATGTAACACACAAACTGAGTCCAATTTTAGACGTTGACGCACGGATGGAGCTAACTTGTTTCGACTGTCACGAATCTTGTTCCAACACTTCAAATGTATTGAAACAATAGTAATGTAAGAGTTTGAGTCCAATTATGAGGTCTGGTTGCGAAAAAGTCAAAAGTTATATGCTTCGGAATGTAACACACAACTGAGTGCAATTTGAGAAGTTGACGCACGGATGGAGCTAACTTGTTTCGACTGTCACGAATCTTGTTCCAACACTTCAAATGTGTTGAAACAATAGTAATGGAAGAGTTTGAGTCCAATTACGAGGTCCGGTTGCGAAAAAGTCAAAAGTTATAGGCTTCAGAATGTAACACACAAACTGAGTCCAATTTGAGACGTTGACGCACGGATGGAGCTAACTTGTTTCGACTGTCACGAATCTTGTTCCAACACTTCAAATGTTTTGAAACAATAGTAATGGAAGAGTTTGAGTAAAATTACGAGGTCCGGTTGCGATGAAGTCACAAGTTATAGGCTTCGGAATGTAACACACAAACTGAGTCCAATTAAAGACATTGACGCACGGATGGAGCTAACTTGTCTCGACAGTCCCGAAACTTGGTCCAACACTTCAAATGTGTTGAAACAATAGTAATGAAAGAATTCGAGTCTAATTACGAGGTCCGGTTTTGAAAAAGTCATAAGTTATAGGCTTCGGAACGTAACACACAAACTGAGTCACGTTGACGCACGGATGGAGCTAACTTGTTTAGACTGTCCCGAATCTTGTTCCAACACTTCAAATGTGTTCAAACAATAGTAATGGAAGAATTCGAGTCTAATTACGAGGTCCGGTTCTGAAAAAGCACAAGTTATAGGCTTCGGAATGTAACACACAAACTGAGTCCAATTTTAGACGTTGACGCACGGATGGTGCTAACTTGTTTCGACTGTCCCAAATCTAGTTCCAACACTTAAAATCTATTGAAACATAGTAATGGAAGAGTTTGAGTCCAATTACGAGGTCCGGTTTCGAAAAGTCACAAGTTATAGGCTTCGGAATGTAAGACACAAACTGAGTCCAATTTGAGACGTTGACGCACGGATGGAACTACCTTTTTTCGACGGTCACGAATCTTGTTCCAACACTTCAAATGTGTTGAAACAATAGTAATGGAAGAGTTTGAGTAAAATTACAAGGTCCGGTTGCGAAAAAGTCAAAAGTTATAGGCTTCAGAATGTAACACACAAACTGAGTCCAATTTGATACGTTGACGCACGGATAGAGCTAACTTGCTTCAACTGTCATGAATCTTGTTCCAACACTTCAAATGTGTTGAAACAATAGTAATGTAACAGTTTGAGTCCAATTACGAGATCCGGTTGCGAAAAAGTAACAACTTATAGGCTTCGGAATGTAAGACACAAACCGAGTCCAGTTTGAGACATTGACGCACGGATGGAGCTTACTTGTTTCGACTGTCCGGATTCTTGTTCCAACACTTCAAATGTGTTGAAACAATAGTAATGGAAGAGTTTGAGTCCAATTACAACGTCCGGTTGCGAAAAAGTCACAAGTTATAGGCTTCGGAATGTAACACACAAACTGAGTCCAATTTGAGATGTTGACGCACGAATGGAGCTAACTTGTTTCGACTGTCACAAAACTTGTTCCAACACTTCAAATGTGTTGAAACAATAGTAATGGAAGAGTTCGAGTCCAATTACGAGGTCCGGTTGCGAAAAAGTCAAAAGTTATAGGCTTCGGAATGTAACACACAAACTGAGTCCAATTTGAGACGTTGACGCACGGATGGAGCTAACATGTTTCGACTGTCCGGATTCTTGTTCCAACACTTAAAATCTGTTGAAACAACAGTAATGGAAGAGTTTGAGTCCAATTACGAGGTCTGGTTGCGAAAAAGTCACAAGTTGTAGGCTTCGGAATGTATAACACAAACTGAGTCCAATTTGAGACGTTGACGCATGGATGGAGCTAACTTGTTTTGACTGTCACGAATCTTGTTCCAACACTTCAAATGTGTTCAAACAATAGTAATGGAAGAGTTTGAGTCCAATTATGAGGTCCGGTTGCGAAAATGTTACAAGTTATAGGCTTCGGAATGTAAGACACAAACCGAGTCGAATTTGAGACGTTGACGCACGGTTGGAGCTTACCTGTTTCGACTGTCACGAATCTTGTTCCAACACTTCAAATGTGTTGAAACAATAGTAATGGAAGGATTCGAGTCTAATTACGAGGTCCGGTTCTAAAAAAGTAACAAGTTATAGGCTTCGGAATGTAACACACAAATTGAATCCAATTTGAAACGTTGACGCACGGATGGAGCTAACTTGTTTCGACTATCCGGATTCTTGTTCCAACTCTTAAAATCTGTTGAAACAATAGTAATGGAAGAGTTTGAGTCCAATTTCGAGGTCCAGTTGCGAAAAATTCACAAGTTATAGGCTTCGGAATGTAACACACAAAGAGAGTCTAATTAAAGACATTGACGCACGGATGGAGCTAACTTATTTTGACTGTCCCGAATCTTGTTCCAACACTTCAAATGTGTTGAAACAATAGTAATGGAAGAGTTTGAGTCCAATTACGAGGTCCGGTTGCGATAAAGTCACAAGTTATTGGCTTCGGAATGGAATACACAAACTGAGTCCAATTAAAGACATTGACGCACGGATGGAGCTAACTTGTCTCGACTGTCCCGAAACTTGGTCCAACACTTCAAATGTGTTGAAACAATAGTAATGGAAGGATTCGAGTCTAATTACGAGGTTCGGTTGTAAAAAAGTCACAAGTTATAGGCTTCGGAATGTAACACATAAATTGAATCCAATTTTAGACGTTGACGCACGGATGGAGCTAATTTGTTTCTACTGTGCCGAATCTTGTTCCAACACTTCAAATGTTATGAAACAATAGTAATGAAAGAATTCGAGTCTAATTACGAGGTCCGGTTGGGAAAAAGTCACAAGTTATAGGCTTCGGAACGTAACACACAAACTGAGTCACGTTGACTCACGGATGGAGCTAACTTGTTTCGACTGTCCCGAATCTTGTTCCAACACTTCAAATGTGTTCAAACAATAGTAATGGAAGAATTCGATTCTAATTACGACGTCCGGTTGCAAAAAAGTCACAACTTATAGGCTTTCGAATGTAACACACAAACTGAGTCCAATTTTAGACGTTGACGCACGGATGGAGCTAACTTGTTTCGACTGTCACGAATCTTGTTCCAACACTTCAAATGTGTTGAAACAATAGTAATGTAAGAGTTTGAGTACAATTATGAGGTCTGGTTGCGGAAAAGTCAAAAGTTATATGCTTCGGAATGTAACACACAACTGAGTGCAATTTGAGACGTTGACGCACGGATGGAGCTAACTTTTTTCGACTGTCACGAATCTTGTTCCAACACTTCAAATGTGTTGAAACAATAGTAATGGAAGAGTTTGAGTCCAATTACGAGGTCTGGTTGCGAAAAAGTCACAAGTTATAGGCTTCGGAATGTAACACACAAACTGAGTCCAATTAAAGACATTGACGCACGGATGGAGCTAACTTGTCTCGACAGTCCCGAAACTTGGTCCAACACTTCAAATGTGTTGAAACAATAGTAATGGAAGGATTCGAGTCTAATTACGAGGTTCGGTTGTAAAAAAGTCACAAGTTATAGACTTCGGAATGTAACACACAAATTGAATCTAATTTGAGACGTTGACGCACGGATGGAGCTAACTTGTTTCTACTGTCCCGAATCTTGTTCCAACACTTCAAATGTTATGAAACAATAGTAATGAAAGAATTCGAGTCTAATTACGAGGTCCGATTGTGAAAAAGTCACAAGTTATAGGCTTCGGAACGTAACACACAAACTGAGTCACGTTGACGCACGGATGGAGCTAACTTGTTTCTACTGTCCCGAATCTTGTTCCAACACTTCAAATGTGTTCAAACAATAGTAATGGAAGAATTCGAGTCTAATTACGACGTCCGGTTGCGAAAAAGTCACAACTTATAGGCTTTGGAATGTAACACACAAACTGAGTCCAATTTTAGACGTTGACGCACGGATGGAGCTAACTTGTTTCGACTGTCACGAATCTTGTTCCAACACTTCAAATGTGTTGAAACAATAGTAATATAAGAGTTTGAGTCCAATTATGAGGTCTGGTTGCGAAAAAGTCAAAAGTTATATGCTTCGGAATGTAACACACAACTGAGTGCAATTTGAGACATTGACGCACGGATGGAGCTAACTTGTTTCGACTGTCCGGATTCTTATTCCAACACTAAAAATCTGTTGAAACAATAGTAATGGAAGAGTTTGAGTCCAATTACGAGGTCTGGTTGCGAAAAAGTCACAAGTTATAGGCTTCGGAATGTATAACACAAACTGAGTCCAATTTGAGACGTTGACGCACGGATGGAGCTAACTTGTTTTGACTGTCACGAATCTTGTTCCATGTAATACCCCGAACTTTTGTTCTAGGGTATTATGGTAAATTCACCTAATAATGCAAACCCGAAACTTTTTCAGACTCTTATTATTGTTTTTATTGTTTAATATCATGTATGAGTATGTGTATTTAGTTTGGTTTCATTCTGACAACTTTGAAAAACCTACTATTTTTGAAACTTGCTCTTTAGGGCTAAATTCTTGCTAAAAATAATGAACCATAATTTGCAGGGGACTTTTTCTTTCCCCAGCTAACATTCCAAAACTTTTATAAAAAAATTATTTTGTAGGCCCGAGACACAAAAAATATTCTTATTTTATCTTTACCAACTTACCTGTAAAATTTGGAACCTTTCTTGAGACATAAAAACCTTAGCGGGAGATTTCGGGAGATTTTGACAAAAATAGTATTTTCGTAATTTTTAAACTTTCCTACCATTCTTATATCTTTTTAAATTAATATTTAATTATATTTTATTTATTTAATAGGCGTGTGGGACCCGCGAATCACTTTCGGGTCATTCCAATGTCATTTGACACTTTTCTAGGGTTTTGAACGTTTTTATGATTTGTGTGTGTGACATGTGTCAATACCTTATTGTATGGACTTTTAAATTATATAATATAGTTTGATTGAATTAATTTATAATTATTTGTGTTATGATTGTTGGGTGGGCCTGTATGGCCAATTTAGAGGCCTTTAGGGCTTAATAATATTCTTAAATAAAGCCTATTGATATATATGGGCCTTGGACCCATTTCTAACCCATTAGTAGTGTAAAATATAAGTTTTTGAGGGTTGGAAAAGTCATCTCTTTGATAGTTACGAATTTCAACAAAAATAGAAACCCTAATCCTTCCCTAAACCTATTTATTAAAAACCCTAAAGCTTTAGAAGCTTTCACAACCCAACTCCATTAAAGAATAGAGCAAGCTCCATTAAACCTTCATCCGGACACCGATCGCACTCGAGCAAGAAGGGAGAATTGACGGGGACTCCGATTTGAAGAACATACTCCGAGGAGAGGACGATCTGACGACTTTCAAATTTGAAGAAACTTTTGATTTTCATTAAAATACAAGAAACCTTGAGGTAAGTGCGCTTGATCCATCCTATACTTGTTTTTCTTCAAGATTTTGTTTCTCTTTCATTAGATAATGGTTGATACTCATTATAAATTAATTTTAATAATATTTACTTTATTCTTATTGGGTTGATCTTTGTTTTGGGCCATCATGATGGGTTTGGCCATGGTCTATTTTGTACCTATAACGGATGACTATGTTCTTATCATTTTTGTTGTACTTTTATGATTTAAATATTTTTATATTATTTTTTTTTAAATACCTCTTTAAATCTATTTTCCAAAACCGTTTAGTTTGTATTTTTATGATTTTTATTGATTAAGTTATGATTTTTCTAAGTTGTATGACTTTACCAAAAAAACCTAGAATTTCAGATTTTACACCGTCCGATTCACTTGGGATTTCGATCTATATTTTTAACCTAAATATTTTTTTAATTATTTTTCATGGATACCTCTATAAATCTAGTTTCTAGAACCTTTGAGTTTATATTTTTATGATTTGTATTGATTAAGTTATGATTTTTCAAACGTGCTGGACTTTTCTGTAAAACCCAGAATTTCAGATTTTACACGGTCTGATTCACTTAGGATTTCGATCTATATTTTTAACCTAAATATTTTTTTAATTATTTTTCACAGATACCTCTATCAACCTAGTTTCTAGAACCTTTGAGTTTATATTTTTCTGATTTGTATTGATTAAGTTATGATTTTTGAAACGTGCTGGACTTTTCTGTAAAACCCAGAATTTTAGATTTTACACGGTCTGATTCACTTAGGATTTCGATCTATATTTTTAACCTAAATATTTTTTTAATTATTTTTCACAGATACCTCTATCAACCTAGTTTCTAGAACCTTTGAGTTTGTATTTTTTCGATTTGTATTGATTAAGTTATGATTTTTTAAATGTGCTAGATTTTTCTATAAAACCCAGAATCCCAGATTCTGTCCGACCCACTTCATTAAGGGTTTCGACCTATATTTTTAATCTGAATGTTTTTCTATTTATTTTTTTTAAAGACCTCTATGAATCTAGTTTTTAAATTCATTAAGTTTGTATTTTTCTAATTTATATTTATTTAGTTATAATTTTTACAAGAAACTATATTTTCTGTGAACTACTTATTTCTTGGATTTTGGGCGATTAATGGCCTTGGGAACCCTTAGTGGTTCGCTCATGATTATTGATTATTAAGGTTTTAACCTTGTTGTTTGACTAAACCCTAGATGGTTTGACCTATACTTGTATGCATGGGGATCCCACCCATGTGTCTTGGATCTCTCATAGGGTTCGGCCAAGTGTCTTGGATCCCTCTTTAGGGTTCGACCTTGTGTCATGGATCCCTCATAGAGTTCGACCATGGCGTGTTGAATTCTCTTGCGACTTTCACTTATATTATTCATCGATGTTGATTGTGATATTTGGTCATGTCTTATTGACTATTATACCTAGATGGTTCGACCTATACTTGTATGCATGGGGATCCCACCCATGTGTCTTGGATCCCTCATAGGGTTCGGCCAAGTGTCTTGGATCCCTCTTTAGGGTTCGACCTTGTGTCATGGATCCCTCATAGGGTTCGGCCATGGTGTGTTGGATTATCTTGTGATTTCCACTTATATTATTCATCCGTGTTGATCGTGACCTTCGGTGATTGTTACATGTTATTCATGGTTAACCCTAATTCGTTCCCATATTATTACTCTTAATGATCATTGGTTCATTTGATATTTTTATTTAAATGTTAAATACATGTGTGCTTATGTCATGTAACCCTAGTACATCTTGTTGTCATACCATGATCATCACGTCATTTCATATAAGGGGTGCATAAGGGAACGGGGTTGAAGTATATTATATACGTTTATATTGGTTTTATCAATTAATCAGGGTTCGGTACCCTAGGGTGAAAGGCCCCAGACGTTATTATATCCTGCAGATGGGTCGATGAGACCGCTCCCAGTGCGGGAAGGAGATGGAGACCCTATGTGGTTATGGGTACTAGTTGCATTGGCATCCCTTACTCATCTGCATTCATCCTCATATTCATGCCATCTTTATTATACGATTGAGATGCATACCTTGATTAAAAAACTTGTATAGTATGATATCATACCATGCACACTGTTGTATTACTGGGCCTCGGCTCACGGTGCTACACCGATACCATTTTCAGATTTTGAGGAGCCGGGTACGTGAGATGATTTTGAGACGAAAGACTCCGGTGCATTCGAGGAGATCGGCGAGGATTTGGGAGTCGATCCCACACTTTAGAAAGTTGTATTTGATTATTTTATAACATTATTTATTTATTTTCACGGGCATGTAAGCCTTTGATTGAGAGCATGTTCTCACTTCCATCTCTTCACATTTAGTTGATTGATTGAATTATTTGAATTATAAATTATTTAAATTATTTGTTTCCTACATCTACTCTTCTTTTTTTTCTTAGTGGGTTTTCGAATGAACCTTAGTAGTCTAATTGACCTAATTGGACCACTAGGGGACATTCATGGATCACCTCTGGGTTTGGGTACGGGTCGATCCACAGATTTTTGGGTCGTATCTGGGTATCCGGATTCGGGGCGTGACATTCCAACACTTCAAATGTGTTGAAACAATAGTAATGGAAGAGTTTGAGTCCTATTACGAGGTCCGGTTGCGAAAAAGTCACAAGTTATAGGCTTCGGAATGTAACACCCAAACTGAGTCCAATTAAAGACATTGACGCACGGATGGACCTAACTTGTCTCGACAGTCCCGAACCTTGGTCCAACACTTCAAATGTGTTGAAACAATAGTAATGGAAGGATTCGAGTCTAATTACGAGGTTCGGTTGTAAAAAAGTCACAAGTTATAGACTTCGGAATGTCACACACAAATTGAATCTAATTTGAGACGTTGATGCACGGATGGAGCTAACTTGTTTCTACTGTCCCGAATCTTGTTCCAACACTTCAAATGTTATGAAACAATACTAATGAAAGAATTCGAGTCTAATTACGAGGTCCGGTTGTGAAAAAGTCACAAGTTATAGGCTTCGGAACGTAACACACAAACTGAGTCACGTTGACGCACGGATGGAGCTAACTTGTTTAGACTGTCCCGAATCTTGTTCCAACACTTCAAATTTGTTCAAACAATAGTAATGGAGGAATTTGAGTCTAATTACGAGGTCCGGTTGTGAAAAAGTCACAAGTTATAGGCTTCGGAATGTAACACACAAACTGAGTCCAATTTTAGACGTTGACGCACGAATGGTGCTAACTTGTTTCGACTGTCCCAAATCTTGTTCCAACACTTGAAATGTGTTGATATAATAGTAATGGAAGAGTTTGAGTCCAATTACGAGATCCGGTTGCGAAAATGTCACAAGTTATAAGCTTCGGAATATAACATACAAACTGAGTCCAATTTGAGATGTTGACGCACGGATGGAGCTAACATGTTTCGACTGTCACGAATCTTCTTCCAATACTTCAAATGTGTTGAAACAATAGTAATGGAACAGTTTCTATCCAATTACGAGGTTCGGTTGCGAAAAAGTCAAAAGTTATAGGCTTCGGAATGTAACACACAAACTGAGTCCAATTTGAGACGTTGACGCACGGATGGAGCTAAATTGTTTCGACTGTCACGAATCTTGTTCCAACACTTCAAATGTGTTCAAACAATAGTAATGGAAGAATTCGAGTCTAATTACGAGGTCCGGTTGTGAAAAAGTCACAAGTTATAGGCTTCGGAATGTAACACACAAACTGAGTCCAATTTTAGACGTTGACGCACGGATGGTGCTAACTTGTTTCGACTGTCCCAAATCTTGTTCCAACACTTAAAATCTGTTGAAACATAGTAATGGAAGAGTTTGAGTCCAATTACGAGGTCCGGTTTCGAAAAGTCACAAGTTATAGGCTTCGGAATGTAAGACACAAACTGAGTCCAATTTGAGACGTTGACGCACGGATGGAGCTAACTTTTTTCGACGGTCACGAATCTTGTTCCAACACTTCAAATGCGTTGAAACAATAGTAATGGAAGAGTTTGAGTAAAATTACGAGGTCCGGTTCCGAAAAAGTCAAAAGTTATAGGCTTCGGAATGTAACACACAAACTGAGTCCAATTTGGGACGTTGACGCACGGATGGAGCTAACTTGTTTCGACTGTCTCGAATCTTATTCCAACACTTCAAATGTTTTGAAACAATAGTAATGGAAGAGTTTGAGTAAAATTACGAGGTCCGGTTGCGATAACGTCACAAGTTATAGGCTTCGGAATGTAACACACAAACTGAGTCCAATTTGAGTCGTTGACGCACGGATAGAGCTAACTTGTTTCAACTGTCACAAATCTAGTTCCAACACTTCAAATGTGTTGAAACAATAGTAATGTAAGAGTTTGAGTGCCATTACGAGGTGCGGTTGCGAAAAAGTAACAACTTATAAGATTCGGAATGTAAGACACAAACCGAGTCCAATTTGAGACATTGACGAACGGATCGAGCTTACTTGTTTCGACCATCATGAATCTTGTGCCAACACTTCAAATGTGTTGAAACAATAGTAATGGAAGAGTTTGAGTCCAATTATAAGGTCCGGTTGCGATAAAGTCACAAGTTATAGGCTTCGGAATGTAACACACAAACTGAGTCCAATTTAAGATGTTGACGCACGAATGGAGCTAACTTGTTTCGACTGTCACAAAACTTGTTCCAACACTTCAAATGTGTTGAAACAATAGTAATGGAAGAGTTTGAGTCCAATTACGAGGTCCGGTTGCTAAAAAGTCACAAGTTATAGGCTTCGGAATGTAATACATAAACAAAGTCCAATTCAAGACATTGACGCACGGATAGAGCTAACTTGTCTCGACTGTCCCAAAACTTGTTCCAACACTTCAAATGTGTTGAAACAATAGTAATGGAAGGATTCGAGTCTAATTACGAGGTTCGGTTGTAAAAAAGTCAAAAGTTATAGGCTTCGGAATGTTACACACAAATTGAATCAAATTTGAAACGTTGACGCACGGATGGAGCTAACTTGTTTCTACTGTCCCGAATCTTGTTCAAACACTTCAAATGTGTTGAAACAATTCGAGTCTAATTACGAGGTCCGGTTGCAAAAAAGTCAGAAGTTATAGGCTTCGGAATGTAACACACAAACTGAGTCCAATTTGAGACGTTGACGCACGGATGGAGCTAAGTTGTTTTGACTGTCCGGATTCTTGTTCCAACACTTCAAATGTGTTGAAACAATAGTAATGGAAGAGTTTGCGTCAAATTACGAGGTCCGGTTGCGATAAAGTCACAAGTTATAGGCTTCGGAATGTAACACACAAACTGAGTCCAATTTGAGACGTTGACGGACGGATAGAGCTAACTTGTTTCGACTGTCACGAATCATGTTCCAACACTTCAAATGTGTTGAAACAATAGTATTTAAGAGTTTGAGTCCAATTACGAGGTTCGGTTGCGAAAAAGTAACAACTTATAGGGTTCGGAATGTAAGACACAAATCGAGTCCAATTTGAGACATTGACGCACGGATGGAGCTTACTTGTTACGACCGTCATGAATCTTGTTCCAACACTTCAAATGTGTTGAAACAATATTAATGGAAGAGTTTGAGTCCAATTACAAGGTCCGGTTGCAAAAAAGTCACAAGTTATAGGCTTCGGAATGTAACACACAAACTGAGTCCAATTTGAGATGTTGACGCACGAATGGAGCTAACTTGTTTCGACTGTCCTGAATCTTGTTCCAACACTTCAAATGTGTTGAAACAATAGTAATGGAAGAATTCGAGTCTAATTACGAGGTCCGATTGCGAAAAAGTCACAAGTTATAGGCTTCGGAACGTAACACACATACTGAGTCACGTTCACGCACGGATGGAGCTAACTTGTTTTGACTGTCCCGAATCTTCTTCTAGCACTTCAAATGTGTTCAAACAATAGTAATGGAAGAATTCAACTCTAATTATGAGGTCCGGTTGCGAAAAAGTCACAAGTTATAGGCTTCGGAATATAACACACAAACTGAGTCCAATTTGAGACGTTGACGCACGGATGGAGCTTACTTGTTTCAACTGTCACGAATCTTGTTCCAACACTTCAAATGTGTTGAAACAATAGTAATGTAAGAGTTTGAGTCCAATTACGAGGTCCGGTTGCGAAAAAGTAACAACTTATAGGCTTCGGAATGTAAGACACAAATCGTGTCCAATTTGAGACATTGAGGCATGGATGGAGCTTACTTGTTTCGACCATCACGAATCTTGTTCCAACACTTCAAATGTGTTGAAACAATAGTAATGGAAGAGTTTGAGTCCAATTATAAGGTCCGGTTGCGAAAAAGTAACAAGTTATAGGCTTCAGAATGTAACACACAAACTGAGTCCAATTTGAGATGTTGACGCACGAATGGAGCTAACTTGTTTCGACTGTCACAAAACTTGTTCCAACACTTCAAATGTGTTGAAAAAATAGTAATGGAAGAGTTCGAGTCCAACTACGAGGTCCGGTTGCGAAAAAGTCACATGTTATAGGCTTCGGAATGTAACACACAAACCGAGTCCAATTAAAGACATTGACGCACGGATGGAGCTAACTTGTCTCGACTGTCCCGAAACTTGTTCCAACACTTCAAATGTGTTGAAACAATAGTAATGGAAGGACTCGAGTCTAATTACGAGGTTCGGTTGTAAAAAAGTCACAAGTTATAGGCTTCGGAATGTAACACACAAATTGAATCCAATTTTAGACGTTGACGCACGGATGGAGCTAACTTGTTTCTACTGTGCCGAATCTTGTTCCAACACTTCAAATGTTATGAAACAATAGTAATGAAAGAATTCGAGTCAAATTACGAGGTCCGGTTGGGAAAAAGTCACAAGTTATAGGCTTCGGAACGTAACACACAAACTGAGTCACGTTGACGCACGGATGGAGCTAACTTGTTTCGACTGTCCCGAATCTTGTTCCAACACTTCAAATGTGTTCAAACAATAGTAATGGAAGAATTCGAGTCCAATTACAACGTCCGGTTGCGAAAAAGTCACAACTTATAGGCTTTGGAATGTAACACACAAACTTAGTCCAATTTTAGACGTTGACGCACGGATGGAGCTAACTTGTTTCGACTGTCACGAATCTTGTTCCAACACTTCAAATGTGTTGAAACAATAGTAATGTAAGAGTTTGAGTCCAATTATGAGGTCTGGTTGCGAAAAAGTCAAAAGTTATATGCTTCGGAATGTGACACACAACTGAGTGCAATTTGAGACGTTGACGCACGGATAGAGCTAACTTGTTTCGACTGTCACGAATCTTGTTCCAACACTTCAAATGTCTTGAAACAATAGTATTTAAGAGTTTCACTCCAATTACGAGGTCCGGTTGAGAAAAAGTCACTAGTTATAGGCTTCGGAATGTAACACACAAACTGAGTCCAATTTGAGACGTTGATGCACGGATGGAGCTAACTTGTTTCAACTGTCACGAATCTTGTTCCAACACTTCAAATGTGTTGAAACAATAGTAATGTAAGAGTTTGAGTCCAATTACGAGGTCCGGTTGCGAAAAAGTAACAACTTATAGGCTTCGGAATGTAAGACACAAATCGAGTCCAATTTGAGACATTGATGCACGGATGGAGCTTACTTGTTTCGACCGTCATGAATCTTGTTCCAACACTTCAAATGTGTTGAAACAATAGTAATGGAAGAGTTTGAGTCCAATTACAAGGTCCGGTTGCGAAAAAGTCACAATTTATAGGCTTCGGAATGTAACACACAAATTGAATCCAATTTGAGATGTTGACGCACGGATGGAGCTAACTTGTTTCTACTGTCCTGAATCTTGTTCCAACACTTCAAATGTGTTGAAACAATAGTAATGGAAGAATTCGAGTCTAATTACGAGGTCCGGTTGCGAAAAAGTCACAAGTTATAGGCTTCGGAATGTAACACACAAACTGAGTCCAATTTGAGACGTTGACGCACGGATAGAGCTAACTTGTTTTGACTGTCCGGATTCTTGTTCCAACACTTAAAATCTGTTGAAACAATAGTAATGGAAGAGTTTGAGTCCAATTACGAGGTCTGGTTGCGAAAAAGTCCCATGTTATAGGCTTCGGAATGTATAACACAAACTGAGTCCAATTTGGGCCGTTGACGCACGGATGGAGCTAACTTTTTTCGACTGTCACGAATCTTGTTCCAACACTTCAAATGTTATGAAACAATAGTAATGAAAGAATTCGAGTCTAATTACGAGGTCCGGTTGCGAAAAAGTCACAAGTTATAGGCTTCGGAACGTAACACACAAACTGAGTCACGTTGAGGCACGGATGGCGCTAACTTGTTTCGACTGTCCCGAATCTTGTTCCAACACTTCAAATGTGTTCAAACAATAGTAATGGAAGAAGTCGAGTCTAATTACGAGGTCCGGTTGCGAAAAAGTCACAAGTTATAGGCTTCGGAATGTAACACACAAATTGAGTCCAATTAAAGACATTGACGCACGGATGGAGCTAACTTGTCTCGATTGTCCCGAAACTAATTCACACACTTCAAATGTGTTGAAACAATAGTAATGGAAGAATTCGAGTCTAATTACGAGGTTTGGTTGTAAAAAAGTCAAAAGTTAAAGGCTTCGGAATGTAACACACAAATTGAATCCAATTTGAGACGCTGACACACGGATGGAGCTAACTTGTTTCTACTGTCCCGAATCTTTTTCCAACACTTCAAAAGTGTTGAAACAGTAGTAATTAAAGAATTCGAGTCTAATTACGAGGTCCGGTTGCGAAAAAGTCACAAGTTATAGGCTTCGGAATGTAACACACAAACTGAGTCCAATTTGAGACGTTGATGCACGAATGGAGCTAACTTGTTTCGACTGTCCGGATTCTTGTTCCCACACTTCAAATGTGTTGAAACAATAGTAATGGAAGAGTTTGAGTCCAATTACAAGGTCCGGTTGCGAAAAAGTCACAAGTTATAGGCTTCGGAATGTAACACACAAACTGAGTCCAATTTGAGATGTTGACGCACGAATGGCGCTAACTTGTTTCGACTGTCACAAAACTTGGTCCAACACTTCAAATGTGTTGAAACAATAGTAATGGAAGAGTTTGAGTCAAATTACGAGGTCCGATTGCGAAAAACTCACAAGTTATAGGCTTCGGAATGTAATACACAAACAGAGTCCAATTAAAGACATTGACACACGATGGAGCTAACTTGTTTCGACTGTCCCGAATCTTGTTCCAACACTTCAAATGTGTTGAAACAATAGTAATGGAAGAGTTTGAGTCCAATTACGAGGTCCGGTTGCGAAAAAGGCACAAGTTATAGGCTTCAGAATGAAAGACAAAAACTGAGTCCAATTTGAGACATTGACGCTCGGATGGAGCTAACTTGTTTCAACTATCCCGAATCTTGTTCCAACACGTAGAATCTTTTGAAACAATAGTAATGAAAGAGTTTGAGTCCAATTACGAGGTCCGGTTGCGAAAGAGTCACAAGTTATAGGCTTCGGAATGTAACACACAAACTGAGTCCAATTAAACACATTGACGCACGGATGGAGCTAACTTGTCTCCACTGTCCCAAATCTTGTTCCAACACTTCAAATGTATTGAAACAATAGTAACGGAAGGATTCGAGTCTAATTACGAGGTCCGGTGGTAAAAAAGTCACAAGTTATAAGCTTCGGAATGTAACACACGAATTGAATCCAGTTTGAGACGTTGACGCATGGATGGAACTAACTTGTTTCCACTGTCCTGAATCTTGTTCCAACACTTCAAATGCGTTGAAACAATAGTAATGGAAGAATTCGAGTCTAATTACGACGTCCGGTTGCGAAAAAGTCACAAGTTATAGGCTTCGGAACGTAACACACAAACTGAGTCACGTTGATGTACAGATGGAGCTAACTTGTTTCGACTGTCCCGAATCTTGTTCCAACACTTCAAATGTGTTGAAACAATCGTAATGGAAGAGTTTGAGTCCAATTACGAGGTCCGGTTGCGAAAAATTCACAAGTTATAGGCTTCAGAATGAAAGACACAAACTGAGTCCAATTTGAGACATTGACGCTCGGATGGAGCTAACTTGTTTCAACTATCCCGAATCTTGTTCCAACACTTAAAATCTGTTGAAACAATAGTAATGAAAGAGTTTGAGTCCAATTACGAGGTCCGGTTGCGAAAAAGTCACAAGTTATAGGCTTCGGAATGTAACACACAAACTGAGTCCAATTTGAGACGTTGACGCACGGATGGAGCTAACTTTTTTCGACTGTCACGAATCTTCTTCCAACACTTGAAATGTGTTGAAACAATAGTAATGGAAGAGTTTGAGTCCAATTACGAGATCCAGTTGCGAAAATGTCACAAGTTATAGGCTTCGGAATGTAACATACAAACTGAGTCCAATTTGAGATGTTGACGCCGGGATGGAGCTAACATGTTTCGACTGTCACGAATCTTGTTCCAATACTTCAAATGTTTTGAAACAATAGTAATGCAAGAGTTTGTGTCCAATTACGAGGTTCGGTTGCGAAAAAGTCAAAAGTTATAGGCTTCGGAATGTAACACTCAAACTGAGTCCAATTTGAGACGTTGACGCACGGATGGAGCTAAATTGTTTCGACTGTCACGAATCTTGTTCCAACACTTCAAATTATTTGAAACAATAGTAATGGAAGGATTCGAGTCTAATTACGAGGTCCGGTTGTCAAAAAGTAACAAGTTATAGGCTTCGGAATGTAACACACAAATTGAATCCAATTTGAAACGTTGACGCACGGATGGAGCTAACTTGTTTCGACTATCCGGATTCTTGTTCCAACACATAAAATCTGCTGAAACAATAGTGATGGAAGAGTTTGAGTCCAATTACGAGGTCCAGTTGCGAAAAACTCACAAGTTATAGGCTTCGGAATGTAACACACAAAGAGAGTCTAATTAAAGACATTGACGCACGGATGGAGCTAACTTATTTCGACTGTCCCGAATCTTGTTCCAACACTTGAAATGTGTTGAAACAATAGTAATGGAAGAGTTTGAGTCCAATCACGAGGTCCGGTTGCGAAAAAGTCACAATGTATAGGCTTCAGAATGTAAGATACAAACTGAGTCCAATTTGAGACATTGACGCTCGGATGGAGCTAACTTGTTTCAACTGTTCCGAATCTTGTTCCAACACTTAAAATCTATTGAAACAATTGTAATGGAAGATTTTGAGTCCAATTACGAGGTCCGGTTGCGACAAAGTCACAAGTTATAGGCTTCAGAATGTAACACACAAACTGAGTCCAATTAAAGACATTGACGCTCGGATGGAGCTAACTTGTCTTGACTGTCCCGAATCTTGTTCCAACACTTCAAATGTTTTGAAACAATAGTAATGGAAGGATTCGAGTCTAATTACGAGGTCCGGTTGTAAAAAAGTCACAAGTTATAGGCTTTGGAATGTAACACACAAATTGAATCAAATTTGAGACGTTGACGCACGGATGGAGCTAACTTGTTTCGACTGTCCGGATTCTTGTTCCAACACTTAAAATCTATTGAAACAATACTAATGGAAGAGTTTGAGTCCAATTACGAGGTCTGGTTGTGAAAAAGTCCCAAGTTATAGACTTCGGAATATATAACACAAACTGAGTCCAATTTGAGACGTTGACGCACGGATGGAGCTAACTTTTTTCGACTGTCACGAATCTTGTTCCAACACTTGAAATGTGTTGAAACAATAGTAATGGAAGAGTTTGAGTCCAATTACGAGATCCGGTTGCGAAAATGTCACAAGTTATAGGCTTCGGAATGTAACATACAAACTGAGTCCAATTTGAGATGTTGACGCACGGATGGAGCTAACATGTTTCGACTGTCACGAATCTTGTTCCAATACTTCAAATGTGTTGAAACAATAGTAATGGAAGAGTTTGTGTCCAATTACGAGGTTCGGTTGCGAAAAAGTCAAAACTTATAGGCTTCGGAATGTAACACACAAACTGAGTCCAATTTTAGACGTTGACGCACGGATGGAGCTAACTTGTTTCGACTGTCCCAAATCTTGTTCCAACACTTAAAATCTATTGAAACAATAGTAATGGAAGAGTTTGAGTCCAATTATGAGGCCTGGTTTCAAAAAAGTCACAAGTTATAGGCTACGGAATGTTAGACACAAAATGAGTCCAATTTGAGACGTTGACGCACGGATGGAGCTACCTTGTTTCGACTGTCATGAATCTTTTTCCAGCACTTCAAATGTGTTGAAACAACAGTAATGGAAGAGTTTGAGTCCAATTACGAGGTCTGGTTTCGAAAAAGTCACAAGTTATAGGCTTCGGAAGTTAGGACACAAACTGAGTCCAATTTGAGACGTTGACGCACGGATGGAGCTAACTTGTTTCGACTGTCACGAATCTTGTTCCAACACTTCAAATGTGTTGAAACAATAGTTTTGAGTCCAATTACGAGGTCCGGTTGCGAAAAAGTCAAAAGTTATAGGCTTCGGAATGTAACACACAAACTTAGTCCAATTTAAGACGTTGACGCACGGATGGAGCTAACTTGTTTCGACTGTCCGGATTCTTTTTCCAACACTTAAAATCTATTGAAACAATACTAATGGAAGAGTTTGAGTCCAATTACGAGGTCTGGTTGCGAAAAAGTCACAAGTTATAGGCTTCGGAATGTATAACACAAACTGAGTCAAATTTGACACGTTGACGCACGGATGGAGCTAACTTGTTTCGACTGTCACGAATCTTGTTCCAACACTTCAAATGTGTTGAAATAATAGTAATGGAAGAGTTTGAGTCCAATTACGAGGTCCGGTTGCGAAAAAGTCACAAGTTATAGGCTTCGGAATGTAACACACAAACTGACTCCAATTAAAGACATTTACGCACGGATGGAGCTAACTTGTCTCGACAGTCCCGAAACTTGGTCCAACACTTCAAATGTGTTGAACCAATAGTAATGGAAGGATTCGAGTCTAATTACGAGGTTCGGTTGTGAAAAAGTCACAAGTTATAGGCTTCGGAATGTAACACACAAATTGAATCCAATTTGAGACGTTGACGCACGGATGGAGCAAACTTGTTTCGACTGTCACGAATCTTGTTCCAACACTTCAAATGTGTTCAAACAATAGTAATGGAAGAATTCGAGTCTAATTACGAGGTCCGGTTGTGAAAAAGTCACAAGTTATAGGCATCGGAATGTAAGACACAAACCGAGTCCAATTTGAGACGTTGACGCACGGATGGAGCTTACTTGTTTCGACTGTCATGAATCTTGTTCCAACACTTCAAATGTGTTGAATCAATAGTAATGGAAGAGTTTGAGTTAAATTATGAGGTCTGGCTGCAATAAAGTCACAAGTTATAGGCTTCGGAATGTAACACACAAACTGAATCCAATTTGAGACGTTGACGCACGGATGGAGCTAACATGTTTGAACTGTCACCAATCTTGTTCCAACACTTCAAATGTGTTGAAACAATAGTAATGTAAGAGTTTGAGTCCAATTACGAGGTCCGGTTGCGAAAAGTTAACAACTTATAGGCTTCGGAATGTAAGACACAAACCGAGTCCAATTTGAGACGTTGACGCACGGATGGAACTTACTTATTTGGACTGTCACGAATCTTGTTCCAACACTTCAAATGTGTTGAAACAATAGTAATGGAAGAGTTTGAGTAAAATTATGAGGTCCGGTTGCGAAAAAGTCGCAAGTTATAGGCTTCGGAATGTAAGACACAAACTGACTCCAATTTGAGACGTTGACGCACGGTTGGAGCTAACTTGTTTCGACTGTCCCAAATCTTGTTCCAACACTTAAAATCTATTGAAACAATAGTAACGGAAGAGTTTGAGTCCAATTACGAGGTCTGGTTTCGAAAAAGTCACAAGTTATCGGCTTCGGAATGTAAGAGACAAACTGAGTCCAATTTGAGACATTGACGCTCGGATGGAGCTAACTTATTTTGACTGTCCCGAATCTTGTTGCAACACTTCAAATATATTGAAACAATAGTAATGGAAGAGTTTGAGTCCAATTACGAGGTCTGGTTGCGAAAAAGTCACAAGTTATAGGCTTCGGAATGTAACACACAAACTGAGTCCAATTAAAGACATTGACGCACGGATGGAGCTAACTTTCCTCGACTGTCCCAAATCTTGTTCCAACACTTCAAATGTGTTGAAACAATAGTAATGGAAGGATTCGAGTCTAATTACAAGGTCCGGTTGTAAAAAAGTCACAAGTTATAGGCTTCAGAATGTAACGCACAAATTGAATCTAATTTGAGACGTTTACGCACGGAAGGAGCTAACTTGTTTCTACTATCCCGAATCTTGTTCCAACACATCAAATGTGTTGAAACAATAGTAATGGAAGAATTCGAGTCTAATTATGAGGTCCGGTTGCGAAAAAGTCACAAGTTATAGGCTTCGGAACGTAACACACAAACTGAGTCACGTTGACGCACGGATGGAGCTAACTTATTTTGACTGTCCCGAATCTTGTTCCAACACTTCAAATGTGTTCAAACAATAGTAATGGAAGAGTTTGAGTCCAATTACGAGGTCCGGTTGCGAAAAAGTCACAAGTTATAGGCTTCAGGATGTAAGACACAAACCGAGTCCAATTTGAGACGTTGACGCACGGATGGAGCTTACTTGTTTCGACTGTTACGAATCTTGTTACAACACTTCAAATGTGTTGAATCAATAGTAATGGAAGAGTTTGAGTAAAATTACGAGGTCTGGTTGCAATAAAGTCAAAAGTTATAGGCTTCGGAATGTAACACACAAACTGAATCCAATTTGAGACGTTGACGCACGGATGGAGCTAACTTGTTTCAACTATCACGAATCTTGTTCCAACACTTCAAATGTGTTGAAACAATAGTAATGTAAGAGTTTGAGTCGAATTACGAGGTCCGGTTGTGAAAAATTAACAACTTATAGGCTTCGGAATGTAAGACACAAACCGAGTCCAATTTGAGACGTTGACGCACGGATGGAACTTACTTATTTCGACTGTCACAAATCTTGTTCCAACATGATATTCGCTCAAAAGTGCTTATTTTAAGCACTTATCCTGTTAGCGTTATCGCACTCTCCTGCGTAAAACTGCTCTAATTATCCACTTTTCTACGTAAGAGTCTATCTCATTGCGTAAAACACACTTTTCTGGACGAAATGGTATATTTGCATGCATTAAACACATTTTCGGAAGTCTAAATATTAAGCCGTTCTGATAAAGTCTCATTACGCGCTTCTTCTGTCGCAGGAAACCCCGATGGGACGATTTTCGAGACTTGTGGGCCCAAATCGATCATGAAAGCCCATTATCAAAGCTTAAAGAGCCCACATGCTATGACTAGAAGATATGGGCCAAATATGGGCTGAATAAGAGGACCAAAAAGCCGGCCCAAAGAACGAAGAGAGCAGGAGAGCCAATGACCAAGAGACGGACCAAAGCGTTTAAAGCCACATGAGTCAGCAAGGAATGATAGTCGACTTTACTGGAGAAGCGTGAGGATGGTCACAGTGAAGACCAGGGTTCCAGACCCTCCGCCAGTGCTTTTTTCCATTTTTTTGATACTTTTTATCTCATCTCTTCTTATTCTCTCTCTCTCTTCATCTCTCGATCCTCGAATCTACTGACTTAACCCCAGGACTCCTGCCTATCAGCTCTATCTCATCTCCCTTAGCTTTCTGACCGTTGGATCTTCCATCGGACCGTTGGATCTTCAATCGGACCGTTGGATCTCTCTAGATCCGTCGATCTACCAATCTGGGTCCCAATCAAGTCACCATCCATCCGATCGCCTTCAGAATGCCTGTCACATCATCTTGTGAGACGATGGACATCATCAGTCCATGTGGGCCAGTAGCCGGGCCCATCAGCATCGACCCGCTGTCCGACCAGTTAGTGGACCCCGCGAATTTCAAAAATAATTTTAATTAAATGGGGGGTCCACTAATTGGGGAGATTCCCCATAGAAAAGTAGGTTTTTACTTAAAAAAAAAAAAAAAAAAAAAAAAAAAAAAAAAAAAAAAAAAAAAAATTTTTTATTTTCAAAAAATACCCTATTTCCATTAATGGAAATAGGGAGCTTTATAAGAGGAGGGAGAAGGGTTCGTTCGAACCCTAATCCCCCTCCTATCTTTTCCTCTCTTCTCCCCTTTCAATCCCCTTCATTCTCTCCTTCTTTCCTCCTCTTCTTCTTCTTTTCTTTTTTTTCTTCTTCTTCTTCTTCTTCTTCGTTTCCCACCGAAGTTGCAGGCCATTAGCATCTGCTCCTTGCTGTCGAAAAATAGCACCACCTCCATCTCCGTCGTCGGCGTGCAGCACAGCACCTCCATTCTCACCGCCTTCTTCTTCTTCTTCTTCTTCTTTCCTTCTACCGTTAGCTCGCCGGACTGGTTCGTCTTCTCCGGCGAAATCTTCCTGTCACACCACCAACAGCCACCTCTCCTCCCTTCTTCCCCCTTCTCTTCCTCTTCTTTCTCCTCTCATCGCTCCTGTCCGCCATTAGCGCCACTGCCTGCTGGCACCATTCCCTGGCGTACCACCACATCCAGAACCGCCGTTAGCGCACTCCACCACCACCTCATTCCAGCGATCTCTGATCTCCACTTCTTCTTGCACGCCTCCATCACCATCTCACCTTCTCGGTTTCACCTCTCCTTTCTTTCTCTTGCTGCATCCACCTCCATTAATACCACCAAGAACCGCAACCTGCTGGTCCATTGACGCTGCGCTTCACGACCTGCAACTAACAGTGGGTCCGCACCTCCACCTGCATGTGCTGCCCTCTCTCCTCCACCTGTTGATCGCCTTCCTCAGTTGTTGCTTCCTCTTCACCGTCCAATGAAGCGACATGCAACTTCCGGTTGCTGCTTTGAGAAGAATGGAGAGAACCTAGTCATTTTTATTTACCAAGTTTCTTGCTGGCCGAGCCAATGAGAAAACTCCATTACTGGGCTACTCCTCACGACCTCTACAACCAGCAGCTTGATCTTGCTCTCCCCTTGCAAGTTCCTCCAGGCACCCATGCAAGCCACCAAGGGCCGATCCTCTAGGGTAAGTTCATCAAGGTGATCTCTCTCTATAAAGTTATCTTCTTCTCTCTCTAAACTTTTTCTCTTTATCTTTCTCTAGACTTCCCCATCCACTTCTCTCTCTAAAAAGTCTTAATTTCTTGACATTTTCTCTCTCTAGAATTAGTTTTTTTTTTCTCCTATTCTTAAATTCTCTCTCTAGGTTTCGATTAAGCTTTCCCTTAATTCATCTCTCTCTCCATCCATTTCTCTCTCTAAAAATCCCTTTTATTTTCTCTATCTAAAGTCTCCCTCTTTAATTAGTTTTTTTTTTTTATTTTTTATCAGCTGTACTTGAATCTCGATTATATGCATTGTAGACAATTCTGATTTAATAAAGAATTTTGATTATGAGTTATGTTTGGATTATTAAGTTCTCATTCCTATTTTGATCAATAGTGTTAATGTGCACAGTTCTGTTAAAAATCCAATCAAGATTATTTTAAATCTCACCCCACCATTCTAGCAATTTCTGTGTTCAAATGTGTTCTTGTTTGTGCTGATCCGACTAATCCTGAGTGCGGACGATATCCGATACGAGCCACTGTGTAAGTTTGCATTTTTGCAGATTAAGTGAACCAAATCGGAGGAAATTACAAATATTGTTGAGATCTAGGATTTCCGTAACCAACGACGCGGAAAAATCCTACTTTCACAACACTTCAAATGTGTTGAAACAATAGTAATGGAAGAGTTTGAGTAAAATTACGAGGTCCGGTTGCGATAAAGTCACAAGTTATAGGCTTCGGAATGTAACACACCAACTGAGTCCAATTTGAGACGTTGACGCACGGATGGAGCTAACTTGTTTCAACTGTCACGAATCTTGTTCCAACACTTCAATTGTGTTGAATCAATAGTAATGTAAGAGTTTGAGTCCAATTACAAGGTCCGGTTGCAGAAAAGTCACAAGTTATAGGCTTCGGAATGTAACACACAAACTAAGTCCAATTTGAGATGTTGACGCACGAATGGAGCTAACTTGTTTCGACTGTCACGAAACTTGTTCCAACACTTCAACTGTGTTGAAACAATAGTAATGGAAGAGTTTGAGTCCAATTACGAGGTCCGGTTGAGAAAATGTCACAAGTTATAGGCTTCGGAATGTAACACACAAAGAGAGTCTAATTAAAGACATTGACGCATGGATGCAGCTAACTTATTTCGACTGTCCCGAATCCTGTTCCAACACTTCAAATGTGTTGAAACAATAGTAATGGAAGAGTTGGAGTCCAATTACGAGGTCTGATTGCGAAAAAGTCACAAGTTATAGGCTTCGGAATGTAACACACAAATTGAATCAAATTTGAGACGTTGACGCACGGATGGAGCTAACTTGTTTCAACTATCCCGAATCTTGTTCCAACACTTCAAATGTGTTGAAACAATAGTAATGGAAGAATTCGAGTCTAATTACGAGGTCCGGTTGCGAAAAAGTCACAAGTTATAGGCTTCAGGATGTAAGACACAAACCGAGTCCAATTTGAGACGTTGACGCACGGATGGAGCTTACTTGTTTCGACTGTTACGAATCTTGTTACAACACTTCAAATGTGTTGAATCAATAGTAATGGAAGAGTTTGAGTAAAATTACGAGGTCTAGTTGCAATAAAGTCAAAAGTTATAGGCTTCGGAATGTAACACACAAACTGAATCCAATTTGAGACGTTGACGCACGGATGGAGCTAACTTGTTTCAACTATCACGAATCTTGTTCCAACACTTCAAATGTGTTGAAACAATAGTAATGTAAGAGTTTGAGTCGAATTACGAGGTCCGGTTGTGAAAAATTAACAACTTATAGGCTTCGGAATGTAAGACACAAACCGAGTCCAATTTGAGACGTTGACGCACGGATGGAACTTACTTATTTCGACTGTCACAAATCTTGTTCCAACACTTCAAATGTGTTGAAACAATAGTAATGGAAGAGTTTGAGTAAAATTACGAGGTCCGGTTGCGATAAAGTCACAAGTTATAGGTTTCGGAATGTAACACACCAACTGAGTCCAATTTGAGACGTTGACGCACGGATGGAGCTAACTTGTTTCAACTGTCACGAATCTTGTTCCAACACTTCAATTGTGTTGAATCAATAGTAATGTAAGAGTTTGAGTCCAATTACAAGGTCCGGTTGCAGAAAAGTCACAAGTTATAGGCTTCGGAATGTAACACACAAACTAAGTCCAATTTGAGATGTTGACGCACGAATGGAGCTAACTTGTTTCGACTGTCACGAAACTTGTTCCAACACTTCAACTGTGTTGAAACAATAGTAATGGAAGAGTTTGAGTCCAATTACGAGGTCCGGTTGAGAAAATGTCACAAGTTATAGGCTTCGGAATGTAACACACAAAGAGAGTCTAATTAAAGACATTGACGCATGGATGCAGCTAACTTATTTCGACTGTCCCGAATCCTGTTCCAACACTTCAAATGTGTTGAAACAATAGTAATGGAAGAGTTGGAGTCCAATTACGAGGTCCGATTGCGAAAAAGTCACAAGTTATAGGCTTCGGAATGTAACACACAAATTGAATCAAATTTGAGACGTTGACGCACGGATGGAGCTAACTTGTTTCTACTATCCCGAATCTTGTTCCAACACTTCAAATGTGTTGAAACAATAGTAATGGAAGAATTCGAGTCTAATTACGAGGTCCGGTTGCGAAAAAGTCACAAGTTATAGGCTTCGGAACGTAACTCACAAACTGAGTCAAGTTCACGCACGGATGGAGCTAACTTGTTTCGACTGTCCCGAATCTTGTTCCAACACTTCAAATGTATTCAAACATTAGTAAAGGAAGATTTCGAGTCTAATTACGAGGTCCGGTTGCGAAAAAGTCACAAGTTATAGGCTTCGAAATGTAATACAAAAACTGAGTCCAATTTTAGACGTTGACGCACGGATGGAGCTAACTTGTTTCGACTGTCCAAATCTTGTTCCAACACTTCAAAATTGTTGAAACAATAGTAATGTAAGAGTTTGAGTCCAATTACGAGGTCCGGTTGCGAAAAAGTCACAAGTTATAGGCTTCAGGATGTAAGACACAAACCGAGTCCAATTTGAGATGTTGACGCACGGATGGAGCTTACTTGTTTCGACTGTTACGAATCTTGTTACAACACTTCAAATGTGTTGAATCAATAGTAATGGAAGAGTTTGAGTAAAATTACGAGGTCTGGTTGCAATAAAGTCAAAAGTTATAGGCTTCGGAATGTAACACACAAACTGAATCCAATTTGAGACATTGACGCACGGATGGAGCTAACTTGTTTCAACTATCACGAATATTGTTCCAACACTTCAAATGTGTTGAAACAATAGTAATGTAAGAGTTTGAGTCCAATTAAGAGGTCCGGTTGCTAAAAATTAACAACTTATAGGCTTCGGAATGTAAGACACAAACCGAGTCCAATTTGAGACGTTGACGCACGGGTGGAACTTACTTATTTCGACTGTCACGAATTTTGTTCCAACACTTCAAATGTGTTGAAACAATAGTAATGGAAGAGTCTGAGTAAAATTACGAGGTCCGGTTGCGATAAAGTCACAAGTTATAGGCTTCGGAATGTAACACACCAACTCAGTCCAATTTGAGACGTTGACGCACGGATGGAGCTAACTTGTTTCAACTGTCACGAATCTTGTTCCAACACTTCAAATGTGTTGAATCAATAGTAATGTAAGAGTTTGAGTCCAATTACAAGGTCCGGTTGCAGAAAAGTCACAAGTTATAGGCTTCGGAATGTAACACACAAACTAAGTCCAATTTGAGATGTTGATGCACGAATGGAGCTAACTTGTTTCGACTGTCACGAAACTTGTTCCAACACTTCAACTGTGTTGAAACAATAGTAATGGAAGAGTTTGAGTCCAATTACGAGGTCCGGTTGAGAAAATGTTACAAGTTATAGGCTTTGGAATGTAAAACACAAAGAGAGTCTAATTAAAGACATTGACGCACGGATGCAGCTAACTTATTTCGACTGTCCCGAATCCTGTTCCAACACTTCAAATGTGTTGAAACAATAGTAATGGAAGAGTTGGAGTCCAATTACGAGGTCCGATTGCGAAAAAGTCACAAGTTATAGGCTTCGGAATGTAACACACAAATTGAATCAAATTTGAGACGTTGACGCACGGATGGAGCTAACTTGTTTCTACTATCCCGAATCTTGTTCCAACACTTCAAATGTGTTGAAACAATAGTAATGGAAGAATTCGAGTCTAATTACGAGGTCCGGTTGTGAAAAAGTCACAAGTTTTAGGCTTCGGAACGTAACACACAAAATGAGTCAAGTTGACGCACGGATGGAGCTAACTTGTTTCGACTGTCCCGAATCTTGATCCAACACTTCAAATGTATTCTAACAATAGTAAAGGATGATTTCGAGTCTAATTACGAGGTCCGGTTGCAAAAAAGTCACAAGTTATAGGCTTCGAAATGTAACACAAAAACTGAGTCCAATTTTAGACGTTGACGCACGGATGGAGCTAACTTGTTTCGACTGTCCAAATCTTGTTCCAACACTTAAAATCTATTGAAACATAGTAATGTAAGAGTTTGAGTCCAATTACAAGGTCCGGTTGCGAAAAAGTCACAATTTATAGGCTTCGGAATGTAACACACAAACTAAGTCCAATTTGAGATGTTGGCGCACGAATGGAGCTAAGTTGTTTTGACTGTCACGAAACTTGTTCCAACACTTCAAATGTGTTGAAACAATAGTAATGGAAGAGTTTGAGTCCAATTACGAGGTCCGGTTGCAAAAAAGTCACAAGTTATAGGCTTCGGAATGTAACACACAAAGAGAGTCTATTTAAAGACATTGACGAACAGATGGAGCTAACTTATTTTGAATGTCCCGAATCTTGTTCCAACATTTTCAAATGTGTTGAAACAATAGTAATGGAAGAGTTGGAGTCCAATTACGAGGTCCGGTTGCGAAAAAGTCACAAGTTATAGGCTTCGTAATGTAAGACACAAACTAAGTCCAATTTGAGACGTTGACACACGGATGGAGGTAACTTGTTTCGACTGTCCTGAATCTTGTTCCAACACTTCAAATGTGTTCAAACAATAGTAATGGAAGAATTCGAGTCTAATTAAGAGGTCTGGTTTTGAAAAAGTCACAAGTTATAGGCTTCGGAATGTAACACACAAACTGAGTCCAATTTTAGACGTTGACGCACGGAAGGAGATAACTTGTTTCGACTTTCCCAAATCTTGTTCCAACACTTAAAATCTATTGAAACAATAGTAATGGAAGAGTTTGAGTCCAATTACGAGGTCTGGTTTCGAAAAAGTCACAAGTTATAAGCTTCAGAATGTAAGACACAAACTTAGTCCAATTTGAGACATTGACGCTCGGATGGAGCTAACATGTTTCGACTGTCCCGAATCTTGTTCCAACACTTCAAATGTATTGAAACAATAGTAATGGAAGAGTTTGAGTCCAATTACGAGGTCTGGTTGCGAAAAAGTCACAAGTTATAGGCTTCGGAATGTAACACACAAACTAAGTCCAATTAAAGACATCGACGCACGGATGGAGCTAACTTGTCTCGACTATCCTGAATCTTGTTCCAACACTTCAAATGTGTTGAAACAATAGTAATGGAAGGATTCGAGTCTAATTACGAGGTCCGGTTGTAAAAAAGTCACAAGTTATAGGCTTCGGAATGTAACACATAAATTGAATCAAATTTGAGACGTTGACGCACGGATGGAGCTAACTTGTTTCTACTGTCCCGAATTTTGTTCCAACACTTTAAATGTGTTGAAACAATAGTAATGGAAGAATTCGAGTCTAATTACGAGGTTCGGTTGCGAAAAAGTCACAAGTTATAGCCATCGGAACGTAACACACAAACTGAGTCACGTTGACGCACGGATGGAGCTAACTTGTTTCGACTGTCCTGAATCTTTTTCCAACACTTCAAATGTGTTCAAACAATAGTAATGGAAGAATTCGAGTCTAATTATGAGGTCTGGTTTTGAAAAAGTCACAAGTTATAGGCTTCGGAATGTAACACACAAATTGAGTCCAATTTTAAACGTTGACGCACGGATAGAGCTAACTTGTTTCGACTGTTCCAAATCTTGTTCCAACACTTAAAATCTGTTGAAACAATAGTAATGGAAGAGTTTGAGTCCAATTACGAGGTCTGGTTTCGAAAAAGTCACAAGTTATAGGCTTCGGAATGTAAGACACAAACTGAGTCCAATTTCAGACGTTGACGCACGGATGGAGCTAACTTGTTTCAACTGTCACGAATCTTGTTCCAACACTTCAAATGTGTTGAAACAATAGTAATGTAAGAGTTTGAGTCCAATTACGAGGTCCGGTTGCGAAAAAGTCAAAAGTTATAGGCTTCGGAATGTAACACACAAACTGAGTCCAATTTGAGACGTTGACGCACGGATGGAGCTAACTTGTTTCGACTGTCCCAAATCTTGTTCCAACACTTAAAATCTGTTGAAACAACAGTAATGGAAGAGTTACAGTCCCGTTTGAGTCCCATTACGAGGTCTGGTTTCGAAAAAGTCACAAGTTATAGGCTTCAGAATGTATGAAACAAACTGAGTCCAATTTGAGACGTTGGCGCACGGATGGAGCTAACTTGTTTCGACTGTCCCAAATCTTGTTCCAACACTTAAAATCTGTTGAAACAAGAGTAATGGAAGAGTTTGAGTCCCATTACGAGGTCTGGTTTCAAAAAAGTCACAAGTTATAGGCTTCGGAATGTAAGAAACAAACTGAGTACAATTTGAGACGTTGACGCACGGATAGAGCTAACTTGTTTCGACTGTCCCAAATCTTGTTCCAACACTTAAAATCTGTTGAAACAATAGTAAGGTAATAGCTTGAGGCCCATTACGAGGTCTGGTTTCAAAAAAGTCACAAGTTATAGGCTTCGGAATGTAAGAAACAAACTGAGTCCAATTTGAGACGTTGACGCACGGATAGAGCTAACTTGTTTCGACTGTCCCAGATCTTGTTCCAACACTTAAAATCTGTTGAAACAATAGTAATGGAAGAGTTTGAGTCCCATTACGAGGTCTGGTTTCAAAAAAGTCACAAGTTATAGGCTTCGGAATGTAAGAAACAAACTGAGTCCAATTTGAGACGTTGACGCACGGATAGAGCTAACTTGTTTCGACTGTCCCAAATCTTGTTCCAACACTTAAAATCTGTTGAAACAATAGTAAGGTAATAGCTTGAGGCCCATTACGAGGTCTGGTTTCAAAAAAGTCACAAGTTATAGGCTTCGGAATGTAAGAAACAAACTGAGTCCAATTTGAGACGTTGACGCACGGATAGAGCTAACTTGTTTCGACTGTCCCAGATCTTGTTCCAACACTTAAAATCTGTTGAAACAATAGTAATGGAAGAGTTTGAGTCCAATTACGAGGTCTGGTTACGAAAAAATCACAAGTTATAGGCTTCGGAATGTATGACACAAACTGAGTCCAATTTGAGACGTTGACGCACGGATGGAGCTAACTTGTTTCGACTGTCACGAATCTTGTTCCAAGACTTCAAATGTGTTGAAACAATAGTAATGGAAGAGTTTGAGTCCAATTACGAGATCCGGTTATGAAAATGTCACAAGTTATAGGCTTCGGAATGTAACATACAAACTGAGTCCAATTTGAGATGTTGACGCACGGATAGAGCTAACTTGTTTCGACTGTCCCAGATCTTGTTCCAACACTTAAAATATGTTGAAACAATAGTAATGGATGAGTTCGAGTCCAATTACGAGGTCTGGTTGCGAAAAAGTCACAATTTATAGGCTTCGGAATGTAAGACACAAACAGTGTCCAATTTGAGATGTTAACGCACGGATGGAGCTAACTTGTTTCGACTGTCACGAATCTTGTTCCAACACTTCAAATGTGTTAAAACAATAATAATGGAAGTTTTTGAGTCCAATTACGAGATCCGGTTGCGAAAATGTCACAAGTTATAGGCTTCGGAATGAAACATACAAACTGCGTCCAATTTGAGATGTTGACGCACAGATGGAGCTAACATGTTCGACTGTTATGAATCTTGTTCCAACACTTAAAATATGTTGAAACAATAGTAATGGATGAGTTCGAGTCCAATTACGAGGTCTGGTTGCGAAAAAGTCACAAGTTATAGGCTTCGGAATGTAAGACACAAACAGTGTCGAATTTGAGATGTTGACGCACGGATGGAGCTAACTTGTTTCGACTGTCACGAATCTTGTTCCAACACTTCAAATGTGTTAAAACAATAATAATGGAAGTGTTTGAGTCCAATTACGAGATCCGGTTATGAAAATGTCACAAGTTATAGGCTTCGGAATGTAACATACAAACTGAGTCCAATTTGAGATGTTGACGCACGGATTGAGCTAACATGTTTCAACTGTCACGAATCTTGTTCCAATACTTCAAATGTGTTGAAACAATAGTAATGTAAGAGTTGGAGTCCAATTACGAGGTTCGGTTGCGAAAAAGTCAAAAGTTATAGGCTTTGGAATGTAACACACAAACTGAGTCCAATTTTAGACGTTGACGCACGGATGGAGCTAACTTGTTTCGGCTGTCCCAAATCTTGTTGCAACACTTAAAATCTGTTGAAACAATAGTAATGGAAGAGTTTGAGTCCAATTATGAGGTCTCGTTTCGAAAAAGTCACAAGTTATAGGTTTCGGAATGTAAGATACAAACTGAGTCCAATTTGAGACATTGACGCTCGGATGGAGCTAACTTGTTTCGACTGTCCCGAATCTTGTTCCAACACTTCAAATGTGTTGAAACAATAGTAATGGAAAAGTTTGAGTACAATAACGAGGTCTGGTTGCAAAAAAGTCACAAGTTATAGGCTTCGGAATGTAACACACAAACTGAGTCCAATTAAAGACATTGACGCACGGATGGAGCTAACTTGTCTCGACTGTCCCGAATCTTGTTCCAACACTTCAAATGTGTTGAAACAATAATAATAAAAGGATTCGAGTCTAATTACGAGGTTCGGTTGCAAAAAAGTCACAAGTTATAGGCTTCCGAATGTAACACACAAATTGAATCCAATTTCAGACGTTGACGCACGGATGGAGCTAACTTGTGTCTACTGTCCCGAATCTTGTTCCAACACTTCAAATGTGTTGAAACAATAGTAATGGAAGAATTCGAGTCTAATTACGAGGTCCGGTTGCGAAAAAGTCACAAGTTATAGGCTTCGGAATGTAACACACAAACTGAGTCCGGTTTTAGACGTTGACGCACGGATGGAGCTAACTTGTTTCGACTGCCCCAAATCTTGTTCCAACACTTAAAATCTGTTGAAACAATAGTAATGGTAGAGTTTGAGTCCAATTCCGAGGTCTCGTTTCGGAAAAGTCACAAGTTATAGGCTTCGAAATGTAAGATACAAACTGAGTCCAATTTGAGACGTTGACGCACGGATGGAGCTAAGTTGTTTCAACTGTCACGAATCTTATTCCAACAATTCAAAATTGTTGAAACAATAGTAATGCAAGAGTTTGAGTCCAATTACGAGGTCCGGTTGCGAAAAGTCAAAAGTTATAGGCTTCGGAATGTAACACACAAACTGAGTCCAATTTGAGACGTTGACGCACGGATGGAGCTAACTTGTTTTGACTGTCCCAAATCTTGTTCCAACACTTAAAATCTGTTGAAACAATAGTAATGGAAGAGTTTGAGTCCCATTACGAGGTCTAGTTTTGAAAAAGTCACAAGTTATAGCTTCAGAATGTAAGAAGCAAACTGAGTCCAATTTGAGACCTTGACGCACGGATGGAGCTAACTTGTTTCAACTGTCCCAAATCTTGTTCCAACACTTAAAATCTGTTGAAACAATAGTAATGGAAGAGTTTGAGTCCAATTACGAGGTCTGGTTACAAAAAAGTCAAAAGTTATAAGCTTCGGAATGTAACACACAAACTGAGTCCAATTTGAGACGTTGAAGCACGGATGGAGCTAACATGTTTCGACTGTCACGAATCTTGTTCCAATATTTCAAATGTGTTGAAACAATAGTAATGTAAGAGTTTGAGTCCAATTACGAGGTCCGGTTGCGAAAAAGTCAAAAGTTATAGGCTTCGGAATGTAACACACAAACTGAGTCCAATTTGAGACGTTGACGCATGGATGGAGCTAACTTGTTTCGACGGTCCCAAATCTTGTTCCAACACTTAAAATCTGTTGAAATAATAGTAATTGAAGAGTTTGAGTCCAATTACGAGGTCTGGTTTCCAAAAAGTCACAAGTCATAGGCTTCGGAATGTAAGACACAAATTGAGTCCAATTTGAGACGTTGACGCACGGATGGCGCTAACTTATTTCGACTGTCCCAATTCTTGTTCCAACACTTAAAATATGTTGAAACAATAGTAATGGATGAGTTCGAGTCCAATTACGAGGTCTGGTTGCGAAAAAGTCACAAGTTATAGGCTTCGGAATGTAAGACACAAACAGTGTCCAATTTGAGATGTTGACGCACGGATGGAGCTAACTTGTTTCGACTATCACGAATCTTGTTCTAACACTTCAAATGTGTTAAAACAATAATAATGGAAGTGTTTGAGTCCAATTACGAGATCCGGTTGCGAAAATGTCACAAGTTATAGGCTTCGGAATGAAACATACAAACTGCGTCCAATTTGAGATGTTGACGCACAGATGGAGCTAACATGTTCGACTGTCATGAATCTTCTTCCAACACTTAAAATATGTTGAAACAATAGTAATGGATGAGTTCGAGTCCAATTACGAGGTCTGGTTGCGAAAAAGTCACAAGTTATAGGCTTCGGAATGTAAGACACAAACAGTGTCCAATTTGAGATGTTGACGCACGGATGGAGCTAACTTGTTTCGACTGTCACGAATCTTGTTCCAACACTTCAAATGTGTTAAAACAATAATGATGGAAGTGTTTGAGTCCAATTACGAGATCCGGTTGCGAAAATGTCACAAGTTATAGGCTTCGGAATGAAACATACAAACTGCGTCCAATTTGAGATGTTGACGCACAGATGGAGCTAACATGTTCGACTGTAACGAATCTTGTTCCAACACTTCATATGTGTTGAAAGAATAGTATTGTAAGAGTTTGACTCCAATTACGAGGTCCGGTTGCGAAAAAGTCATAAGTTATAGGCTTCGAAATGTAACACACAAACTGAGTCCAATTAAAGACATTGACGCACGGATAGAGCTAACTTGTTTCGACTGTCCCGAATCTTGTTCGAACACTTCAAATGTGTTGAAACAATAGTAATGGAAGAAATCGAGTCTAATTATAAGGTCCGGTTGCGAAATAGTCACAAGTTATAGGCTTCGGAATGTAAGACACAAACTGAGTCCAATTTGAGACGTTGATGCACGGATGGAGCTAACTTGTTTCGACTGTCACGAATCTTGTTCCAACACTTCAAATGTGTTGAAACAATAGTAATGGAAGGATTCGAGTCTAATTATGATGTCCGGTTGTAAAAAAGTAACAAGTTATAGGCTTCGGAATGTAACACACAAATTGAATCCAATTTGAAACGTTGACGCACGGATGGAGCTAACTTGTTTCGACTATCCGGATTCTTGTTCCAACACTTAAAATCTGTTGAAACAATAGAAATGGAAGAGTTTGAGTCCAATTACGAGGTCCGGTTGCGAAAAAGTCACAAGTTATAGGCTTCTGAATGTAACACACAAACTAAGTCCAATTAAAGACATTGACGCACGGATTGAGCTAACTTGTTTTAACTGTCACAAATCTTGTTCTAACACTTCAAATGTGTTGAAACAATAGTAATGGAAGAGTTTGAGTCGGATTACGAGGTCCGGTTGCGAAAAGTCACAAGTTATAGACTTCGGAATATAACACACAAACTTAGTCCAATATGAGACGTTGACGCACGGATGGAGCTAACTTGTTTCGACTGTCACGAATCTTGTTCCAACACTTCAAATGTGTTGAAACAATAGTAATAGAAGAGTTTGAGTCCAATTACGAGGTCCGGTTGCGAAAAAGTCACAAGTTATAGGCTTCGGAATGTAACACACAAACTGAGTCCAATTAAAGACATTGAGGCACGGATTTAGCTAACATGTTTTGACTGTCCCGAATCTTGCTCCAACAGTTCAAATGCGTTGAAAAAATAGTAATGGAAGAATTCGAGTCTAATTACGAGGTCCGGTTGTGTTAAAGTCAAAAGTTATAGGCTTCGGAATGTAACACACTAACTGAATCCAATTTGAGACGTTGACGCACGGATTGAGCTAACTTGTTTCGACTATCCCGAATGTTGTTTCAATACTTCAAATGTGTTGAAACAATAGTAAGGGAAGAGTTTGAGTAAAATTACGAGGTCCGGTTGCGATAAAGTCACAAGTTATCGGCTTCGGAATGTAACACACAAACCGAGTCCAATTAAAGACATTAACGAACGGAAGGAGCTAACTTGTTTCGACTGTCCTGATTCTTGTTCCAACACTTCAAATGTGTTGAAACAATAGTAATGGAAGAGTTTGAGTCCAATTACGAGGTCTGATTGTGAAAAATTCACAAGTTATAGGCTTCAGAATGTAACACAAACTAAGTCCAAT